>JAWZYV010015315.1:0-1232711 GCA_038373885.1 Cheiracanthium punctorium
TAAATGTAATCCAATGTATATAAAATTAAATTAAAATAAAAGCAAACTGTTACCATGTTATAAGTAGGTTCACAATTAAAGGGGAACGAACGGGGCACGTGCCCTGGGAGCCGTGCTGATGGGGTGCCAAAATGAATTATGGTACCAAAGGCGCTGCAGAAGTAAGTTTTGCCCCTGGCCCTGTGCTGACGGGGGGCACCATATTAAGGTTTATCACGAGTGACATAAACTCGTTATTTGCAGCACTAGTTATTAGATGATGTTTTAGAAGATAAGTAGAACAAACGAGGTTTTTGAGTTAACTTTTAAATGTTCCTCAGCAGTTCAAGGTTCAGCCCTCAGCAGTTCAACAATACCGGCACCAGCTGAATACGGGAGAATAGAATGGAAATACATTGATATAGAAGAACAACAACAGGATACACTGACCAATGCTGAAAAAGGGGGCAGACGTTGCCATCACTCGATTTAACTATCAGTAACATGGTGGTCGATCGAATCGGTCATCGCATGCCACAGATCTAGAGACCATTTTTGGCACAGCATAGCTGTGCAACAATCATATAGACCAGGGGTTCCCAAACTTTTTTTACCCGCGGCACCCTTGTCAGGCCAAAAGCATTTCGCGGCACCCTTGTCAGGCTAAAAACATTTTGCGGCACCCTTTTCAGGCTAAAAACTTTCGCGGCAGATTTCCTTTAAAGCAATATGAATCTTAAGGTTAGAATGAAGCAGTTTGGATGCATTTTACGTTATTTTTTGTTTATTTGTTTATAGGGCTAACTATCAAGAAAGTACTCTCTTGGGAAAGGGATATAGAATTTTCACAATACCCCTATTTCAGGGAGTTCCTATAAAAGAGAGGCTACAGGACAGTCTTGAACTTGACTGAAATATTTTTGTTTGAGCCCACTTAGTGATCGGCTTGGCTCCCTTTCTTGGGGATACCGGTTCAGAGGAAATTATTTGATTATACTCCACCAAAACACTTTTCTTGATTATCTCCACGGCACCCCTGACATACGCTCGTGGCACCCTAGGGTGCAGCGGACCCAGTTTGGGAACCTCTGATATAGACAAACAGGTAAGCTTAAGTTCAACTATGACGCATCGCAACTATGACTGATTTTTAAAAAAAAGAAAGAAAGAAAAAGAAAAAAAAAATCTGAAATTCTTTCAGATTTTTTCTACGCAGCACTTGGCTGTAAGAATTTCAGTTTTTTTTTTTTTTAAATCTATTCTATCAATTCTGCCATATAGAGGAAAATGATAACTGTAAGTCATCATATAGACTCCTGTTCGCATCATTTTGTTGCCGAAAATTGCATCCATTGTTGTTTGGCCCCTAGTGTTGAAATGTTTTGGATGAGTGCTTATTGGAAAACCTAAAGCATCCATTTCAGTTTTTGAAATCGGATCCTTGATCGGAATTTAATTCTATGTTAAAATCTCCTACTAAACTCTCTTACAATCCTCCTCCTATACTCTCCTCCTTCAGTAATGTTCCGAATAGAGCGTCTAATTAATCTTCATGAGAAATTCGAGGACTAGCGTATGTAACTGCAAATCTCACTCTTGAATATACGCAATGACCATTTGAACACCCTTGATCTGGCTCGTGTAGGCACGGGTAAAGTGTTTCATTAAGTTTTTTCCTCTATAAAAATCATAACTCCAGATGGCTTTCTGTTTTGGAAACCACTGTCTATCCGTTCGACCCAAGTGAATCCTGGTATTTGAAAATCATCTGAAGGGACAGTCCATGTTTCCGTTAGCAATATCGAATCACTCTGCAGAAAACATGGATCGAATGGAAAAGTGACTACGGCGCGCCGCGTATACAAAAATCCCGTGCTTGAAAGAAATCGCACCCGAGTGCTTTAAAAAAAAAAAAAAAAAAAAAAAAAAAAAAAAAACATATCGCTTACCATCTGTATATGCAGAGGCTCCCCATATTCTTTTCCGCCGGCGATGCTGAATCCCCATCTTTGGGAAGAATCGCTCCTCTTCAGCGAGATCAAAAATGGACGTTGGAAAGCCATCTTCTCTCTGAACTCAGAAGTTTTCCGCTCCCAAAGAAAATCGCTAATATTCGAAATCAAAAAATAAATAAATAAATAACGACTCGTTCGTTCGCTGTTTTACAGTCACCCCCGGATGACTTATATCGTTGCGGGCAGAGGCTGACTGTTCAAACTATATTTGAATTCTTTTTTGACTCAGAACCGAAACCCCTGGAAGCACGTGCTTCTTGGGGTTTGCCGCAAACCCGCTAACTGACAGAGGCAGGCCTCTCACGCCAAGAAAAGGGGGGAGGGTTTTTTCCGCCAACCGATGCTGAGGATCAAGATGAGGAGAGAGAGAAGGAAGAAGATGCTAATCTTGAATTTTCCGAGAGTGGTAGAGGTGAGAGAACTTTGTTCTGCGCTTCTGAGGAATCGGTTTAATTGTTGTATCAGAAAGAAGGGGGAACAATGTCTGGTGGAAGTCGGCAAAATACCAGAAGATACTCAAGAATCCAGAAAAGTTTCAAAAGAGGAATGGGTGATAAATGTGAAAAAATAATTTCATCAGAAACGGAACTTCATTCTTCACCCATTCTCCCAGTTCGTTTAGAATGCTGAACTCGCGTCAGACACTGTTTGTTTTCATCCCTGAAAAGATATAATTGAGGTATATCTTTAGATTCTGAGGAATCGATTTAATTGTTGTATCAGAAAGAAGGGGAACACGATGTCTGGTGGAAATCTGCAAAATACCAGAAGATACTCGCGAATCCAGAAAAGTTTCAAAAGAGGAATGGGTGATAAATGTGAAAAAATAATTTCATCAGAAACGGAACTTCATTCTTCATCCATTCTCCCAGTTCGTTTAGAATGCTGAACTCGCGTCAGACACTGTTTGTTTTCATCCCTGAAAAGATATAATTGAGGTATATCTTTAGATTCTGAGGAATCGATTTAATTGTTGTATCAGAAAGAAGGGAAACAATTTCTGGTGGAAGTCGGCAAAATACCAGAAGATACTCGCGAATCCAGGAAAGTTTCAAAAGAGGAATGGGTGATAAATGTGAAAAAATAATTTCATCAGAAACGGAACTTCATTCTTCACCCATTCTCCCAGTTCGTTTAGAATGCTGAACTCGCGTCAGACACTGTTTGTTTTCATCCCTGAAAAGATATAATTGAGGTATATCTTTAGATTGTGAGGAATCGATTTAATTGTTGTATCAGAAAGAAGGGGAACACGATGTCTGGTGGAAATCTGCAAAATACCAGAAGATACTCGCGAATCCAGAAAAGTTTCAAAAGAGGAATGGGTGATAAATATGAAAAAATAGTTTTATCAGAAATGGAACTTTATTCTTCACCTATTTTCCCTGTTCGTTTAGAATGCTGAGCTCACGTCAGGCCCTGTCTGTTTCCATCCCTGATGACTTATATATCCTGACCCTGAAAAGACATAACGGAGAAGATTCTCCTTCTTTGACCAAATTTGTTTTCTAGCATGGGTCTTTCAATCCTCCGATGTGGTCCAGCGTTGCGCTTGCGTAATCGCTGTGTTCGGGGAGGGGAGGGAGAAGGGGCATTCAACAAGCCATGCTATGAACCAATACTAGTCATAGTGGTCTGGGCGCTGAACTCCGTTCCCATAAGAACACGGCAAGTGAAGCAGCATCCGGCTAGGCCAGTGCTTGGGAGGGTCAACTCCCTCTCGGCTCGACTGCCGTGGGACCGTCTACGCTGATGTTAGCTGGTGCACGTAAAATCTGTCGTGGCTCCAATGTGCTCCAAGTTACTAAACGATACCTCTGGGGCTGCCGATTTCAGGGGGTTGGTCCCTCCTCTGGAATCGGTTCAAAATTAGGGGACCCCTGGCTAAAGTCGGACTTCCTCCCACTGGGGCCCACTAAAAATGGAAGGCTCCCCCTCTGTCCATCGCTTCCCTACCTGGAAGATCTGGCAGCGTATGCGGTTTTTCAGAGGGCATAAGTAATAACAAAAGCAATACTGGTTCAATTAGGAGAGTCTCCTCTTTTGCTTTTCAATAATGAGAGCGAACAGGTGAAACTTATGTTTAATAGTAAGTTAAACTTCCTGTCAGCTAGACAGATTTTTTATGTTTAAGTGTGCTCAGGAAAGGGCATTGCTCCCTTCCTTCTTACTGGGATTGCTGCTGAGACAATGTATGATAGAAGTCCGAAATAATGTTTAGATTAAATTAGAGATTCACTTTTTTTACCCTTTACCTTCAAAATATCCTCTATTTTAGAAAAAAAATTACTTTCTAAGGTATATGTATTTATATGTATACATATTTAATCTTTCCGAAGCCAATTATGAATTTTTATTTTCACCAAACTTTAATCGTCTTCCGAAGAATTCAATTTTCTGGTCTTAACTTATAAATTGTTAAAATCATGCTCTACGAAATCATTCATTTACTTCTTAACTATCAATAAAATTTCAGCAAAATTTTTCTAGACCCAATCAGCTCACTTGGTACTTCGAAATCTTCATTTAGACAGAACCTCTTTTGTGATTTTCTTTCAAACTCTTTATTCTGTTGCTCTAAAACTTGAGGCAAAGTAGTGTTACATGCATCTATGCTCAGAAAATTTAGCCTTTCATCACTTAATGGCAGTATAATTTGCGATTTCTATGCGATAAACTGTTATAAAACTAAATACATATATGCATGTAAATGCGAATATAAGAAAAATAGGGAACCTTTAGTAATTCAAAGAATTCGAAAGTGTAAACAAAGCTTTCACCCAGCAGAAAACCTAAAGTACTTACTTTAAGAAAACTGAATACGGCATAATTCATAAAATATTCATCTTAACAATGAATGGGAAAATTCCAATACAGTATAGCATTGTTTTTACAGCATATGTGTGTGTTTTATTAAAGAAAAGCGTACAATTTTTTTTTTCATTTTTGAAGTATGTTGATTTTAATACTTTGTTTAATATTACACATATTTATGTATAGATTCTTTTGTTTTTTCTTAAACACTTTAATATACTTTCCTACAAATGATTTGAATAAATTGAGTTCAAATCGCTTAAGAAGTTAGCATAAGTCAAAAGCACCTAATAGATGGGGGTAAAAAAAATAATTATATAATTATCAATTATAAAAGACACAATAAATCTTTTACCTCTAAAAAAGGACAGATATCCACTTTGTTACGAGAAATTAAATTTAAAAGGGAGGGGGATTGGAGACAAAAAACCTTTCATTTTTTTACACATATTATTTGGCATATAGCAAAAATCATAAATGTCCTAAGATTTATGATATTTAAAAAAAAAAAAAAAATACAGCTGTTCAATAAACTCACTAATAAATAGATGTCCACTGCGTTACCAGACAATATTTTTACCTTGATTAGAAGGTAAAAGAGGAATTATTATTTTTAGAATGCTAGTTTATTTTGACCGACCAGAGCCCGACGGAACCGCTGAAACGACTCGGACTATTTGACCAGACTGGCCCCGACTTATTTTAACCAGTCCCCGATTATTTATTAAAACTAAAATAATATAAACATTAAGATACTTGATGAAGTACACGTCTCAAAAGGGTAATGGGTAAAAGAGATATTTATATTGACGGAGCAATAAAAAGAGAAAAACAAGAACACAGCATCCGCGGATGTTATCGAACTTCAGATGCAATAGCGGATGATCTGATAGAGTGATAAACACCATTTTCGAGCTCAAATATCGGTATATGCATCAGAGAAGGTCATTACACCCTTTAGGGTTTATGCTGCAACTGAATATTTTGACTTAAAAATAAATTTCAGTGTATGAAGTTTTTTGGTAAAAATTCTCATTATACTATAAATGAATCACCGTGTTATATGCTGGTTTTATTTATTTTACAAATGTCGAACATTATCGTCTAAGCTATTAGTTCACGCCTTATCCAGTACCTTTTTAACAATATCCTCATAACTAGAAATTGCAGCACAAAGGTTCAATTGTTCCTAGATCATAGGCCGATCGGAGTCACATGAAGTTCAGTTAGGAGAATCCACCCTTCTGTAGAGGTGGTTGCGCAAACAGTCATAGAGCTGTTTCACCTACGTCATTATCATTACGTCACACCTTAGCAACCAACTTTTTTTGGTCAAACATTCGTTCATTTGAGGATTATCATTGGCCGAAAACGAGGCTTTGTGTCCCTAAATATCCGAATTGACCTAAAAAAAATTTCAGTGACGTCATGTGAAAATACTCTATGTCCAGTTAAGACGTATGAAGAGAGCCACTGTTGTCTTTCTTGGGAAACTGGGAACAGATCTCTGCTTTCCCAGAATCCTCCAACTCTTACCCGCAGCACGTTGAATCATATCCTGTTATCAGATAAATATCATAAATTAATGTTTAAATATAATTATTTTGAAGCGAAATTTGCGATTTATTGTAGGGCTGAAACTTAAATTCTGATTTATAAGCGAATCGGACCGGGTTGAATTAGGCCTTCCCGATCTTTTAAAGGGCCTGGACGCTCCTACATTTCTCATTTAGGTAGCAGGCTTGACCGTCGAAAAATTTCTCATTTTGGTTACGGGTTGGGCCGGGTTGAGTTAACAACAATCCTTGTCTGAACCGGGCTTGAAATTTCGGCCCAGCACTCATATAATAATGGAGGTCAGCGTTTCTCAACCTGTGGGGCGGGACAATAGGAGTATGGACATATTTTCCGTAATCGTACACTAAAAAAGTTTGTTTTAACTTCGTAAGAAAATTTTGAAAGTGGTTAGTGTTGGAAGAATCCATCTTGTATATTGACTGTATATGAGCACGAGATCTCTTCACGCTTCTTGGTATGTTGGCTTATTTCCTTTAAAGTGTAATTGCTCTGTACTTTTACATCTGCCTAGAATTTTTTTTTCTAAATAAAAATCCAAAAAAGTAAGTTCGGCCACCAGTCCTGCCCTGAAACCGACCAGTGAGTAAACACAGCCAGTGCATACACACTTTGTACAAATTTAAAAAAATAATAATAATAAGGTTTAAGAGTTTTTCAGTCTATGGATTGGCAACGATAGCATCCTTCCATGCAATCGGGAGCTATATTTCATGTTTTATCGATCCCATAGTCTTTGATTGAAAAATTAATCATGTGTTGGTGGGTATTGTATTATGTTCATTTACTGGAAATACCATGTAATTCCAGTAAATGAGCAATAAAATGTCAGTGTTCATTTTCTGGGCTATTGTACCACTTTTTACTTGAACCCTATAAACCAAAATCCAATAACTTAGAAGCTCCCCCCTTTCTTTTAAAACTTAAATTACATATAACAGAGAATGTGCTTAAGCAGAAAAGGAAGAAAAGCCACAGTTAAAAAATATACCATGACTTTTTTTTAACTAAACGAATCCTGCTCACGTGTTCATCTACTGGGCAGTTTCCCTATTATTAGGTTTCACGAATGTACATCTGTTTTCATCAACGTATCAATTACAAAAGAAAAAAAAAATTTCATTCCAAACAGGGGACATTATTTTGTAACATTTTTCTGATAACAACCCATAGTAGGGGCGTAGCCAGAAATTTTTCATGGGGGGGGGGGGGGTTACGACTACTGCAACTCACATATATGCATACATGTGTGTGATAAGGGAGTGAAGAATATACCTATTGTATGGCAAAAAATTCTCATGGGGGGGGGGGTTAGGACCCCCCCTAACCCCCCCTTGGCTACGCCCCTGAACCATAGACAAGTTGTAGCGGACGCCGCCAAGCGAACCGAAAGTGTCTGGCAACCTTACAGCAAAGCAGAGAGGCAACCTTACAGCAAAGCAGAGAGGCAACCTTTTCGAGCATCAGCGAAGCAGGACGTGGGAGATGGTGGCTTCAAAGAAAATATCCCTGATGATAGCGTAAGCGCTGGCTCGGTTATGTAAAATTTAAGTTTATGTAATTCGTGTCGCCGCCTGTAAGTGCCAGCCATAAATATAATCAAGAGTTAAAAAAAATAAAGGAAAATAAACCTACATCTGTGTTTGGCTGCGTTACTCCCTGCGTCGAAACGGGACGCGATTGGTGCAACGTCTAATTGACAGCTTTCATGAAGTCGTCTCAAAAATCACTTTCGTATAAGTTGATTGATGAAATTTGTAAGACGTTTTAAATTTACATTTGACTTTCTGCATGATTCAACACCTGGGTGTATTGAAAAAGGGAGGGGGGTTGCACAGAGCCAGGGCCTCATTTAGGTCCATGCATGCCCCTTTTACTTTTAGATCTCTATACTCCGTGCATACTATTAGTGCGTTGTCAATTTAAAAAAATAAGTACATAAATACAAAGAAAAATAGACTTAAAAAGGAAAGGACAGAGATAGGAAATTTTTTCTTCGAGTAGCTTATTGCTTCTGTGGGGTGGATTTCTGGGTACATGTAATTCAGTTCACCTGTTATTGAAAGTTTTAAATCATGTTTTATTGAATCAGTAGTCCTTTGACCGGGCAAATGATTACTTATAGCATCGTAACCAAGTGCGTAACGTGACCCCACCATGGCCGAGTGGATAAGACACTCAAAATGGTAGACAGCTGAAGTGTGAAGGTCCAGCGTTCTCGCCTAGCCTATCTCGCGGCTGTCGATCTAACGGTTTGGAGTTTAAGTCGGATTTCTCCAGATGTAACGTGAGCACACGTTAGAACCCCGTAAAATGTCCTAAGACCAAGGCATCGACCATCCTTGGCAGATAGCCTTTGAGTATCTTTGCCATAACACAACACAACACACACCAAGCAAATAACCAATTATCAGTAACCAATTTCGATGCAATGAATGCATTCGCGGGTAAATATTATGAACGAGAAATTAAAAGGACGTCTGCACCAGAGAAAGACAGAAAATGCAACCCTTAAAATGTTGCCGCCCTAGGACGCAACCTAACTCGGCCTAATCAGAAATGCCGCCCTGTTCAGTGCAAATTAGGTATCTTTAAAATTAGCGGGAGAGCGGTGGTTGGGGGTGGTGTTACGCAACAAAGTGGTTAAAATTTTGTCTTTGAAGGGGGCAAAAATTCAAAAAAAAATATTAATTCTAAAATACTATTAATAATATTACATTTCAAAAAAAATATTAATTCTAAAAAATCTTCGTCTTAAATTCACACAATAAAAAACCTTGTTTCCATGGTATGCACAACACACTGATGTTTTGACTTTTGCCTCTTTTTCATTATACGAGACGCTCTTCAGTTATGTATTTCGTCGGCAACAGTACCAGATCTGTTCTTGCTCAAGATTATTTTGGTGTTTGGAAGAGCTTTCGGTGAAAGATTTATAGTCGAGTCGGGGATAGGCACATCTTCAAGGCCATTACGCAAAGAAATAAAATGATTTCTCAGTTTTTATTTTAATCGTAGAATGAATGCACTAAGGGAAAAAAACAAAAACAAAAAAACAGTCAGTCGTAGGACTGCACGTCAGAAGTGAAAACTTCTTGTCAAGCTTTCTCAAATTTATATTTATGCAGTTAAACAGGTTTTCACACATTATTGTATTTTTATTAACAAAAAATAAACATTTATGAAAGTTCATACACATTTTTAGGCATTTGAAATTCTTTGTAAAAAAAATTAAATGTTTTTTAAGGCTGTAAAGGTATCACAAAGGTACACATTTTTAACGCAATTTTCTCTGGGTTAGCATTGGAAATGTTTGATTTTTCAATTTATTTAGCGGATTTCAGATTTCACGCTCGATTTGTGTGCACATTTAAAATTCAAAAAAAGAGAGAGACGCAAGCACAGGCCGCAACGTGACACAGCTGGTACACAGGTACGGTACATACATCAGCGATACGCATTTTTCTCCACGTGTTGGATTTTGTTCCATTTAATTAATAATTATGTTCGTGAATTTATTAATTATGAATGTGCACTTACGTTGTAATAAACAGTAATCCTATTTATTTGTAACGAATGATGGATTTATAATTCAAATTCAAATGCACTGTAGTATACCACTTATAATTCAACTAATGTTCAATATATAATTATTAACACTCTCCACGTTATCAAATTAACTTTATTGCACAAAAACTGTCTAGCTATGCATAAGTATAGCTTATTAATAAATAATCGAAGATTATAGCACCTACCCAGCTAAAAGAACTCTGCACTTTTTGGTGCAAAAACAAATAGATTGTACACAATTTGTACATAAAAAGTGAATATTTTTTAATATTTTGAAAGCATATACTTGTTGTGCAAATTATATGCAGTTTTTATGCATACTAAATCAAAAATTTAGGCAGTTTGAAATGATTTTCAGAAAAATCTAATCAAAACAATTTTTAATCCGACGCCTATAGCTTAAGTTGAGTGATCACTTATCATGTCACCAAGTTTCATTTCTTTCCCTTTATTCGTTATAACGTATATGCGAAACGCAAAAAATTAACGCAGTTTGAAGCAATTTTCGAAAAATCTCAAAATCTAATGAATTTTTTTTAATTCGACGCCTATAGTTTAAGTTGAGTGACCACCTATCACATGTCACCAAATTTTATTTCATTCGCTCCCGTCAGTTTTACGTGTGCGAATAAAAAAAAAGCGTCACGGACAGAATGACAGGCAGACAAACTTTTTTTGACTGTCGTACTGTTGTCCCAAATGCTTAAAATGTATAGAAATCGCAAATTTTTTTCATACCAAGTAGTGTACCGGCAAAGTCTAATTTTATTTATTTAGATGTATGGAATTTCCCATTCTGAAATTAAAACAACAACCACTTCAAACTTTAGTCATTTCATCCCAATTCGAACCCGTCTGGTGAATAGATCGCTAGCCTTCCACGCCTTGGGTCCACGGTTCGATACCAGTCGCGGAAGCTAGAAGGACGCAGTTTAAATGTAACTTGAAGTTCTTACGCATGATAATAGATGGCCATACTAAAATTCAATGACGTCACAATCCACTTTTTCTCCATATGTATTTAAGCGTGATGGTCAAACGAATTCAGCGCTTTTTCCCCATCCTAAAAGTGCCCAACGTGCCTACAGAAGTTTTCACTTCAAAAATTACAATTTTGAATTTATGCGACAGACGTTTTTTAAGAAACCGGACCAGAAGAATTCCTTTATCACTTCATTATTTTTATGTCCTAAGTAATAGTGACGTAATCTTTATTTCATGGTTTTATAACTGCACTGGATGGCATCCTAATTTATCAACCAATGACGAAAATATTACGCTTAGAGTTTTTAAAATTCTGTTCTATTCAGGCACTATTTTAATTTTTTTTGTCGCACTATTAAGCAATTATAAAAGTAGAATCAGTTTTTTTTTTAAGATGAGTGCAGATAAAAATCATTCAAAAGGAAGGACTAATTTTTCTTTAAGCTTAACCATTAACATTTCTAACAAATAGTGTCATTTATGTTTTAGCTCATTTTTTTAAATGTTATAAACAAAGTATATAGATGTTATGCAATTTAAATCAAATAACTTTTTATTATTTGTACATACTTACTAAATTCACATAAGATGTGGGTAAATGTTTTAGGTATTGTCTTTGAGAAAGAAGTAGATGTGAAGACGATAGTGACAAGACGTCAAGTATCAATTGCCTGACTGCCAAACGGGAATTTTCCGGGTTTACTTCGATACGATAAATATTTTCAGGACAATTCCTTATGAGAATACGTCTCGAAAGTCAGTTATCCTCATACGACTTGAGCAGTGCAAAAACGAGTTCCAAATAATTGATTCTGTCCTTCGTTTGATACAAAAATTAATTAATTATTTAATTAAAATCAATAAGATTGAACCAAAACTAGAGTACATTTTATAAAACTTAAAAGTTTTCTCTTCAAATATAAGTTTTGGACAATTCTCACAAAAGTAGGTTAAGTAAAAGAGGGAAGTAGTAGAGTAATTAAAAAAGTAAGGGATGGTGTTTTCTTTTAAAATTAAATTAAATCTAGTATTAAACTCAGAACTATAAGAGACAATTATTTCTACCTTAACGCGGTATCGGTTTTCCACTGAATTTTGACAACCTACCAGCTGTACCTGTGGCACATGCAAAAAAAAGGGGGGTGCAAGCACTTAAAAAAAATAATTTTATTTTTTTAAGAGCTAGTAAAATATCAATTTTAATTTTAAAATATGCTTATCCCAGACTAGAGTCTCAAATTTTGTAAATTTTGTTAAGACATATTTGTTGTACATCTACTACTTAATAATAGAAAAAAAATCTGGAGTGACTCCACTCGACTTTCCGAACACTTACGATTAAGATCATTACCAAGCACTTAAATAAATTTTAATCGATGAATCATTCAAACATATATACCAAATTGAAACTCAATCGAATGCACCGTTTAAACGCTTGCGCACTTTCAAGAATATCTCCCCATATGCCATTATGCCATAACATAAAAGAAAGTTTTGTCGTAGCCCTTTAGGAGAACTATAAGTCCTATACACACCAAAATCAATACCGGTCTTAGGATGGTGGTTTATAACATGTATACCGAATTTGAGCTCAATCGAATGTATCGTTTAAACGCTAGCGCACTTTCAAGAAATTCCCCCCATAGGCCATAATGTAAAAGAAATCTTTGTCGTAGCCCTGTAGAAAAACTATAAGTCCTATACACACCAAAATCAATACCGGTCTTGCAACGGTGGTTTATAACATGTATACCCAATTTGAGCTCAATCGAATCTACCGTTTAAACGCTAGCGCACTTTCAAGAAATTCCCCCCATAGGCCATAATGTAAAAGAAATCTTTGTCGTAGCCCTGTAGAAAAACTATAAGTCCTATACACACCCAAATCAATACCGGTCTTGTGACAGTGATTTATGACATATATATCCAATTTGAGCTCAATCGAATGCTCCGTTCAGGAGCTATCGTGTTCACTCACATACACACAAACACACATACACACACACACACATACACACATACATACATACATCTCGTAAAAATGGAATCAATGGATTCAGAAGCCCTCAAAACGTGTAAAAACACCAAAATCTCGAAGTCGAATTTTTTCATGATTACAATACTTTCCTTACATGGTACATGTTCGGAAAGTAATAAATAAGCTGTTTAGCAAACTTTTTGGGAGGGTCTTGGAACATTTGACATCTGGTGATCTGATCTGAATATAAAACACTCGTGGGAAGCGTCTAGATCCCTTGATATGCCACGTGTTCTCGGTCATATAATGTCAAATTTCAGAAAAAAATTTTTATATTTTTATGACGCACATTTAAGGATAAATGGACAGTCCTTACTGTCCCATCAACTTAAATCAGCTTCAAAATATGTTACATCGCACTGGCGCCAAGAAAGATTTGTTTGTGCAGATGGTAACCCTTTCTTTTATTTTCGTCTCCGTGTTCTTTTACGTGTTTGGGACGATACCCAAATCCTCGGAGCGAGCCCGACTCATAGCAGATGAACCAACCCCCTTTCCTCTCTTCTACGAAATCCTCCCAATCTCCACTTCCACTTTAACTCCTTTTTCCCCTGCTCTGACCGAAAATAAATTAGCGTAAACTAATCTGGATGTTGTTAAAGCTTATTTTTGTTAGTCTCCATTTTGGTTCGAAACTTAACGCCAGATTTCCAAGTATAAGCGACTTCATATTGGGTTTGTGCATAATTATCAGGCGTTTCTTTGAAAATAAAAATGTACAATATTCTTAAATAATATTAAATAAATTCTTAATGTACAATATTTTAAATTAGATATGTTCTTAATTAATACTTTTAATTAAAAAATTTGTTTGATTAAAAAAGTTTTAATTTATACTCTTAACCCTTTCGTCGCCGAATTATGAAAAATCAGAGGAAAAAAATCTCTCTAGCATTTAATGCATCTGCAATACTATTATAAATCATGTAAAAATATTTTTTTCTAATGTCGATTAATATTAGATTTTTGTAATATAAATTTCTGCCTTTTTGAAGCATTTTGTTATGCTAAAATTAAATTTAAAGGATGCACATATTAGGTAAAGGATGAGGAATAAGAAAAAAAACTATACTTACCTTAAAAAGAAAAAAAAATGATAAAAAAGCAGCGTAAATATTTCTTAATTTTTCTCCTGAAACAATGAAGCGAAAATTGTAAAAAATGATCTAAATGGACTAATACTGCAATCTAGGCACGATTTATGCATCTAGTTAAGAGCCTCATATACTTTCTACATGAATGAATGATATTGATATTACTGAAAGAAAAAAATACTAAATTCAATTGTTTTCTCTCTAAATATTGCTATTTGAAATAGGAGTCTCATATGAGGTTCAGGGTGACGAGAGGGTTAATTTAAAAATAACTAATTAAAAATTTATTATTTATATTTTATTTTCATTATTTATTTAATTTAATTTAATAATTTAATTAATTAATAAAATAAATAAAATTTACAAACGCCTGATTCACCAACCCAATACATCCGTTGATTTTTCCCGTTCTGTAAGTCAGAGCAGGATTACCAGCGAAAAGCGGGTAACTGACCCCTCACCCCCTTCCCCCTGCACCAGCCATAGTGCTGTAAAAGTAACGACAAAATGAGTATCCGTATGTATTTGTTACTTAGATGTTCGCTATTCGTTACTAAGTATTCGTTACTCGTTACTTTCGTTACTACTAATAGAATCGGTAATAGGGTGTTATATAGTGCCCCATAACAACACATCCGGGACAGTGTTGTTATGGGTATATGCCGCCCATACATAAACCCATAGCAAAACCTAACCAAAAAGAATTTTTTTTAGCGAAGTTGTACAAAGTTGTATTTAGAGCTTATTTTCTCTGATTTACAGATTGTTTTTATACACATTTATGGTTTTATACGATGCTAAATTATCCGAATTACTGAGTGCACATAGAAATCTTCCAAAGACATATGCCATTCTTTTCTTTTCTCAACCCCCCCCCTTTTTTTAATTCTGAACGCTGGTTTAACCTGTTCATTCTTATCATAAAAAGTGTAAAGGAAAGCTTGTGACTCGTGTTTTTTCTGGGTTGCGTGTTCTCGAATACTGAGATCCAGGGATTGGGCCACATATATAAAATTCACAGGGCAAGGGATCTCAGTATGATATCAACTACTTTGCGTTTCTACAAGCATAATATCTTTATTATTTGTGAGTTCTTATTTCATATCAAAAACTTCTTTTGCTGGATCATTTTTCGAAGTAAATTAAAAATTACCATATTTTAATTTAAAATTGTTTAATTCAGTGAGAATTATCTATTTTTAAGATATTTCCAGTTCTATTTCTGCACTTTTGGGATGAAAGGGGTTAGCCCCTTCTGTGGGTGCATATATGAGAGCATTCTTTAAACAAAAATTATCACTCCTTTCATACAGAAAGAATGGTTGTACCGGATTATGCGTATTCCATGAGTTCATGGAATAAAATGTACCATAAAATAGGGCAGATGGCCCCCTAAACACCGACATTTTAGAAACATACTGAACTTTATTGAAATATTTTAATACCAGTGGCTTACGCAGGAGTGGGCATAGAAATCCCGGGTCGCTCCCAATTTTTTATATATTTTTTAAACAATTACTTAAAAAATGTGTTTAGGTTTCCATGCTAAATATTTTTTTTAGTTCCAAATAATATTTTAAATAATAAAAATGTGTGAATTCGTTTACTTTATAAAAATATTTTTTTAAAAGGTGTATTTAAATAATTTGTTATTTATTACTCATTTCGATTCTAGCTAAAAAAAAAAGAAAAAGTTAAGTTCGCAATCCTGCTTCGGAACCACCCTGAAAGAAAGAATTCTGATTGCACCACTATTTAGTACTAAAATGTTAGAAAGCCCGAAATTAGCACCCCTTACTAACATGCTTCTCTTATATGTATTGCTCCTCTACAATTATAAGAACACCCCCTTCCCCCCCTGCAAAAAAAAGTTCAACTGCGCATAAGACCGCACTATACACCGGATCCTATCCCCCCATTGTACGACCCATATCAATAGAGCAGCAGATACTATTCCATCTCCATAACTGTAACGAAACATACGGATTCTTCCAAACCTCATCAAAACGATTCCATTCGGCGCGGCACAAACGAATTGCAACCAGAACATACTACTACTCAAATACCGAAACTGATTTTTCCCTCCCAACAGCGAGAATCCATAATACTTCCGGTATCTAGTAACGGAAAGGAACATACTATTACTCAAATACCGAAATTCATTTTCTCCCTCCCGCAGTCTTGTATTCGAAGTTCGAACCTGGTCGATCCGAAATGCAAACTCGAAAGTCATTTTCCCCCTTGAAACCGCGATCCGATATCCAGTAACAAACAGAAGATATTAGTACTCGATTACTGGAACCCGTTTCCCTTCTAGTTCGCCTCGCCTGGCAGTCTGTATTCGAAGTTCGAAGCTGCTCGATCCGAAACATCTTCGGATCGAGTAGTAACGATATCAACCGAAAAGTAACAATTCGTTACTTCGAGTCTGAGTGATTATCCGTATCTTAGTACCGAATACATGCGGTTTGCTTCAGCTCTAACCAGCCAACAACGGGTGGCTTTTGGGGCCCATCGGAAAATGTTTGTTTGTGTTGCTGTGGCAAAGCTACGCATGGGCTATCTGACTAGAGTGGGGGGGGGTGTACTTTGTTCAATGGACTTTCAAAGAGGTTCTAACGCGTATGTGCATTACATCTGGAGAAAACCGACCGACACTCCAAGCGGTTAGATCCACAACCGCGCCCGAACCTATGCCCGGACCTTTACACTTAAGCCGTCTACCATGTTCAGTGTCTTATCCACTCGGCCATGGTGATGCCGACAAAAATTTGTAATTTAGCAGTGCGGTTCAGAGTCTATCGCAATTGGTATACAGTAAAGTACCGTTTAAATATAAAAATCAATATTATTAAATAACAAGCACTAGAAAAAAAAATTCTAAATATAAATTCAAAAGCTGTCTTCGTTTTCTTTTTTTTTCAACACTTTTGTTCAGTATTTTTTTTTAAATAGTTGTGAAATACATTCATTTATTCATTTTACCCATTTTTATCTACTTATATAATACGCTAACGTCTGCGGTACCAATATCTACGATATTTCCGAGCTGCGAACGGCAACAGCTAGATGTAAACATTAGTGCAGTAACAATAACGCATGTGCAAAAATCCAAATCAACAGTTCAATGACGTCAAATGGAGCAAGCGTATGTCACGCAGTAGCTAGATTACAAAATAACAATAATGGATACACAAAAATGCAAGAGCTTCCGGACTTTTTCACAGCTTTAAAATAGAGAATTTACAATACTTGGCACATGAATCGCCCATCTAAAGAATGTCACCATGCATTGAGCTGAAGCACATTTCAGCCATTCCCTGTTTCATCATTGGCTTGTTTGAGGACACACAAAATGTGTAGCAACCCTAACCTAAATAAATATAATGACAAGTACTGTTAAAAAAAAAAAAAAAAAAAAAAAAAAAAAAAAAAAAAAAAAACATGATTTTCATTGAAACAAGTCCAGGTATGGGGCTGCGAAGCTGGCCGTCTTGGCAACTAGTATCATAAATTTTCAATATTATAGGCTATGAAATAACAATATTACATCAGGTTATGAAAATCCTTTGTCAAATGTCATTCTATAAACCTAGATAGTTTGTTCAACTAATTTATTCCTTAAACTATATTAAAATTATATTTTACAGAAGGTATGGATTAGATTTATTTATTTTTATTTTTATTTATTTGTTTATTTATCTTGTAAAGTTGAATCTCCTTAAAGAAAATGTTATTCCGTTTAACCCTTTGAGGCGCAACCCTTTCCCAATGCTGAAAAAAGGGCAGCCGTTGCCATCGCTCGACTTAACTACCAGCAAGAGGGCGGACGATCGAAAAGTTCATCGCGTGCCACAGATCTAGAGACCCTTTTTTGACGACAGCCAGCTGCGTCAAGAAAGGGTTTCCAGCATTGGGCAATCTATGCAGCTGTTCTCGCATTCTTCCATTTTTCAGAAGATGTCAGTGCTGTTAAAAATAATCCTGACAATTTTTGACTGGAAATGACGTGCTAAAAAGTAAAGGATTCTCGTGTAGCTATGTCACCCGCAACTATTTTTATAGAAATTAAATCTATTCTTCGTGACTGGCAACAGTCAAAAGGTCAGAGTTTGGTGTTCCCAGAGCGGGAACACTGCGTGTTAAAGGGTTAAAATATTTACAGAAGCTTCATAGTGAAATCTTGGTTATTAGAGAAGAATAGATTTACACTTTTATTATGTTTTCCCATATTCAATAAACCGGTATTAAATTTTCATTCCTTGGTAAATTTTAAGCTCATCCAGCTCAAAATTAACACTGAATTTATGATGTAAATTAAACGCTTCCTTTATTCTAAATAAAATATTTGTTTAAGGAAAACTCTAACAAATGTTTCGCTTAATCTAATATTTGTTCCAATAAATCAGTAATTTCAAGAATTGTTTAAGCCTCTGAAAGTCTTAGTAAAAACCAAAAATATAAAATTATTTTCATTACGCAACTAGTTCAAGGTGTTCCACGTGTAAGAAGTGGGGAAAAGTTTATTGAATTTACTTCCTCCGCGTTAAATCATGGTTTTTGAATTTACTTTCACCTCATTAAATCAAAGTTTATTGAATTTAATCCTCTCATTCAGCCAATGTTTATTCAATTTAACTTCTCATTAAACTTGGGTTTAACATTCTATTTCCTCTAGGCTTTACGAAGACAAGATGACAAAATCAAGATGCTTTTTTTGTGCCCAACGTTGCTGAGTCTCAGCACTGTTTACTGTACTCGTTGAAAAAAAAAATGAGTACAGTAAACAATTGTGAATTGTACAAAAATGATAATTTTTGCTCAGAAGTTTTTACTATACAAACATAAGTTGTGGTCAATCTTTTAAGCTGGAATTTTCTTTTTTATCTTTACTTGACATCTTTTACTTTAGCTGACTCCAGATGTGAACTACAATAACGAACATTTTTTTAATTGTTAAAAGTAAGTCATCTATTACCGGATCATGGTCCATTACTAGTGCTTTTATCTTAGCGTTTACATAAAATTTTATATTATTTCAAATCACATGCGTACTTCCGATTTCGAACAATGCTAAATTTCAAAAATAGTAATCATCTTGAGACAGAGATGTGTAACCTTAAGCCTACTATTTAAAAGAAAACAATTTTTTTATAGTATTTATTTCCGTAAAGCTTCTCAAGGTAACAAAGAATCAGGAAGTCTGATGTCATTCAACAGCTGGGATGCTAACAGCTTGTTCTATTTAACGCCGTGACAGATTGCGAACATTTGAATAGGCGATTTACAGCTAACGCCTTCGCGGATAAAATCTAATTATAACTGCAGATAAAAGTGGAGAAGATGCAAGTAAAAATGTTTGCCACATTTGTATTCCTACATTCATCACATACAAAATTAAATTTTTAAAATAACTTTAGACATGGCCTTATTACCGCATGAGCAAATCGGGCATTTGCCTGTGGCCCCGGATTCTCTACCAATAGTTTGAAATTCCCAGTAAAAAAAAAAAAATTATTCATAGAGTATTAGGTTGAATTTTAAATGTAGAAATCATGGTTTTCTTGACTAAAATACTGCTTCTGTTTTCTTACTTTTCATCATTAACGTTTAATATTTACACCAACTGACTGATCATTTGAACACATTTGACTGTAGTTTGACTTCATGACTTAAAAATGAAGTCCAGTCAATGACTGTATACTATACGGTAATACAAAAGTCAGATAATTTCAGAATTTGTTTTATATCTTAGGTGATTTAAATAAGAAATTAGATTATCCTGCTATATAGTTGCTCTGATCCCTGACTCACTCTGTAACCATTCCTGGCAGGGGCGTAGCCAGGGGGAGGGATATCGGGCTATATCCCCCCCCCCGAAATTTTTTGATTAGGGGTCACAAGATTAATGCCGTGCAGAAATTCCGTCTATTTATACACATATAAGTTCATATCCCCCCCCCCAAAAAAAAAAATTTCCTGGCTACGCGCCTTATAAATATTTTACCGCCATTACTCCAAGAATATTAAAAAGTTCAGAAAGATTAAAAAGCTAACACAACTTAGTTAGTTAATATACTTCACTTTATGGGTGGTAGAATGAAGCGTAATCCGGCCTCCGCAAAATAATTAATCAGTCATAAATGTACTTGACCATAGAATTAAAAAAAAAAAAAAAGATTCTATATTTCCAAATATGGAAATTCTTCAAAATAAAATACAATAATTATACTACGAAATTGATTTCAAAATCAGTCGTTTGTCTCGATTTTGGCCAGCAGTATTGCTCAACGATGAGTGTTGCGATATTGAAAGTTTTAAAACGTGTCCTGCTTTTAAGTTTATATTATGCTTATTTCCCTATTAGTAGAGTCTATAAATCACACATAACATTATTTAAATTTTGATTCATCCCATGGATAAATAAAAGAAACTTATCAGCATCGCCCATACTTATCGATCTTGTGTGAAAAGAGTCACTTCAAACTTTAGTCATAGCAGCCCAAGGCATAATAGCCGAACGGTTAGCACGCGGGCCTTCCAGCCTAAAGTTCCCGGGATCGAACCCAGCCGCCGACGTTTGATGGAACAGATTAAAATAACTTAAAATTTCAGCAAAGAGGGGGGAGATGCGCGGAAAAATAAAGTATGTGGGGTGCGTTCGCCAGCAGGCGCCCCGTGTATTTAGAAAATTTTTTTTAGGAAAACTTTTTAAGCTTGAAATTAAGCTTTCTATGTCAAGCTTGACATAGCAAGCTTAATTTCAAGCTTAAAAATGTCAAGCTTAATGCAAGCTGGGCAAGTGTAAACTAGAACACTTGATTCAAGCTTGCATTAAGCTTACACGCTTGAAATTTTCAAGCTTAATTCAAGTTTATTGACTTGATAAATCAAGCTTGCTGCAAGCTTGATGCAAGTTTGCTGTGCTGTCTTGGTTAATTCTATTAAAATTTATTTTTAGGGCTAATTAATTAGTTAATGGAATTACTAATGTTAATTAGATGTAAATAAAACTAAAACTCCCCTCGTGTTATAATAAAATAAAACACAACTTTTAAACTTTTCTTCTTGAGCAAATTTGAGAAACTTGAGAAAGACAATTAATGTCCATTCTCTTTCACAGATGGCGCCATCAACGCTCGCTTTAAAAAGGAAAAATCAAGCGAGTATCAATTGTCAAGCTTAAATCAAGCTGTATTTAAGCTTGACAATTCAACTTGACTTCTGCAAGCTTGCTGCCAGCTTAAAATGAGTTGAACTGTCAAGCTTGTATTAATACGTCAAATTCAAAGAAATGTCAAGCTTGATTTAAGCTTATGTGCTGTCTGAGAAGAGTAATAACATCTACATCGTTTATACGATTTCAATAATGTGTAAAAATATAAAAAACAGTTTGCGCTACTTCAAAAATCTGAAAATCTACGGGTTCCCTAGTTTTTAAGCATTTTTTTTTTTTTTTTTTTTTTTTTTTTGCTAGTTTCAGCTCCATTTTATTTCCGACAGTAAAAAAAATGAATCATTTTCGTGACAAAATGAGCTGTTGCAATCGATATGACGTCCTACCCATCACGGTCATCAGGCTTTGAAAGGAAAATTTGATTCCAATTCGTTTTAAATAGTTTTTCCAGATTACAGAGTTTAATTTTTTTTCACCAACAAATCGTCTGCACGGATACAAGAATGGCTGTGCATGCAAAACGAAATCTTTTCGAATGCCAAAAGTTTCCGCGCGTTCCCAGAAGAGCATGAAATTCGATTTTAGTATATATAATAAAAATTGAATATGAAATTATTTATTTTAGGTGGACGAAGATTAAATATATTAAGTGTAGATATATTTTTGGCGAATGTTTTTTCTAGCGGCCGTTGTAATTGCATCCACAACGGACTTTGAATTCTAGTATAATTCTGAATTTACATGAATAAAATTATAGTTATTATTTTTATTATTATTAAAATCATGTTATTCTTAAATATAATGCTATATATTATGTATAGAAGGTGATTTACTGAAAAATTAGGTCTGCAACACAGTGAGCTTATACACATGAATTATCTGTATGGGAGAGGTAGGTAAGAATTACATTTTTCAGGCTTGACGTACAGGCGGGCTTAATGAGTGCAAGAAAATGATTGAAGGACATATACATAAGGAGAAAACAAACTCCCCTTGCCGGTCTGTCTGTCTGTGGAACTACCAGCTTAATTTGAAAAAATCTTTTTCCTTTAAATAGACCGTTTCATGAAGAAGGCTTTAGGCTATATAACAGCACAGTACGACAAGAATATGCACGAGTATTGAAGAATAAGGCAATTCTTCTGTTTTCAGCTTAAACTTTATGAATTTGCATAATTGTAATAAGCGATTTCGTTTTACGTGATAAGATTGTCAAATGTTCGTAATACAAAGAGTCACGTGACTCACTAACTAAATATGAAATTGTTTTTATCCGATAAAAGCAGATCAGGGAAGAAAGTGAAACTAACTTCTTTCCTTTTAATAATTTAAGTTACAAGCTTCAAACTTTGTGCTTATGATGAAACTTAAGCCACGAAGTTAACCCTTTGAGGCGCAACCCTTTCCCAATGCTGAAAAAAGGGCAGCCGTTGCCATCGCTCGACTTAACTACCAGCAAGATGGCGGACGATCGAAACGTTCATCGCGTGCCACAGATCCAGAGACCCCCCTTTTCTTGACGCAGCTGGCTGTGCGCACAGCCGATTTTATATAGATTTCAATTCCAAAAATGTGTTTTATGGAGCAAGTTAGAAAAATACGGCACACTCATGAATAATGATACACTGTCTAACTTAATGAGGAAGAAAAATAGGGACGATGCATGGATTATGATACGCTTTTAATATGTAGCACTTTAGTGCGTATTTAAAATATGAGTGTTTCAGATTTTATTTATTAGCAGTAAGGTGCTATTTCGTTCAGTCCCAGGATTTTGTCGACATGATTTGTAGACACGTTTTGTAGACATTAACTGTCTCGGTAAAGATCTTTTCAAATGTGTTTGCCAGATAGCGCGAGGTGGAGGGGGAGATTAAGTCCCACTTGTACATTTTTCGGCCGTCGTTCGTCGCACAGCAAAGTTACAGATATCAATCCTTTACGATTGACGCACACTTTAATTTGCTATGCATAAAAATTGCATAAGGGGACATCTACATATTAAAATTCGCACCAACTTTTTTTTCCTCAATAGAAACCCCTAGATTTCACTTCATATTTCAAAAATTTAGCTCATTTTAACCCCGGACACGAATTTACGATAAATTTGGACAGAAAATCAGTGAGTTATGAGCACCCAAAATCCCCCTCCCCCTATGTTAAAATATTTTTTCATACTTCAATTCATATCTCATATAATATTGGTAGTAAGAAGCTGATTTTTATTCGTACTATTAGAACTAAACGACCCAAACATAATTTAATGTTATTATGATTTTTAATAAATTATTAATATGAATTATGAATTATTAAATTAATATTCAAAAAAATTATGAATAGCGACCTAGCCAAATTTCAATGGAAATAGATGCAGAAATTAATATTACATGGCTGTGCAAAATTTCAAATTTTTACGTTCAGTAGTTTAATTTATATTAAATAAAATGTGTTATTTTCATGAGTTAAGGGACCATATATAAATTTATTAAGTGAAATTTTTTGAAAATTGCATAAAATAAATGTAAATTAGATTTATTTTGTGCAAAAACACAGTAAAAGATACCAGTATTAAAAATATCAAATTTTGAAGCAAATAAATTAGAGGTTTTTACAGTTTGTTGGGGATGGATTCTTTAAAGCGTGTATTGTTGCGTCCGCTACCATATTCCCCCAAAATAAAATATTTTCCAGCTATAGAATTAGATGCATTAGATGTATGTCTTCTAATACAACGTCCAATTTTTGAAAAACTAACATCCTCAACTTTCCAGGCATGAATGTGACTTTTTTTAATATCGGAAACATTAGGTCTTTGGAATTCCCCATACTTTATCAAACATTCAAAATCACGTTTTTCTGTTAAAAAAAAATTTCATCTAACTATAAATTAAAATACCGCCAAAAGTCTTAAGAATATTGCACATTGCAGGCAATAGTATTAAATGAAGAAAGTGAAATAACAAACACAGTGATAATATGGGGTCGGCAAAAAAGTAATTGCGTTTTTTACATGAAATTCAAACAAATAAATTTTTCAATCATGAAACCATTCTTTAAGTTCGACCATAGCTGAGTCGAGCAATATTCATGCTTGTACTCAGAAGAGCAGGGAGCAGCCTCTAACTCCTGCCAACATTTCAGCTGTCTAAGAGAAACATCAAGGGAAACACCGAATAACAATTTCAAAATTACAAAGATTTTCAAAATCCTTAGCAGTCATTTTGCATTTTTCCCTTAAATCATGTGTACGAACCAAGAAAGTTATGAACTCACGGGTCATTTGGACAACAGACTAAATATTCTAGTCTACCCTTGATATTCTCAGTACAGAAAACTTTAAGAGAGATGGGAACAATATTTTCCTTGAAAATAATATTAATTTCTTTTAATTCTCGCGAGCGAAATAAATGAAAGGCGAAAAGTTCGGAACCTACAAATAGCGTTTTTCAATTTGCAGAAAGTCCCTTAAAAAAACGCGCAAAAATGAATTCGCAATATCTCCGGAAATTATCGTAAAAAATTGGTGAAATTTAATATTTAGGGTAATTTGAAGGTTTTTCTTTCGTTTAATAAAGTCAAAATATGGGGTTGCCATTGAGAAAAACGAAGTTGATGCAGAATTAAATATGAAGACGGCCCCTTATGCAAATTAAATTAATAGTAAATTAAAGTACGCGTTATTTGCAAACGAATGGTATATATAACTTTGCTATACGACGAACGATGGCAAAATAAAGAGCAAGTGGGACTTTTTTTTCCGCAGCTGTACGTATTTTATATGGGAATGTGTTAGTTGCACGGGGCGAAGGGAATAAAGGGCAAATTGCACCGCGGATGAATTTAATCGGGGCCATCGTGATTCTAGCGGGCCTGCTTGTGCACTCCGAAAGAGGCCTACTGACGTTTCCTCATTGGTTAGATTCTGCCGTTATATGACGTATCTAAGTGCTGGAACCAATAAGTGAGCATCCATAGGCCTCTTTGGATGACTCATCAGAGTGCACAAGCAGGCCCGGTAGAGTCACGATGGCCCCGATTCAATCCACGAGCTAGTTGCACCCGTGAAATCGGGGGAGGGGGGGAATCACAGGGGAGCCCTGCCGTCAACCCCGATAGATATATCGGAGTTGACGGCCCTGCGGTCTCGCAAGGGGCCAGCGATAACATATTTTCAGATCCCCGGACCCACTGATGTTTTTGGGGGTCTCGCAAAGGCCAGCAATTACATATTTTCGATAATAGTGATAACATAACAGAGCTCCACAGATCACGAGCTTTCAGTGGAATTAGTTGCACTTATTACCGAAAAATGGCAGCATAAGATTTATATATTACATATTGGTGAATTCAGCTTGGCCCATTTTCACAGCATTGCGTTTGTATCCGTGCCTTCTGTTGTTTGGCCTTGGAAATCTATTAGCGAAACGTCAGAAACTGGTCTAGTGATCAAATAAATTGAAAATACTAGTAAACCACTGTGGTGTCGCCGGCCGTTTAGCGATACTTTACATAGGACACCACTGTGGTGTCGTCGGATGGCAAAGTGTTAAGACGCTTAATTACTAAAACTACTTTAATTGGCAGGCGCGGATGCAAGGGGAGGGCGGTGGGGGCGATCGCTCCCTCCTGGGCGAAGTCCAAAAGTCTGTTATGATCTGTTAAAATATATTACGAAAGTATAATGAAAATTATGTAGCCTTTTTCTAAGGGGTGTATTGCGGGTACTTCTCCCTGTCCTTTTTAATCATCGCTCATATACAGATTTTATCAATAAAATAATTAAATACATTAATTGGTATAATTGATTATATTAATTAATTATAAAATGATTTTGCGCATTCTACCCCCTGTTTCAGGTACAAAATCCTTGAGTAATTTCTGGATCCTTCCCTGTTAATTGGCAACCCAAAATAAATATATAAGTAATGGAATGCTGTACTTACATGTTGTTCCAAATCGTCATTTTAATTCTAAATTAAGGTTGCCACAAAAATACAAAAAATCGTCGTGGTAACTGCATATGCTCAATTATCGCTACCTTGGCGGGAATTGGGGCGTTAAAAGTAGAAATCGACCCGAGAAAGTCAAACACATTCATGTATTACAATTTACATTCCAAATAGTATTTAAAACGGTGGAGTGCAGTTGGAATAAGCTTGGCGGAAATTGTAGAATAGTTTTAGTGGGCGATTTTAAAATAGATTTCCACTCCAAAGATGTGTTTTATGGAATAAGGGAGAAAAATACGACACGCTCGTGAATAACGATACACTTTCGAACTTCATATGGAATAAAAGAAAAAAATAAGGAAGACGCATGGATTGTAATACGCTTTTAATATATAGCACTTTAATGCGTATTTAAAATCTGAAAGTGTATCCGATTTTCTTACTTTTAATGACTATGTCATTTTATCACTCACACCCCTTTACTGAAAATTGTCCCAAAAATGCGACATAAAAGTATGCGACAAAATTTTACATATATTTAAATGCGATTTTTATTTTTAATTTTATTTAATTATCTATTTTTTTTGGAAAGCTGAATTTTTTATACGTAATATTTGTTTGTCGAGCGTACGCGGGGCCTTCGCAATTAGTAACGGGCCTGCGCGTGTATTTTGATGAGCCATCCAAAGAGGCCTACGGATGCTCGAGTCTTCATGTATACATCAGGCATTTCTTAAGCTTCCCAGAGCTTTCAAACGTTATTTAATGTAGTTTTAAGTAGCAATTGGGTTACTAATTCAATTACGAACTCACGATTTATTTGTTTGCTATGATACATATTTACATAAAGAAAATAGATGCATATAATTTGTAGGAAAAACAAAGTAGCACTTACTCTCATGATTCAAGATTGCTTATTTTAGTTTCACAAGTGGATATTTAATATACTTTAAAATAACTAAATACACAAATGAGAAAGACATTTTTATAATGACTATTTCATGAACGTAGTCGTATTTCTTACGTTATTTTAAACAATTCAAGGTTAATCTTTAACAAATGATGTATTAAAGCACATTTCAGTGTTTTCTGGATATCCTGTATATTGGAGAAAATTGATAAAATACGCTCTATAGCGCGATCCCTGAATTAATTATTCTTTAATAAAGACATTTCATGTAGTATATATTATTCTTCTGTCGCTTTCTCAATCGAACTTAGGAATTGAGCAAGCATAATGAACGCCTGTACAAAATATTAACTACATTTGAAGTTTCTGTATAAACGGGCAAAAATCAATAATTTATAATTTACTGAATTTCTGCACTGTACCAAATGTAAGTCTTAATCACATAATGAAGGCATATATAACTGATAAATAACATTTTCAACTGACAAATCAAAATGTCTAAATAGTATCACAACGTCATGCTTATTTACAAGAATAAAAACTACTCAAGTAATACGATTTCTGATTAAAATAATTTATTTATAAATAACACATGAGTAATTATTCACTAAACATGATTTACATACATATTTTTAGAATTTCTAAATACATTATAAGCGTTCACTTACCTTTACATTCAGAGCAAAATGTTCGAATTTTAGGATAAATTTTCATGAAAGAAAATGGCACAAGATTCACAAAACGATTACCTACATCTAAAGTTCTTTAGTACGACAAAAGTATAAAAAAATTGTTTTAAAATAATAAAATAATATAACATTTATAGTACTTAGAATAATAAAATAGAATACTGTGACTGGGGAAAACAGGCCTCCATGATAAACTCATTTTTATCGATGGCAACTCATAAGCAGGCCCGTTGCTTAGCGATGGCCCCGCGCTGCCTCAGGTCGACCATATTTCTAAACTGTATTTTGGGGACAAATCAAGCATTGTCCTCGAATCCAAGGAAAACTTGGGGACGCTAGAAAATATTTTTCGGGACTTATTCGAGGACACAACATATTACCATGTAAACCCTCCAAAAAAGTATTCGAGTAAGAGATAAATTACCTATTTTAATTTTGCGAATAATAATTGAGTTTTTGAAAAACGTACAACTTGAAAGAATATGAAAGTCATATTTATACGTAGCCTAATTCACATTCAAAGATAAATAATTTTTAATATACAAAACCAACGTAGGAAATTTTTACTCGAATACTTTTTTGGAGGGTGTCAGAGACGGCCCGAGGGGCGTGCGAGGCCCCAGGCGAAGCGCAAGAGCGGGGCCTTGAGCGATCGCCTACATTCGCACACCCCCTTGTACCGGCCCTGAGGGTGTATACCACAATACCCATACTTTAAATCTTGATTAACTTTGATACTTAAAAATGAACTCTAATAGCTTTTTATATCAATTGTGTATCCTTATTTCTAATAAATTAATGGAAGTATTTCATTCCTTTATAAATATTTTTTTAAACCAGAAATATGAAAGAGTTGAAATCATGTTGAAATCTGTTGAAATATTGTCACTTATTCAAAATACAACTCTTGGCATAGTATTTGTATTTTTCGGAAGACATTGTTTTTTACATTGGCTCATTTTGAGATAATTTTTCAGGAAACTTTGTACACCCTCCAAAAATGTATTCGAGCAAGAGATAAATTTCCTACATTCGTTTCGTATATTAAAAATCATTTATCATAGAATATGAATTAGGCTATGTATAAATATGAATTTCCATATTTCTGTCAGGTTCTGCGTTTTTCAAAAACTCAATTATTATTTGCAAATCTAAAATAGGAAATTTCTCTCTTACTCGAATACTTTTTTTTGGAGGGTGTACGTACACCCTCTAAAAAAAGTATTCGAGTACAAGAAAAATTTCGTACGTCAATTTTATATTTAAAGCATGATTCTTCATGAAAAGCGATTAATAGTTATACCTATTAAAATAATAGTTATAACTATGATTAATAGTTATAAGTAATTTCCCATTTCAGTTTTGTTATATATAACAAAACTGAAATGGGAAATTTGGCTCATAGTCTAATACTTTACTAGAATGTCTGTACACGCTACACGCACAATGACAACAAACGTTTTCAGAGATCGAATTTCAATGTTTCTCTGAGTAGAAGGCGCTTTTAGTTGTTTTATTTTTTTCCCTTCAGTTTTTTCTGAAAGAAATAAGCTAACGGAAACTTTGAGGGATAAAGTACAAATCTTTAAATTTGGCTACTTTTCATGTGCCCAAGAAGTCAAAGTATTTTTAAGGACAAAATGAAAAAAAAATATCTACATTTGGGGACTGTCCTCAATTTTTGATGACGTATGCCGTATGCCGTATGGTCACCTAACATTAGCCTCTAAGGAAGAAAGCATCTGACTTTTTTCTGTTTGCCTGTTTGCGTTTACTTATGACTTCCAATCGCACAACGTAGATTATTACCAAGACAGGAATCTAGTTTAGCATATATATGTATATCAATGATGCTAATGCTTTAGTTGAATAAATAAAGGCTTATTAAAAAGGCAAAGAATTTATAAATTGTCCCCAATTTTTGTCTCAAAATTGGGATAACACGTTGAAAACGAGATCGCCCTTCTCTAGACTTAATTATTTTTTCTGCAAACCATTCAGTCACCAGGACTCAAAATTTTGTATTTCAAAAGCCACTTTATGTCCCCAAGTTAAATTTAAGTATTTTCATCAGGCTTGAATATCATTTTTTTTTCTACCCTCCAAAAAAAGTATTCCGAGCAAGAGATAAATTTCCTACGTTGGTTTCGTATATTAAAAATTATTTATCATAGATTACGAATTAGGCTATGCATAAATATGAATTTCCATATTTATGTCAGGCTGTGCGTTTTTCAGAAACTCTTTTCGCAAATCTAAAATAGGAAATTTCTCTCTTGTTCGAATACTTTTTTTGGAGGAGTACCCAGGTCATTTTTCAAATTTTGTACATAACTTTAAAGTCAATTTCTTAGCTTATTTGTGTGAAAAATCGTTGTGCTTTTCGATTAGTGAAGCTCAAACTATAAATTAATAGCTCTAAAGATGCTCACAAGTTTAATAATCAGATTTGTTAAAGAGATAATTTCTTGACATACTAAAAAAGTTTTCATAGCAACGTCCCAAAATTTATGTATGATTCGAGAAGCCACAAATATGTTGTTTTGTTCCCAAACATAACTAAAAATCATCAGCAAATTACATAATGAAATATGCAAAGTCAAACAGAGTGAGGAATGCCATTCATTTTATTACTATTTGTGATGGTTTTTATCGAGATGACGAGATGTATGATACGACCTCTATTTAATAGGTTTTAATTGTTGTTCCTTGCATATAAGTGCATTTTTATTCCTACAGAATAGCACTGCAGAAATACAAACATAGGAGAAGACGAGAAGAGGAATATCGTATTTTACACTCATGTCCATAAATTAAGGATAATTCAGAATCACGCAGAAATTGATCTCTAAAATAAAAATTTCACCTGTGGAATGATCACACACATCTTGAAGAAGAATATGCAAATTACAGGAAACCACCAGATGGCGTGGATGGTACGTCACAATGACGAGAGTGTAAGAGAGGGGTATATAAGGAATGGTGGCATAGAAGTAAAATTGTTCACAAGCGCTGTGAAAGCCTTTCAGTGCAAAAACCGCATAGTTATGGCACAAAGGAGGCATTTGGATGATGTTTTACGTGGCAGAATTATCGGACGACTGGAATGTGGACGTACCCAGCTGGAAGTATCCGAGGAACTTGGAATCGCCCAGAGTGTCATCTCCAGGCTTTGGCAACGATTCCAAGATGATGGTAATGTGAGTAGACGTTACAGCACAGGTCGCCCCCGAGTTACAACGCCGAATGAGGACCGCTATTTGGCAGTTACTGCCAAAAGAAACAGACGAAGTACAGAATCAGACATGTCTCGTCAGCTCTCTTCAGCTACCGGTACGACAGTTTCAAGGCAGACCGTGTACAGACGCTTAGGGCACATTGGTCTATATGTTCGTAGGCCTGTCAGATGTGTTCCACTTACCGCAACTCACTGTCGCCTGCGATTAACCTGGAGTAGAGAGCATGCATTGTGGACACCGCAACAGTGGTCTTGTGTGATGTTTTCCGACGAGTCCAGGTTTAGTTTGGAGTCTGATTCTCGCCGGACATTCATCTGGAGAGCGCCAGGTACCCGTTACCACCAAGAGAACACCATTGAAAGACACCGTTACGGTGGTGCAGGATGGCTCGTTTGGGGAGGAATTATTCTTGGTTCCAGAACTGACCTGCATGTTCAGAGTGGAACGATGACAGGTCACATCTATCGGGATGTCATTCTGGAACAACATGTACGTTTGTTTCGGGGCGCCATGGGTGCTGAATTTGTGTTTATGGATGACAACGCCCGTCCTCACCGTGCAAACATTGTAGACGAATGCCTTCAATCGGAGGATATCACCCGTATGCATTGGCCAGCATACTCACCGGACTTGAATCCAATAGAGCATGTGTGGGATATGCTTGGCCGACGAATTGCAGCCCGTCAACCCCCTCCCACCTGTCTACCGGAACTTCGGAGTGCATTGCTTGATGAGTGGTGTAATATTCCCCAAGATCAGATTGATCATTTGATACTCAGCATGCCTAGGCGTTGTCAGGCCTGTATTGCGTCGTCCGGGAGACATACTCCGTATTAACCATCCTACTAACCATGTTATACTGTTTTTTGTAAATAGGTTCTTTTTTGAAATTTGGTCAAGGGAGTAAAACTTGCAATTTTTATTAATTATGTCAAACATATAGCATCTTTTTTGCTCTTTACTTTTTGTTTAATAAATAGACTTTACAAATAAGTCAAATTTGTTTTGCTTCTTTCTCTTTCTTTACCTGAACTTCATTATCCTTAATTTATGGACATGAGTGTATTATTTGTATTTAAATTGTCAGATAAATAATAGTTTGTTTCGTGCTGCATAGGTGGCGCAGAACTGCAAGTGCTTTTTGTTGTTGTTTTTTACCTGATCGGCTGGTTACATGACCTCTTCAATGTGTTCACAAAAATGGCGGATGCCAATGGCGTTATATTATGGTATCAATGCCTAATAAAGACTTTTTTAGTTATTTGTTCTTCATTATTGTTATCAAAAGATGGTAAGTACCGTTATGACTTCTTTTGAGTATCTTGCACATCTTATTATCTGTTCATCGCCGAATTTCTAAAAGTGTATTGCCGTTTTAAATTTTTTGAAGTATCGTTGACACCTAAACAAACGGGTAAATATTTCATTTCTCGTTAGTTTCGAACTTAAGCTTCTTTCACAATACTTCGATTGTCTCAATACTTGTTTTATTTACATTTAAAAGTTTTTAATGCTTATCTAAAGCTCATAATTTTCAAAAACTGGAGCCTTCAATGGTAATTACTATGTCATTATTGAAACTACAACTGAATATCTAATTACGTTTTAACTTTCTGCTTTGTTTGAATTCTTTCATTCATGATGTGATCGTATATATTTACTTTTAATATTTGCTTTTTGTGGAGTACTAAAAAAAGTGTTTATTAAACCCGACATATTTGCTATTTTGTTGTTCCCCCTTTGTTTTGAAATGTTAAGTTTTATAGTAGAACGATTTTTTCTATAGCATCAATTATTTTGTTTTTGAATGTATTCTTAAAAGCTTATTTTGATGTTTGTGTAAGTTTTTTTTTTTCCCACTTTACACTTGCGTTGTCTTTTTCATCATCACGATTTATTTTTTAAAAGGTAAAGAAATATTCAACCTACATGTTGCAATTTTTGTAGAACATTTTGCAGATATTGTTATTTACATTGAGATTATCCTTTCCTTTATATCTGATTCTTAAAATAATATGCGAAAATTGAATGTGTTAATGCAACCAGAGAAATTATTAGTAATTTTCCATGCATAATATGTATTTAAGCATGTTTTTGTTTTCTTGAAATTGTAAATACAATGTTGTTTATTGTCTAGCTGTTTTATACATAAACATTTAAACTGATGTGTAACACAATATATAATAAACGTTAATACAAGTCAAACAGATACTGGTCGATTTCCTTTTAGAAGAGACAGACATGAATGCAAAAACTTGCCTTTGCTGACACAGAAAGCAGACATATATAATTCTTTTTAGAAATGACTAAATTTTTAAGCAGGATACTCATTAGTTGTATAACTTGACTTCAAAGTTTATCTATGTTACCCTTTGTTAGAAAGATTATGCTTTTGAGCTTAAGAATGGTAAAATGTATTTGGATTTCATGTTTTGTTTACATGTAATTTAGTGCTGCAAAAGATAACTTTTAACTCCTTTTTATTTTTTCTACATAATGTAAACAAATTTACAGGTTCTTTTATTTTCTAAAATTCAGTTTTTCTTCATACTAAAAAAAGAGTGTCAAAAATCATATGTACGGCAATCTCTCACCTATGTGTGATTGCAGGGGTCAGTGAGAAAAACATGCATAAATGAAAAACTGCAAAAAGAATAAAAATGCAATATCAGTACATCGAACTACATTGTATTGTTAACAGACATATTACTTTTCCAGCTAATAGTGGAATTCTGTCTTTCCAGCATTAAATTTTATCATTCCTGGGATTGATGCAAATAACCATTAAAAATTTCGGACATGTTGTTCACACATTTTTCAGCCATCTGAAACTTAGAGAAAAATAAATTTCCTTCTTTTAATAATTCTTTGTAACCATACTTCATCTACATTCTCTTAGCAGACAACATATTTCCATGGAAAATGTTTTGCAGCTCTGTTTCTCAAATAAGTGCAATAACCTTGTCTGCCTTTATCAAATTAATGTATTATATTAATATTCCAGTAATTTTCTTATTTAATGTAAGTAATTGGAATCAACATTAGTGTATAATTATTGCAAAATTGATCTGACCAATTACCGGATAATTTTTTTTGGGGGGGGGCGGGGTAGGGGGAGATCATGTTAAGTTCAGCCTTTTTTACTTTGAGCCTGTACCATGTCTGTGTTAATTAAGACTATATATACATTAACTGTAGTAAAGATAAATTTCAAAATGCTATTATTTTTTTCCCCATTTTCAATGAATTATGCTACTTATGATGACCCCCCCCCCCCTCAAAAAAAAAAAAAAAAGAAAAGGGCAATGATTATGTTCGCAAATTTTGTTTTACTCATTTCTACTTTCTCACAAAATAATTGAAAATTGATGAAAAGCAACACATGTCTTGTCTAGTTGATAAATTGCCTCACCATGGCACAGTGGTTATGTCACTGGAAATGGTAGACGGGCGAAGTGTGAAGGTCTTGCGTTCGGGTCCCATTGCACGTCTATCGACCTAAACGTTCGGAGTTGGTTTTCTCCAAAACTTTGTGTAAATACGGGTTAGGACCCCTTAAAAAGACCCCCACTGAATCCACTCCACCCATAGACCTAGATCCCTCGTACAGATAATTGGCCTTAATTCCACAACAACACAACTAGTTGATAAATTAATTTTTTTAACTCAGAAGATTTTTTTGTGATGTGCATAAGTGAGAGGTGCTTACTGCAGCACATAAATGAATGAGAGTTAAAATCACACAAGCCGGTGCACACCCCATGTAAACACGGCGACAGTTGGAGCTTGGCAACCGCCAAGCTCCAGCGACTCTCGCCAACCATTTTGCACGATCAGCAAAGTCAAAGTATTTTAACACATTAAAATTGCACATATATTCCACTTACAAAAACGTACAAAAAAAAAAAAAAAAATACAGCGTCCATATTTAACGATAAGAGCGTCTGTAAATTCAGTAACAGGCAATTTAAAATGAGCAAACAGTGGACCGTTTTTAACTAAAAAAACCACAGTGGATTCAGCAACGTAGTTGTACAGTTATGTAAACTAGGCAACCAGTAGACCGTTAAAAAAACAACAGTGGATTAAGCAACCTAGTTGTACAGCAAATGTAAACTGGGCAAACACTGGCCCGTTTTCAACTTAAAAAAAGCATCTGTGGATTAAACAACCTAGTTGTACACCTTTTACAAAGTCAGTATGATTAGAATAGCATGTAAATAGCACTTTCGAAAACATAAACACATCAAATATCAATTTAAAATTCACATTAAAAACCTTAAACATTGCAAAGATTCGTTAAAAAAGAGCACTTACCTTTATTTTTTTTTTTAAATAACTGCTCAGAAATGTCCCCAACACCCACCGGCTTATAACGTAACGCCAGCATGCTTTCCTTTATTTAGCTTTATATTCAGACCATATTTCTAACAAACACACACAAATTCTTTTCATACATTAACATAACATATTTCATTCCCTTCCATCAATAACCTGAAACAATATCAAATATCAACCCAAACTGACGATAGACGTATTCTTTATGGTTGCCAGTCACAACTACCACCGGCAGATAACTTCACTTTGGCGGTGCATCGCGCACCCTGGCGTCAGATTGTTCACCAATGAATAGTAAACGAAAGCATTGATATGTAAACAAAGCACCGTATACGGAATATAGTCTGAATGAGAATTATCATTGTTTATGTATTCCCTGGCTGGGGCTGCTAATATATATATATATATATAGTAGGGGTGCCCAATGTATTTTTGGGGATTTACTCGAGCGCAGCAGATGAACATGGGGGGGGGGGTACCTTGCATCATGCTAAGTACCTCCACCATATATAAGCCCTCTATGTAGGGCCGTGCATCTAGGGCAGCTTATCAGATTAGTAAAAAAAAATTGAATCACGTCAGATTAAGATAAGGTGGGTTAATTACTAGATAAAAAGTGTACGTTCAAAAAATCTGACGATTTGAGTGTAACGTAAGGGAGTGGGAGGGTCACAGAGTTGCAAAAAAAATAACGTTGTTTTGACATTCTTGAGCGCGGTCGAATTTTTATTTTGAAGGAAATAATGCAAGAATCGCAAAAATATAATCTTCCGAGTTCCACGAGCCGAAGTAATAAAAATTGTCAATAAAGATTAGAGCATGCTGCTGCAGTAAAAGCATGCATTCCCCACTCCACACCTCTCTTTTCCTTTCAGTTTTTCCCTATTTCTGGGTCCATCGCACCATCCCGTATCCCGACACTGCTTCCTGTCGCCATGACACCCTACAACGTGGCCATGTTACTGTACATACAATGCTCTGATTTGGTCCGTAATTACGATGCTTGTTGCTTGCCTCCTTGCCAATCTGAGCTATGGCAGCACTTATTGTGAACGAAGTATACTGCATGCTTGTTGAGGAATGCACATCATAAAACTATGATTAACATGTCACCAACAGATTATGGGTGGACAAATGTCGATAGAAAATTTGAAATGACTTGGTTTGTTGGCAATCAGTTACCTGATGCATACGAAGATGTTGTCATAACACCAGTTGTTGACGAAACTTAAGATTTATAACATGTTATTCATGAAATCAATAAAATTGTGTTAACGGTTATAACAATTTCTTGTTACAGATACGAAAACTGCAGACAGTATTGGGGATCCAATTGAATTATTAGATTTGGAGTATGATAATTCTTTGGATGACGATGTTGATTAGTGTAAATACAGGATTGTAAACTGTAAGATTGAAACAAATTTTTTCGAGAGTTTTATTTTATTTTTATATTATTTTCTAAAAAAAATTAAAGTCCGTATATTTAAATAATTTTTGTGCTTTTATTCGTCACATTTTATGGTTATTAAAAAAAAAAAAATCAATTTTTTCCTAGCCGCCAGATTAATGATACCCCTCAAAATAATCGTCAGATTTTAGGTTACTGTGACTGGAACATCAAGCTAAACCTTCTGTATAAAAATCTGACATGCTCCAGTATTTCAATAGGGCAATTTTTTTTTTTTTTTTCCCCATTTTCAAAAATTTGCTACGAGCTTGCGTCACTTCCAAAACATCAGTCTTTTGAATGGGAGCATTTTTAGGGTTCACTTAACATCCCCTCTGAATATCTGACGATATTCAAGTATCAGGACGAATTCAGGTATATTTAGGTATCAGGACGAATATATATCCTGGAGCTCCTACCACTGTCACCGTGTTTACATGGGGCTCATACTGTCTCTGTCGAAATTACCCCTATTTTATTGAATTTCAAATCTATATGTAAATTTTCATAGCAATTTTTGTGAAAGTCACTTTTTTTCTTAAAATCACTTACAAAACAAATTAAAATGTAAGGTAAAATACTGATGAAGGGTTGTTTTAATCGATTGTAATTGATTGATGGTATCATAAATTGGACTCAAATTCCATGTGCATTGATCCCCGATAGCTGCATGACAAAATTTGGATCCGTTTCGCAACCTCCTTCACAAAATTACAATTGAATAAAATGTCCCTCCATTGACTTTTTCCCAGGGCTGCATTGGTTTTAACTTTCATGGTCTATATCATTTTTAATCAGCTATATAGGGTGGGGCATAAAGATCTCCCCATTTTAAGTGGCCAATAAAAATATATAAGACATTGAAAACAAATATTTTATGTTTACATTCACAAAGAATAATGTTTGCCATTAATTAATTTTTGCTATTAATTAATTTTGAGGTTTTGTTGTACAAAAAGGATATCGTCTAAATGTTTTCCTTCATTCTCTATACACTTGTGAAGTCTCTCCCGGAAATTCAGCATAACCTTTTCCACCATTGCTGGAAGAATTGCTGCAATTTCGAATGCTGAATATTTTTACAGATTGTAAAAATTAATATGGCAAACATTATTCTTTCCAAATGTAAACATAAAATATTTGTTTTCAATGTCCTAATATTTTTATTGACCTCTTAAAATGGGGAGATCTTTATGCCCCACCCTGTATGATCAGTTAATTGTTTCTTAAATCTGATTTAAAAAAAAAAAAAAAAAACATTTTTTTATACCCTGATAAATAACAAAACACCAATAACTAGGAAATCTTAAAAATGTCAGCATAAATGTTTGTTTTTTAACCATTTTTATGTAATTTGCATTAAATGAATATAATTAACGCATTTTTACGGTTGTCTCTAAATTTATGTGATTTTGTAATTTATTTTGGTTCATTCCAAACTTGGAATTAAAAAAACAAAAAGAAAAGAAAAAACATCCAGTTTTTTTTTTTTTTCAGGCAGGCAAAATCATAACAATCCTGCTGTCATTATAATTAATATTTTATTAGTCTTAGTCTTCTATTTCCATGTTATCTGATTTATAATTATAAACAGGTTGTTTCTTTCATTATAGTGCATATTTTCTTTTCTTCTAGTCAATTGTTTAGTTTGTTATTGTTCGGGCTTGTGTCCTGGCCAAAATCAGCCCAATGGTACCTGCCTTGCTCGTCCCCACAGCAGATGCTTCAGTGCAGTTGAACAAGTAATCAATCCAGAGACTGGTCTTCTGGAAATTGAGAGAACGTATGGATGTTTACCCCCAGAAGAAAGGGGTTTTATGCAGGTATGCTTTTTTTTTCTAAAAACTGTGAATTGGAAAGCTTTTTTTTTTTTAAAGCCATTTCATCTTAACTTCCTTTTAAAGAGCTCTTTCACAAAATTATTTTAGTTAAAGGCATCCCATTTATTAGTATATACATGGCCACTTTAATAACATGATGCAATCTTCAAATATCCTCCCTCCTCTAAAAAAAAAAAAAAAAAAAAAAAGCAACTGGGGATGTACCATGTGTCCGTTCACCGTTCAGTTTAGGCGTGAGTTATCTGCAACATATTTTGCTTTCACACCTCAAATTTCATTCTTTTCTTATTCTTTCTGAGAAATTTCTTTGCTTCAAACTAAAATAGTACAAGAGGAAAAATTTACCTCTGTTTTAAATTTATCATAACCAATTTTTCTTTCCAGGGAAACAAGTAGAGGAAAAACTTCATTGTAGAGGTCAGGTTCAGATATAAAAAATGATACAAAAGAATTAAAATAGAAGTTGAAGCAAAAACGAAAGAAATGCTTATGAAAACAAGCAAGAGATGATAAATTTAGCATGTTTACAATTTTTAAAACTCATTTTCAGATTTATATGGCAGAGTATTCTTTCTTCTGTGTCACAGTATTGTTTTTTCCCCCTCCCCCCACCTTATATATTTAGAATTTTATAAATTATCTGTAATTTGTAAAATAATTAAACTTGCATAGTATGGAATCGCAAGTAATTCATCGATATATACAGAGCTCAAAATTAACGGTGGTCTGCTGGTCCAAGACCACTAAAATATACAATGGATGGACAGTAGAATACAAAATTTAACTTGTTGGTCAGACCAGTAACGTTTATTTAAATTTTTCTTTTGTAAACTTTTCCTCATTTAGTTCCACAATGCATGTCATTTAATTTTACTAATACATGTTGCATAATTTGATCTGTTTAATATTTTTACAATAGGTATATACATTTTTAATTTGGCTCTTAAGGGAAATCAATATATATTGCTTATACAATATCCTGCAATTTTTTTTAACCATGTATACAAAATAGCTTTCTGTATACAAAATAGCCATGTATACAAAATAGCAGTCATGGAGTCACTGATCTTTTGTACTACTGGCTAAAGTATTCTAATTTCTACACCTGTACATATATATATATATATATCAGTGGTCAACCCATGAATTTTTTGTGAACTATGTTTATTTTTGTGGATATCAGTATAATTTTCTGAAGGGCCATTAAACGAACTGAAATTTTGTCTGCATCGATCCCTGTATATGTATTTTTTTCCTTTATGAAAGTTATTAAATTTTCTTTTAATAAATATTTATTTTTTAAATTACTGTTTTATAAATGGAATATTTAGATGGAATTTTATTTTAATTCTATTTTTAAAAAAAATCTTTTGCCTATTATTTTCGGTCACATCTGAAATTTTTCTTGGCAATGTGATTCCTGCTTTTTTTCAGTGTTGCTACTCTCATCCCTACTAGTTATAAATTTGTTCAAGTATCAGTGCACACTTAATGTAAATTTCAGATTTTTTTTTTTTTTCAATTTTAAAATAATTTTGTAAATATTATGCTTCTCTTCCATTTAATTTGTTGCTGAGAATTTATTAGTAGCAGGCAGAATATTTTAGAAAGAAGAAACTCAGTATTTTTTATTTTCCTGATTTACATTTCTCATATACATTGGCAAAAGTAGGATTTGAGTAAGGCTAATTTGAGGGTTTAAAGCCGCCTACAGCTGTAAGTTTAATTTTCTGTTAAAGTTAAATGTTATCTGTAGCCTGGTAGACATTACTTATGCATAAGTCTCAACCTCCCACCACCATATTAAAAAAACGTACTTGTTTTCTCACAAAATGATCCTGTACCTAATATTTTGTTTTGCCTTAATTTGTTGTTGGGAGACGATAGTTTCACCACCTGTATAAAAATTCAACCATTTCACAGTTCAGAATTGTTGAATATGCTGTTTTCTGTTTTCCCTTTCCGGGGTGTATTATATTTTTTCAAATATTAATAAACTCCCTTAATAAAAATAACAAGCTAAATACAATTATAAATTATTTCAGAATTTTTTTTTTTTTTTTTTTTTTTTTTTTGGTGTGTGTGTGTGGGGGGGGGAGGGGGGGGGTCGATACTAAAAATTATCAACATTGTAAATTTATCATTAATACATTAATTTCTGAACAGTAATCAAAGTGCAAAAGTATAATATGAATTATATCAAGATATATTTAATTTGATACAAAAATGCTTGTCACATCTAATAGTATGTATTTTTCTGAAACTTGATTTAACTAATAGCAGCTGAAATATACCTAGTCGTGCTATAAGTTCTGATACAGTTATTAAGGAGTAAAAATGAAAAACTTTGAAATCAAATTTAAAACTAAATCTTCTGAAAATTTTATTTTATCTGAATCTAACTTTTATGTCAAATTGATCACCTTTTGACTTCACACAGGTTTTTAGACATGGTAGTCATCATCTATTCAGGCATGCACTGCCTTTACTGGAATTTTCATAGCTGCTTTCTTTAGCAAAAGTTTTAGACTACTTTTAAATTGGGATGCCATTTTTGTCAGACCTTTAACACCAAAATTGATTATAATTTATAGTCAAGTGGATTTGAATCCAAACAGCTGGAGGCCAATCTTTGTTTTCTATAAAACCCAGCATATTACACTAGGCAACAAAAAGAAAGTTTTCATCTGTATCCTGGTTCTAAATAGCCTATTCTTTCTAATTTTGGGTCGAAAAAAACGAATATATAAATAAAAATTTTTATTGGCTCTTGTTTTCAAGATACACTAAATCCCACTGGAGAAAGATACACAACAGCCTACCCATCGACTCAAAATTAAATGGAAGAGAAAAAAATCCTGTTCAATTAAGCAATAGATCATGTTTCATTAAATGTTCATTTTTCAGAAAGAGGGGGCTAATTTCAGCTTATTTCTGTGTATGCTTCTTTTTGGCCTGCCTCTTGTACTGAATGTCAAGATGGACCATCTCTTGTAATAGTCCAGGAGTAGCTATCCTGCATTAACTTCATCCAACGACCTGATATTGGCTTTTCATTGAAGAGATATCTTGATGAAACCTTTCACCATGCTCATCGCTTACAGCGCCACAGTTTTTAGGGGGGAAATCAAGATTTAAGGGAAGGAAAAAATATCAGAAGCATATTCAATACAAGGTCACGGAGCTTTTGTGAGAGTTTTTTCACCAACTGTTGGTAGTTTTTGTCTTTTGTATTGCCTTGAAATCCTCATACCACACCTTTAAGGGCTTCGCAGGCTGTTTTCACTTACCCCTACAATTTTTATCCAAGGTGAGGTCCTTTATAATTGCATTTAAGGGCCCGCAGAGACTCCTTCCTTAACTTTCATCACTCAACCTTAGCTTTTTCACTTTAAGGTATTGGAAAGCTTTATTCATGGAAACCACAAAGCTCTTCACTATTTTCAGCTTAATATGCAGGTGTGGAAGCAGAATCAGGATGTTATTTGAATCTTCTGGAAGCTCATTTTCAACATTTCTTCTCCCCGAATTTAGAAGAAAGATCTCCCCCTCCACGGGTTCTTATATTAGACAAAATTACAACAAACTGAAAATAGCTAACTGTAGACCAATAAATCTCATCATAATTTGCTTAGTTCTCTTTCAGTTATGCCAGTGATCTCATTTTAAAATGTTAAAATGACATGAGAAAATACAATAAGAGCCAGAAACCTGCACAGCTTGGGACCAAAGCTTCTGCTGATTTTGTGGATTTTGGGCCATAAAAGATAAATAATTACAATTCTGATTTAAGAAATGTAGAATACAATTACAATGAAATAAAAACACCGTCAAAAGTATTTTACTTATATTTTCACATATATACAAAAGCATAGGAGAAAAAAGAAAAAAATTACACGAGTACTAGAAAAGCAAATAGTTTCAAAATTTCCTTTTCTAATTTTTAAAACATGTTCTATGGTTATTTGTTTTAAAATATTTGTTTTTCTACTTTCAGCTTCTTTCTTTTTCCTTTCTTGCTTTTATTTATATATTTTGGCAAATTGTATATTATCAATAATTCTTGTTTTGTTACAGAAATTTGCTGTACTAAAAATTTAAGCTTTCTTATCCTAACTTTTATGAAATGGATTTTATTATTATTACCCAAGTTTTCATCATCATTTTTATCTGGATTCAAGATACTTTTAAACAATTTCATCACTGGTGGATGATTGCGAATTTCAGTATTTACATCCGAGAAGTTGTGTGGATTTTTGGCCCTCAACTGTATAATTTGAATATTGACGAGCTTTTCTCACATTAATCATATAAAACAAAGTTCATAAATGAACCTTGTTTTTCATTTATTTTTGAAAATACTCAGATAACTATTACCGATTTTTAATCTTTTAAAACAAAATTATTTCAGTATAATTGTGTGGCTTGAATTGTTTAAGCTAACATACTTATTCTTATATGTTAATTGTAAAAGGCTTTGCATACTCACTTCAATGCATGTTTTTGGTAAATGTTTTAGTGTCAGTATCTATCTCTTAATTGTGATTGAATATTTATGTTTCTATGGTAATAAATTATGTATAATTAAAATATTTTCTGTTTTTATGTAGTGCAAAGGTCACTTAGTACCCCATGTGGTTCCAAAATCCATCGCATGCTGTTCAAATAAGGATTTGTGCAATAAATATTTAGAACCTGAACTTGTTATTAGGCCTACTACGGCCAGTCCTAGTAAGTTTTTTTTCCCCCTTTTGTGTCTTTTAGAAGATATGTATTGTTTTGCAAATTGTATTATTCAATATGTTTTACTAAAGCTGTAGTTATAAATGCAAAGTCTGCTTCAGAGCCCTTGAATTGAGATCAGCTAATTGTATCAGAAAGTCAAAAAATTTCACAATGTCTCTTTAAACCTATGCAAGTTATAAAAATTTCAAAAAAAAAAAAAAAAAAATCTTTAAAATATTGCAAAATCTTCTAAAGTGTGACCCATTTACAGTGTTCAGCTGTCAGTAAAGTCGGGAAATGTGCTTGAAAATATGGAATTTTCAGTCAGCGCTGGGGAAATCTTCTCTCCTTCCCCAAAGAACATCACCAAATTGGTCGCAGCTCTGCAAGAAAAATTTTGGGTGGAGAAAGAGGCAGGAATTGTCGATACAAACAAAATTTGTTCTGTTTCGTGACCTCTCCACAAAAATGAAATTGGTGATTGCGAGAATGCAAGTTTCGTCGTTTGCACATGCCATGGGATGTTTATTTTCACTGTACCACAGTTAGCAAAAGCCCAATTGACAATGTACAGTGGCAGCACCAGTGAAGTTATTTTGAGCTCACCAGTCAGGAAATTCAAAATTTGGACAAGGGGGGGTAAATTCTTTCCAATCAAAGCATTGTTTGTAATTATGTAATTAAAGGCCACTACACAGCAATAATTATTTAAACTTTTATGTCTGTAGAAAATGCATCGTCGACATGCACGATGGGAACTACTGTTGTTTCAGATTTTTTTATTTGCTATGTCTCGCACTTGCAATTTTTTTTTCCCTCTGACACGTCGCAGCTGAACTGACGATCCTATTATATATTTCTTCTAAATGTTATTCATATACAGTGCTGCAACTAGAGATCATGGTGTCCGGGGCAAACCTTAATTTTGGCACACCCTTTCCATTTTGATGTAACAGCCCGACACCTTGAGCATGTTGCCCTTAACTAATTGTGGGTCTGTGACTATGTATTGAGGAAAATTGCAGATAATGCCGTATATGATAAAAATTTAATCTAAAAGGAAATGTCTTTGGTCATTTTCAGGTCCAAAAATTGGAGTAATTTTGGAAAATTTGTTGGTGAATCGTTAAACTTCTGATATTTTGTGATTACAAAACTTGAACTTTTTGTTTTTTTGTTGAAATAAAACATAATGATGGTCTTACACGGCTTTTATAAAAGTCTAGCTTTTATTAATTCACAAAATTTGGTATTTTAAAATACTAATCCCAACACGCTTTTGAGTTTTCAATACATGAAGACAAAAGTAAAATATTAAAGCAGCTTCAATGTACTTATTTCTTCAGAATTTGAGAAAGTTATAACGGTTTCTGCTCCGTTCCTTTTCAATATAAGTAAATAAATAATCGATATTTATACTTGTTAAAGTTGTTGGATACAAGAGTAATGCTTTTTTTCTTCATTTATTTCCTCTTAAATGTGAGTAAAATTTTAAATTTGTAGGAAAAAAAAAATTCTTCAGCAGACTTTCAGTCATATTTTCTGAAAAATGTAGCATAGTTGCTATATGACTTGAAAACCAGGGAATTTAGAAATCGCAAAAAAGAAACAGGAAAACTCAGGGAAAGAATTTTCATTAAAATGGTAAAAATATAATTCCTATGAAATTCGTTTATATACTTTTATTTTTAAAATGCCATTTTTGTAAAAAATGAGACTTCTGCAGAAATCCACTTTTTTTTTTTAAAAAAATTGCATTATGCAGAGAAAATTATGTACTGATATTCCAATTTCAATCTTTTTCTGTCCTTGCGAATGACAATTTATTTCTTCAGCATTTCTTTATTTGAATTTCTAGTGCTGTAGGGTTAAAAATAAACTCATATTTATTTTTTTTTTTTTTTTTTTTTTACAAATTTTTACAGCATTAAAATAATTCACTTACAATTTTTGCAAGTTAGAACTGATTTTTAAGGTCAAATCTACCTAAAAGATCTGCATGTGTTTGTGAAAGTTTTACTAACAGTAGTCAAGGAAAATTATAGCATGCTAGTTCTTCTTTTTTTTTTTTTTTTTTTTTTTTTTGTATAGATGGGTTATATAGCAATAAATAATATAGCTGCATCATTTTAATAAAATTCATTAAAATGAATAAGTGCTCTAATTGCATGTGCGACATCCACAATTTTTTTTAATGACAGTTAACATTTGCTAAATAAGTTCTCTTCCACTTCAAAAAATTCACATTTTTTTAGATATAAGTGATTTGTGTAAGCTTAGTTCATTAGCCCCCCCCCTTTTTTTTAATGTATATGGTAATGTTTGTACACAGTGATCGCGATAACGCCTCTAGATGCGTATTTTTACGCATTGCTTTTCCATATAAAATTAGGTATATTTTGATAAATAATTATGATTTGCTGATTTTAAATTTAAAAAATCCAATTATCGCACTAGTTTTTGTTGAACTGACATTTATGTACCTAGACGTATAATCAGTTATTATTTATGTGTCAAATGCAGTTTAATTATGTATTTGAATATTTAGCACAATTGTTCGTTGCTTTAATTACTCCTTTGGAAAAGAAAATACTCTTTCTAATAAAATTTAATAAGGAGTATTTTTACTCTTCTGAAAACATCCTAGATCGATCACTGTTTGTACATATAGGTAACCATTTTAATTTAGTTAAACAATAATCCATGCAAGACATTAGTTAATATGTTTGACTAAAATATCATAGTATTTACTATCTGAACTATTCTAAATAACAAATTATGATAGTTTTAAAGTATGATAATCTTTCAAAGACAACTTTTCAATGTAAAAAACCATTATTTACAGACACATTTGGTTGAAATATTAACTGATATGTATTTATTAAAATACTATTTGATAATTGCATTAATATGAGATTCAGAAAAACTATTTTATGTTGTATGGCTAAAAGATAAAAAATAACGACACATGTTGTATGGTGAAAAATATGAAAAATACTGTTCCCACACTGTTCTATTTTTTACACATTTTGACTTTTCACGAGCCAGAATTCTAGAAGAGGCTCAGAAGAGATAGAAATAGTTAATTCCTAAATTCCTTAGGCATTTCCTAAAATGCACTTGTTGGTTGATGTACCTGGTGTTTTTTATATTACTCTGTATCTTGTTTTTACTTAATTTTTCTTACAAATTCAGCTTATTACTTACTTATTAGCAATTTATTAAAGCAAACTTATATTTTGTTCAAAACTGGTTTTAACCTTTTATTTGAAATCACTTTTATATGACTGTTTAACATTCGAAAGAACTGTATCTGTAATTCCATGCATAGTTGTTAACTTTTTAGTTCCCAGCTCCTTGAAAATCTTATATCTCTTGATTCCCAGCGAAATGGCCGAAAAATGCCTTCCCCTATTGAAGGAAAGTGTCTACTTTTATCACTGTTTTGTGACAGTTTTGAATCTCCTTTCTTGAGTAGCACTACAGGCAAGATGCTCCCTATTGTGCTAATCCAAAGAAGATCTATTGTAACTGCTTTTGACAACTCATGGCATACTGATACATCATGCAGACCATGAATACACGAATTATCTGTTTCCCCTCTTCCTTAAGTTCTCAAGCCTCAAGGGGCATAAAACGGTCCATAACTCCTGTGTCGGGCGGGAAAGAACTTGCCCTTGGGCGGCCAGGCCATTTCGGGGACACATTTTGGCCGGTACGGGGTCTAAAGAGTTAAAATTTTCCACTAAACACCAAATGTTTGAGTATTTTTATAGTTTATATTTCTGCCGTATTAAGTGCTGTATTTTTTCATTTAGTGTACAATGGAGAGTTAATGACATATGATGGTCCATATCATTCAGTGGTATGTCTTGCTGCTGTAACTGTATGTGTCCTGATACTCATAATTGTTATAATTTGTATGGCTTTAAGGTAATTTTACTTTTGTGTGTAATTCCTTTTTTCCCCCTTTAATCTTTCATCAATGCAGAATAAGACTGAACAAACACTAATTTTTATAAGTTTACTGTCAGTTTATTGAATTTCTGACAGTAAACTTATTTCTATTCAAAATTTACTGTAGTTAGTAAGTGTTAAGTTTCTGCATTAAATAAGTCTTAGGATTATGCCTGACAGAATTTTTAGTGATGATATTGTTTATGTATTAATCGTTATATTTGCAAGTTTTTTCATTATTTTGTAGACTATTTTTAGCTTTAGAATGTATACTACATTCTTTCCTTGTCAAAGGACTGCACGTCCCATGCAGTATAATCCTAGTTTGTAGGTCACATTTATCAAATTTAATGAATTGAAAATTAACCAAAGATTTATGTAGTATATATTGTTGCAAAGATGAACTAACGATACCATTAACTGAACAAACATATAACTATTAGGCTAATGCAATATTACAAGGCTCAAAAAGACTGCTCAGATTGATGAAAAAATTGGCATATTACAGAACGTTGCAAATTTGCGTATTGCAGAAAATAATTGGATGGAAAAACCATGGATGACATATTTTAAAAAGGATTTTCCATATCTGGCTGAAAATTGCTGGGCTGGGATTTGAAACTTCAGCATTTTGATCTGCAATCTCTCACTCTGCTGATTTTCTTTCTTTCTTTCTTTCTTTTTTTTTTTTTTTTTTTTTTTTGAGGCAATATTGTGTACAAACAAATAAAAGAATAAATAAATAAAGTCAATACTTCTGTATTTATTGTAACAGGGTTTGTGTTATGTATGTAGAGATAAATTGTTTTTAGACAAGTTATATATGTGGCATTAATTAATTTTTATATACTTGTAAATTTATTTCTTTGTGGTATGGGTAAAATGATAGAACTTATTATTTTGATAGTTTGTTAGAAATAGTCGTGGGAAATTTTTGAGTTTTGGTTAAAAGTTGAGTAAAATGGAGATTAAAATTGAGCAAGCCTGAGTTAATGTTTTAGGATATTTTAAATTGGGGAATGTGCAAAAACCTACCTAATTCATCATTAAACTTACCATTTTTAATATTCCCATGTGTAATTGATTTAATGTGTTTTTAACAGAAGTACAGGCTGTAATCTGTAAAAAATAATTAGTTATTTTTAATAGAGTATCACATTGATGTATCATTCCATTCTTTAGTTGCAAGCTACACTATATAGTTTGCATTTTGTGTGTATTTCTTAAGAATCAAAATATCATTATATTGCATCTTTCATTTATTTATTTAGTTATTTCAGGATTCGAAATCAAAAAGAAAATAGGAGCTATATGGATGTGGAACCATGCAAAGGTTACATTGCAGGTGATTCAGTTAAAGATTTGATTGATGGTAATACTACATCTGGTAGTGGCTCAGGAGTGCCCCTTTTGGTAAGGTGCCTTTATTTTATAATATTAATAAGTTTCTTATTTATAGGAATTATGTACAGTCATCAGTCAAACTTAATTATTTGTAATTGCCTATATTTAATATAAAATTTTAATAGGGAAGTTTGATCAACCTGAGAGCATTTGATTTGAAATAATGCATATGAAGTTACTCTCAAAAATTTTATTAGATAAATGAATTTTCAATATAAAAGCTGCATAAAAATAGTAAAAGTATTATTATTATTATTTGTTTATTTATTTATTTTCTGTTAAAAAGTTAGATGTTTCAAGTTTTAGTGTTGTGGCGTCTGACCACACCTTCGCCACCAGTGTTTGTGCACCAACGGAACTGGACAACAATGTTTCCGAGAGTTGACATCGGAATAAACTCTAGCGACGTTCGATATGCCTTCCAAGTATCTATGGTTCATGAGACTTGAGTCGAGAACCACCTCACTTGTACTGCTGTGCAGACAGTATGCAAATACTGTGCAGGGTATAAGAAGCTTGCACGTGCAGTACTTATTGCAGCATAATTTTGTCAGCTCCCTGGGTTATTGCTAGCGTACAGCTGAGTGCATAATGCCCATCCATACCCTGGCGGCTCTTGCACCTGGAGCTTATAATTTAAATCATGATAATCTTTGTTCTGTTATTTTGTTAAACTGAATGTTGTTCTGTTATTTTTGTTATATTAAAGAAAAATGCTGCCTGCATTTGGTTTTTCAGTAAAAAATGAGACTTTTGCAGAAATCTGCTTTCTTTTTTGGTGGGGGGGGGGGGGCTAAAATTGCCTGATGCATAGAAAATTATGTATGAGTATTCCAGTTTCAATGATTTCATGATTTTTTTCTTCAGTATTTATTTATTTAAATCTCCAGTGCTATAGGATTAAAAATAGACTTCTATTATATATATATATTATATTTATTTTTCTTTTTACAAATTTACAATACTGAAATATTTTTACAATCTTGTATGTTAGAGCTTATTTTTATGGTTAAATCTACCTAAAAGATATGCATGTTTTTGTGAAAGATTTACTGACAATAATTAGTGAAAATTATAACATGCTATTTCTTTTTTCTTTAGATAGGTTATATAGCAATATATAATGTAGCAAACTGAACAACTTTTTTTCTCTCTTCAACTAGGGAAACTATTCAATTAAAATATTAAAGCTTTTCCTTTAGAAGCTGGTCGTGACAAACAAAAATGTGTTATGCACGGGACAAAATGTACAATTTTGATTTAAAATTTAGCAAAAATTTAAATTTTAGACTATGTTTATGGCTTTTCTGCTCAATTAGCTGCACTAAGTAAACACATGTGGATAGCTACCATTGGTGAAGTCATAGCTTGCTTGAAATATTGAAACATCATTTTAAGTAATGTTGATTTCCATCAAAAAACAAAGATAAAACTGTGATAATTTATTGTATAGTAGCATTTTATATACATATATTTAACTTAAAAAATATGTACATTAATTTTTTAAAATCCTTATTTGAGAAGAAAATTTATGGTCCCGTAACAGAAAGCGGGAGAAAACATTTAGCTGAAAAGAAAAAAATAAGACACCTTGATGGCTGATAAAGTCAGCTATGTATAAAAAAAGAGTTAGATCAGCATAAAATGTATAAAACTGAAAAAAAAAAAGAAAAAGCCCAAGCAACTAAGAAAAAAAAAATTGAAAAATGAAAAAAACATCAAGGCATATCTGAAGAACAATTCTAAATTTCAGTGACACCACATATTTTAGAATAAGCTGTGAAGCATGTTATAAATGTATTAAAAATTTTTTAAGTTCTTCCTATGAAAATTAATATAAAATCTTTTAATGTAGTAAATGTAGAAAAGAAAGCTCAGATGAGAAGATTAAATGCATTTTCAGAAAATCCAAAAAAAGAAAGTGGCCAATTTTAACAAACAAGATTCAATAAGGTGCTTCTTTGATAACAGGTCATCAACATGCATTTTGCCCAACCAGCAGGCTCGGACTGTCTGGGCCTTTGGATGCATTCTTGCTTTTCTTATAAAAATATAATGATTTTATGTCCTATAGGACAAACAAGATTAAAAAGCCTACCTACCTCAGACACATACTGAGTTACTAAAAAAATGAAACTGTGTACCAATCAGAAGTTTGAGTATGTGTGATAATTATTTGTAGCCAGTAGTTGTGTAGTACACTGATGATAAATATCTTCAATGTATCCAATTTAAATAAATATCTATCTTTTATGAAATCTTTAGGCAAAAACATTCTTTCCTATCCACACATCTTGAGAAAAAGAAAAGAAAAAAGACTGACTACACTTGAAAAAAACATGAAGTCCTATTAATAGCTAGGGACATTTTCTGGTACTAATGTAGAAGTGAAGGGAATTGAAGATATTATATATGTTCGTGACTTGTCTAAAATGTATATTTTAATTTTAACATTTTATTATTTTTTCAAATGAAGCTATGTATGAAAAATCCTAATTTATATAATAGCAATTAAAAATTTTTAAGAACTCATTAATTATTTTTAACTGTATGATTAAACTTATGTTTGAATGCATTAATAGAGCTAATAAGTTCATTAAATTAAATCTGTGTTAATTTTAAATCATCATTCCTTATATTAGTGTTACTTACAATTACATGTCCCGTACGTAACGAACCACCTTCTCCCGTATGTAACACACATAATTAGCTTTCATTAATTAATGATACTGTTTTAAAAAAGAATTTTAAAATTAATTAATAAATGTATATTTCTTCTATTACCTATTAAATTTATTTGTGAAAATGCCTCACAAATTCACAGCAAAATCCAAACTACCTTAAAAACAATTTTTTGTGATGTCCCGGACGTAACAAACTTTATTTATTACTTTAAACAAAACTGTTTGGTCAAACAAACAAAAAACTTCATTAGAATCTAGTTGGGGTGGTATATAAAACATAAAAAATAGTTGCAAACTTCCTCACTTATATTTCGATATTGAAAAATGTACAAGTATGTTACAATTTTGCTGTGAAATGTCCCGTATGTAACACATGAATACTGCAGAATGACCCATAACTATTTTGCTAGTTTTATCTGTAACCTGTGATAACTTGTCTTAAGAGAATTTTGTTACATCTAAAGGAAAATTGAATTTGGTAATAATATGTGGTTTTCTAGTTTGTTCTTCTTTGATTATTCGTAAAATATAATTATAAACCTATGTTAAGGTTAATTATAATATAAAACACTAATTCATGTGAACAATTATTAATTTTTTGGGATTTTCGCTTGCATTATTAAAGTACTCTGCAAAAAAGAAATATGCTCCTCACCTTTGCTAGATACTCCTCAAATAGTTCCTCCATGGACTATTTGATTTACTAACAGGATTTGATTTATTAATATTGATTCTGTTTTTTTTACATCAATTCTTATTTTTCTGTGCAAGAAAGTTAATCCATCAATTGTTGTCAAGGAATGCTCACAAACGGCCACCAAAAAGTCCAGTAAAGGTCATGATAAGAGAAATCACATGTCTGAAGGAACCCTGCAAAAAATTCAATGCTATATTGGATTAATATTTTAGGAATTGTCTTTTTTGCTTGCCTGTTTTTTAACCTGAAATTTCTCAGTGAAACATTTGAAATGGAAATTTCAAGTCAATTATGTGTATAAATTAATTCCATGTCTCAAATGATTTTTTAAATATAAATTTTATAGTTTTCTTTGCAATATTTAGTAAATGAAATGTTCCTTTATAATAATGTGAAAACTTTCTGGCAGATATTTAAGTCTAGCCTATCTAATTGATCTTTGCACATATCCAGGTGCAACGTACAATTGGTAAACAAGTTGAAATGATTGAGAGCATTGGAAAAGGTCGATTTGGTGAGGTTTGGAAAGCAAGATTACGGGATGAATATGTGGCAGTTAAAATATTCTTTACTTCAGAAGAAGCAAGCTGGGCTAGAGAAACAGACATCTATAAAACAGTCCTTCTTAGGCATGAGAACATATTGGGTAAGTTTTACAGTTGCAGTGGCTTGGACATATAACGGCAGTTTATAATTTGATTTTTTTTTTACTTTAGCAATTAAATACTCTTAAAAAATGTTCCTTATTATTTACATAAACTTTTATGAATATGAATGAATGTTTAGGAAGATTTTTTCTAATCATATCATTTGCTGCAACAACATCATAACTCAGAAATCATAATTTTCAGGAAATGCATTTGAAGTTCTGTGAAAGTGAAGAAACATATGTGAGCCACGAAACGATACTATTGCTATTCCACAGGTGAATTTTAAAAGTTCGCATCATTGCAGTTGCCACTGGTATATCAACTCAAAAATCATAATTTTTTGAGTTATGGCATTGCATCAACTGAGCGATATATCTAAGGGATGACCATATATAGCTTGAGGCCTTGTTCAGGGCTCTTGTATGTGAGTAGTGCAACTCCATACAAATAAAATATATCCATGAAATATGGTAAACTAAAACTACTCATTTTCCAAAAGTAATTAATTTATTTTATGTTAAGAAACATAACTGCATTATTCAAAAACATTTTTTCAATACTCTACTGGTTCTGGCAAGCAAGTATTTAAAGGTTAAATTTAATTGTAGATGATTCACAGCTCTTGTCCATCTTATCCTTTATATGCCGAAAGTTTGGTTTGTAGCTTATTAAACAGTTTACACAAGTTTAATGCTAATCAGTTAAAATAGTCTAATGTTTATTTTTATAAACTTAGTTGTTGCTGAGTGTAGGCAAAGCAAAACTTTTATGATTGAATTTTGCAACATTTGTATGTTTGCTACTCTGAGACTGCAGATCAGATCTTGATCAAATTGAGCACAATGGCACTACAGATGGTAATGATTGACTGTGATGATGAAAAATATTCACCGAAAAGAACATTCCATTTGTTTGCTAATTCTTCTGAAATCGCTTATTCAATCTTAACCAAATTTTTACAGTAATGGCAGTGGCATAGATGATACCAAAGCAAAATGGTAGCGGTCTGTCATTAAGGAATAATCACTGAAAATCAGAAATCTGAATGATTGAAATTTGTAACTTTTATTTGCTAAATTATCCAAGACCTTCTCATGTGATCTTGATTAAATTTGGTACAATGTTTAGTGAGAATGGTGTAGATCATAGGTTCCCAACGTGGGCGATAACGCCCCCTGTGGGCATTTGAGGTTTTCAGGGGGGGGGGTAAAAGACCCAGAGAAAATTAGGCGTTGATATGGCACGGAGGGGCGTGGGAAGATTAACCAAATATAGTCTAATAAAGATCACTCTGATAATTCATTTCTATCACGTGTGCGAAAATTCACATATTTCGATATGAGACTTTGCTGTTGAGAGAAAGAGATACCTCCCTAATATACCTCTCTAAAACTTTTATTCCACTTTTTTAAATGAAGAAGAAATTGAGTAGAGTTTCAATTCCAACAATATTTTATCTATTAGTAATTTTTTTTAAAAAATTTAGTTCTTGTTTTCACCATGCATTATGTACGCTCTTATTTCTCTGGAGTGGGGGGAGGGGGGCGGTATTGAAATATTCACTAGAAAAGGGGGCACCAGTTCAAAAAAGGTTGGGAACCTATGGTGTAGATGGTACTGAAGCGAGATAGATGGTAGTGATCAGCCATGCTGTTGAAGAATAACCTCTGAAAACATTTTCCCTAAAATCACTGAATAATCAAATTGAAAGCATTCTCCCATAAACTTAACAGTATCCTATTTAACATTATTGAGGCCTCCGGTGCAATTTTTTTTTTTCTTTTTTTCTGTTAGCTGCACCCCCTTTAAACAGAATGTCAAAAATTTTTTGCAACATTTGCTAAATTTCAGTAATTATACCTGTATTGAAAATTTTTAAATATTTACTCTTGCATATTAATCTGTGGAAAATATTTTATTCTTTAGTAAAGATAGTTTAGGCTACCCCTTTTCAATAAATGGATGGGTACTTTTCGATGTTTACCACCATGGTGAGATGAAATATTTCGTGATGCTAAATACACAAATATACCAAGGATTCTGCATTAGAATATATGGTGATCTGTTTTAATGGCAGTCTTAAGGAAATGATTATCGATTTTGTGCACATGCAAATTGCCAAAGTACAGCGCAGATATTTCCCACCAATGGTGACTTTTTATTCTTTGGTGATTTATGCATGAGATTGTTGTGATCAGTCATGTCGTTAAGGAATAATCACTGAAAACATTTTTCCCATTTTAGACTTAAAATTGTCCTATTGTTATGCATTGTTCAAGTCTTGCAAGCAGTTTTTTCTGTCATTCTGTGAAAATAATCGTTGATTCATTTATGGGAATAAGCAAGTCGCATAGCTACAGTCAGCAGTTCTTGACTTCTGGTCTCTGTTGAGTCACTCTTAGTTGAATGCAAAGATAACAACAACACAAAGGAAAGAAAACAGATTAGGGTCATCACCTCCTCTTTAATTTAAAGATATTTTTTCTGACTCAAACTTATCGTTTTGTATTACTTATTTCAGTGTTAAAATATTTTTCAAATAACATTGAACTCATGCACTGCATTCAATGGAAGCCGCTCCTTCAGCCCATCGCCTGCCTATATATAGGGGGGATCTGTCACCGCAACACGGTTGCCAGAGGGCATTAGCAACAACAACAATAACTGCATTATAAAAATATGATTTTTAATTAATTTTTTTTTAATAAAAAGATTTATGTTATTGAGCCTCCTCTACCAAGCATTGTTTATCTTCCTTTTATTTAAAAAGCGAGAGAGAATCGGCACTTGCAAATTTAGAACATCTTAAATTCTTAATTTGTGTCTATTAAACCAATGAACTTGGTCACCCCTGATTCTATGTAACATGCTTTTATTGAGAAAAAAAAGGGAGAGGTGATAACTTGCAGTTGATTTTAATTCTTTTAATATTTGGTATATCTTTGTTCTCTCTAGAATACATAAAATTTTCCTGCTTCAATTTTTGCAATATTTTGGATTCAGTCAATTCAGCTGATTCCTCAGTTTGTGTGCCATATTATTAATACTTACATCTTCAACACTTACGCAATTTTTTAAATATAAATACAAACCATTTATTATTATTATTAATACTTTTTTTTATTTTTTCAAACAAAGTAAAATTGTAATGAAGTTTCTAAGTAAGTTACTCCTAATTAAATAAGTGTTAAATTCCAATATTCAAGGCAATGTCTGTTTAAAACTTATAGGGTTATTTCAAAACATATAATCAAAATGAATTAGATTTTAAAAGAAAGAACATTATTAAACTTTAAGTTAAAAAATAGAGTTAGAACTTTATTTATTTAGCCTCTTCCTTCCCCTGAATGAGTTTACTAAAATAAAATCACACAAAATTAGGTGTTCCAGATATCTATATTGGTTTCTTTTTAGCAGATTTTACAAGGAAAGGACAAAAAACAAATGTGTTGTCTTCCAAAATATTTGCAAAGTATATGTTATTCTAGCCATCATGAAATAAAGAAAAACGGGTAACAAGGCATATTAGCAGAAGTTAATTATTATGGCAATAAAAAAGAAATATTAAAATTTGTGATAGTTTATAATCTAACATTGTTTAGGTCAATAGATTCATCTATAAGTTGCTTAAAAAATTAAATTGAATATGAATGACATAATTTGCAGAATTTTTGAGAAAATTGTTAAATAAATGTTAAAAATCAATATTCAATGTTAGTTACTTGCAACATAATCATATGTATACTTAAAAGTAATCTAAAAATGTGGTTGCAAAATCCAACTTTGTACTTTCGTATGTGTGAAGCGAGGAAGAATGGGAGCTCTGAAAATCTTGTATACTTTACTTAATTATGTTGAAAAATTTAGACATTGCTTTGATTCCTGTTTAATTTCAGGTTTTATTGCTGCTGACATTAAAGGAACTGGTTCATGGACTCAAATGTTATTAATAACTGATTATCATGAGCTGGGGTCTTTGCACGATTATTTAAAGATTCATGAATTGGATACTGCAACAACTGTGAGGCTTGTGTACTCAGCTGCTTGTGGTATATCACATTTACATGGTGATATTGTTGGTAAACAGGGTAAGATAATCAATATTGTTTTTGCCATAATGCTGCAAGTATTTACAGTCTGAATTCATCTTGTGTGTGTGGATGATCTTATGTGTGTGTATTCCACTTGCTCTAGCTGTAGGCTAGACCAGGTCTAAGAGCTCAAATGTCACAAAATTTTCAAGAGGTTCACTTGGAATAACCCTATCTATTGCTGAACCATGTCTTTTCTTCATTTTTTATGCCTTACTTTCCATTGCCTTTTTTCCCTTCTGTTTTGAAGCTACTTAGACACAAATTTATGTTCAAAGAAGTAATACCTGTCTCTATTCTTTACTGACTTCAATAATGGATAATCGAAAGAAAATACACATTTCCACAAATGTCATCTGGTATAATTGAACACAAAATACTTTAAAAATTTTTGGAATGAATAAATACTGCAAAGTTACAACAAGTTAAAGCAGGTATGGGCAACCTTAGCGAAGTCACGGGCCAAACTTCAGGATATTAGCGAAGTCGCGGGCCGTATAATTGGGATTTATATGGGATTTTGAATGGTTTATATGGGTTTCATAAAAAGTTTTCATATGCTCCGCAGGCCGGATCAAAAGCCGTAGCGGGCCACATCCGGCCCGCGGGCTGGCGGTTGCCCATATGTGAGTTAAAGCAGATAATTTACTTACCAAATATTTTAGGACTTCTATTAATTTTGGCAGAGTAAATATTTATCAAACAACTTACTTTAATTAAATCTATTTATACTGTTCATGCATTGAAACATGAAATCTGGTAAAATTACAATTAATTAATGTGATAAATTTTAATTAATAAATTAATTATTAATGAAATCACATAAATGTTCATTCATGAATATTTTGTCTTTCAAAAATTGAAACCGACCATCTATTTTGTAATAAAAATAAATAAGAGCATTCCAATCACATAAATGTGCATGGTATCTCAAAAGCACAAACCTAATTCCTTAAATATTGATCATAGACATATATAAAAGTAGTTATTTAACAGTTTGGCTTAATTCTTATTTTATTGTTTATAACATATCATCGTAATTTGTTTGCATTTCAATTTAGTGTGCTTTTTAATTGATATGTCTATTAAAACACCTGAATACCATAGGCACTAATATTGCATTTGGATTAATTAAATAGAATAATAATAATAATATTCATAAAGTAATTAAAAAACTTTGTAAAAAACACACATAAGAAGTAAAAGGAAAGAGGATACGTGTTTCGTTCAAAAATTGTTTTGAACTTCAAAACAATTTTTGAACGAAACACGTATCCTCTTTCCTTTTAGGAAGTTCAAAACAATTTTTGAACGAAACGCGTATCCTCTTTCCTTTTAGGAAGTTCAAAACAATTTTTGAACGAAACGCGTATCCTCTTTCCTTTTACTTCTTATGTGTGTTTTTTACAAAGTTTTTTAATTACTTTATCGTTTAACACCAGTATTTTGAGTGTTTTTTCAATAATATTCATACCTTACATTTTTCATGCAGTTTGTTTTAATAATAATTGTTTAGTTATTAGATAATAATTTTCTTTAGGTAAACCTGCAATTGCTCACAGAGATATAAAAAGCAGAAATATTCTTGTCAAGAAGGATAAAACGTGTGCTATCGCAGATTTCGGTTTGGCAGTAAAATACAAACGGTATGTATATTTTTAATTCAATAATATTAAGAATCAGTTTAAGTTGTTTTCCATATACTTTTTAGTTGTTGTTGTTGTCATTGAAAGAGGAATACGGATTTCTAAGAAATAACATTCAATTTAATTTGTGTTACCAACTATATGACTTTTCTGTTTTCACCAGAACACAGTTCTCTTTTTCATATCAGCCCGTACAGTCCGAAGCTGATGTCCCACAAAATCAACAAATCCAAACAATATACTTCATCGTTTTAAAGGCAAGATAGAATTAATAATAGTAAAATAGAAACAATTAAAAAAAAAAGGGTTTTAGTAAAATTTTCCCCTACAAAGCACCTTACTTTTATAGATTCGTGTAAATAAAGTATGATGGACCGTCAAAACATCCTGCCTCTTTACCCTGTTTGGTAAATGATATGCATTCAGAATGAGGTAGATGTTCCATCTAAAGAATAAACAGAGAAAACTTACCCCATAGGTTAAAGTAAACATAATTTAGAGTTGATATAAATCAAACAAAAATAAAATCGCTAATGTACCTAAACACTCCTATATTTCTGAATAGCTCGAAATGCTATATATGTTTTTAAAACATGATTTTTTTTCTTCTTATTAAGCATTTTTTTGTGGGAAAATAAGCGTAGTGGCAAAAAAAAAAAAAAAAAAAAAAAATTGGGGGGTTGGGGAGGAGGAGGCGGCTAGATAATATATGTAACAGTTAAATTAACAGTTTTTTTTTTTTTTTTCAAGGTTCAAAAGAACGTTTTAAATGAATGGTATTCGTTGTTTGAATAACCTCAAAAAATAATCCACTATATGCAAAACGGAGACTAAATGAAAGCTTTAATAAGAGAAAAAAAAAAAAAAAAAAAAAGGTAAAATCTTTTAATGAACAATTTTAAACCAATAAAATCACTCTAAATAACGGGTGCTTAAAACATAAAATAATAATAAAAAAAAAAAACCACTTTAAAAAATAACACCATAAAGTTCACTTTAACGGCCATACAGCTGTTTGAGCAAAAGCTTTTTGCGCCCCATCAGTGGCATAGTGCATTGCACACTGAACTGGGAAACGGAAGGTGCCTGGTTTGAAACCAGGTCGTGTCTGCTAACCAAACCGTTCGGAGTTTTCTCCGAAACTTAGTGTCAATATGGGTTAAGACCCCCTTAGAAAGACCACCCACCCAGGCGTAGATTCCTCGTTTAGATAATTGGCCTTAATCCCACAACAACAACAAAAACTGTTTCCTCAGTGACAATCCTGAAGGCTCTTATTGCCTTTGGCCTCTGATGAAAGGCCTCCGTCCCTCTGCCCAACTGTTGAGTTGCCAGGTACAAACAGGTGGGTAAGTGTTGCTAATATACCCTCATCTGTTATTTAATCAAATTATGCATCAAATGAAAGGTTATTTTATTCCCAATCCAACGGTATTAGGTTGCTTAATCAAAAAGTTGGTTGAATCCATGTTTGCCTTGATTTTAGAAGTAAAATTTTGAACACGAGCGGTGAGAGTGACAGAGGAGCATAGCGCGCACAACTTCATGCGAGAGACAAATGCAGAGAGTTCTTTTTAAAGAAAAATTTTCCAATAGTGTAAGCATGTTCCATTGATCAAATACTGGATTCAAGTCAGATAAATATTAACAACATACCTGCCAATTCTCCCGTTTTTCAACGGAGACTCCCGTTTTCTACCCTTAACTCCCGTTTTTACATTTAAGTATCAATTTCTCCCGTTTTTCTTTCAATTTATATTTTTTTTTCAAAATTTATGATATTTACTTCAGTAACAAGAAAATTGTTCCCGCAAGCCTCAATAGATGGCACAGCGACACATTAACTTCCTTCTACTCTTTTACCATTACAGGACAGGATTTACCTCGTGCATGTGCATTTCTCTACTAGCGAAGTACAGCTCAGTTTTCAGACACAAACAAAACGGTTTGTTTTTATTGTATTTATCGGTGTCTGGCAATCCCTCGTGGTCTTTTGGGTGAAGTGAATAAATTTTGAACAATGTCAAAAAAACAAAAATATCTGCAAACATTTAAAAGCGATTACTCAAATGAATTTCAGTTCATCAAGAGATCGAACAGAGGCGTATATTACGCTTTTTGTGAAGAATGCGGAACAGACATCAGCATCAGTCATGGTGGAAGACGTGACATCGTGCAACACGTTGGTATGAAGAAACATATTAATAATGTGCAAGCGAAAAATTCAAAAATTAATACTTTTTTTAGCAACAAGGATGATGTTACTAGAGCAGAAAGCCTATTTACTGGTTTTCTAATCGAGCATAACTTGCCCATGAGTTGTGCCGATCACATCGGGCCTCTTTTATGGAAAATGTTTTCTAAAGATGAAATTGCACAGAAATACAGTTGCGCCCGCACTAAAAGTACTGCTATTGTTTCCGAATGGGCGTTGTCCAGTCTCACGGAATTAACAAATGATTTGCAGTCCCGTCCTTTCTCGTTAGCTACGGATGGTTGCAATGATTCGGAAAGTAAACTGTATCCAATTGTTGTGACTTATTTTAGCAGCAAAAGTAAACAGATTAAAAATAGTTTACTAGCAGTGCCAGCCTTAAAGGGGGAATCTACAAGTTTAAACATCTCTAATCTGATGCTGGACAAATTAAAGGAGTTAAAAGTGCCAATGACAAACTGCATAGAATTTTCTTCAGACAATGCTCCACTAATGGTGGGTAAGAAATCCGGTGTTTTGACTCTCTTAAGAGAGCATCAAGAAAATTTGATAAGCATCAGATGTCCATGCCATTTGCTAGATTTAGCAGCAGAAAAAAGTGCCTCTAGTCTACCACTTAATGTGGATGAACTTCTAGTAGATATCTTCTACTACTTCAAAAGAAGTTCAAAAAGAAAGGAACAACTCGAAAAATTTCAAGAACTTTATATATAAAAAAAGTTTTAAACCATGTGCAAACGCGATGGCTGTCACCTACAAAATGTCAGAAAAGAGTACTCTATTTGTGGGAACCTTTTGTTGCATTTTTCAAAGATGAAATTGAGAAATCAAGTAACAACAACAAAAAAAAAAAAGATGTAAAGATAATTTGGAATTTTTTACAATACCTAAAAAGAGTGGAAATAGCCCGAAAGTGGTATGTGAACAGGATGAAAGTGTAATTGATGAAAAATCTCTTAAAAGAAAACAGAATAATAATGATAGCACAGAACATAAAAGGAAAAAAATTCGTGCTTCTGAAAATTTTGAACAGAAGACTATCATCAGTACTATCATGAGAAGAGATACTTTTTTATTTACTGACATCTGATATAAATAAAGCATATTGTTTATTTTTATTATACATCTCACCAACTTTTGAAAAGTTAAACATTAACCTCCAATCACAAGCACCTTTGATTGATAGATTGTTATCACTGCTGTGCGATCTCTTGAAATAAATTTTATTGAAATTTGTAAAAGCAAAGGTCATCACAAATAGTTCAGATTTGATGACTCTGAATTATCATAGTGGGGATAATCAAAAAGATGATGATGAATTGCTCATTGGGGAAAGCACTAGTGCAGTGGTAAATGATTTAAAATTATCTGAGAAAAAAGTTTTTTTTTTTTTTAATATAAGAAGTTATTATGTGAGATGTTGTGACTATGTTATTTTAAAATTCCCTCTCAGAGATGAAGTATTACATCATGCGGAAGTATGCAATGTTGAAAAACTTGATAAAGCATCTTTCTCAAGTGTTAAATATTTTATTGACCGATTTCCCGCTTTCCTGAAGGGAAATTCAGTGGAAGAAATTGATGAATTGAAAGCTGAATTTTGTGCTCTTCAAATTGAGAACTCCCATCACATATCACTGCTGAAGAAAGAACAGACGTGAAATGGCACTTGATCAGCAAGATGAAAAATCAAATGGGGCAGGAACAATTTAGTAAAATATGTGATGTTATGCTTGGCATTTTATCAATTCCTCACTCCAATGCTGAGTGCGAACGTATATTTAGTTTGGTAAGAAAAAATCGAACTGAATCCCGCACATCTATGTCAGATGAACATTTAGAAAGCTTACTAATTCTTAAAAGTAATTTTTCAGGCAGTTGCTATGAACAAAAATTTGATTCAGACTTTCTGAATAGAGCAAAATCTGCAACTTATTCAAAATTGATAAGTGGAAACAGTGCATTGTAAATTATTTTGTGAAGTTCCAATAAATGTTTTTTTTAAATTCTGAATTGTAGTTGAAACATAATTGTATTGAAATTTGAATTTTATTTAGGTAAGTGACCCGTGCTTAGCATATTTTTATTTTCTCTTTTTATATGCAAAATCCTGTGATTTTACATGTCTTTAAACGCTTCTTGATTTGATATTTTTGTCTAGGATTCTTAATTTAAGAAATTAATAAAACATAAAAATGATTATTTAAAAAAAAAAAAAAGACTGCAATTTTTATCTGTGAATATTGATGTAAGTATAAATGAATTTTTGATTGAAGTATTCTGAAATCTAAATTTTTAGAAATATGTATCCTTGCAAAATTCCTCAAGCTCCAATTCCAAAGATCTCAAGAGAGCTAGCTACTGAGAAAATATTTCATTTATATGTATATGTGCATTACATTAGTCCATTTTAAACAAAAGTACGTTATAAAACCTCGATTCTTTGTCACTTTTCTTTTTTCTCCCTTGAAACTTGAGTCAAATCTCCTGTTTTTTCTTTCTCCAATGTTGGCAGGTATGTAACAACATCAAATTTCTTTCACTCACACATTTATTTATCAGCGACAATACTTAATGAAATACAGTGGTACCCCATCTATCGTTCCCGCATTCATCATTTTCCCATATTGAACGTTATATTTCTATGGTCCCTGCACATGTTAAAGAAACCCACATGCATCATTCGTCAGAAAGCGACTTTCCCGCATTCATAGTTAAAATTTTACTCCTGACCAAAATGAATTGGAAGGTTAAGTGGATCCATATGGCATACAAACTTTAATTACTTCTTGGTTTGATGATAATCAAATGAACAGTGGTGGCATTTAGCAGAGGATGTGTGTATACTGTAAAATTTAATGATTATATTTCCATTAATCAAGACATTGCGGCATGCGGTATCCCAATCATGGAAGAAATGCGTGATTATTCAAAAAATAATAGCAAAGCAGAGGATATTGTTCATGCTGATGAGGCTGTGCCACACTAGTACAAAGCTTCTCTCAAGTAATAACAGTATTTGAAACTTTATGGACTTTTTTATACAAACATGAAATCACAGAAAGTCCTGTAAATCTTTGCTGTTTAACCTGAAAAAGGCTGAAAAAATTAATATAAAATTACTGATTTTTAAAAATAAATGTCATTTACAGGATGTCTACCGTCATGCAAAGGTCACGAAAGTCACGGAAAAGTCAAGAAATGGGAAAAAGGTCACGAAAGTCAAGAAAAGGTCAAGAAATGAAGCACTAGGTCACGATTTGCGACTCAACTACGTTTTTTCCATTTCATTCAAATTCTTAGTTTCTAATTTTTTCTGCTAAGTTCAGTCAGAGAAATTATTTTATGTATCTTTTCTTAACTTCCTTAATTTGTGTTTTGATTTCACGAGTGATTTCCTGGGAGAAAGGAAGTTGGATTTGTTTATCCTCTTATCAATGGTGTGTATGTGGAGGGGGGCATCTGCTGAGTGTCCACTCTTCTCCCTCCCGACATGAGGCGAGGATTAAAACCGTTCGCTGTAGCTTCTTTTTTTGTTTAAGAAATATATATTATGTGTGTTATGTAAATTTTATTATTTTATACTATTTAAACTATGCAAACAGACAAACTTAAGTTTTTCACGTGTTTTTTCATAAGAAAACTTTAAAATACTGTTCATTTGCTATTTATAAAATTCATTTAAAATGTCCTTTACATGTTATTTAGCAGAAATCATCAAAAATGATGTCTGCCAAATAGTTGTATAGTGAACTGACAATAGTTCAATATGTCAACTGCGTGTTGTTTTACACCTTGGGAATTTCAAAATTTGGCAAGTATGTATCTTCAAACCTTGAGAAAAGTATATCAGTTATCCACCTTCCCTCCTCAAAAAAAGGTTAAAATTGTTGGATTTAAATTCAGTGTTTTGATTATTTTTCACATTTTCTTGTTTAAAAACAATAACTCGGATTCCAATTATAATTATCACTGATCCCCATGTTTCATAGCTAATAACTTATATCCCTTCAAATTTTATGATATATTATAGACCATAAGTTTTGTGTTACCATAGATGTAAAAAGATTTGCAATGTACAAGCTACATTGCAAATCTTTTTACGTCGATCAATGGTAAATCTTCTTTTTTTAAAATAGCAGTTGGTCCAAGTTAACTGAAAGCAAACGGCTGATCAGTGAAAAATTTGAAAAAAAAATCGCTTTAAAAATGGGCAGGGAAAAGAAAAACTCGAAGAATTTTTTAATTCATTGTTAAAATCAAAATCAGTTGTATATTTTTCTGCAAAATTTCCCCAGATGGCTAAAATTTCCTCCAATCGTAGATCGCCGGATAGAACATATTCTGCATCCCTGGCACGATGTATTTTTGATATTAGTTTAGTATTTGTTATGGTCAAGAAAAGGTCAAGAAAAAGTCAAGAAAAGGTCAAGAAATCAAGCTTACTTTTTGTGGTAGACACCCTGATTTATAATTTTCAATTTTTTTTTACAGTTTTGTAAAAATTAGTATTTATTGGTATACTGTCATTGCATGTATGCATAAGCATTGTTTTCTTCATATTTTGACTTTAATCTGCATTTGTCGTTTTCCTGCATTCGTTTTTTTCTATGCTCCTCATGAAAAACAATAAATCGAGGTTTTACTGTAATAAGGTTTTTGTTCAAAATGTACATCTTTCAAAAGGATATTTTTCCGATCGCGTAAGCGCAGATTAAATACCGGTTAAAGTCAGATAAAATATCACATAATGATACCAACATTACTTTATTCATACATAAATTTATCAATAGCAAAATATCTCAGTAAAATTTTTTATGTAAAAAACTTTTTTGATTCTGGCACGTCAGCAGAGCCTATATCAAAATCTAATTCTAATTCTTCATCATTTTCTTTTCGTTTTGATTCTCTGCATATATCCTCAACTTGTAAGGGTGCTGGGTCCCCTACAAATAGCCCTCCAAAAACCAACCACAATCTTCAGAATTTAGTTTGATGCAGAATGCATGAATTGCATGAAGCCACATTGAATTTACATAGATTGTACACAAATTTTCTTTTTGAGTGAAATTCAGCATGGTGGTATTAGATTGGAGTCAATACCCTTAATCATCTTCATAAAATGCTCTTTGTTTATTGCATATGTATTTTTTGAACAGCTGATAACTAGCTCATTGGTGTTAAAACATGGCTTTGTAACATGTTGAATTTTTTCTTCGACGAGTACATCTACTGTGTCTGTCAGTGATGCAAATTTTTCCTGGAAATCTGTTCGTCTTGCAAATACTTTATAAAAGGGTTGAATATACCTTTGTTATAAAATGCAGCTGTGTAATCACAGCTCGTAAATGCGTGGAAAGCTGGCAAGCCCAAGCATAGAGTAGGACCCAATTTCATCGCAAGCTCATTACAGTTAATACGATCAAGAACTTTTTTATTGCTTTTCTTTGATGATGGCAACCTAATACGGTTGGATTAGGAATAAAATAACCTTTCATTTGATGCATAATCAGACTTGCCAACTTTTACGCTTTACGTGTAAAATTTACGCATTTCGGCTGCTGTTTACGCATGCAGTGCTTTTTTTTACGCATTTCCGGATATTTTCTTCCTAACTTGTGTTTATTTCTTTAAAACTGAAATTGATATTAAAAAGAAATGTATTAGGTTTTAAATTGAAATGATGTTCTATGCTTGGGCCTTTTGCCTTTTCAATATGGATCTAAGTGCACATCATCGGCACCATGATCCACATCCCACATCCATGTTGACACAATGCGCATCAAAATATTCTTCTTAGTTGCCACTGAGGCAAAGAAAAAAAAATCTTTTTGCAGATGGGACGCCGAGTATTTCTTAATTGGTTTACCCAGTCATGACGTCATAGAGTAGAGCGAATGGGAGAATCGCTTACTAGGGAGTATGTCTTTCTCCTGTGACTTGTGTCAGCCATCAGCGCGCGCTCGCATTGTGGTTAAGAGACAGGGGTAAACAGTAGTATGAGCATACTTCGATTGATTTTCTTAGGATTATCTTCGATAAATGACCTGTAATGGCCACTAAAACAGCAAAACTTATAAACAAAGTTATAGCAAAAAATGGGCATGTATAGTATGTCAAAGAAGCGAAATTTGCTTATTGTAACGTGTGCCGGAGTGATTTCAGAATTTCTCACGGAGGAAACTGACATTTCTCGCCATGTGAGTTCGTCAAAACACAGTGAAAATGTGAAATGTGCTAACAGCAGCAAAAGTCCACAAGCATTTTTCAAAGAGGACGGACAGTCCAGTGGCAGATTAATGCAAGTTTCTCGGGGGGGGCGGTTAGTTAGAAGATGACATATACATCCATTTTATGCAAGCAATTTAGGAACTTTTACAGTAATTTCTTTTTTCTCGGGGGGCGGTCGCCCCCCCTTTAATCCGCCCTTGGGACAGTCGGACGTTATTCATGCAGAAATGTTATTTACATCTTTCTTGATCGAGCTGTATTTATTATTTTTGGAGTGTACTATCCCTGTGTTTAAGAGGGCCAATCTCTTAATGCAAAAGGAAGCTCCTATGGTGCATAAAATCCTCCGAGAAATTAACGAATTGTATAAAGAATTGCTAGCACGATTCATAAAGCCATCTGCCATAGCTAAAGCTGAAAGTATTTTCAAATTAAAATTATCAAATGAAAAGGTTCAAAAACCAGATGACGAATTGGTGATTGGTGCCAAAGCCCGGCAATATTTAAAAAGTACCAGTATCAGTGATAAGGAGACAAAGAAATTTGATTGTAATGTTAGAAAATATTTCGCGAAAGCATGTACATACATGATAGAAAAATTTCCATTTGAAGAAGAGTTATTTAAGCATGCTGAAATAGCTGACGTTAATCTCAGGATTTCTTCAAAACTCACATCTGTGCAGTTTTTCTTAGATTTATTTCAGTATTCTGCTAGTGAAAGGGACGTCATTGAAAGGGAATTTTGCAACTATCAAATGGATGAATTGAATGAAGATATTACTAAATGTGACAGAGAAGATGTTGCATGGTTTAAGATAAAAGAATTGTGTGACTATAATGGTTGTGTTAAATATAATTTGCTTCCTGACTTAATGCACAATATTCTATTAATTCCGCATAGCAATGCATCGTGTGAACGAGTATTCAGTATTGTGTCACAAAATCTTACAGATAATCGTTGTAATTTAGGGCATGAAACATTACAGGCATTAATAATTGAGAAATGTAAGCCAGGTAAAAATGTTTGTTATGAATCAGTTTTCACAACAAATGACTTAAAAAAAGCAAAAGCAGCCACTTCATTGTCACTTAAAAATACATGAAATGTTTGTAAGTATTTTGTATTAGGTTTTGTAATATTTTGTATTGATTCATCACAAATAAAATTAATACTTTTTGTCATCAGTTTTATGATTTTAAATATGTTTTCGCATTGCTCCTGAAAAAGTCCAAAAACTCCTGAAATTTTAATAATGTGCTCCTGAAGCAGCCCGAGAAGGGTTGGCAACCCTGTGTTTTACACATTTTGATTTTCCCAGGTTGGCAAGTCTGCATAATTCAATAAAATAACAGATGAGGGTATATTAACAACGCTTACCCATCTTTTTGAACCTGGCAACTTCATAGTTGAGCAGAGGGGAGGAAACAAGGCAACCTTTATTTTTTCAATTCATTGGGGTATATTCTCTCAGGTAATGCTCGATTTTCATAAATAACAGATGGGGGAAGTTGATCGGAAAAATTTAGTTAAAAATTTAATTATTTAACATCATCAGTATGCAATTTAGCCAGGCAACCTACTTACGATGTATCAATGTATATATTACCTAACATATATTCTGTATCATCATTAAATAACAGATGAGGGTATATATTTCTTATACCGGATCTCGTACTATTAGCGTTCTTATTGATTTAGCGATCTAGTGAGTTGAAATATTAAATCACTTTATATTGTTTTCTTTTTTCTTTGTGTGTGTGTGTGTGAGAGAGAGAGTATTTTATTTTATTTTGAAGGTGTGTTTAAATACTATTAAATTGAAATTATTAAACTAAAATAATCTAAAATATAAGCAATCAACAAAAATTGGAGAAGTTATTTGGTCTTTGTAAGGATTGATCATGTTCCATTAATTTCAATGGGAGAAATTGATTCGATATAAGTATTTTGATTGGTGAACTTGGACAAAAAGTATATTAAACACATACTTCAACATACCTCTGTATTTGTTTAAATCACTAGTTCTGTTACTTGTTAAATAGTGTTCTTATGTAAATACTAGTACAAATGTAGCATGCATTTAGGATTTTATGTCGAAATTATTTTTTAGTGATACAAAAGAGTTGGATATTGCAACAAACACAAGGGTAGGTACCAGAAGGTACATGGCACCTGAAGTTTTGGATGAAACATTAGATGCCTCTCGTTTTGAAGCCTATGTTATGGCAGACATGTACTCTTTTGCACTTGTTCTCTGGGAAATAGTTAGACGTTGTGTAGTTAATGGTAAGTTCTATTATATGAAATCATTATTTTAGCATTAAAGCTGTTTTCTCCCTTTTTCTATTTCTAATGAGTTTAAAAATCTCATTAAATTCTAACCCTTTGATGAGTATCTAAATTGCAGAGGGAAAATCTGCAAGAAAGGTGCATTTTCAGGGGTCGAGGCAGACGAAAATTGAGTCTGTTTCGTGGCCTCTTCACTGAAAAATTACAATCTATTAAAACATCCCCTTCACAAAAATATAATCAATATTAAAATGGCCCTTCATTGGCATTTTACCCTACATTTTAAATCTGTTTTATCAATTTTTTAAAAAAAAGTTACCTTAATTCAAAATTGGTATGAAAAATAAGTGTTGAAATTCATAAAATTAAGTACTGAAATTCACAAAAAATTAAGCAGTTTTTACAAAAATGGAACCCTTATACCTGCCAACTCTTTTTTTTTAAGCTTCCTTCCGGTCTTCTGCCAGAAGATAAAATCTTTTATATATATATATATATATATATATATATATATTAAATTGCATTGCAAAGTATGCTAAAAAATTAGTTAATAAATAAATCCATTTCAAAAAAATAAAGTCAAATTTCCAATTATTTGATTGTTTTTATATTTTTAAATACTCCATCTGTTTTCATTCTATATAAAAATTTCAAGTAAGCTCTTTTCTGTTATTATTTAATCTTGTTTATATTTCTATACATTAGTAATATAAAAAATGAGAATAACTGGGTGATAAACTGGGGGTCTCGTTTATCTCGATAAATCGTGATAAACTGGGGGTCTTCTGTTTTTACTTCTTATTTTTAAAAATTATCTTCCGATTTTTTGTGAAATCTTCTGTTTTTTCAACCTGAGTCTTCCTGTTTTCAGCTTAAGGAGGTTGGCAGGTGTGGACCCTGAAAAAAAATTCTAGATTGACCCCTGATTTTACTGAACGCTTTTTAACTAAGAAATGAACTATACTGTATTTATATAATGATTATTTATTGACAAATATGTGTGAATCGGTTATAAGCTCACTTTCATGAGGTCCCAAAGAATGATCTTATATCGAGGCATAACTGTATAACAGTTTTAAAAGTAACAGGAGATTGAAGGGTAATTATAATTATTATTACATAATTTGCCAGAATTATAGACTTCTGTTATTTGAGATAAAATATTGTAAAACAATCTATAAAGATCTTTTTCTTCCTTGTATGAAGTAAAAGGTAGTACAGTGATCGAAAAAAATTTCAGCATTCAGATTTTCATGAAAAAAATCAATTTTGACTATTTCTAAATTTAATAAGATTTTTTGCATGACATCTACTTATGCATGCATGTTCATATATATGCATGTACATTCCATTTTGACCAACTTCAAGCCCATTTGGGCTAGTTTTTTTTTTTTTTTTTCCCCTGAAGTCTGTTCATGTATACGTACGTCACTTGCATATCTCTACCCTAGTAGCACAACTAGTTCAAAAAATGTTTAAATTATGTTGGAAACACGTTTTTTGACGTTAAAAAATGTGTTTTAAACGTTTTTTGGACTAATTGTGCTATTGGGGTAAAACTGTTAGCCATAGCATGCTGAAATTTCATATTTAAGATTGTTGTAACAACTAGTTGTACACCTCCCTTTTTGACTCCAAATCACTGGATGATTTATTTACAGAGCCACCCAAAACAATTTCAATACATTAAAGTTTATATCTTCATTGCATTATGTCTATATTCAGTCATTATTTGGGCCATTCCCAAAATCTTGTCAACTGTCATCAAGCTTGGCGAGATTTTTTTTTTTTTTTTTTTTTTTTTTTTTAATTTCATGAAATTTGGCACGAAAAATAAATAAATATCTTTCATAACTCAAAAGCATTTAGCCATAGGATATTGAAATGTTTTATTGAGAACTGTTATAATGTCTAGTTCTGCAGTGCATCTCCTTTTTTTTTTTGCAGTTGACTGGGTAATTTATTTACAAGATCACCCAAAAGATTTTCAATGCATGGATACCTTCAATTCATTAAAAGTCTGTGTTAAGTACCTATTTGAGCTATGTCCAAAATCTCGCATACTTTTACCAAGCTTGGCACCTTTTGGTGAAATATCACCAAGTCAAATACCAAAAATAAAACTTTTAAACTGAACCCTTCTTGGCGATAGCTCTTATATTGAGTGAGAAATCACTAAACCTTAATATTATTGAAGTATTGTAACTTAATTTCAAATGATTTAGATTAGTTATTAAATCATTTAGTTTAGATGTAATGAATCAAAAATATTTATAATTTAATCGATGTACACAGATGTCATGTGGTGTCTACATCAGTATTTTTTGTTTTGTTTATAATAGCATAATTGGCAATTTTATCAATATAAACAATGCCAAAATTGTGAGTTGGACCAGTTATCAGTGCTATGTAACACAATAGCTCTTCTCATGTTATTGTAGCAAGAGAGTGTGTTTTCATGCATATAAAGTTCAGAAAACATTAATAGTTTTAAAACTTTTACCATTAAAATGGTTAATTGATTACCAACAGTCAGTAAGTTTTATTAATAAAACATCATGTTTGTTATTTGTACTATGTATGTGTCTGCATAAATATTGAGGGGATGAGGGTTAGGATATTGAATTCATTACTAAATTATTTTCTGTAAGGCAAACTAAACAAAGACCTGTCAAACATTGATATGTATGAAGTGATGGATAAAAGTTGGAGCATTCCACATTTTAAAATGAATCTTCAACTTGTGTTTTTGGCAAATTGTTCTTGCTGATAAATTTTTCATCTGCCTGTGAATGACCTCACCATGGCACAGTGGTTATGTCACTGCAAATGGTAGACGGGCAAAGTTTGAAGGTTCCGAATTCGGGTCTCATCGCGTGTCTGGAGTTTTCCATTATTTTCTCCGAAACTTAGCATAAATATGGGTTAGGACACCCCACCCATAGGCCTAGATCCCTCGTGCAAATAATTGGCCTTAATCCCACAACAACTGCCTGTGAATGCAAATTTTATCAAACTATAAACTAAAATTTTTCCAGCTGTGTGTGTGTGTATTATTGAAGGATGTTGTTTCATATGATATAATCTGTTTGTTTCTGTCTAAAGTTTCCACTTCTCTGTCTGTAGTAATTTTTTGATCAAAACTCATACCCCATTCTCGATCAATGAGCATATCTCAAGACTGCAACTGTCTTATTTTTTTATTTATTTTTAATTATCTACTTAGGACAAAAACATACATAAACATAAAAAAAAAAAAAAAATAATAATAATAATATTGTATTACACTAATTATGCTGGATCACATGTCATCATGTCTGCTAGAATCAAAACTTGATCCATTTACTCTTAGAGGAAAGAATTTCAGCTGATTTTGTATGCCAAATTACAAAATCTAATACATAAACACACTTTCTCATGCTAGTAAATCTATTTTTAAGTATAATACAAAACAGCTGCTTCACAATGCCACCTGACTGGCAAAATGTTGTAATGTTGCAAATAAGAGAGAATGACTGTTTTGCTTCTGCATCCATATAAGCTTCAGAAATGATCTTGTGTTTTCACTAACTCCTCAGTATCTGAAATTATTCAAATTGTTTCATTCATTCTTTCAGTATGATGGTGTTAGCTTGTAAATTACTGATTTTTCATGTGTGTGTGAGTACCATAACTTTTGGCTTATAATCTGTGGATTGATTATCTACTAAAAATGACGAACATTTATCTGGTTTATATTATACATCGCTGCATACTATCTACTGAAGTTTTTGCAGAAGCCTTCAGATTTTACAATTAAAAACTTTATTTATAAAACCGAAAAAAAGTTCCTTTTACTTTTCTCAGTAGATTTTCACGCCTGAAAAAATTTAAATCTTATTCAACTGTATATCTCTGCAGTTGTTCGGTGAATTTCTTGAGAGGGGAAAAAATCACCCATTTTAGACAAAACATCATCATATTATCTAAGGATGATCTGTCACTGCGGATCATCTACAGAAATATTTTTCTTCTAGTTGAAAAAGAGCACCTGCAGATTATCTACTGCCATGGATTATAAGCTGAAAATTATGGTACACTTTTTTTTTATTGTTAAAAGACAGATGTAGCCTGTGATGTCTGATTTTTGTAGGTGCTGTTGAAGAATACCAGCTTCCTTTCTATGAATATGTACCCTCAAATCCCAGTTTTGAAGATATGAAAAAAGTCGTATGTGTGGATCAGTCGAGACCGGCTATTCCCCTCTACTGGGAGTCTTGTCAAGTATGAACAAAATGCTTTTATTTTTTATTAATTGCCTAACCATTGCTTGTGTTGTAATGTTAGTTTGTGCACAGTGTCAATTAACTTTCTCATTGCAATACAGATGCTGTTTTTAAAATAATTGTTCATAAATATGCGTGGGTTCCAAATTTGCTATTATTCATGTGCAATAATGTATTTTAAATACGAAGTAGAATTTTTAGATGTTCTATATAACTGCCAACATTCTGATTTAATCATACTATGATTTTCAAGCCTTCTTATGGAAATAGGATTTTTAGTGTATTGTTCTGATGCTTCTTAGCTGCCAAATCAGTTTCAATGAATTTCAGGATGGCTGCAGTTCAAGGAGATTAGGGAAAAGTCAGAGAATTTGTAATTTTTCCCTTCACAGCATGACTAAGTTATTGGCAAAATGTAATCAGGGGTAGACACCATTTTAAGCTTAAAAGCAGAATCTTACCAAGACACTTAAAGCAGCTCTATTCCCCCCCCCCCCCCAAAAAAAAAAAGAGGTGCATGTGGCACTTGTGAGTCTTGCTTTTTTTTTTTTTTTTTTTTTTTTGGCCACCTCGCTTACCAATGTTACTGAATTTTGTTTCTAAATTTATGAAATTATATGAACCAATATATCATAAGTATTCTGTGATTATTTTTTTCTATCTTTTTACTTCCTTGTATGGAGTATAAGGAAGTAATGTGATCCCGAAAAATTTCGACAAAAAAAGCAATTTTGACTACCTCTAAATTTAATTTTAAGAATTTTTTCTATGCATCTCATCATAAGCTAGCATGCACAATCATATAAACACGTCTGCAACTCATTTTGACCAGCAGCGAGTCTATTTTGGCCACTTTTTCTATGCTGTCTGTACGTACGTACATATGTATGTAACTCGCATATCTCAAAAACTATTGGTCGTAAAATGTTGAAATTTTATATTTAGGATTGTTCTAACATCTAGTTCTGCACCTCCCCTTTTGATCTCAATCGAACGGAAAATATATGTACAGGACTGCCCAAAAGATTCGAAATGCATTACACTCTATGGGCCGAAATTCATTAAACTCGCGTATCTAAAAAACTATTAGGCATAAAATTTTGATGCCCCCCCCCCCTCTTTTTTTTTTCATACAAAGAAAGAAATTGTCTGATGACATTTGCGCTATGGACAAAAATGACTAAGATTTCTATTGGTGAAAAAAAAAAAAAATCTTTAGAATCGTTTAGTAGTTACAGAGATGTCCATATAGCATAATGTACTAGAATTCTTTTGTGTGTCCCTGTTTCTACCAGTGAAAAAACTTTTAGAATCGTTTCTGGAGTTACATTTACTCATAGAACGTTATGCATTAGACAGGGTTGCTACCGATCAGGGAGAACAGGGAAAATCGTAAATTTTACCCCGAAATCTGGAAATCACATAATGTGACCTGGAAAATTATCAGAAATCTGTATTTTTAAACAATATGAACATTTAACCTTACTTTGGGAAGTTGGAAATATTTGAGAAGTATCCAAAGTTGACGTCCTAAACTTAAGAAATAGTCCGGATTTTTGTTGCAAAAAAGTCTGGAAAAGTCAGAGATTTTTTTTTTTTTTTTCAGAAATTAAGTAGCAACCCTGATTAGAATTATTTTGAGTGTTCTTGCAAAAGAACTACAGTCCTGCTACGTTAACTTGACAGTCAGTCATGTGAATTTGGTCGAGTCCACTGGGGAAATTCGGCAACAGGTTTTTCTTCGGGGTTAAATCAGGTAGCCGTAATTAGCACCTGATCGCGGATACAGGAAATTTCTAGCACAATGAAGAATGAGCGGAGCAGGTGTGCCCTTTCATTCGTTTTCACTCTGGGAGGTGGGAGACCAGATGACCACCAGAAATTCTCCTCACTTGGCGAAAGAAGCTGTAGCCAATTAAGCAGTAGCACGTAGTAACCTTTCAATGAAATCGCCTAAGTCGACTGCCAAGTTAAGGCAGCCAAACTATATTTAAGCTATATGCATGAGTTTTAGCTTATGTTACTCAGAAATAGTGTGGCTTTCTATCAGTGAAAAAATCTTTAGAATTGATTCAGTGGTTGTTGCAGAGTTGTCCATAGAGATAAGAATTACGGTGACCTGTAAATAATTGTTTATGCTATATGCATGAAAAATATCCTATAATAATCAGGAATAGTGTGGCTTTCTATTAGTGCAAAAAGTTGTGTAATTGGTTCAGTAGTTACTGAGGCCCGTAGTGCATAATGTATTAGAATTATTTTGATTGTTCCTGGAAAGAAAGAAAAAAAAACTATTTATATTATATGCATGACTATGTTAATCCTGGGTGCAAGCTATCTTCATTCCAAATTTTATCCAAATCCATTCAGTCATTTTTGCCTGATAAACAAACATACAAATTCTCACATTTGTAATATTAGTTGGATGTATATGATCAATATTTAAGGAATAAAAGCCTATGTCAGTTTATATGTTCATAAGTTAATGAAATTTTTACAAGCTTGTGTGTAATGTATATAATAAGTGAAATACTTACCAATCATCCTTTATTTTATTTGTTTTTAGACCATACGGGTACTTAGTAGAATCATCCAGGAGTGTTGGAAGCAAAACCCTGGAGCTAGGTTAACAGCTTTACGAGTGAAAAAGACTCTTTCTCAGTTAGAAAATCGGCTAAAAGCAGAAAAGCTGGTATAACCCAAGACTGAACTTTTGAGAGGAAACAAAAGTGGTTATATCAGCTGTCCGTGACTGAAATTTTATCTGTATAGATTCATTACATGGTGCCTTTTTGAAAGTTTGGACTATCCTATCCTGTGGTTTGTCCATGATAGCTTTGTTGTCAACTGACTCTATAATCATTCGGTCAGGCCTGCATGTGAAATGTGTCCAGGTGTGAGGCCTGCTGCTCAATCTTTTGTGTAATGCTGGTTCATGAGGCATTTATAGAGAAAAAAAAAAGGAATTTTATTGTTCATTCATATATCATTCCTCTTTTCACAATTTGAAATTGAAATTGAGACCTGCAAATTTTTAAGAAAAAATTTGTTAAAATATATTTACATCATTTATTGGTTCTAAATCATCTGTGCTTATTGTATCACTTTTAATTTAATATTGCCGCAAATGAAGAAGACATAAAGTAATTTAGTTAGTTTTCTTCATCATGTGCTGCATAAAAATTTATTGTATTACCAGAAATTAAAAAGACATACTTTTTAATTTCTGGTGGACTAAATTTGTCTCACAAGTTAAATGTTTTAATAAAGAATAATAACGCTTATTAAAAAAATCTACTTTTTGGCATAACTTGTCAGAATGTAACTTTCTTTTTTTATTATTTTTATTTTTAATTAATTACTTTAACCCTTTAAAAAGCAATTTTTTAGCAATATTGTTTTAAATTATATTAATTGAAATTAACTTTTTAAGCCAATGTATTTAGCTTATTAGATAGTTACTTTTTGTGGGAAATATATTTCCAGCTGTTAGTTGTTATTAGATGGCAAGACACCTAAAAATTTATGAACTTTTATATTTTCCCACGGCTTTAGAAAGGGTTAAAAACTATTCAATAAGCTGAATTTTGTTGTAAGAACAAAATGAGTCAAATTACTTTCAGGAGTAATATATTTTTTTTTAATTAAATATAATGTTGAAGAGCTGGAAAATTCTTTTGAAAATTCTTTAATTCCATAATTTAAAAAAAAGTTTTTTTTAAATTCTCTCACTCATTTTCCTTTTTTTTTAATTACTACTATTATTATGTTGAATTAAAAAATAATAATTTTCTGTATAAATTATTTGCAGGTCTTAAGATGTTGTGAATGATGATAAAAATGTTTCTGACAATCTTTCATTTATGGCATTGATATTTTTATTTCTTGGTTGGATTAAATGTGAGCAGCTAGAATGTATTATGTTTGTTTCAAATTAAATTTAGTTAGATTTCAGTTAAACTTTCATGTACTAGTTATGAGTCATCGTAATTTCAAATAACTTTATTTTTTAAATCGGTTTATAAATATTGTCACTTATACAGTCATATTTTGATATCTCAAACCTCACAGAAAAGGCAAGAAATTTTTTTAGATGATAATTTAACTATTTCATGGTGGGTTTCTTTGACTAAGCCACTTATTAATGACAAAAGAGTAACATGAAAATGCTTGGTGTATTTATAAGCAAATTTAAACTACATCTGACTGATGATAATACTAATAAATTTCCAGCTATTTTCTTTTTATTATTATTTTTCTCTCTGAACTCTATTAATAACTAACTCATTTACAAACCAACTGGCTGGTTAATGATATTCTTTACTGGCTTGTTGTGGAGGCATCTAAATTAATTTTTAAATGTTTTCAAATTACGGTTTTTAGATTTGATATTTTTCCTCGAAAAAGACATGAAGTGCTAAAATTTCTATAAAAATGAATATTAAATGTAAATCTGAATATTTATTTTATGATTCTTTATTCATTTTAATTCTGTGACAGTTACTAAATGTTCAGTGATAAAGTGATACAAATGATATATAATAATGACTTAATTTTTATGCTTAAATGTAAGTGAACATCAGTTCAACGCAATGTAGAAATTTTCGAGAAGACGGTTGTTTGCCACTCCTCTTACATTTGGACTAAATATTTAAAAGCCCTACAAGAATTGTTGTTTAACATGTTTGCATCCTCCTAGCAAAGCTGCAACTTGTAGACCAATACTTGAAAAGCTATGCTGGAGGGGATTTAAGCCTTAAAATGAAGTATGAATTGCACATCCCTTGTATAAGTTGCAGTTTAGGAATCTCTGAATTGAATTTTTAAAAATCCTTTTGTTACTCACTTTTTGAAAAATTGCAAACATTCAAATAAGATATCAATGGCCTTAAAATATTTGATGGGCTAGAAAAAATTAAGACTTGAAAAAGGGGATTAATGCAGCTTGAATTTTGATTTTTCTTTACTATTGTACACTTCAGTGTCCAAAAATATTTGTATTTGAAAAACCTGAATGTTCAGTTATGGGTAGTCATTCTGGTATTTTATTAACATCAAATGTCTTTCAAAAAAATTTTTTTGTCTTATTTAACAAGAAAAATATCATAAATAATCTTAAAATATAATAAATATAATTATTTCAAATATAGTAGTTCTGCAAATCGGAATTGTTTAATATTTTGAGATATCAAGCTTTAACTGTATTTTATGCCTGTGAAAATGGTGCATAAACTATAAAAAGAAAGTTTTCTCTTTGACTGACTTCTAGTAAATAATTTTATGTGGTTAGTTTATTTGCTTGATCATTTAGATAAACTTTTTGTTTTACTTTCAACATAGCTTAAATGTATTTCTGTGTGTAAGCGATTGTTATTTTTAAAGGGTTTTTACTGATGTTAATATTGCAGATTTTGTTACTTGTTCACTATTTGAAATTTCGATGGCTGTTTCATTCTTTTAACTATTGTTACTCAGAAAATGGGTGTTGTTGCTTTTAAGTGGTTTTTATACTTTTGTTGGACAATTTTGATTGGTTACTCAAGAATTTCAAGCTGGTCTTACAACTAAATTTTCCATTGCCATGCAATGTTGTCATGTGCCAATTATATCCATCAAACATCGCCTCTGTAAAACCCATCAGTGATATTATGAACTATATATATATATATATATGTTGATCAGCCCACGTACCTTTACGAATTAATGTCATTTCATATACCGGGTAATTTTAAATACAGCTGTGCTGTATCATCTGTTCATGAGTTTCTTTCTTCCGTTCCCTTTTAAGATTCAGAGTTTTGAACATGTGCATTTAATCTATTGGATATTTGTTTTTATTTCATATTCTGATTCTGAATTTTAAGTAAGCTTTTTAATAATTAACAAAAAAATTTAAATATGGTTTTAATATCAATATACATGAAGATGTGTAAGCATTTGATTTTAATCCATCAATTATTTGCATCTGTTAATGGAGAGGTGCAAGGTTCAAAATAATATATTAAAACTGGCTGCAAAAATTATGCAAGCTTCACTTTTCTTTTAAACATTCTGCAGCTTCATATGCAACTTTAAAATACACCTGAGATCGAAAGAATCACTTAAATTACAAGGTTTTAATTACTCAAGCTAAACTTACCATGAGAACTGCTGATCATTGTGGCTATTTGTGCTGATATCATAGCATTTGCCATAATTTGTGCAACTTATTTCAAGTCCTGTAGGGGAGGAGAAATATTAACTAATGCTGGTGCATGCAGGTTCTTTTGTAATTTGATCATAGCAACCAGATAATACTCACCGAAACTTTGTATAGACCTAAAGCAGAAATTCTTAGTGGGTTCTGTGTGAAATTTCACGATGGTTCCAGGAACCAGTTGTATTGCTGGTTTTATTATCATTTGGTTTGGGGTTGTATAAAATTTCTGCCTTAACAGTGAAACTTGAAATTAACATACCACTCACATAAAGTATGCTTGAAAAAGAAATCTCACCTGCTTATTAAAACATTTGCTATTAAATGATTTCTTTTTATCACTGCTCTCTTCCTCCAATGAAATAGATCATGGATTAAATCAATGGTTCCCAACTGCTGGTTCGAGAATCCTTTGGGGTTATCAAAAATAATATATTACTACACTAGCGATTTGCCAATTTCTTTTTATTTTTTGATGGGGTGATATAGAGAACCACTGGCTTAAATTATTTAGTTTAGATTACACCATTTTTGAACTATTTAAAATCTGTTTTATTTGCATTGCATAATTTTCTGCTTCCCTCCCCCCTCCCCCCTATATAAAAGGCCTTCATTAAAATTCAGAATCAGATTTCATAAATATTTCAAAACAGGTTTTTCTTAAGAGATATATTACACTGCCAAAAGGGTTTATTTACAGAAGATAGATGTAGCTTATGTAATTAAAAATGTAATTGCCATGGTTACATTCTTCCTGTTTCAAATTTGATTCTTAGACATCTTGTAAATGAATATGTTATTTATTATCTCAATTTTCTCTTTTTATTATTTTGTTACATTATGAAAGAAAATTTTTCGTTTCCTTTAACTTGTTGTATAAACTTCTGTTATTGTATATATTTCCCCCTCTCTAAAGAGAAAAAAACTTTTGTTTATCCTTATTTTATTCTTTATTAGTTATGAAAGACACATATCAACTTAACTATTATGATAAGTAGAATTTTAATTAACATGAACAAATAAACATTGAAATACATTTTAATGCAAAATCAAAAGAAAAGGCTTAGCACACATAATTACAGCACATGTTTTATTTCAGTGAACTGCAAGATCTTAAATTTTGCATTATATATAAATCTTACTAGATATAATTTTTAGATTTCAAATATTGTTTCTATCAGCATATTAAAAATATTATTTATTTTTGTGCATTTTATTAATTTTGAATTTTACAAAAATGCTCAATATTTAAAAATTCAAGCACAAAAAAGCATTTTTCTTGCAGTTAAGGTAATTAATATAAAGTAGATTATAGAATTGTACTTTTGAAAACTGAAAGAATTTCAATAATGCCTGATAAATTACTTTGCACTATTTCCTTTATGAGAAAAAGTTTACTTTTTCCTTATAATTTGAATGTTTTTTTCTGAAAATTAATAACTATTAGTTTCATTATATATTGCAAATTTTTTTTATCACCTCCAGTTGGCGATTACTTTCTTATAAAGTATTTTCAGCTGTTTGGCTCAGTGTTGTGGATATTTAATGAAATGGTGACTGCTTAGTGTATTTATCAACTAAGATCTGTTGAAACTCTTATAATAATTACCGATTACTTTGCAAACCAGGCAGCTCTAAATAATTAATGCAAGAGCAAGCAAATGTTAGCATCAACAATAAACATGAATTATTTGCCCCCCCCCCCCAATAATTATGAATTACTCACTATTAAAAGTTTTTAAATGTAATAATTTTGATTTAAAAAAGGTTTTATACTTTAACATTTTTACTATTTGGTACAAAATTGTTTGTTTAACTGTTTTAATAATAATTTTTCATGTATTCAGCAATATGAAATCAAGATCTTGATGTGTGAAATCAAGATCAAGATAAGAATTTTTCGTATGCTTATCATTCCCCCACCTACACATCTTAGCCATGAACCCTTTCTATGTCCTTTATTCACACAATATTCTTTTATCCCGCCTATTAATAACTAAAAATCTGTTATGCATTACCATTACTAATGTTCTAACTTGGTCAGTAGCATACCTAACCTGAACTTAGGTTTATCCAAACTAGGGTCGGTCCCTCCATGTTTGGGTAATCAGCACTCTACTGTAGTAAATTCTTCTTCCTAAAACTTAACTACAAGTTAGCTGTATCTATAACTTGTATATATATATGTGTGTGTGTGTGTGCGTGTTTATGTATGTATGTATGTGTGTAGATAAATGTACTTTGTAACATGCATATCTTTTGATCATTCACAGTCGATCTGTTTTAAAAGCTCAGTAGTCCCTTCCTGTACTGTGCATTTTATGAAAAAACAATTGTGTGATATATTTTATGTGTGATTATACTTGATATGTCAAATCCGCAGTGCTTGAGACCTCAGGTTATGAAGATTGATGTATATCCTCTTTTTTTTTTTTTTTTTTTAGGATTATATACTGAATCCAGATCTATTTAGTTTTTTAAATTGTGCAAACCATATTGATCTCAGTCCTCAATGACATTGAATTATGTTTTTATATGTATGTTTCAGTAAAAAAAAATTAATACTAATCATTGATAATCATGATAAAGACCTCATCTTCCAGGAAATGCAATTAAAATGTATATTAAGGCATTAACTGGTAGTATTAATAATTACCCATGAAACTGTTTTAGTAATTCACTGAAATTGGAAACACTTATGTATCATTTTTTGCTTCCTTACTGAAAATTTTACTGTTCATTTCAAGATATAGCTATAGATTTCGGGACATTGTGGATTTGAAGTAACTTTCTGTGAAAACTATATTAGACTAGTAACTAAGCTAATTTGCATATGAGAAATTTAAAAAATAAAAGCATGTTGGTAATGAAGGGCTACTGTATATGTATGGCAGCTGGGAGCATGAATAAATTTAGTTGAGGATAAATTATTTTGCGGGTAAAACACTATGAAGCAATTTCTTTTACCCCTATCATTTTACTTGGGAAAATTTTGTCAACTTTACTTACTTATATGTTTTACTGCTTCATGTAATTTTTAGTTAACTGAAGTTCCCATTTTATGACTCAAGTTAATTGGGGGAGGGGTAATTTTGAGGTGTAATTAACTTGTTGATGTGTTATTAGCAAATGTGTTTGTGATATTATGAAAATATATTTTAAAAGTAAATTATTTAATCTTTCCTGATTGCAAATACTAAGTTTGCTTGGTAACTATCCATTCAAACATTGCTGACCATGTTTGCCTATCGAAACCCAAATGTCTCTGTCCAGTTACCTATATATTTCCTTTGTTACATGCTATTTTTGAATTCTTAGCACTTCCCTTCCAAAAACTGAGGATTTGCCACCATTCACACATTAAATAAACGAAGGTGACTTCTTTACTGAAGTAAAACACACTGTGTTTTCAATATAAGCATGAAAGGTGAATTTCTATAAGCTGATTAAAGGATTGGCATATTAGTCACACATTCATAAATATGAATGTTTGTCACCTCCCATTTACAGTAAATGCCATTGTACTCGTCTATAAAATTTTTAGCTCTGCCATCGTAACATTTTTAAAGAACTACTTTGTTACTAGACAGACATTCGTAATACCCTTTGCCCAAAAAAGAGATTAACCCCCTTGGCTAATTTGATGACTATGTTGTATCATGAATTTGCTTTGACTAAATGACGGATATGTTGCGTCATCCACTTGCTTTGTCTAAGTAAAGGATGACAAGTATGTTTTGTCATTCAAACTAGGACAAAATTAAACATGCATATTTGTGTTCATGACAAAAGATTTGGAGGACATTTCTTCCAGTCCATATTGCAAAATTAGCCACTTTGTGGCTAGATCTGGTCGTTCCAAATACAAGCATTTCTTCAAATAAATCCATACCCAAAGAGTTAACCAAATGTTCCCATCATTGGAGCATGATGTATCAACTGTGCATTGAAAGCACACTTTCAAAAAAAAAAAAAAAAAAAAAAAAAATCATGCCACTGCTCAGAAATTGCTTTTTATAAATATTTTTTGTAATGTATGTCATTTTATAAATTTGGTCTGGCAGTTCAACTTTGTTCAATTTCATCACAAATACATTTGCTGATTGTTGTTCTTACAAAGTAAACTGAATCGTGTAGTTCAAAAATATATTAATAATATTTGTCATTGTGATCTTATCTAGTATCCCACCTATTGCTGCTGTAGTCTAATTGTGATCAACGAAGTTATTTTTACGAAAAAATTTAAAAATTTTGACATGGAATCTTTCTGGTAAATGTATTTGTGTCTTGGTGTGTAATGTGGAGTAAAAGTATAGAGCTGTTTGTAGATATAAAAAATTTCACACTCACAAGAAGCTTTTTCTTCCCCTACACTATTAAGGGTTTACTAGAACTAAAATTGAAAAAGAAGAAGGGAAAAAAAACTCAGGATTATTTTTGTAATTAGAATTTTAGTCTGGAGCTGTGATATGATGTATGTAGAAAGAAGTTGGCACCTTATGTATTTAAAATTTCTTTTATTTCAGAATTATTATTATTGTTATTTTTAATGCCAACTAGAATGGTATCTTATATTATACTAGAGTTAAAGGTAGCTATGCTGTTATTTTATTTCATTTTTTAGCACATTGAACGCTGACCATTTTCTGCTCGTTGGTGCAGTGAAAATGAAAATGATTTTCATGGTCATTGATAAAACATTAATTAAGGGACCAAAATTTTCCAAACTCTTTGAATTCTTTGTTTTATAAGCATTTTGTAACTTTCACGGTGATTTTATGTTTTGATTTCTTAATATGGTATTTTGTACAATACTTGACTGATTTGCAGACAATACTCAGTCATCTGTAATTGGCTCTAAATGGCTATAATTTTAGCAAATGTCCAGTGTCGGAAAATTGGGGGGGGGTGGACAGTAAGCATTCTTTTAACGAAACATCACTCATCGGGAAAATGCTTTTAAAAATTTGATAAAAACCAGACACACAAAAGAAAAGGAATTGCACTAAAACTTAAAAGAACAAGCTGAATTCTGAGTGCTAAGACTCATATTGAGCTGAGCAAATTTCCATAGTGTTAATTGGGCTTTCTCTATATCTTTCAAGCCTAAATTTCTTTTTTTAAATCTTATATGAAATGCAGTTAAATTAACCATGAACCTTCTGGTAGCTCCATAAAATATTTGTTTGTCATTTAATCTGTCCCGATTGCAAATACCGGTTGATGACTAGCCCAATAAATACCACTGACCATGTCTCTTGTGCTGCTACTAATACCTGTGTAATCATGGATTTATATTTTAAAGATAAAATTTTGGGCTACTTACTGCAACAACTTTCTCTAACAGTAATATTTGTGACTTGCCTCTCATTACACACACACACAAAAAAAAAAAAACTATGTTGTGATTTTTCACCCCTTTAAATAGTAGGATGACTGTTGTCTTTAAATAATCATTATTTTTATAACTAGCACCAACACATGCATTAAGAGTCTGTGAAATCATAAGACCGACTTTTGGAATGAAAAGTACTTTTACATTTTCTTATGCATTTGGGTCTTACTAAATTCTCTCTAAGTGATAATGAGCTGAGCTTTTGAAGAAATTCTATTGCATAGTGACTGGTATGTGGCAGCGTTAAATGTGTTAAGAAGTATTTCATTGTTTTTATTAGCCAAAGAGCAGGTGTTTCAGTTCTGGTGCCCAAACTCTTAATAGTTCTTTTATATATTTGGATATAAAAGTCATTTGGATTTGTAAAAAAAAAAAAATGAGTAATAATAATTAGGCAAGCTGTAATCATTTGCAGAAGTTTATTGTATAAAATTTCATTGCTCTATCTGATTTTATTACAATCATCCATGCTACTAATTTTCTCCGAATTATTAAAATCGAAATTGCCCAATACCTGGCGCTGAATCATTAGCATCATATTAATGTCATCATTTAAAATTAGGGGTATTTTCTGCTCCTTGTTATCATTTGTAATGGAAATGAACGATTATCATTATCTAGATATCATATCAAAAAAATATACTCTTAAAATTATTGCTAAAAAAGAATCTGAAGTGTTGCATATCCAAATTTGCTTTGTGTTTAAAATTTTAATCAACTCTTTATTTCTAACTGCTTGAAATGTTCCTTTCTCTGATTTATTTGTATTTATAGGTATGTTGGTCATGTGCCATATATTATTGTATTTACTGTTTCATTTGTACTTTGTTATGTGTATATAGTTTCAGTTTTTGTATTACCCACGAGTTCAAATACTTTAAATGTCCATAATTATTTTATTGCCAAGTGATTATGAAATCATTATTCTTTCATATTTTCTTTAATTGTAGCTTCCATGAACCCATATTTCCCTTTTGAAAAAAAATGGGTGTTTAACCCTCTTAGCATTAAGGCAAAATGCCTATTATAAACTTGCTTTTGGCAGTGCATTAATTTTGAGGAAAAGTAACAGCTTTGAGTTGAAGTATATTTCATAAAATGTGTTTTTATTGGCTTAGAATACAAAGCCTGGCCAAAAAGTATACAACCTTGTTCGGGAGAAATGTTTGTGTGACAAAATTAGGATGGTATTCTCCTTCAAAGAAGATTCTTTGCACCTCCATACAGTTACTACACAAATATTGCCACTGCTAAGAACACGTGTGAAAGTATCTTTTTGTACTGGTGTTCTCTACCTTGTGTTTTGTATTATCTCTTCCCTACTCTTAAAATGGGATCCTATCAACGTCATTTTCAATTTTGGAAACAACCAGAAGTCACAAAGAGCCATGTCAGTTAGGAAGTTGGGGAATTACATGAATTCCATGCCTTTGTTTAAAAATAGGGTTGTGCCAAATTAACCACTCTCAAGAGAAGAGATAATGCAACACACGTTGGTGAAGATGAACGCTGTTCCTATAAAAGGCTTCCAAAAAGTGCTTTTTTTATGGTGAAAGAATCAATGGGCTAAGTGTGCAGAGATGCAAGAAGTCATCGTTGAAGAGGATTAGGGTCCAGAAAGTTTTTCCCGTTCAAAGGCAAATTTAGTTGAATAATTTTTAGGCAAAATTTCATGTAAGTAATATTTTTACTTAAAATCAAATACTGTATCTTAATTTTGTGTAGGTATCACTGGAAAGACAATGACAATTTTATTTGAGTTCAAAAAATAATCCAACTGTGTTCCATGGAGGCTAACAGTAATCAAAAAGTAAATAAATAAACACGAAAAAAAATTACTGTTTTTAAATCATGCTTACATTTTTCAATGTTATAATGATAAGTTCATTGGATACTGAGGGCTTTTCTGTTTTTTACAAGTTCAAATAAGTTTAATTTCATTTTAATGTGCTTTGTAATGAAATGATTTCATGGTATATCACTATAATATGTTTTTTAAAACCTATGTTCATAAATTTTAACTGTTCCTTCTTAAGCTGCTTTTGTTAAAAATGTAATATTGCTATTTCCCCCTCTTTAAATTGTTCCTGATTATAACATTTATGTATTAAAAGTGCTTTCATAATGAAAATTCATAATCACTTGGAATTGTTCATGTATATAGCATATTCTCAAAATTGTCTAGTTGTGGGCTTCCTTTGTAAAATATATAAATAAAAACTGGTTTTAAATTCATGTTGATAAACTCAGCATGAAAACATTGTACAGAAAACTAAATCACAGATTATATTTCTATAAAATATAAAAAATAAAATAAAAGACCTTGTCATCCTTGATGAATAAAGTCTTGTTTTATCGTCCCTGTGTATTTTCTTTTCTTTCTTTATTTACTTGCTGCCTCTGTTAAAATCAAAATCAGTAAGCAAATTAGCTTTTCCAATTCATAAGAGCATTATCAGCGAAAACAGAACTTAAAAAAATTATCACAAACCTAGAAAATGTCATTCAGCGTGCATACATTGACTTCATGTACTCTTTTTATCCATGGTTTTGAAAGTCCTTGGATGTCGATGGCAGTTTCTAAGAGGTGCCAATATTCAGAGATCTCCATCTTCTGATGATTGGGATTTGAATTTCAGGGAGAAACTCCGAGGAAAGTACAAATTGCTCTAAATGATACATTGATTGACGTGAGAGCTGCCCTCTCCTGGCATACTTGCATACATCTTGCAGTTTTTGAAAAGAATAAAAATACGAAACTGTCTACAGAACTAGAATACAAGGCTTATATTTATCATAAATTTACAACTTTTCAAAATGCTTGCCTCCTGTTCAAGATTTATGGCAATATAATATTTAGCCTTGTTGGGAAGGTATTAATCCAGTCTGTTCTGTGGGGAAGAGGAGTCTTTAAGAAATCAAGAAATGACATTTTTTAGTCGATTGCAGAACTATCTAAACCTTTTTCTAAGAAATTTACCTCTCTAAAACTTCAACAATTTTCTAAAGTAGCTGTTGTGCTACACACTAAGAAATGATTTTTAAACACCATTTTTGAGCTGTTTAGGAATTAAATGACAATACAAAGAGAAGGGCCGTGCCAAACTTTTGCTGGAATTTACAACGTAATAAAGCACACAGAGGTACACATTCCGGGCACATCATTTTTATATTGCAAGTGGAATTGACATTATTTCGATGTCACAAGTTTAAGGCTGTTCTTCGAAGAAAAGAAACTGTTTTTAGTCTCGGTACACAAATTGAAATAAACTAATAGCACCAGAGTCTCTAAAAAATTCCAGATGGTTCTTCATAAGCTGCTTTACACACTGCAATAAGCGAAAACGCTGTGCCTTTTGTGAAATTTTCAGGAAAAAAATCTTAAACACGGATCTGAGCTGCAGGATTTTTCGAAGAGCGACACGTTTTGTGACTGATACAGGTTTATCGTTTATTTCAGTATATAGTACAGCTTGTAAAGAGACAGTTTCAAAATTTTGACGTGCCTGACATTAGTTTATTTGTATTTATGTACCAAAGTCACATGATTTTTTCGAAACTACACTGTTAAAACTGCATCAGAAACTCCATGCAGTTTAAATCTCGTGAAATTAAAATGATATATACTTTCCGAGTGGCCGGGAACACTCCTTAAAAGTGAGTAAGAATTCGTACAGCTTTTGTCAGCTTAGTGCCATTATGAAAATACTATGTTAATTGGGTCGAATTAAAGCATTTGGAATCGTGTGTGGTATTTGTGTATACGTACGCATGCATTGATATTAAGGGAGTGAAAGAAAAATGTTTGCCTCGTGCTGTCTTTCATACTTGTGTTAAGCGAATTTTCGAGCCACTTGTCATAGCTTTTGTATTGGTTAAAACATTTCCATTCATACAGCAGATTTATACATGAAAGACCTAAATCTAAAGCTCCAGAATAATTTAGGGTTGCATGGCATTTTAGTAAGCAAAGCAAATTAACGGTGTAGTTTGAAAAAAAACATGTGATTTTGGCATGGGTGCCGGCAGAATATTTCCCGGGGGGGGGGCAACGACTACTTCAACGTATGGTTACCATGTTGGAAAGAGCAAAAAAGCAAGGGAAAACATTGCATACAAAAATCCGGGGGGGGGGGCATTGCCTCCCTTGCCCTATGCTGCCGCCACCCATGGATTTTGGTGCATAAATTCAAATTAACTAATGTCATGCACTTCAAAATTTTTAGAATGCCTCTTTACCAGCTGTACTATGCACTGCAATGAGTGATAAACCCGTATCATTTGCGAGACTTTCAGAAATTTTTTTTTTTTAATCGACAATTTAGTAGGATGTGTCACTTTCCAAAAATTTTTTGCTGTGCGATTCCATGTCACAGATTTTTTTCTGAAAGTTTTATAAAAGGCACCGCTGTTTCATTTATTAGGGAAGGTAATACAGCTTATAAAGAGTTATCCTGAATTTTTTCCGAGTCCCTGGGACAATTAGTTTATTTTAATTTGTGTACCTAGACCTTGCGGGAGATTAAGGGTGTAGTTTGAAGAAACAAAGTCAGAACGTCGACTACTGCCTATGTTCTTCAACATGACATAACTGTAGTGATGTCTTTCGCGTATTAACCCTTTAACGCGCAGTGTTCCCGCTCTGGGAACACCAAACTCTGACGTTTTGCTGTTGCCAGTCACGAAGAATAGATTGGATTTCTATAAAAATAGTTGCGGGTGACATAACTCCACGAGAATCCTTTACTTTTTAAAGAACGTCATTTCCCGTAAAAAATTTTTTAACAGCACTGACATCTGCTTGTAAGTGGAAGAATGCGAGAACAGCTGGATAGATTGCCCAATGCTGAAAAAAGGGCAGCTGTTGCCATCACTCGACTTAACTACCAACAAGATGGCGGACGATCGAAACGTTCATTCGCCATCTTGCTGGTAGTTAAGCCGAGCGATGGCAACGGCTGCCTTTTTTTCTGCATTGGGAAAGGGTTGCGCCTCAAAGGGTTAACCTCTTCCACTCTTTTTATTTAGGGATTATGGATCAAAATACATCAGTTTTTTTATGCTTATTTTCATTAATACATGTCTTTTAAAACATAATAGCCCCATTCAGGTACAAAAGTTTCTAAAAATTACTGTAAAAAAATCATTAATTTTTAGGAAATTTTCATAGTGCCCGAGCTACACTCGGTATAAGCCAGAATGGTACATTTCGCATGCCCGACCTCAGCTCGGTAAAAGCTGGGAAGCGTTTAATTTCGGGAAGGGTGACTTCCTCTTTAAATACAATACAATTTGTGAGTTAAAATTGAGTAAGGCTTTTTTTTATGAAAATGATAAGGTTGTCACATTACAATATGGGGGGGGGATTTACTATAATAAATGTTATGTAATTTGTGAGAAAGACCCCAAATCTGTCAATCCATCCTGCAACTTGGATCATAACTAGAGGTACGGAAATTTCGCAGAGAAAAAGCACGAGCTTTTGAAATTTCTCTAAAATTTGCATAAACTGCTTAAAAAACATTTTTTTATGCACTTAAAATTTACATTCAATGCTAATTAAAAACTACACTGTTGTAATTTCAGCATTTGTTTTAGAGACACAACCACATTATAATTGCTAAAGAAGTGGTCTGGGTCTACGCTATTAGTTGGGATTCAAACGGTCTATAAAGCTGCTTGATCAAAAGGTTGAAAAAGAGCATTTATTAGCTCACAATATGTCCTTAACATTGAGATCTTTTTCCTGCTTATTGATTGTAACATTAGGCCATGAAATTGAGTGTACTATCATTTTGAGGAAGTGCTTTGAAGAAAGGAATGTTTGAAAAGCTTTCGAGCAATATAATTCTAAGGTGGTTATACTTGCAGCCAGAGATTGGCAAAATAATTAACCAATGTAAAAATCTGGAGTGACTCCACTCGACTTTCCGAACACTTACGATTAAGATCATTACCAAGCATTTAAATAAATTTTAATCGATGAATAATTCAGCAAAAATTCTTAATTTTTTTCCAATTTGCGCTCAATTGAATGTACCGTTTAAACGCTAGCGCACTTTCAAGAATTTTCTCCCATAGGCCATAATGTAAAAGAAATCTTTGTCGTAGCCCTGTAGAAAAACTATAAGTCCTATACACACCAACATCAATACCGGTCTTGCGACGGTGGTTTATGACTTATATACCCAATTTGAGTTCAATCGAATGCCGTTTAGGAGCTATCATGTTCACTCACATGCACACATACACACACACTCTCACATACACACACACTCTCACATACATACATCTCGTAAAAACAGCATAAATGAATTCAGAAGACCTCAAAATGTGTAAGTACACCAAAATCTAAGTCGAATTTTCTCATGATTACAATACTTTCCTTACATGGTACATGTTCGGAAAGTAAAAATAGGCTTCATTTGTCGTTATATAGTTTTATGTGCAAAGAAAGTTTTTTTAAATGCTATTTTTAGCGTTGTGTTTAGATTCAAATCCCCTGACCTATCTGTTCAAGAGTTGCTTGTAAGCCTTCTAATTTGTTCCAGAAATGGTAGGCAAATGGGTAGCTTGAATCTTCTAATTCGAAAATTTCATTATTTTGGGGCACAGCTCAGATATGAAGCTTATTTGAATCTTGAGTTTGAGTTTACGTTTGAAAGATTTTTACTTTCCGAACATGTACCATGTAAGGGAAGTATAGCAATCATAAAAAATTCGACTTCGAAATTTTGGTGTATTGACACGTTTTGAGGTCTTCTGAATTCATTTATGCTATTTTTACGAGATGTATGCATGTTTGTGTGTATGTGAGTGAATACGATAGCTCCTAAACGGTACATTCGATTGAGCTCAAATTGGGTATATATGTTGTAAATCACCGTCGCAACACCGGTATTGATTTTGGTGTGTATAGGACTAATAGTTTTTCTACAGGGCTGCGACAAATATTTCTTTTACATTATGGCCTATGGGGGGGAATTCTTGAAAGTGCGCTAGCGTTTAAACGGTACGTTCGATGGAGCTCAAATTGGATATATATGTTATAAACCTTCGTCGGAAGACCGGTATCGATTTTGGTGGGTATAGGACTTATAGTTTTTCTACAGGGCTACGACAAAGATTTCTTTTACATTATGGCCTATGGGGGTGAAATTCTTGAAAGTGCGCTAGCGTTTAAACGGTACGTTCGATTGAGCTCAAATTATGTATATATGGTGTAAACCACCATCGTAAGACCGGTATTGATTTTGGTGTGTATAGGACTAATAGTTTTTCTACAGGGCTACGACAAAGATCTCTTTTACATTATGGCCTATGGGGGGGGGGGAATTCTTGAAAGTGCGCTTGCGTTTAAACGGTACATTCGATTGAGCTCAAATTGAAAAAACTAAAAATTTTTGCTGAATTATTCATCTATTAAAATTTATTTAAATGCCCGTAAGTGTTCGGAAAGTCGAGTGGAGTCACTCCAGATTTTTTAATGTAATTTTCTTTCTTAAAACTAAACAAAAAAAAAATGCTATTTTTTACAGCTATTTACAAAAATAAGAAATTTTCGCAAAAGTTCGCGCCTATTCACAAATTGCTTGTTTATTTCACATCTATTAGCAACTGTAAGAAAATTTCGCACAAATTCACATCTATTTCGTCGAAACGAAAACTGCCTACCTCTAATCATAACTAATTTTGCATTCAAAATAGATATCGTGCATGCTGCATGTCATTTAGCTCACTCAAAAAAAAAAAAAAAAAAAAAAAAATATTTACTGGGTAAATGCTCTAAGTTTCTATTGATTTCCTATAGTTGGGAATACGTCCCCTGGGAGAACTATACTGTTGACTCATGATCGCAAAGGAGAAAGTAGTTTTACAGGCGAGAGGAAGCTGAGAATTTCAAACTGATTTGCTGAAGAAAATAAGAAAGGTAAACAACGTCATATGCATCGATTATAAAAAATCTCTGCTGCTGCAGTGTATAACTTCAGAGTGGATGATTTTAATAACTACGAGATAAAGTCCGTGGTGACTTATGAAGGCAATTACTAATTGGGAATTTCTTGTACGGGGCCAAATAAAAAATTAAATCTTGTATTATTTGATTTGCTGAAAATTTTAATAGGTAGGGGAAGGTGGTGTACCTTGGAGGCATTTTCAAACTTTGATTTTTACAAACAAAAAAAAAAGTGTTTGGAAAATATCAGTAAAACATTTTTTTCCATAAATTTAAGAATATCAGGAGTTACATACATTTTTATAAAATGTCCAAATACATTTCTATACTCATTTTTAATTATTTAAAAAATAGCTTACAATACAGCCAAGGTACACCACCGGTGGTGTACCTTGGAGGTATTTATTTTTAACCGATGGAGTACGACACAGCATGAAGAAAAGTTGGTTTATTATTTGTTGACAGTAATTTGACTTTGCATAGGCCTACGTTGGGCTAATATTAGTCTAATTAGTTTTTAATTTACAGTTTTTAAAACATAAGATTGTTCATGTAACTAAAATAATAAAGTTGGAATAGTTTAGGAATAAAATACAGTTTAGTCAAATAAAAATAACCACTGTTTAATATCTTCTCTTTTATGTGTAACCCATTTAGTTCTATTCCACGTTCAGGTGATCTAAATTTATGCCAAATGATAATTTTTCAAAAATGCAAAGTGCACATTTTTTAAAAATGTAAAGTGTTAAAAAATTGTAAAAAAGATGTTATTCATGAAACAGTAATATATAAATAGTGATTAATATATTTATTAAATTATTTCCTGTCAAACTAACTTTGCTTTAGAATTTATATTTAGGTTTACAACTTCAGAAATTTAACAGTCCTACATTTAGATTTAGGTCTATTTGACAAGCACTTTGGTTATTAAAGTAAAGAAATACTTTCCAACAACTTTTACTCATAATTATTAATAAATTTTTGAAGTTTACCTTGGTGGTACCTCCAAATTACACAACATTAGCTACTTCCAAGGTACACTACAAGCGTTTCACAAAATGGCTTCTATATCTTATTATGTTAAGAGTTAACCATTTTCAAATATACATAAATACAGCTGAAAACGTGCTTTTAAACTTGTGATTATTAGTTCAAAACAAAATTTAATACTTACAGTTATGGAAGAAAAATAATATGTCCTTGAAATGTAACTTTTTGATGCTAAAAACAAACTTTGGTTTTTACATCAGCAACACGTGTGTGGATCAGTCATAGAATAACTTCCTATGAGCCTATAGTAATAAATATATGTAACTAGTATTTTAGTTTAAATTTATCTCTCCTGGTGGCTGCACAGTCAAATGTGCCTCCAAGGTACACCACCTTCCCCTACCACACACACAAAATTCTGTACCTCTTTTTTTTTTTTTTTTTTTTTTTTTTTTTACGTAACTTTGACATTGTATATGTCTATTATCAATATTTAAGTAATAAAAGCCTGGGTCAGTGGTTTTTGTACACCCTGTACAGTTTTTTTCAATTTCAATTTTTAGTCTGGGCTAGTAAAGTTTAATTTCTCAATTTTTAATTTTCTGCGTCATCGAATATACCCCCTCCCCCCCGTCTCGATTACTTGTTTTAAAGATAATTATTCACATACAGTAACTATCTGGAATTTTTCAAAAGAATTCTTTCTTGACAACAAACGTAGGTTGTTATTCACATACAGTAGACGTTCAAATACAAGATATTTACATACAAGATTCACATACATGATTCACATACAAGATAATTATTCACATACAGTAACTATCTGGAATTTTTCAAAAGAATTCTTTCTTGACAACAAACGTAGGTTCAAACATTCCACAGAACGTAAACACCAGTGCTTCTCTTCCTCATTTCAAAACCGGGACAAAGGAGCTCAAAATAGACCTCATGTTTTGGAAAGCAAAACCTAGCACATCAAAAATTATCGTCTGAGCTATAATACATCAGGCGTATGTTAATAGCGTTTCTCAAATTGTTGAGATACTTTCATCGGTGGTAGACTGTTGCCATTCGGGCCGTTGAAATGATGGATGAATTTTAGCACCCTTTGCTCATAAAGAATGGGGCGGATAAATATAGATTTCTCATATTTCTAGTTTTGTTCTCTCTCCCAGAAGAACAAAAATGCATCTTAGCAGAAAGTTAGCGGGGCGTTCCAACTTATGACAGAGATGACTGTTCAACATCCGGGGAATGCGAAGAGTGATGGCTCCGACGACGCTTAATGTACATACAATCTCTAGTTGCGTCATTTTTATTTAAGGCGTTTCGATGACCTCGAAGCGGTATTTTGAAAATAATAGTGGCAGTATTTTTTTTTTTTTTCTTGTCGGGCTATTGTCGTAAACTTGTCAGGAACAAAGGGGGGGGGGGGGGTCTGAACCTTTCTTTCGAATCTTCCTAGATTTAAGAATTATTATTATTACTAGCTGCGTGCCCGTTCTTCGCACGGTAGGAAACGAAAAATTTCCTCACATGTGTAATTCGAATTAATTCCAGTGATGTGGAATCTAGAAAAAGCAAAATTATTTCACTCTTGACTTAAAATTTGCGTCATATATGTAATAACCTGAGATCATTGCAATATAATGACACACACAAAAAAAAAAAAAAAAAAAAAAAAAAAACCTATGTCAGCGTCATTCGGTATCAAAAAAGTGAAAATGGACCGTTTGCAGTAAACTTCTCACTTTCAAAATGTCTTATTTCCTCAGACATGCTGTCTTTTAGGTTCACGTTTTAGCGTTAAATACCTCAGATACTACATGAAATGGACATTTTTTTTTTTAATTTTAAAAATACGTCACCCGCTCTTGCAACCCTTTACAAAAAGAAAAGAGATAAGAGATAAGACTGCGCTATTTATAAAGGCTTTAAAATTGTTTTTCTAGATTATGCAGTTTAATTTTTCTTCTCACAAATAAATCCAGTATTTATAAAAGGAAATCGAGCCAAGCAAAGAAATCGTCTGCTCGGGACCCGTTTTTATTTATTTTTTTCAACTGGCAATTTTAATCATTGTTACTGTATCCATCCATGACAACCAAACCACAAGATATCAAACCGAAACTCATAAGCAGGTACTACTGAAATGAAAATCTTTTACTTAAAAATTCGTAAAAATTCTCCTAATTTATATTTTTCCCCCGTTCTTCTTTTAAAAGTGGACGAATTATGTGCTCCGTCTTTTGCCCAAATATAAAAAAGTTATGACAGATAGAATTCAAGATGCAGCAGTTTTAAAAATATTTTTCGAAAGTCAGCGTCAAATTTAATTTTATTTGAAAAATTCCCAAAAATCTGAAAATTATGTTACACAGTCCGAACAAATAGTTTTTAAAAGAAAATTTTCTCCTCTATACGTTGATGTAAATATCGTTTTCTTGCGAGTGCAATTACCGGCGTTATTATGTATTACGCAAGAAAAATCGCTAAAAATCGGACAAAACATAAAATAAAACATTGTCTAATTCGAATTTCGAAAAAAATCGATTCCAGGTGTGTCGAGACCCGTCTTGGAGAATTTCCGTACAAAATTTGGTAGGTCTACGATCACCCGTTTCGGAGCTACGCGAGACACAGACAGACAGACAGACAAACGGACAGTTTACACTGTTTTATTTATATAGACTAGCTGCGTGCCCGTTCTTCGCATAGTAGCAAACGAAAAATTTCCTCACATGTGTAATTCGAATTAATTCCAGTGATGTGGAATCTAGAAAAAGCAAAATTATTTCACTCTTGACTTAAAATTTGCGTCTTATATGTAATAACCTGAGATCTTGCAATATAATGACACACACACACACAAAAAAAAAAAAAAAAAAAAATACTATGTCAGCGTCATTCGGTATCAAAAAAGTGAAAATGGACCGTTTGCAGTGAACTTCTCACTTTCAAAATGTCTTATTTCCTCAGACATGCATTCTTTTAGGTTCACGTTTTAGCGTTAAATACCTCAGACACTACATGAAATGGACATTTTTTTTTTATTTTAAAAATACGTCACTCTCTCTTGCAACCCTTTACAAAAAGAAAAGAGATAAGACTGCGCTATTTACAAAGGCTTTAAAATTGTTTTTCTAGAGTATGCAGCTTAATTTTTCTTCTCAAAAATAAATCCAGTATTTATAACAGGAAATCCAGCCAAGCAAAGAAATCGTCTGCTTGGACATATCATTGTTACTGTATCCATGACAACCAAATCACAAGATATGAAACCGAAATTTGTAGCAGCTGCTATAAAAATGAAAATCCTTCTTTACTTAAAAATTCGTAAAAATTCTCCTAATTTATATTTTTCCTCCGTTCTTCTTTTAAAAGTGGGCGAATTGTGTGCTCCGTCTTTTGCCCAAATATAAAAAAGTTACGACAGATAGAATTCAAGATGCTGCAGTTTTAAAAATATTTTACGAAAGTCAGCGTCAAATTTAATTTTATTTGAAAAATTCCCAAAAATCTGCAAATTATGTTACACAGTCCGAACAAACAGTTTTTAAAAGAAAATTTTCTCTCTACGATGATGTAACTATCGTTTTCTTGCGAGTGCAATTACCGGCGTTATTATGTATTACGCAAGAAAAATCGCTAAAAATCGGACAAAACATAAAATAAAACATTTTCTAATTCGAATTCCGAAAAAATCGCTTCGAGGTGTGTCGAGACCCGTCTTGGAGAATTTCCGTACAAAATTTGGTAGGTCTACGATCACCCGTTTCGGAGCTACGCGAGACACAGACAGACAGACAGACAAACGGACAGTTTACACTCTGTTTTATTTATATAGATTACTACAGTAGACACCGGTTATAACGTACTCTCACGGGACCTAAAAATGTAGTACGTTATAGCCGAAGTACGTTTATACAATACCGTCGGTAAGATTCAATATTACACACACAAAAAAAAAAAAAAAAAAGAAAAAGAAAAAGGGCTCATAATTTCACTGTAATATACGTTCTAAACAGGTCTGATATTTTTAAAATTTAAATTTAAAAAAAACCCAGAAACTTCTTCATCACTTATAATTTTTATTGAGATAAATCATCTGTAATTTTCTTTTGTTTTAAATGAGCAGATGCTATTTAAAAATACCGCTATAGATATCCATATAGACTTTTGTAGAGTCACTTCATCATCACTGCGGCATTCAAAAAATAGTGATACTGTTTTTGCAGCATTGAATGCGTCGGGTATGCTTGGTATAGGCTCCTCTGTTTCTTCTTCACTATCATCAGAATCACTATAGACAGGGCTTTTCAGAAGGCATTTACATAGATGAATACCAAAGAAAATACTTTCTTGTTCTTAGCCCTGCCTTGCACGGGAAAAATATAAAAAAGATCGTTCCCTTCATTCATGCACAATTCATCTCGCTAGAGAATCTGAAAACTGACAACGAGTGTTTTTGAACGGACTGAAATTTAGGAGAAAAAGGAAATAAAATGCTTAAGAAAAGCAAAATTTCATTTTAGGCTTTGTTGTAAAATGTACGTTATAGCCGAAGTACGAACTTTTGCTATGTACGTTTTAACCGAAGTTAAAAAGCATAATAAATATAGGACTTCACTTGGGACCTAGCTTCTATGTACGTTGTAACCGATAGCACGTTATATCCCAGGTCCGTTATAAACGGTGCGCACTGTACTGCAACTAGGGCATTACCGCATGGGCAAATCAAGAATCTGCCCGAAGACCCCAAAATTTTTCTTTTAACCCTTCAACGCTCAGTGTTCCCGCTCTGGGAACACCGAACTCTGTCGTTTTGACTGCTGCCAGTCATGAAGAATAGATTTGATTTCCATAAAAATAGTTGCGGGTGACCTAGCTCCACGAGAATCCTTTACTTTTTAGCACGTCATTTCCCGTCAAAAAATGGTCTCTAGATCTGTGTCACGCGATGAACGTTTCGATCGTCCGCCATCTTGCTGGTAGTTTAGTCGAGCGATGGCAACGGCTGCCCTTTTTTCAGCATTGGGAAAGGGTTGCGCCTCAAAGGGTTAAAATATCGCTTTACTCTACTAATATTTCGAATTAAAAAAAAAAAAAACATCCATAAAGAATTAGGTTGAATTTTGGACTATCTTAGAAATCAAGGAATTTTTTCATTGTTTACTAAAATATTTCTGTTTTTTTTTTTTTTTTTTTTTTTTTTTTTACTCTTTACCATTTGTGCTTAATATTTATAAAAAGGGGCTAATCTTGAGTACGTGTGACGGTATTTTGACTTAAGGATTTACAAATGACGTTTTGTCATTGTCTGGATATGATACATCAGCGCGAGAATTATGCAACTTTTTTTTTTAGATATTAGGAGATTGCAACGGAGAAATTAAATGAAAGTGATATAATTCATGTATCGTCTTGTATAAAATCAAACGAAAAAACGTTATAATCTATTTTGGGTTATATTCGACCAAGAAATATTTGTAGGAGTTTAATGTGTCACGATTTTAAATTTTCTAAATTCTTTTTACCACTGTATTTTTATATATTTTATGCTTTTTATTACTTTGCGAACATGTACCATGTAAGGAAAGTATTGTAATCATGAAAAAATTCGACTTCGAGATTTTGGTGTTTTTACACGTTTTGAGGGCTTCTGAATCCATTTATGCTATTTTTACGAGATGTATGTATGTATGTGTGTGTGTGTGTGTGTGTTTGTGAGTGAACACGATAGCTCCTGAACGGAGCATTCGATTGAGCTCAAATTGGATATATATGTCATAAACCACCGTCGCAAGACCGGTATTGATTTTGGTGTGTATAGGACTTATAGTTCTCCTAAAGGACTACGACAAAACTTTCTTTTATGTTATGGCATAATGGCATATGGGGAGAAATTCTTGAAAGTGCGCAAGCGTTTAAACGGTACATTCGATCGAGCTTCAATTTGGTATATATGTTTGAATTATTCATCGATTAAAATTTATTTAAGTGCTTGGTAATGATCTTAATCGTAAGTGTTTGGAAAGTCGAGTGCAGTCACTCCAGATTTTTTCTTTTTCTTTACCATTTGCGCTGAATATTTATAAAAAGGAACTAATATTTTGAGTATGTTTGAATCCTTATTTTAACTTAAGGATTTACAAATGACGTTTTGTCATTGTCTGGATATGATACATCAGCGCGAGAATTATGCAACTTTTTTTTAGATCTTAGGAGATTCAACGGAGAAATTAAATGTAAGTGATATAATTCATGTATCGTCTTGTATAAAATCAAACGAAAAAACGTTATAATCTATTTTGGGTTATATTCGACCAAGAAATATTTGTAGGAGTTCAATGTGTGACGATTTTTAATTTGCTAAATTCTTTTTACCACTGTATTTTTATATATTTTATGCTTTTTATTACTTTGCGAACATGTACCATGTAAGGAAAGTATTGTAATCATGAAAAAATTCGAATTCGAGATTTTGGTGTATTGACACGTTTTGAGGTCTTCTGAATTCATTTATGCTATTTTTACGAGATGTATGTATGTATGTGTGTGTGTGTATGTGTGTGTGTTTGTGTGTATGTGAGTGAACACGATAGCTCCTGAACAGGGCACGCGATTGAGCTCAAATTGGGTATATATATTATAAACCACCGTCGCAAGACCGGTATTGATTTTGGTGTGTATAGGACTTACAGTTTTTCTACAGGGATAAAATAAAGATTTCTTTTACATTATGGCCTATGGGGAGAAATTCTTGAAAGTGCGCTATCGTTTAAACGGTACATTCGATTGAGCTCAAATTGGGTATACATGTTATAAACCACCTTCGTAAGACCGGTATTGATTTTGATGTGTATAGGACTTACAGTTTTTCTACAGGGCTACGACAAGGATTTCTTTTACATTATGGCCTATGGAGGAAAATTTTGGAAAGTGCGCTAACGTTTAAACGGTACATTCGATCGAGCTTCAATTTGGTATATATGTTTGAATTATTCATCGATTAAAATTTATTTAAATGCTTGGTAATGATCTTAATCGTAAGTGTTCGGAAAGTCGAGTGGAGTCACTCCAGATTTTTTTATATGCGATAAAAATATCTCCACCATGGCGAGTGTATAAGGCTCTTAAAATGGTAGACGGCTGACGTGTGAAGGTCCCGGGTTCGGGGCCCCCATCGCGCGGCTGCCAATCTAACGGTCTGGCGTTTTGAGAGGTTTTCTCCAGATCTAACCTGCATACAAATTAGAACCCCTTAGAAAGTCGTTCGGCCAAAGCACACACCCCATCCTAAGCAGATAGCCCAAGCGTAGTTTTGTCTTACAACTCAAAAACAAAACAAACAAATAAAAATGTCGATCTTTATAAATGCGCAAGGCCATGTATAATAATAATATTTTTAATAAACAGCTATACATGTTTACAAGTTTTTATTAAGACATGGTGCCATTGAGATTGTTGAACCAAATACTAAGCTCCAAGAAGGACACAAAATTCTTAAGGTTAGGATGTGGTCCGCAAAACTAATGTTGCTCAGAAGGGGGTTCTTCGGACTATGCAAGTTTAAGAACCCTTAGTCTAGAGAAAGGTTGTAGAGTGAGCTGCCCTCCTTCTAGTATAATTTTTTTTAAGTAAAAATTTTTGAATTCGACATTTTCTCCGAAACACATTGGCAGTCCCATTCATACTATACATATTAATATATATTTGTTATTATACATTCTTCAGTGACAAAATCCTTGTCGGTAATTTTATGGTTTTTAAAAACGCGCTACTGAAGTCACATTTTTTGCATGCTTCAACCAGCAATAACAGTTTTGCTGCATAAAAAAATTGGAATGCAACAGGTATGCCAAATACAAGTAAACAATAATCATAATAATAACCCTGTTCATCACGCCGTGGAAATCCCAGTTGGGTCACATGATGGGGCAGATACCAACCTGTGCACACATTTCGCTGAATATTACTATGACAGGAGAAATAACTGTGACCTTGAGTACAGTTATCTAATAAATGCGCGGGAAAGTGTTGACAAATTTTACTACATTTTCCTCCTCCTTCCCTTTAACCCTTTGAGGCGCAACCCTTTCCCAATGCTGAAAAAAGGGCAGCCGTTGCCATCGCTCGACTTAACTACCAGCAAGATGGCGGACGATCGAAACGTTCATCGCGTACCACAGATCTAGAGACCCTTTTTTGGCGAAAGCTGGCTGTGCCGCACAGCCAGCTGCGTCAAAAAAGGGTCTCTAGATCTAGTGGCACGCGATGAACGTTTCGATCGTCCGCCATCTTGCTGGTATTAACTACCAGCGATGGTAGTTAGCGATGGCAACGGCTGCCCTTTTTTCAGCATTGGGCAATCTATCCAGCTGTTCTCGCATTCTTCCATTTTTCAGCAGATGTCAATGCTGTTAAAAATAATCGTGACCATTTTTTTACGGGAAATGACGTGCTAAAAAGTAAAGGATTCTCGTGGAGCTATGTCACCCGCAACTATTTTTGTAGAAATCAAATCTATTCTTCGTGCCTGGCAACAGTCCAAACGTCTGAGTTTGGTGTTCCCAGAGCGGGAACACTGCGCATTAAAGTTTTTATATAGATGTGATGACGAACAACAAATGTATAAATTTCGGGGAAAAAATGTACCCGTCTTGAATGAAATAATTTACATATGATGAGTTACTGTTAATTACATTCATTTCCTCCATGGGTGGAGGCAGCATAGGATAAAAAAGGGGGCACTTGCCTCCCCCCCCCCCTGGATTTCTGTATGCTGCTTTTTTTCCCTGCTTTTAACTTCCTTCAACATTCTAACCATATGTTGAAGTAATCTCTGCCCCCCTCCCTTTTCTGGAAAATACTCTGCCGTCGCTCATGTTTTTTCTTTCTTTTTTTTAACTTTCCAACAATGTTTATAAGAGTTTATCATTTTGATTTGTCTGTCTGGCCGTATTCTAATCGCCTAATGTGCTCCAACTGCTATAAAATTTACATATGCTGTTGCTAGGTACCATACCATGCATTTTGCTGAAGAGGTTGTAAGCAGTTGTTTTACAGGAGATTTCAGTACATTAGTCGATGGGCAGCCGTTGTTCAAAGTGCAGTTTGGAGACGATCTTCTCTTTTCAAACATTACAAAATTGACATAAAGTTTATAAAATAAAGCTCATGGTTGAAAATAATGCATGTGGCATAGATAGTTTTTTTACTGTGGCAAACAAACAAAGAAAACCTCGAACTGTTATATATTTAGACTTTGATTAAAGAATATAGTTTATAGTGTCTTATCTGCTTATCGTATTGGCACCGTCATAAAGGCACGGTCGCAGTGATTCTCCTTCTGTGTCCATTGTTCCTTCCCAGAATGAAAATATGGAATTCAAAGATTACCCTCTTAAATGCTACTGAAACTGATTTAGAATTTTTTCTTAAGTCGAAAAGAAAAGAAAAAGAAGTAAGACAGAAAAATAATAGAAAACGCATCTCTCTATTCTAAAAAAAAGTAAAGGCCGCTGGCACTCTCAAAGCTTGTTGGCCTATCTCCTCCTAAACCGTGGGGATTTGAGTTTCGACTAAGGTGCCCACAGATTCGAAAAATTCCGAGGTACCTGCTAAGCTGATTTAAATTTTGAAAATCGAATTATTTTAGAAGATATTAATAAAAACTGAAAAAATAAACCGAACGGTTGCCAGATTTGGCATAAAATCATTCATTTCTTTGCAACAAAGCGTTTCTAAGTATCTAGAATTGCGTGAAATTTACAAACATGAGTTAGAATCACGCCCATTTGACGCCAAAATAAAAACTATATGAAATAAGTAATTCAAAATGTGTTACACATTTGACAAGTTGACAAGTGACAAGTAAGTTGACAATTTTCAAATAGTAAGTTCGCTTAGACAACAGGAGTTTAGAATGAGCGATTATTCGTTTTTCCAAAACAGAATAACTAATATCTTGAAAAGGAAAAATAATTAAAGTGCAGATTATTTTAAAGCCGGTTCGGTCCAGCTGGATTATTTGCTACCAGTAGAAATAGTTGGCGGCGTTAACTATGCCATTGTAGCAGTTATACTACACTTTGGATATTTGCTAGTGCGACGAGATGGTATAATTCGTGGTGCTAAGTATGCCAATCGAAGCCCAGTGGTGTAATGGTTAGCGCACCGCGCTGCCGTCCCACAGGTCTGGGGTTCGAATCCCGGGCTGGGCAGGGTCGACTCAGCCTTTCATCCCTTGAGTGGGTCGATAAAATGAGGACCAAGCTTGCTTGGGGTCAAACACTGGGGGCTTCGCGTCAGGCTGACCACCTGGCCGAGGCATATGCATCCGCACCCCAGAGCCTATGGTCGCGAAGGCGCGGTTGGGCAGCGCAGGCCTTGGCCCCGCAGAGGGGCTGTTGCGCCAATGTTTGACTTTGAAGTACGCCAATCTGCAAACGATTATGTAAATGAAAATATGGATAACGGTTTTCCGGTAACCTTAAATTAACAGTAATTATAGGTTGTGAGCATGTGTCAATCGCCAAATAATGAAGAGTTGCCATTGGTGGCAAGCTATCCTATCTGTTCCGTAGCTTTTATTAACTTTACATGTACGCAAGTCGCCAAATAATGAAAAATCGCCATGGGTGGCAAATTCGCAAGGTGTCCAATAGGTTTTACATTATTAAAAATACAACTGAAACAGGTATTCTGATTTTATTACGCTTTAGCTCCTAATTAATATAACTTTCGAATGGCAACATTAAATATCATTGTGTTTCTGAGGAGTGCAAATAATTTTTCCAGCGATTATAAGCGGAGTCCGCACTCCAGGTGGAGTATAGATCGGAACCCGTACAACACGGATTCCCATAACAAAATATCTTCCGTGTTATGAGGGGGAGAGGGTCTACTGTAGTGTGAAGTTTAACTTTTTATGTACCAATGAACTTGCAAGAACCAAGCAATGTGTAGCTCAGTAACATTCTATCTGATCCAATCTTCGGGTTTTGTCTGTTGAAACTATGTCTTTTTTTACGAATAAGCCTTATTAGGGGCCGAATGCCTCATACGAAAAGCGAGCGTAGCGAGTCTGGGGGCCTTGGCCTCTAGTATATTATATAAAACACTTTACAGCACAATTGCCTTACTTGTACATTGTGACGAATAATTAAAGCTGAAAATCCCAGCTCTAAGGCTGGCCTGTATAAACAGTAGGGATGGACGCCAGACCGCTATACCAGACGAAACTTCTGGCGCTTTTGCGGGACGAGACCTCCAGGTGCGAGACGAGATCTCCGGATGCGATATGAGACTGGTCTCGTAAATCGTCGAACATCAAAATGTCTTTCTTTTTACTTAATTGTACGCAGTAAAAGATGCACAGTCTTCCCTCGTTTATCGCAGTCTCGCAGACTGTATAACGCCAAAATGCCTTCATTTTAGCTTAATTGTACGAAGAAGTACTCTCGTCCCTAATTTATCACGGTCTCGCGCAAGAAAATTATTTACATGCAAAAAGCTACAGAACTGTCCATCAAACATTTCTTCAGTAAATTCAAAATAAATTAATAAATCTAAAATCCAAAATACTCTCCATTTCTTTTTTCCATGTATGTTAGTTGCGTTTTTTTTTTTTTTTTTTTTTTTTTTTTTTTTCTCGTTTTCCCCCAAAATTATACGTATCGTTTTCTGAAGTGCCAGAATTTCAACGAACTAATTTCGAATAAAAATGAAACATAGCTCCGCAAGGCCGTACCCAGAGGTCCGGTCCCCTCGCCCACCCCCCGAAATTTAAAACTTTGTTAAAAAAAAAAAAATAAATAATGACGACTTTTTGTGAAAAATTCAGCCTTTTTCATCGTTGGGCCCTCCGAAATTTTTCGACCTTCCACGAATTTTTCTTCTGGGTACGGCAATGTAGCCCAGAATATAATCAATTGAGTGTAAGGTACATTTATTAAAAAAAAAAAACCTTCATCTAAGATAATCACTAAAAGTATTTATTTTAGCAAAAAGGTTTACAGATACTTATGATGTTGATAATATCATAAACTTTTACAAATATAAGACTATATTTAGTCTCGTGCAACTGAACAAAGGAAACATCTTGTTCATTAAAAAAAAAAATCTTTTATCTTTATTTTTTAAATCTTATACATAAAAACATGCAAGAGTAAGTTAAGACTCTTATCTGACGTTATTCACATCTTGAAAAAATATTTCGCATCTGATGTAAAAATTTTTACTCTTGCTTTCAGTTTATATCTGGCCCGTATCTCTATTTTTAGAAGAAAAATAGCCTTTAAAAAGAACACAATTTCTCAAAGGCAGTTAAACAGCATCCATTCCTTCTTATTTCATTTATTCCTTCCTGTGATCCCAGCCATTCGGGGAAAAACGGCTCTTTTCGAAGCGAAAGCGTACTTAAAACGTTATTCAATTTCCTGGCAACCCGTTCGGAAATATGAGTTATACACTTCCTTCTATTTCCTCTTGTGATAAACTTAAATTTCCTGCCCCGAGTTTGAACTTATCTGAAGCCATTGGGGAAATTCGCTGAAGGTTGCCAAGCTAATGAGCCGATAAACGTTTTCTGGTGGGGAAAACCCCTATTATGGCTGTACGATAGACCCAGGAAAAGCAAAAACAATGAACTAAATAATCTGGCGTGACTCTATTCGACTTTTCGAATACTTGAACTTTACCAACTGTTTAAATAAATTTGATTCAACTCGCAGTCGGATCTAGTGTTGAGACGCTAAAGCACTTCCAATAATTTAAGAGTGCATATAGGCCGCAATGTATAAGAATACTTTTTTGAAGCCCTGTAAAAAACTAAGCCCTACACACTAGAGATGAGACGGGCTCAGCCCGAGCCCGAAAGCCCGAGCCCGAGCCCGAACCGGGCTCTGTAATTCACAATTGCGTTCGGGCTCGGGCGGGCTCGGGCTCGTGAAAAATTTCTCCTTTATTGAACATACTCCTTGAACCATATTTTAAAAAGTGATTCATGATGAAAATAAAAGTACAGTCAACTCCGGTTATAGTGAACCTCTGGGGACCATCCAATTTCGTCCACTGTATCCGAAGTTCACTAAAACCCAAGTGTCTTCATGATGGATAGAGTTACTATATGAAGGGTCCAAGGGAAGAACGATGAGAGTCCAATTCAGCTGATTTTCCTAAAATCGAAAAATAAACTTTCAAGTCTAATAGTGTCAATATTTTTACTACCAATAAAAAATTAAAATTAAATTTTAATTCCAGCTATTAAAATGACATATTTCAATATAAGTCCTCGTGAAGGCAGGAAACCAGACAAATCATTAACTTCTTCAAAAAATCAGTGTATTTAGTGTTTGGCGTTCATGGACTCTCATCGTTCTTCCCCAGTAGACTGTATCCTTGGGCTATTTTTTCAGAGTATTCTCATCGTTCTTTCCCCTTATGGGTTCGGATATTAATAATGCCACTAATGAACAACAGTATGCAATAGAAACCTCAACATTGACGAAAAGTGGACTCTCATTGTTCTTCCCGTGGACCCTTCATATGTGAATCGGGACTCATGGTTTGCATTCACTATAACCGATGGTTCACTATAACCGGAGTTGACTGTACTTATAAAAAAAAAAATAGTGGCACTGGCGCCTAGAAGGTGCGTGAAGCTCTTTGAATATTTCAGAACGGCGGCTTAAATTGATGAGTTAGTCATGAGATCCGACATTATTGGATAAACATGGATATATAAAGAATTAGAAAGTGCATTGAGAGTTTGCAACTCTATTTGTCTTTAATTTGCACAAACGGCAAAATTCATTGTATTCTATCCATGAAGTCATTGGATTTTTTTTAACCTTTAACTGAAATTTCGGGCTCGGGCGGGCTCGGACTCCGACTTAAATAATATTGCTCGGGCTCGGCGGGCTCGGATTAAAAGACCTCGGGCTCGGGCTTCAAAAAATGAGCCCGAACTCATCTCTACTACACACACCAAAACCTATACAGTACGTAAGACAGTGACTAATAATATGCGTACCCCATTTGCGCGCAGTCGAATACTCTAAAGTTTAGACGCTAGCGCACTTCCAAGAATTTGCGTCAATAGGCCTTAAAATAGATGAATTCTTTTTTGTAGTAGCCCTGCAAAAAACCCGCAAGCTCTATACACACCAAACTAAATATCAGTCGTGTGAGGGTGGTCTATAATAAATATATAAAATTTCAGCTCAATCGAATACACCCTTTAGATGCTAGCGCCCTATTAAGAATTTCCGTCCGTAGGCCATAATGCAAATGAATTCTTTTTCTCAGCCCTGTAAAAAAAAACTCCTATACATTTTTGGTAAGTGATTTTGGTAAGTCCTATACATACCAAAATTAATACTGGTCATGCGATGGTGGTCTATAATATGTATATACGAAATTTGAGCTCAATCGAATGCACCGTTTTGAAGCTATCGCACACAACGCGCACGCAAGCACACACGCTCACGCATGCACACTCCCACACGCATACATGCATACATACATACATACATCTCGCAAAAATAGCATAAAGGAATTCAGACCCTAAAACGTGTGAATACATCAAAATCTCAATGTCGAATTTTTTCGCGATTACAATACTTCCTTGCATGATACATGTTCGGAAAGTAATAATATTTTTAAACATTCAAACATTTTTTTTAGCAAAAAATGTTTAAAAACACTGTATTCTGCAAAATGGACGGCTACTCAGTCCATTTTGGGATTCGATTGCTGTGCTTAAGAATTTTTTGGGTGTGGAGTTATTGCAGGTGATAAAAACCTCGGGGCGAGTGTAACAACCATAATAAAGGTATCTTTTAACACTTTAACCCATTAAGTACTAGGGTTACCGTATGGTAACAGCAAACAATGGTTTATAGTATGGTTACATAAAGGACTAGCGTGACCGTATGGTCACCTGGCCATATTTACGAAATCTCGCATCTGACATCTGAAAAAATAGAAAAGCACATTCTCACTCAAGTAACCCCAACGAAGTTCATTCAGTTCAGGGGAAAGATTGGGGGGGGGGGGAAGGAAGGGTAAAATCTCCGTCCTTAATGGGTTAAGGCGCAGTGTTCCCGCTCTGGGAACACCAAACTCTGACGTTTTGACTGTTGCCAGTCACGAAGAATACATTTGATTTCTATAAAAATAGTTGCGGGTGACAGAGCACCACGAGAATCCTTTACTTTTTAGCACGTCCTTTCCCATAAAAAAAAAAATGGTTCACGATTCTTTTTAAACAGCACTGACATCTGCTGAAAAATGGAAGAATGCGAGAACAGCCGGATAGATTGCCCAATGCTGAAAATAGAGCAACCATTGCCATCGCTCGACTTAACTATCAGCAAGATGGCGGACGATCGAAACGTTCATCGCGTGCCACAGATCGTCACAGCCAGCTGTCGTCAAAAAAGGGTCTCTGGATCTGTGGCACGCGATGAACGTTTCAATCGTCCGCCATCTTGCTGATAGTTAAGTCGAGCGATGGCAACGGCTGCTCTATTGTCAGCAGTGGGAAAGGGTTGCGTCTCAAAGGGTTAAATCAGGCCTCTTATATATCTACACAGACCTCGTAGTTGTTGTTTTGCATAGAAATAACCTAGTGCAGCGGTTCTCAACCTTTTTAATGTCGCCCCCCCCAACAAAGGCTAACTTACGGTGACCCCCCCACCTTATTTTTATTCAGCATACACTCTTTTTAATCTTTAACAAGGAACATTTAGTCGAATTTTCTACAAAATGATGTTATCAGTAAAGTTTGAATGAGCAGTTTAAGTGAAAATGGATATATGTTTGAGTAAAAATGAGAATAAATAAGATGATTTTTTTAAAACATCATCACTACTTGCTCTTTGTTTTTTCTTGCGCCCCCCCCCCCTGCAAACGCTCTGCGCCCCCCTTGGGGGTCGCGCCCCACAGGTTGAGAAACACTGGCCTAGTGTTTCTGAAAAACTTCTTTTAACATTTCCACAAACCGCTACCAGCTAACTTACGTGAATTTCTCAAATAAGTGGTTCAACTGTGTTAAGCTAATAATAGGATTTATTGTTTTACAAATGAATTGATCAATATCTTCTGTCAAAGTTCTTATGGTGTTATTTGTCGCCAGTGCCGTATACGGCGGGGCAACTGCCCAGCACCCACAGATTTTAGGAAGCCCCAAAATCTCATGCCTTAATAAAGTATCTCTTGTCTTAATAAAAAAAAATCAAAAAATTTCAGAAAATTTTTGAAAAACTGGATTTTCTTGAAACTTCGAAAAAGTCTGAAGAATCTCATCCCTGAATTATAAAGTACGAACAGTGAAAATAATTCAAAATTACATTACATTTGTATAAATTAATTTAAAGGTCTTTTCGATTCTCCGCAGGATAATTAATCACTTTTTGTAAAGGGTTTTTTTTTGCTCAGAAATTTGCGAATTTTTTTAATTAGGTGTGTAAGTTAGTTGTTCCCTCAAAAAAATTTTTAAAAATTACTTATTTTAAAAATTAATTATATTCCGTGCATGTTGTCAACCGCCTCCCAGATTGTCCAGTGGCTAGTGGTTCTAGTGAATAAGCCAAGCGTGAAGGTTCCGGGTTCGGTCCAGTTCGGATTAAAGGGGGGGGGCGGAGGGGGTGACCGTCCCCCCCGAGAAAAAAGAAATTAATGTAAGAGATTCTATTTTATTTCCATAAAACGGATGTATATGTCAATCTTCTAACTAACCGCCCCCACCGACAAAGTAACTGCCCCTCCCCGACTAACTTGCATTAATCCGCCACTGGCCTCTGTAATAAAGTTATCAGTATTTCGGGCCTTAGTAGTGGCGAATGACTGATGGTCAAGTGTCTGCCCTTAGAAAAAATAAAAAAACAAGCTACATGTTGGAAACCAATATATTGGTCCATGTAAGGTTATCTGTTTTATTTCCATCATATTTGTTCGTTTGTTTCAGATTACTTAAAATAAAACTTGTGTTTGAGGGGAGAAGCGAAGACATTTAAAACTTTTCAGAATAAACCAATCACAATCACATATTTTTTTGGAAGGGTGGGGGAAGGGGAGAGGTTATCGCGTGGTACTTATTTTTTTCTTTTGCCCAGCCCCCACAGTTGCCTTCATCGGGCTCTGATTGGCGCTATCAATAAATAATTTAATTGTGAGTTATTGGTTAAACTTTTCTTGCTTCCGAGAAGCAGTTTATTCATTATTTACTTTTCTCAAACGGTTAAAAAAAAGAATCTCAAGCAGTCCGAAATTATAAAATTATTATTTCATCAGCTTGATTTTTTTAGATAGATTTTATATTACGTACTGCAAAAATTTTTAATTCTACTGTTTTCCTTCCTCATTCTTAAATTCATTACTTCAAAATAGTCTCTCAGCAATTTATTAATTAGAATATTCTACTATATAGTTACGCTGATTCCTGACTCACTGATCCAATGACTATCTAACAAATTCCGGGGCAACCACTCCATGATGAAACTTTTACCGCCGTTACTCCACAAAGATTAAAATGTTAAGCAAAAAAAGCGTAAAAACATTTACACTTGTACGATCCGCTTGAAAAATTTCATAATTATATAGAAAACAATCTGCGCTACTTTAAAAATCTGAAAATCCACCCGTTCCCTAAATTTTAAAGCGATTTTTCGTTACTTTCAGCTCTGTTTTATTTCCGAGAGTAAAAAAAGTGAATATTTTGCGCAACAAAATTAGCTGTCGGAATTGGCATGAGGTCATATTGAAGTCACGGTCATCAGGCTTTGAGTTGAAAGTTGCGATTCCAGTTCGTTCGAATTAGTTTTTTCCAGATAAGATAGTTTAGTTTTTTTTTTTTTTCATTAAAAGGCTATCGTCTGCATGAAGTATTGATATAAGAGGGAATTCTCTCACAAAGCGAAATCGTTCAAATGCGAAAAGTTTCAGCACGTTTCCAGAAGAGCATAAAATTCGATTTGGGTAGATAATAAAAATTGAATATGAACTTATTTATTTTAGGTGGACGAAGATTAAATATATTGAGTGTAGCCATATCTTCGTCAAATGTTTTTTCTAGCGCCCGTTGTAATTGCTTCCAAAACGGGCTTCTAGTAAACTAATAGTATCGTAAATGAAATCAATAATGCGTGTTCTATTTTAAAATTCATTTATTTTTACAGAAAAAATTCCACTGAGCCAGATAACAAAATATCTGAAGGTGACTCGAGCAGAAAATAATATCGCGTAGTGTGGTAACATACCCTTCTCGTAGGTTCTTATTTTGAAATGCTAAAATGATGCTCCGCTGCAGCCAAGCAAAAAGAAAAATGGCGAAAGTGAAATGGATGGCATCCGGGACACGGTGACCCGATGAAATACTAAACGGCGGTTATTACACACGTGAACCGTGAATATAATACATCTGGCGATGGTTTGGCGATCGAAGTCGAGGTTATTGGCTTCAATGACGTGGAATTACGTCATTAGAACTTAAAATTGGCCTCACCGAGGACGTTTCATCTCACAGAATGAGAAGAAAAGAACATGTTTTTTTTAGCACGCCATTTTGCATCACGACATGCACTTTGCGAGACCACCAACATGGACTGAAATATTAAAAAAATAAATAAATAAATCGATAAACAACAAAAGAAAATTGCAAATATATTAATAGGAATGATAGGAATTTCTTTTTGATTATAGGTATAGGGTAAAATGTACGACCTAGGAAGGATACGCTTTGCAAGATGAAAAAAATCGTTTTCCTTGTTGAACGATAAAAGCGGTACAAGCTTGGTAAAATAGCCAAAATAACGCAAAAGCATTCGAATTCGTGTTAAAACGTGAAAATAGCAAATTTCTCCCCTCCCTATTTACAAGAAAATAAGCAACCATTATGTCTCAAAATTCAGTGGGTGTACCCGTGTTCAAAAAAATTCATGAAGCAAATAAAATAACCCCAGTAAGTTTCTTTTCTTTTTCCCAATCACACCAATTAGAATGTGATCTAATCGTTATAAATTTACAGGATAGTCTCCATCTATAAAGCTTTAATTTAGACTATGTTTAATATTCTACGTGAGAGATATTAAAATTATCATTTTGTTGCTTGTAAATCGGTTGTTGTTGTTCTCCTGTCCATGGATAGACGAAAAGATTGCACTATCCATGTAAATAAGTGCCATTGACGTTGAGGGGGGTCTGCCTGTTGGTCCCTAATTTTGAACCAATTCAAGATGAGGGATCAACCACCTCCTGAAATCGGCAATCCCAGAGGTATTTATTTACGCGCACCAGCTCCCATGAGCGTACACGATCCGTATACGCTCCGCTTTGTCCCACAGCAGTATAGCCAAGAGAGGAGTACACCCTCCCAAGACTACCACAAACTCCCGAGGAGTTCATTTCTACCTCATTCAGAAAACGACAGATGGCAGCACTACCAATCGTTAGCGGGAGGGGAGGTTCTTAATTTTGAAGAAAACACCAAGCAGAAGACATCCAAGGTTTAGTTTTGCCAACCCAAGCCCAAGATGTATCGTTTTGTTTGGGAACTTGGAGGACATTGCGACCACGACTTATTTTAATGTGCCCCAGTCGCCATTAGCAAGCATGGCGGTCTTTGGTTGGTCCCAGGATCGAACGAACAACCTTTCGGTAACGAGATCGACGCCTCTCCCAGCCGAGCTACAGCGGAAAATACGGAAAATGTGCTGGCAAATGGGACGCCAGTAGTGATGTGCCATTCGAATATCTCTATAATCGATTACTGGTATTCGAATAGAATAAATAACCGATTAATTGAATAGTGAATATTTGCGATTTTCACTATTCAAATAGTATTTGCGGTTTCTATTAAAGATTTCGAGTGTCATGTGCTATTCGAATACCATGGGCTGAGCGTTCGAATGGATTTTTCAAAATCGATTATCTCGAATGCGTCTCATAATCGATTAATTAGAACAGTTTCATTCATTCTTGCCCATCACTAGACGCCAGCACTATTTCCGCACATTTAGCTAATTTCATTCCTGTAAATTCCAGGTATAAGAACAGAGAATTAGAACTGTAATGCCTTAAACCAGAATTTCATGAAGTGAATTTTACATAGTAACTAGCTGAAGTACCCGTTCTTCGCACGGGAATGGATGGACTTTTTGATATTACGATTTGTGGTGATTACTATTCATTGTAATAAACAGATATAGCAAAGTGGATATCGCGTTATATTGTGTCCAATAATCATGCATACTGAATTGCAAGGCAATCGTTTGTACGGTGCAGAAGGCCATGCGGCGTAGCCAGTGGCGGATCCAGAAATTCTCTTTTGGGAGGTGCTAAATTTTGAAAAAAAGCTTATTTCACACAAAATATACAATGAAGCAAAATTTTAGTCTAAATCATGTCAAAAACTTTTGGGAGGGGCTAAGTGATTAAAAAAGATCACTTAACATATTCAAAGTGAATAATGAAGCAGAATGTTACCCTTTAGCTATCTCTTTTGGGGGGGGCTGAAGCCCCCTAGCCCCTCCCCTGAATCCGCTACTGGGCGTAGCGCAATCTAGTGGCGAGTTTTAGCAAAACGGATACGGCGAAAATATTTTTCGCATTCAGATATCGATGTATACGAATTTTCATGACTATCGGCTGGACAGTCCTGAAGTTCATGTGTTGACGCGACATTTAGTGGCAAGTTATAAGAAAATGGATAGCGCCAAACTCTTCCCCGTGTTCAAATATCTATGTGTACCTATTTTCATAGCGATCATTTGCACAATCAAGAAGTGATACACTGCAGGGCCATCCAGTGGTTCAATAAAGTAATGATTTGCTACAGCGTCGTCAAGTGGCGAGTTATAGCAAAATGGATAACGCCAAAATATTCTCGTTCAAATAGCTATGTATACTGATTTTCATAGCGACCGTGTTCAACTATCTATGTATACCAATTTTCATAACGATCATTTCCACAGTCAAGAAGTGATACACTGCAGGGCCATCTAGTAGTTAATTAAAGTAATGATTTACTACAGCGCCGTCAAGTGGCGTGTTATAGCAAAATGGATAACGCCAAAATATTCTCATTGTTCAAATAGCTATGTATACTGATTTTCATAGCGACCGTTTGAATGGTCAAGAATTTGGCCTGCTGCAGCGTCATCTAGTGGCGAGTTAAAATAATAATGCATTGCAGTGTCATCTAGTGGTGAGTAACATCAAAAGGAACGCAGTTAGAGTATATTCTTCGTGCTCAAATGTGTAAGTATAAAAAATTTTATGCCGATCGGTCGAACGGTATAGAAGTTGATGCTTTTCAGCGCCATTTAGCGGCAAGTTACAGCAAAATGGATAGTGAAAAATATTCTCCGTGTTCTAATATTCGCGTGTACCAAATTTCATCGAAATCGGTCGGACGATATTTGCATAGCAAACGGCTAAACGGAATAGAATTCGACGTTCTGCTGCGCCACCTTGTGGCAAGTTAGAGGAAAACGGATAGCATAAAAAGCTTCTCCATGATAAAAGACTTAGGTGAACCAAATTTCATGGTGCAACGGTGCTCAACGGTGCTGGAGTTTTTCAACCTCATACACTCATACCAACATTCATTTTTATCTATAACCAGTGTCATTATACCCAGTCTCAAATAAAATCCAGTTTCAAATCTAAGCCTCGCCAAAGTGCCAACATACGCCATTTTGCAAGCGTTTTTTCAGGAAATCATTCGAAGCATTGACTTAGCAGCAATAATATATGAGAAATGGTTCGACCGCGAAAAAGTAAAGCAAGCCTTTATTTGAAAAGTTGAATCCCTTAATACAGCCGAATTTTTTAAAATTATCAACTATAACGTGTTTTATTCATCATTACTCCGATGTACTAAATGAGAAGATTTCAATTTTCTGAAATTTGGCGGAATTCCCCCAACTTAAATCAATGTACTCATTTGGCGAGAATTCTGGAGATAGATCAATTGAAATCCCTTAATAACTGCATTATTTCTTCACGGATCATTAAAATTTAACGCTGTATTCTAATAAAACCTTTGCACTTGTTTTCAAAAATCTATTTCCTTAAGCTCTCAATAAATTGCGCCAAGCCGAAATCTGTGCAAACCGCTAGAACTCACTTTCACAAAATCGGCATTTGAGCCATTTTATTTTTTCGCCAAACTAAAATAATTTACCTATTAGCCTCGGAAATCTTCAATTCTTATTGTTTTGCGTGTAAAGCATTACATTCCTGCTCTGATTTCCCATGCACACGATATTATAATTTAAAAAAAAATAACCTTACGAATATAAACTAAAAAAAAAAAAAATCATTATTATTCTTTTATTTTTACTTTGAGAATTTAAAACATTTTATTCGGCAAAATCGCCACACATGGCAACCACGATACTTTTTTCACAATTTTTTCACTACAGGGGTTACAATTACGGAAAGCTTTTTGCGTGAATAGCATAAAAAATCTCTTAAATTCTGGGAACGGGTGGACTTTTAAAGTTTTAAAGTGGACTACGATTTATTCTATATTATTTTACATATCTGTGCTAAATTTCAGGCCGATAGGTCCATTTTTGTGGATTTGTATACGAACGACATTTTATTCGGCAAAATCGCCACACATGGCAACTACGATCCTTATTTCACACTTTTTTCACTACAGGGGTTACAATTACGGAAAGATTTTTGCGTGAATAGCATAAAAAATCTCTTAAATTCCGGGAACGGGTGGACTTTCAAAGTTTTAAAGTGGACTATGAGTTATTCTATATTATTTTACATATCTGTACTAAATTTCAGGCCGATAGGTCCATTTTTGTGGATTTGTATACGAATCAAATCCACAAACAAACAAACAAACAAACAAACAGAATTTCATTTTTATTTATAAGATTGTCGCGTTTTGGCACCACATTTAACGATCAATTATCAAAAATTGCAAACCTTGTGCGACTTTCAACATTTTATTAACTCCCCCCCCCCTCTCCACATTATCTGGCAAACACATTTGAAAAGTGATTCGACACGCTAATGTCTACACAGAAATCCTGATTGAAATGAATAGCACTCGGGGGCTAAACATTTTGGGGTGGACCGCCCTTATGACTTAGGGGTGTGAGACATAGTTAAAAACCTATTCTATGACCTAACGAATATACATAGAAAATTTCATTAAAATTGGTCGAGTGGTTTCGGAGGAGTTAGGTGACTAACACTGGGACAGGAGAATTTTATATATTAGATTATATTCTACTGGAAGATAAAAGACCGTTGTGGAAGCCATTACAACCAGGGCCTGATTCTTGAAAAGGCTCGGGAAGCTTGAGCTTCCCCTCGGAATTTGAAGGGGGCCCCAAAAATGACTGAAAAACTGCGATAAAAATTCAAAATTTTGTTTTTAAATGATCTTTTAAGTTACTGTAAACATTTTTAATGAAGAGAAGTTGTGCTTTTCAGAAGTCTTGATACTTCATGTCGCAACATTTCTAAATTGGTTGTTTGCGATGTCTTTGCCTGGGACATCTGCTGCAGTTGAGAGATTTTTTTCTATTCTGGGGGAATATTTGGCTGGCAGAATGGGGTAGACTTAATATGTAATGTTAAACATCTTCTAAATGTCAAAATTAATTCTCAACTCCCGTGTTGTGATTTTTCTGATGCCATCAAAACAAACAAAGAATTCTCCAAAAAAAGCCATGTCTAATGAAAAATAGGACTAAATTAATAAAGTAATGTTCCAGTAAGATAATGTTTTTAGTTATTTGTTAATGTTTAAAGTAATTTGAAAAATACTGTAAAATCTCGTTACAATGAACTAAACTTCTGAGGGGAATTCATTAACTTATTATTATGAAGATTAATGAATAAAATATTTTTATCATAGGAAAATTTCAAATTAATGAATAAAATACTTTTATCAAAAGGAAATCATTAGAATTAATTAAATCAATGAAATTTATTTTTTACGAATAAAATATTTTTATGAAAGAAAATTATGAAAACTTTACTTTTCCCCAAACAAAAAGGGGATGGGGGGGAGGGCGAAATAAGACAGCTTCCCTTCACTTCAGAGGTTAATCGGGCCCACAACGGGCGCTAGAAAAAACATTCAACAAAAATATGTCTACGTCTACGCTGAATATATTTAATCTTCCACCACTTAAAATAAATAACTTCAAATTCAGTTTTTATTATATACCCAAGTCGAATTTCATGATCTTCATGAAACGTGCTGAAACTTTTCGCATTCGATACGATTTCGTTTTGTGGGAACAGCCCCTCTTATGTCGATGCTTCATGCAGAGGCAGAGGAATTTCGTTTCGGAGGAATTCCATATCATGCAGAAGAATTTCATTTTATTTGAAAAATAATTTTAAAGTGTGTAATCTGAAAAAACCATTTTAAACGAATTAGAATCGAAAATTTTCCTTCAATATGACGTAATTGTCTCTTGCGGTGCGGCATCTAATTTTCTCACGCAAATGATCAACTTTTTTTACTCTCGGAAATAAAATGGAGCTGAAACACGCGAAAAATTGCTTAAAAATTCGGGAACGGGTGGATTTTCAAAATTTTAAAACAGCACAGGTTGTTTTCTATATTGTTACACATAATTACAAAAAATTTCAATCGAATCGTGCAAATGGTGTAGATTTTATTACGCTTTTTATCGTTACTTTTTTAATCTTTCTGGAATAATGGTGGTAAAAGTTTTATCTTCGAATGGTTACCCGGAATTGTTACAGAATTAGTGAATCAGTGAGTCAGGGATCAGCATAACTATATAGTAGGATCTAAAATAAAGAAAAATTAGGGAAAATTAAAAATTAGCGATTCATACTACTACAATAGATCGAAGTCCAAATTAGATTTGTATAATTCAGTTCCTTTAGTTAAAAACTGCAATTATGTCTCAATCTGTGACGTATTTAATTCATACCACCATCATAAAGACGACAATAATATCCTTAAACCATTGAGGCGCAACCCTTTCCAATGCTGAAAAAGGGGCAACCGTTGCCATCGCTCGACATAACTACCAGCAAGTGTGGACAGCTGGCTGTGCCGCACCGCCAACTGTCGTCAAAAAAGTGTCTCTAGATCTGTGGCACGCGATGAACGTTTTGATCGTCCGCCATCTTGCTGGTCGTTAAGTCGAACGATGGCAACGGCTGCCCTTTTTTCAGCATTGGGCAATCTAACCAGCTGTTCTCGCATTCTTCCATTTTTCGGCAGACGTCAGTGCTGTTAAAAATAATCGTGACCATTATTTGACGGGAAATGACGTGCTAAAAAGTAAAGGATTCTCGTGGAGCTAAGTCACCCGCAACTATTTTTATGGAAATGAAATCTATTCTCCGTGACTGGCAACAGTCCAAACGTCAGAGTTTGGTGTTCCCAGAGCGGGAACACTGCGCGTTAAAGGGTTAAAAAAATCATTTAATCTCCTTACAAAGATTATCACAAAATGTTTCTTTATATTTCCATGAGTGACTGAAGGCTGGGAGATTACTAATTCTAATTATAACTAGTGTTCCACTGGCAAAATCCCAAGACAATCCCATTGTCATGTTCATCCAGGCAATACAAAATTCTCCCGAATAATTATTTTCGTCGCCACATCAGAGGAACATTGCAATCATCCATTTCCCCGTTAAACTGCGACATTTCACGGGCATTTCCGACTTGAGAAAACTCGATAACTGGGTCGTCAACCATTCAAAAAAAAAAAAAAAAAAAAAAAAAAGAGCAGATCCGAAGAACGAGACTAATGCCAACTAGCTAAATAAAGACAAGCGTGTTAATGAAGCTATTATGCATCTGGGAAAAGGGAAGCAGGTTCCAAGTTTTGTGTAATTCTCCTTTTTGCCGTCGCTTCTCCTTGCCATCTTTCCCGTTCTCTTCTCAGGCGCCACTTTTATAAAAACGTAATCCTCATTATGTTACACAGATAAAAAAAAAATTATTAAAAAAAATAAATGTCATCATCATAAGCGCATTCTATCTCGGTGGGAAATGCTGATTTATTTTTTAATGCTGCAAGACCCTCCTACTGATTTTTCTTAATCGCTTTAACCCTTTGAGGCGCAACTTTTCCCCAATGCTGAGAAAAGGGCAGCCGTTGCCATCGCTCGACTTAACTACCAGCAAGATGGCGGACGATCGAAACGTTCATCGCATGCCACAGATCTAGAGACACTTTTTTGACGCAGCTGGCTGTGCGGCACAGCCAGCCTTTTTTGACGCAGGCTGGCTGTGCCGCACAGCCAGCTGCGTCAAAAAAGGGTCTCTAGATCTGTGGCATGCGATGAACGTTTCGATCGTCCACCATCTTGCTGGTAGTTAAGTCGAGCGATGGCAACGGCTGCCCTTTTTTCAGCGTTAGGCAATCTATCCAGCTTTTCTCGCATTCTTCCATTTTTCAACAGATGTCAGTGCTGTTAAAAATAATCGTGACCATTATTTTACGGGAAATGACGTGCTAAAAAGTAAAGGATTCTCGTGGAGCTATGTCACCCGCAACTATTTTTATAGGAATCAAATCTATTCTTCGCGACTGGCAACAGTCAAACGAGTCAAACGCGTTTGGTGTTCCCAGAGAGGGAACACTGCGCGTAAAAGGGTTAAGTAATGAAACGGAAATAAATGATGTTTGATTAAGGAAGGACCTCCCTGTGAAATTCTTAGCCACTTTTTTTTATCTTTATAGCATAGGGTGAAAAAATATTAAACATGCCTGTTTATGTTCATCCAGTTACCACTTTTTAGTAGTAATAAAAACATTATAGAGTGAAATGCGTTTTTAGCCTGCTTAACACTTTATCAACATGATTTTAAAATAACATTTGCTGCCGTGGTAGACCACAAATTTACAAGATTTTTGTCACTGGACATTTGAAACAATTTTGGACAGCCAGGAAATTAAATAGAGATAGGGCATAAATTCTTAAAGTCATGAAAGATTTGATGGGTATATGCTATTTGAAACCGCGCGGAGTTATTTTTGAGTGCATTTGCCGAAGGTTTTCACATTGACTTCATTTCGATTTGATGACATCCGTGGCACATCTAGGCCAGAGGCTTGAGATTTTCACTCCTCCCCAGAAAAAAAAGGACATTTCTTTAGAGTAACATTTTGTTTCATTGTTTATTTTGTTAAGGTCAAACGAACTTCTTTAATTAGCCCTTCCCAAAATATTTGCATATTTTAAGATGGCATTTTGCTTTATTTTATATTTTGTTAAGGTCAAATAAGTTTTTTTTTAAATTAGTCTCTCTCTCTCTCTCTCACACAAAAAAAAAAAAAAAAAAAAAAAAAAAAAAAAAAAAAAAAAAAATCTGCATCCGTTACCTCATGGCAATAACCACCATAAAATGCTTTTTGTACAAGGGCAAAAAATTATTGAAAAATTTCTAAATGCTGTTCTGTGCAACAGTACCTTGTTATTAATAGTTGAAATTTGTATAATTAATAAGCCTGAGCCTCACAACCCACCATATCTTGGGGGCAGGGGCGTAGCCAGAAATTTTTCATGTGTGGGGGGGGTTACGACTACTATAACTCATACATATGTATACGTGTGTGTGATAATGTAGTGAAGAATATACATTTTGTATGGCAAAAAAAATCCTCACGGGGGGTTATGACCCCCCCCTAACCCCCCACTTGGCTACGCTCCTGCTTGGGGGGGGCCATTAAAGTTGTAAGAACTGGATTTAATTACGTTAAGTATTCTCCTCAGATGTAGCTACTATTGATTGGTGTAGAAGTCTAAAATGCGACCGACCATCAATCTTCTGGGGAAGTCCTTTCACATTCCCTAGAGAGATAAATAATGAGCTTTTTGTATTTTCTTAAAAGTCAATCTCTTTTTACTTCTCAATGAAAACATGAGGAAAAGAAGAAGATTAGAAGCTCACAACGATTAGAAGTGCTATTAAAAAGCTATGAATTCAGAAATCGTGCAAATAAAAATGTTCTTTCTGTTTCAGACATGCATGCTGATGCGGTGCTGTTGAATTTATTTTATAGATCCATTTCATGAATCTGCGATTTATGTGCTTCTACACCAACAAATAAATGCACCATCTGATTTGGCAAGAATCTGTTGGTGTGTTAGTCAAAAGATGAAAAATATCTTAAAGCAATTCAAAAAGGAATGCCAGGAATTCCTTTCATTTTTCATGGATATAGCTACTGTATGAAGAAATGATGGGCAGCATTCCATATTCATAGATATATACTATATGTATCATTTGATGCGGGAAGAATAGGATGTTACTTGTCAAAAAAAAAATGACAAACGTCCAAAAAAGTAATTTCAAATAGAATTCTATGCAGTGTAAGCACAAAGCAGCAATTGCAGCAGCCATGCAAAAGACGGGCTATGCATCAAACTGAACCGAAAAAAAAAAAATGTGCGAATCATATATCATGAACTGACCATCAATCTTGAGATTTGCATCGTACAGGAAATAGGTTTTTTCAACGATTCATCATCCTTCAGTGACGTCTTCTGAATTCCCCCCATCGCATGTAAATTCGGAAAATGATGCTACGGAATATCGCTTGTCAAGTCTAAACCAAATTAACACGTGGGAAGGAGAGAAAGTTTCGTTTTCGCATGGCCGCCCAAGCAGTCCTGTGATGAGGACTCTTTGGAACGTAGGCAGTCGCGAGGATACAAACAAATAACGCCCTACGAGTAAGAAAAACCGACAAGGCCGTCACTTGCTGGAGAGCTGTAAAATACAAAATTGCCTTTTTTTCTTTTTCTCCATCCTACCCATTACAGTAATAAGGTAAATATGGCTTGGGGAAAAAAAAAATGGCTGTAAAAGTAAACAGAGGGATGGTTTGAAACGTAGAGTTCCTGTACAGGGATTATCCTATAACCACTTCTGCAGTTGAGAGGGAAAAAGTGTAGTGACCTGTCGTCTTTGTCGGTAATTCCGCGGCAAGATTCACAGCTAACGACAAAGAAATATGTACTACCTTGATCGTCCTTGAATTACGGGTCTTTTTCCTCGAAAAGAAAACTTTTCAGGGCTGTTTTTTGGTGATTGGAAAAGGGAACTGATGAAAAATGGTTTTCCTTTCTCGTCTTCCGTATTGTCAGAATTCCAGGAATTCAAAATAAGCAGTCTTGGATGTGCTTGTTCGTTATTAGATGTCATTTGAAGTAAATGGATGTTGAGGTAAACGAAATTTAATAATTTGAAACGATCGTTTTATAATTAGTGCTTTGAGAAAAGAATTGCATTTTTCTGTAGGAAAAACATTTAGATCGTCAGAATATCCAGCTGTTATTACTATTATTGAGGCAATTGTTCAACATTCGGGAGTTTTCATTTACGATGTCATGAGCATAAATCCAATTGGCCAGAATGAAGGGAATGTTTTTTTTGTTTTTTTTTTGGGGGGGGGGAGTTTTAACGTAATTTATAGTAGATAAAATGGAATAAGCTTTCTGTAAAAAAATTCCGATTTGATATTCCTACCTTGGGCATTACAACTGAACGATTTGCTGCAGAAAGGAGAGATGCATTCTACGGGAATTCGAAGTTACATGTGCTATCATCTTGAAGTAAAATTAAATCTCTCGGCTTTGGAAACAAAATAAAATGTAGCTCCACTCGTTAGTTCTTATGTTAGTCAAGAGTTGAAGCTGCTTATCTCGATAGTTTTTGTTGAATCTCCAAACGTTTTTGACAGTTTTCCACAAATGATTGGAGCTACCTCCTTTCTGTAGCAAACCCTTCGATTATGGTCCAGTGTTCTTAAGAGCCATTGCAAAAGCAAATCGGGCAGGTCAATAGAAAAAAGTTCCCATCACCATCTCAGAATTTCATGATTTTCTTTTATTGTGTTGCCTTACCAAGGAAAGATGCAACAAATCAATCAGCACAAATCTGAAATATTTTTGATTTACCTCTTTTAGTTTTGGAGTTATGGGGGGTCAAAGTACCCCAGAGGAGCAAACGTCGAATTAATTTAGGGCCATTTTTGCAACTTTATTGTCTCGACTGTGAGTGGCTCAGAGGTGCTTCAGAGAATTTCTCAAATTGAAAATTCATTAGAAAATTGTCAGGGCCCCAAATTAGGGCCCCCCAAAATACCTCCAATTTCATAAAAAATACAGTTTTAAGAATGCTTTAAATCTTGGCTCTGACGTGATACAGAAAAATTTTTTGCACAGTGCAGTTATATATCTTCATATAAAGGGAATCCAATGTTAAAAGATTTTGAAGGCCCCCCAGGGCCCCAAACAGGGTCCTTAGCGCTGATTTACGCAATTTCGAAGCATTGGTACAGCTGAAGCCGACTTCCCACAGGAGAACGATTGACATGGAGATGTAGTATCAACATAATAGTTTGATATTATGAAAAAACATTTCTTGAAGGTACAACTGTTTCCAAGAAAAATCCCAAAAAGTACCTCCCTATTTGGGACATTCCACTGGCACGCATGGGGGCGTTTCGGCATTACTTTCAGAAGTTTAATCAACAGTGGCAATATTGAAAATTAACTTATTCTTCATATATCTCAAATATATCCTCCATATATCCCAAATAGTTATTTTACAGGGGCACTCATAAGAATTACATTACGCTGTATGGCGATCTCTGTAACTACTGAACCGATTCGAAATTTTTTTTTCACTGATAGAAAGCTACACTATTCCTGTGTAATAGAGGCTACCTTTCAGCATGCAGCATAACTAGTTCTTTTACAGGGACACTCAAAAATTCTAGCACATGACGCTATACGGACATCGCTGTAACTACTGAATCGATTCTAAAGATCTTTTCACTGAAAGCTACACTATTCCTGAATAACATAGGCTAAAATTCACGCAAGCAGCATAATTTACAGGAACACTCAAAATAATTCGTAAACATTGTCGTAACTGTCTCCATTCGCCACTCAAATTTATTCAAATTTTATTAAATTCCATTCGAATTTTTGAACAGTGCAGTTATATATCTTCATATAAAGTGAATCCAGTGTTAAATATTTTTAACCGCCCCAGCTTTGCGGCATCTAACTTCCAGTCATTTTAAGAGGCATCGCAAGAGCAAATCAGGTAAAAAAAAAAAAAAAGAAGAAAGTTTCAATCACCATCTCAGAATCTCATTTTTTTTTTTTTTTTTTTTTTGTGTTGCCTTACCCAAGGAAAGAACACATCAGAAATATTTTTGATTTAGCACTTTTAGTTTTGGAGTTATGGGGGGGGGGGTCAAAGTACGAATTGCACCAGAGGAGTGACGAATTTAGGGCCACTTTTGCCATTTTACTCTCTCGACTGTGATTTGATCCGAGATGCTACAGAGATTTTTTTTTTTTTAATCTGATAATATACCTTGAATACTAACATCTAAAACTGGAAATTCCTTTGAAAATAGGCAGAGCCCCCAAATATCCCCAATTTCATAAAAAATACAGTTTTAAAGAATGAAAATCTTGGCTCTGACGTGATACAAAAAGATAAAAATTCCCGGGCCCCTCAATACAGGGCCCCAAACATTGTCCTTTTTTTTTGCAATTTATGCAATTTCGAAGCATAGGTACAGCTGACTCTGACTTCGCACATGAGAACTATTGGCATGCAGTTGTAGTTTCAACATAGTAGTTTCATATTATGAAAGGATATATTTTTTGATTACTGAGTTAAATTTTTCTTGAAAACGGTGATGCTTTCAAAAAATATACCGGGGTGGGGCCCTGTGGGCCTTCAAAAATTTTTAACTTTGGATTCACTTTGTATGAAGATATATAATTGCACTGCTCTAAAATTTGAATAAATTTGAGTGGCGAATGCAGACAGTTACTACAATGTTTACGAATTATTTTGAGTGTTCCTGTAAATTATGCTACATGCATGAATTTTAGCCTATGTTACTCAGGAATAGTGTAGCTTTCAGTGAAAAGATCTTTAGAATCGATTCAGTAGTTACAGCGATGTCCATATAGCGTCATGTGCTAGAATTTTTGAGTGTCCCTGTAAAAGAACTAGTTATGCTGCATGCTGAAAGGTAACCTATATTACACAGAAATAGTGTAGCTTTCCATCAGTGAAAAAAATTTTCGAATCGGTTCAGTAGTTACAGAGATCGTCATACAGCATAATGTAATTCTTATGAGTGCCCCTGTAAAATAACTATTTGGGATATATGGAGGATATATTTGAGATATATGAAGAATAAGTTAATTTTCAATATTGCCACTGTCGATTAAACTTCTGAAAGTAATACCGAAACGCCCCCATGTGTGCCAGTGGAATGTCCCAAATAGGGAGGTACTTTTTGGGATTTTTCTTGGAAACAGTTGTACCTTCAAGAAATGTTTTTTCATAATATCAAACTATTATGTTGATACTACATCTCCATGTCAATCGTTCTCCTGTGGGAAGTCGGCTTCAGCTGTACCAATGCTTCGAAATTGCGTAAATCAGCGCTAAGGACCCTGTTTGGGGCCCGTAACGAGGGGCCCTGGGGGCCTTGAAAAATTTTTAACATTGAATTCACTTTATATGAAGATATATAACTGCACTGTGCAAAAAGTTTTTCTGTATCACGTCAGAGCCAAGATTTAAAGAATTCTTAAAACTATTTTTTATGAAATTGGAGGTATTTTGGGGGGCCCTAATTTGGGGCCCTGACAATTTTCGAATGAATTTTCAATTTGAGATGTTAATACACAAGGTATATTATAGGATAAAATGAAAAAATTCTCTGAAGCACCTCTGAGCCAGTCACAGTCGCGACAATAAAGTGGCAAAAATGGCCCTGAATTAATTCGACGTTTCTCCTCTGGGGTACTTTGACCCCCCATATCACCAAAACTAAAAGAGGTAAATCAAAAATATTTCAGATTTGTTCTTTCCTTGGGTAAGGCAACACAATAAAAGAAAATCATGAAATTCTGAGACTGTGATGGGAACACCCTGCCCGATTTGCTCCTGTAATGTCTCTTAAATGTAATTCACGTAACTAGTGTTTTAGTTATGTATGTAAACATATTATGACAGGTATATCATTTATGCACTAACAAATTACTGCTGTACATAATGTACTACAAAACCACATTACAGCTGGTATTTTAGTCGGACAATATAAACTGTGTTTAAACCATATACTATTAGCGCATGCAAAAAGGTATATTTCACTTTATTTTAAACAGCAGATTTTGTTATAAACGTTGCTAACAGCATGTCTGGCCCATTAAAAAAAAAGTTTAAATGACGCACTACGAGAACAGTTTGTTTAAAAAAAATTGCCATGCATGGATGTGCGGTGAGCAATTCAAGAGCACGCAATAAAACCAAGGTTAAATAGGTTAAACTAGAGTGGGTCTTAATAACAAAAAGCTCGGTCATGCGACTCACTGTATTAACTGCCATTTATCTGCAGTAACAAGGCGCTGTTACCATCTTTGGAGAATGTTGTCGGAAATGTCCATTTCTGATTCTATTCGATCAAAATTTAATCTCAAGAAAATTTGTGTCATTTTGTGGTTTAACCCTTTAACGCGCAGTGTTCCCGCTCTGGGAACACTAAACTCTGACGTTTTGACTGCTGTTGCCAGTCACGAAGAATAGATTTGATTTCCATAAAAATAGTTGCTGTGCGGCACAGCCAGCTGTTGTCAAAAAAGGGTCTCTAGATCTGTGTGCACGCAATGAACGTTTCGATCGTCCGCCATCTTGCTGGTAGTTAAGTCGAGCGATGGCAACGGCTGCCCTTTTTTCAGCATTGCGAAAGGGTTGCGCCTCTAAGGGTTAAATTGATCACCCTGTATGTAGCTGAATTATCATGTTGATACGAATGTACTAGGCCAGTGGTTGCCAAACTTTTTTGTTCTGGGACCCACTTTCACCTAGAATTCTTTTTTCCGCGACCCACTTCTTTATAACGATAGCCAATCTAGGCTACATGAAATACTATAGTTTAATTTTTTCTGCTCTTTTTGCGACCCAGCGAAATTGCTCCAGCGACCCATCGTTTGGGAACCACTGTACTAGACTAAACTTTTTGGCCTATATCTGCACGTGGTGTCCAGAGAACGGTTCTCAAATGCCCATGTGATAATCAGGGCCTCTCGCTCAAGTCTACTTGCAATATTCGTATTTTTCAAGATCATGGCAGCCATAATTTAGAATCCGTGTTGTGTTGAAATGGTAGATAGGATAAGTAATTTTCTGTAATATAAAATAATCTTAAAGAAATTAAACTATTTTAAGGGGTCCTTTTTTGAAAATCAGCGGTATATTTACGACATGGAGTTGAATTTTTGAGTCAATCCTTGCCTTCCAGAGCCTGACTAAGGCAGGAGCTGCCCCCCGCCCCCAGTTATAAAAAGGTCCCCAAATCACGAACTGACAGTTTTTAGTCTATTGCTGTTATGTATAAACTTTGCCCAAGAAATTTTTAGGAATACCATTTTCGAGTTATATTTATCACACGTGGAACAGACGTCATTTCGATGTCACGAGTTTAAAATTGTATCAGAGACTCCATGCAGTTTACAATTTGTGACATCAAAATGACGGAAACTTTTCGGATTCTGCATTCTGATTGGGTGAGAATATTCCCTGAAAGTGTGTACGAATTCAATTTGATTCAATTAGCTTTTGTTAACTAAATGGCATTAAGAAGAAATTAATATATTTGAGTCGAATTAAAGCATAGAGAATGATACTGTTATGATGTTGAAATAATTAAAACGATAAATACACATAAAAAGGTTCATACCGTCAGAAAGCACGTTTCGGGTGGTACAAAAAGGTTCACCCTTCATCAGCTGCAAAAAAGATCCACCACCTACAAGAGCAGAAGAATGAGAACTCAGTAGTCTACTCAGACTGTTGTATTAGTGGATAGATATGCATATACTTGGCATGAAGGGGGTCCCACAAGTATCTGCCCTGGGCGTCATGCATCATCTTAGTCGGGCCCTGGTTTAAGCTGTAAGTGGAGGTTGGTTAAAAAGATTCCTAGATGGAGTTGCTGTCCATATTTTACTGTCACGAAAAATATAACTTTTCTATATAGACTATAAATTGACAGCTTAGCTGTTATATCTGCTTGTAAGTATAAATTCTTAGAAGAGAAGAATAAGAAGGGGGGGGGGGATTTGAGTGTTTAGCGCAACTCTCTCAATCTGTTTAATCAGTTAACTCTGTCACCTTTGAAAAACACAAATTCGAAGATTTCGTTTCTGTCAACAGGTCTTTTTCGCCACTGTTAACATTTAACATAAAATTCTTTTGGTTCTTTACAATACTGCATATAAAAAAATAGATGAAAAAAATTAAAAACAGGCTTTTCTGTATATATTTGTTATACTGGGTAATTACTCTTATTTTGAAAAATAATTATTTATATGATAATTTAATTTTTTTATTTGAATTTAGTAAAAAATTTAGGGTTTCATCGAACCAAACAAAAAAATTATAAAAGTTCTTTTTTTTTTTTTTAATTATCGTTTGATTATAACAGCTTACGGTACAATATCGGTTCAGCGTTCTAATCTAAGTACAGTTCTCGTTAATGCTAAAATACCGATATTGGACAAACAAAATATCGTACACGCAAGGTTTTATTCATATATATTTATACAGTGGCGCACCCAGGATTTTAGTTTAGGGGGGGGGGGCTGGGCTACATACAAATACTGCTGAACTCTGCCATAGTGACCTCGGTTAGTTACAACTCTCTTATAATGCCCAAATATTCGGTACCACTTGACTGTCCCATAGAACACAAGCAATGCAACTCATTATACAGTCATAAATAATTAACTGATCTTTTGAGCGACGTTGTAACTGTGTGTAAACAGTGTTTCAACTAACTAAGCATTTATTTAAAAAAAATTAAAATAAATGTCTTTTTGGGTTAGAAATAATTTGAAGACAATTAAAAAAAGAAAGAAAGAACTAAAAAAAATCATTAGCGACAATTTTCATTTTTTAACGCTTTTCACTTCTAACTTTCTACCTTTAGGGGGGGCTTCAGCCCCCATAGCCCCCTCCGTGGGTTCGCCTATGTATTCATATATGAATAAAATATGAATAAATTTCTGTACACACACACACACACACTGATATCATCTGAATATGCCACTTATAAAAAGTTCTTGATCCAAAAATAGAAGACAAAAAATTACAGAAGGAATAGACAGGTCTCCATCTGCTGACATCGTCGGTAATTAAAGTCAATTAGTTTTGACAACAAAATTACCATAATAAAATCTCAAATGGAAAAAAACGAATTTGATCTGGACGGTCTAATTGAGGGGGATTAGATATGATCTTCCCGATACACTTTCCACGGTTCGTGCCTTAGATATTCCACTTAGACGTGCAACAGCTGATGCAAAAACTTAAACGCTGTTGTTACAGCAATTGAATACGATGAATGGCTTCGTATCAGCCCAACCATAAAGCCTCGCGGCGTCTTCTCTCTCTTGCCAACCTGAAAAAATTGCCCATTTTACAGGGCTGTTCAGAGTAATGTAATCCTTTTCATTTACCGTGTTCCCCCCCGCGTCTCCACTTGTTACTATGTATTTGCTTATTCACGGAAAATTTATAACTCAGCCAGTTGCTTTTTTCGGAACCCTTCCTCTTACTCCTCCTTTACTTTACCTTTTTTTTTTTTTTTTTTTTTTTAAACGAAATATTTCTTAAAAGAAGATGATGATGACTAATTTCGAGATTTTAAGTTAGTTTTCGTTTTTTCTTGTTCCAGGAAAGTACTTGGGTAATTGTTAAAAAATCCACTGAAAAATAATCGAGTCTTTTAAATCTGCTTTGATCACCGCTTGCAGCTAGCTCTAGGCCGTTTTAAAATTAGGGAAGATTATTTAAAACAATTTTCATTACTTTAGCGGAATGCAGTTATATATCAAACCCTATACACTACACACATTTTAAATCCCATAATGTGCACTGAAAAAAAATGTTTTGTTGCTTCAAGAACATTTTGGCTGGCTGTATTAAAAAAAAAAAAAAAAAAAATGTGTTGAATCAACAAAATTTTTGTTAATTCAAAGAAATATTTTGTTAATAATTAAATAATTTTGTTGACAAGCATCAAAATTATTTGGTTGAAACAGCGCCAACCAAATTTTGTTGAATCAGCAAAATTTTGTTGAATTCAACAAAGCATTTTTTTTTTCGTGTATTAATTAACCCTCTCGTCACCGAATTATGAAAAATCAGAGAAAACAAATCTGTCCAGCATTTAATGCATCTGAAATACTATTATAAATTATGCAAAAATATTTTTTTCTAATTTCGATTAATATTAGATTTTTCTAATATTAAATTCTGCATTTTCGAAGCATTTTGTTACGCTAAAATTAATTTAAAAGGATGCACATATTAGGTAAAGGTTGAGAAATAAGAAAAAAAAAACTATACTTACCTTAAAAAGAAAAGAAAAACCGGTAAAAAAGCAGCGTCAATATTTTCTTAATTTTTCTCCTGAAACAATGAAGCGAAAACTGTAAAAAATTATCTAAATGGACTAGAACTGCAATCTAGGCACGATGTATGCATTTAGTTAAGAGCCTCATAAACTTTCTACATGAATGAATGAAAACAAAAAAACACTGAAACAAAAATATCACTGAAACAAACAAAAAAAAAAAAAAAAAAAAAAAAAAAAAAACTAAATTCAATTGTTTTCTCTCTAAATAATGCTATTTGAAGTAGGAGCCTCATATGAGGTTCAGGGTGACGAGAGGGTTAATAATGACCTAGGTAACAAGTTCAATCATATTTCCAAATTTTGCTGGGACCCTTTTAAGAATGTCAGTTAAGAATCATAACTCTTCTCTCGTAAATCACGAATTTAGGTTGTATTCAATAGTAACGTTTTGGAATGCTAAATTTGTTCCCTGATGAAGTGTAATGTCAGTTGCCTCGGTAGAGACGAATACAGAATTTTTAGGCGGATTAATTTAGGATTATTCGTTAGTACCAAATGTAAAATTAAGCAAATTGCAAATTTGTTTTTGGGAGGGGCTGAATATACAATGAGCTTATTTTATCGATACAAAATCAAAATGTTACTCTGAACACAGCGCCCGGAAACAAGTAAAGATATTCTGCCCCCTCTTCTTTTGTCAAAATGTAATTGTTTAAGGTTTTATATATGATTCGGCGTCCCTTGGGTTCTGCGTCCGGTAACGAATACCGCTCCTTGCCCCCCCCCCCACCACAGCCACGCCACTGTACTTGCAGTGTTTTCATGGTTTTTATTTATTTATTTATTTTAATCACTATTATACACGCTAAAAAGTGTTTTGTTGAATTTAATAAAATTTGCTTGGTTAAAACAGTTTGGTAGTTTTGTTTTGTTGATTTGACAAAAGTTTGTTTAATTCAACCAAATCGATTTGACAAAATGCTTTTATATAAGGTTAAATATAGTGAGAGCAGACATATTTTTCTGAAATGTTTTTTCTAGCGCCTGTTGTAATTGTCTCCACAACGGGGGCTTTATCTTCAAGTCTAATAATAATAGTAGACAGCAGGTTTTGGAAGTACAGTAGACGCCACTTAATGTGATCACATCGGACCGATCCCATTTTAATAACTAGAACCGATTAATTACAATAAACGAAAAATGCAAATTTTAAATGGCAAACACTAATGGTGCGGAGAGGACGATTTTAACAGAAAACATTTACTTTAACATAATTAGCATATAAGTTACTAAAGGCAAGGAAAGATAAATAGCACCCCCCTATAAAAATCGAGAAAATTCTGTTTGGAAATATTTTCTACAGTTGGAAGCATTCCCCTCCCCCCTTTTCCAATATTATATGCTAATTTACTCAAATGATAATGAAATTATGATAGAATGAACTACCTAATATAATGAGATTTTTATGAACTTCGCCTTGAATCTCTAATCGAAAATGAACCAATTGGCCGAAAATTGGATACCATTAAGCGATGTAGCGATCACATTAAGCGATTTCTTTTACTTTAATTCGAATATGCCTGTTCGGGACCGAAGGCTGTTGATAATATTAAACGAATAATAATATTAACCATGATTACACTAAACTGCGTCTACTGTACTTGAAGTATTTTTTATGGCTTTTATTTATTTATTTATATTTTTTAATCACTATTTTAATCTAATGCAAACCAAATAGTTGAGAATGTAAAATATCATAAATTTTCAGAATTTACAATAGAAAACAGTCAAAGCTGAACATTTTCGAAAAAGTTAAATATCGCAAATAATTAAATAATTTAACTTTATTAATTAATATTAAGTAGTGTTTTAAATCAGAGAAAAAGGAATATTGAAAGTTTGGGATTTCAAAACCAAGACCACTTATGTCCAGGTTTTCAGGTATAGAAAAACGAGTAAACAAAATCTTCTAGCTTGAAAAAGATTGCGTATTTTTATACTCAATCTTTTAGAAGACATCTTTTTAGAAGTTATTTTATTGTTTTGAACTTTAAATATTTTAAGACAATCATATTTTAACTTTGGCAACTAGCTAAATGAGATTGTAACAAAATTTACAATACAAAATTTTTCTTACATTCTTATTTATAAATCCGCTAAAAATATCATTATTTCGAACAATATCATTGTTTCGAACTTTATTTCGAACTCTTATAGCTTTTCGAAACTTTCGCAAAAGCTATAATAGTTTAAATAAGTTATGATTAAAAAATATTGCAGTACCTAATAATAATACTAATAAAAGAAATCATGGAACATTTTGAGATCATGTACAATTAAGTTTACTCCAAATTTCGTATTACGATACACAAAATCTCCCCACAAAAGTACCATTTGATAAAAAATCTTGCCCTGCAGCGAAATACATGCCTCAGGCCGACCATTTTTAACCACACAATAGTCCGGCGAAAGCCACCAAACAAAACTAAATCAGCAGTAAATAAAAGAAGTGCAAAACTAAAATATATATATGAGTTGGGCTGCAGTGTATGTAGAGAAGATAAAATAAACTAAACAAGTTCCACATGGTAAGTATCACATTTCATTTCCACTTCATGAATATCACGATTGTGCCCGCCAAACTCTAAATATTGGTTGATCTCTGAACGATCTGGTTGCTGAACGATCGGGTCTTATAAAATGCATTTGGTATGCAGATCACGATGGTTATTTTCCTGATGAGAGGGTATTTTCACCTGAGGAATGGAGTTAGTGATGCACCAGGGTGAGTGCCCATTCCTCAAAGCGAGGATCGGCATACCGATTTCAGAATACCAGTCGGAGTTAAAAATAACGCAGCTCTACATTTGTTCTTGGAACTAATATGGGATTTTCCGGATCCTTAACCCTTTGAGGCGCAACCCTTTCCCAATGCTGAAAAAAGGGCAGCCGTTGCCATCGCTCGACTTCACTGCCAGCAAGATGGCGGACGATCGAAACGCTCATCGCGTGCCACAGGTCGAGAGACCCTTTTTTGACGGCAGCTGGCTGTGCTAGCAAGATGGCGGACGATCGAAACGTTCAGCGAACGTTTCGATCGTCCGCCATCTTGCTGGTAGTTAAGTCGAGCGATGTGAAAGCCTGCCTTTTTTTTCCGCATTGGGAAAGGGTTGCGCCTCAAAGGGTTAAGGTTTCTTAATAAGTCCCGCTAGGGCCGGCCCAAGGGGGGTGCGAATGTAGGCGATCGCCTAAGGCCCCGCTCCTGGGCCATTTTATTGCTATCTCATAAGACATGATAGAGAAGAAGCCCCGATCTTGCGCTTCGCCTGGGGCCCCGCACGCCCCTCGGGCCGCCTCTGGTCCCGCCGTAATTGCCGTCCTCTTTATGGAGGATTTACCACCACTACGCAGTTAGCTAGAGGTAGGGCATTATAAACAACAGCATTTTGCTCCATGTAGTCCTGTGTTTATACATTGGAAACACAAGAATATCTCATCTGTATTACACATAAGACACTTCGTTGGTTTTTTCTCGACAAAAAGGCAAATTTCCTACGAGAAAGAGAAAGGGCATATTTATTAACAAATCGATAAAGAAGAAAGGAAGGGGAGGGGGGAGGTGTGGGTGAGAAAGAGGGAGAAAGAAAGATTTTTTTTTTTTTTTTCCTTCTTACGAGCTTGATTAGCTCAGTCAATCAATTTTGAGAACGTAGACTGTCAAAAGGTTACATGCGTTTTTCTCGTGTTTTGCACGTGTTTCCCCATGTACACACTAGTTTCTGTTTTATTCTAGTTATTCATTTTATTGGTATTGAAATTCTCATTTTTGCAGAATTAAAAATTAGACTAAAATGTAGAAAGATTTAAATAAATAAATAAATGAATGAATGACCGAAGAAAAAAAAATAAAGAAACTGAACTTAAAAATAAAAATTTTAATTATTTAAAAGAAACTATTTTTGCATATTAAAAAAAAAAAACTCACGTATGTAAATTTTTATGCATTTTTAAAGTATTTTTTCTAATTAAAAAACCGCAACATATTTTCAGGTTCAGTGGTGTAGCGAGAAATTTTTCATGGAGGGGGGGGGGAAGGGGCGTTATGACCAATATAACTCACATTATATATATATATATATATATGATGACAATGAAGACAAAAAATTCTTCATGGGGGATTCTAAGTCCCTACTTCCCCAATACTCGAAAGTATGCGAGTATGGTATTCTATGTAGCTCTTATTAGAGTTTTCTTATTCTTTTCTTTCATTCTTTTTTTCTTTATTTTTTTAAAGTTTCAATGATTTTTTTCGCATCTGAATTTCAATATCTTAAGATATTCAAATCCTTTGAATATCTTAAGACTATTTCTAAAATACAATTTAAAAATTACAGCTTGTATTACTTACAGCTTCTTATCTTTTTATAAAATTTACTTTGAAAGAAAAAATTGAAAACTTCTTAAACCTTTGAAGATGTTTTATTCTGTTTTGGCTTCATATTAAGTTTCAAAGTGAAATAAAGAATTATAAATAGCCACTTTTGTGTAATTTACTACGTTTTACATCAGTAAAATGACTTAAACATTTAAATAATTTTACAGTTCTAGTAAAAAGTCCACTTGTCAGGATGGAAAACGAACTTTATTGCTTCTAGAATTTCGTCGAACAATCAGCTGTACAAGATTCTCAAGCACAATCAAACAGTAAAGTGCTTTTAACAGTCCGCTTAGATCAGAAGCTCTCACAAATGCTGTATTTGTCACACAAAATAAAACAATTCACAGGCAAAAATTCAGTGGAAATATACGAGAGATATCGCAAGCAATCCCTCAAGACTCAGTAATGAAGAATTTACACATAGCACTTTAAAAATCAGCTTCGAAAAGCAAGCCAAAACACTGCTTCTATAGCACTATCCATTCACAGAGCAAAGCGAGCGTACTCACTCAGACAGTTCGATTCACACTGAACTATCGGGGCAGCGCGCGCTTGTTTTTATAGAGGAGGCAGAAGCTACGAGGAGCTTCCTGAAAAGTCTATTTCTCGAAGATTCCACATAAAGCGGGAATTTTGATTACGTCATAGAAGAGAAATGTTAGGTTATGTGATTTTAACGCAGCAAAAGCAACTTCACACGCCCCATAGGGAAAATCGCGCCAAATGACCAAAATGTCACCAAGCTTGGCGACCTTTAGCGAAATATCGCCAAATTTGGCGCCAAAAATAAGTCTCCTAAAGTGAAGTTACCGAAGGCCTAAGACCACTATTTCTCGAGATTTCTAGAACTGCCATAGAAAAACAATGGAGAAACCGAAACCTCCGTATCTCCGGTTCTAGCTGACAGATTTTGTTGCAACAAAAAGCAAAATTCATCTATCTGAAGCGTAGAATAGGAATTTTGAACTATTTTAAGCCCCAGAACAGCGGGTTGCCCCGAAAATTCGTAACAATATATAACGGACCAGTAGAATACGAAGTTTGTAGGTCCTCGTCGGAGCAGTAACGTTTTAGCTACACATTTCTCTAACAATGATCCTCATTTAGTTCTACAATACAGGCCAACTAATTTTAACAATTTACGTCATATAACTTTATTTCATATTTTCATAACGGGTATTTACAGCGACTCAGCAGTGAGTCGGTTTAAGATCAGAGGGTTTCAAAAAGCGTCTTTCACATGGGGGAGGGGGTCACTTTAAATTGCCCGTAGAAGCTTCCAATTTATCTACTTGGTTTACTCTTTTTAAAATTCTTTTATCACGAAGCTCTCTGTTCTAAAATGTTCTAGACCTCTATGTTAAAGCTGTGTTGTAATATTCTTCTCCATTTCCTTTTAATAAAACGGCTGTTTTATGAGTCTTGGTTTTGCGTGTCTGTAAGTCGTTCGATTTAGTATGATGCTTATGCCATTTGGTCCCGATATTACCCTGTTCAGATAGTTCCTGCGTGTTTCCAAGCATTGATCTTCGTATTTTGCGAATTATATTTGCTCAATGCATTACACGTGTTCTGTTTGATTATGTAAATTGAGTTTATATATTACTGCAATAGTGGTTGCATTTTTGTTTTTGAACAGCTTTAGCACGTGATTGCTCTATCCAATCTATAAAACTTTTATGATTGTTTTATGCTAAGTAATGCACAATAAAATCCTCTTTTGGGGAGCATTACCCTTTCGCAATTTAAGCTTGAAGTTGCATTCAAAAGTTTTCTAAGCTACAACTAAAGAATAATGATGCAGAAGTCATGCATACCCATCCGTTAAAAAGTAGCATAAAGAATACGTTTACTGAAGTAAAATTGCGATTAGTCTTAAAATCAAACACACCGAAATTTTTTTAGCACAAAAAAAGAAGAAAATTTTTACAATTCTTTAGATAATGCAAATAAGCAAGGGCATCATTTTCACTGTATCTGTAAAAACCTTTTCGGGTTGTTTTTAGCTTTGACAGTGCATATTGAGTAATAATTCTTTTTATTGAAAAAATTATATGAATACATATTATGACAAATTTGCTGATTAAAATTTACAGAACTTCTAACTGAATTTTTTTTTTTACATTAGAGAATTATTTTATTGCTATGATAAAGAGGCTATCTAAGACTGAAAATTGGGGTTCCTTAAATCAGAGCATAAATTTAAAAAAAATCATGTTTTAACCAGCTAAAAGTATTATTAAAAACAACTGACTCCTATTTACTCATAGCATACTTTTTATTTAGCTTTATATTTTTGATTACATAAACTTAAAAACACATTGATTCTTTTAGCAAAGAAAAAAGGATATAACGTTTTTTTTTTATTTACATCTTGATAATTTCATAAAAGTTTAAGCGCCTATAAAATAATAATTTTGATAAAACAGTTGCAGTTAGAGTACAATGTGCTACTTGTTTACGTTTATAGCCTTAATATATTTTACCAGGGGCGTAACCAGAAATTTTTCATGGGGGGGGGGTTACGACTACTGCAACTCATATATATGTATACATATGTGTGATAATGTAGTGAAGAATATGCATTTTGTATGGCAAAAAATTTCTCATGGGGGGGGTTATGACCCCCTAACCCCCCCCTTGGCTACGCCCCTGTATTTTACTAAATACGACTTTGTGAACTTGAAATGCAAGTATACTGAACTGGACTTACCAGTTCAGCAAACATAAGTGTTCGTTATTTTCAAAAATACAAATTTATCTCAGTATGATTTGTAGAACAAAATTTTATGTAGTTTAAATATAAGCACACTTTTTAAAATCTGATATTATAGTGCAGATATAAAACCAAACTTTAAAAAAATCAGGAAAATTAAATAAAACTGGCTAAATGAAAATTTTCAAGCTGATTTTTTTAACAATACTTTTATAATTTATACAGATCTTGCACTTTAATTTACAGTTTCTAATGAGCATTTGAAATTGCTATCGTTACGTTATTTATTTATGTCTATGGAAGATTCACTGATTGAATTGTTTTGAAATTTTAATGTAAGTTGTTAGGGGGGCCTGACGGCTAGGCAGGTCTGTGCTCCTGCCCCTACCGACCGCTATGCGAGTGGTTTAGTCCGGGGTTCAAATCCCGTTAGCCCATGGCTGTATGTGTTTGTCCAAATAGTGTGATGTGAAAACTGTACTTTGAAATGAAGATGATCTCTTACTTATGAACAACTGAGATGAAGGCCTAAAAAGAGATATCGATAAACTATCTCTCTCTACCACTACCATTTAGCAAATCAAGTAACTACACATTTTGTCGAGAAGCTTTACTTATACGCTTTGAGAGTTTTAGCCATATGGCTGTGATCCTAATACAGAAGAATTGCAACTAATCATTGTTGCTGATTACTTACTGATGCATTATTTAGGTACAGGTATACTTTATTATGAAAAGCGAAAATATTGCTCTTTGTTGTCTGTGTACCACATTTCAATGTAATAAATATTAAATATTTTCATATTGTACACTGGGATCCGCATCGCTTTCTCAAGTTGAACGCCACTCAAAATAGAATCCGTCTCAAACAATGATACATAAATACGGTATTGCATCACGATTTCCGAGACGAGGCCGTGACGTCACTCTTCAGTGATGGGGCTATTACCCAATTCTTAGCACCAAGGAGGAAAAGAAAAAGAGGAGAAATGAAAGGGCCTTAATTCGTTCATTAAATTTGTCGCGAGCACAATTCTAAAAGCGGCGAAGCATGGCCCGTGTATCGCAAGGGCACGGTTCCGCCTAGAAAAAAAAGAATTGAATTATATGTAAGTGACTTAGATGGAAAAATTGTATCGCCTTAAATAGAATTTATTCTGAGAACTATATTCGAGGCTTTTTTGTGAAAGTTTCTTTTGGATTCCGGGTATATGCATCTACCTTGTCATAACTATACAGCTATTATAACTATCCAACTCTTGCAAGAAAGTATCGTAGATATAGTAAAAAGTTATCTGGTGATGCCATTTCAAATACGTTAAAGTACTTAAACACCTCTTTTCTATGAATACCTAATAGTATAAGAGCAAGTGAAGTCATGAAAAAGTTTATTTTAGGTCGGCTGGTTATTCGATATTTCCTTTTCTTTTGAAGTTAGTTAGGGATGCGGTACGTCTGGCACCTGGGAGTGGTTGAGTTTACTTGTGTGCATCCCGCCTGTCCTCAAGATAAACTATTTCTACATGTTCTAAATAATTTTACGAAATAAATTAAGACATTAAAAAAAAAGGCCTCGCGAAATCGAACGTCCTCCCGTCCTCTCAGGGTTTCTTAGTTATTAAAATGGGATCGGTCCGATGTGATCACATTAAGTGGCGTCTACTGTACTTCCAAAGCCTGCTGTCTACTATTATTACTAGACTTGAAGCCCCCGTTGTGGAGATAATTACAACAGGCGCTAGAAAAAACATTTCACAAAAATATGTCTGCTCTCAATATATTTAACCTTATATAAAAGCATTTTGTCAAATCGATTTGGTTGAATTAAACAAACTTTTGTCAAATCAACAAAATAAAACTACCAAACTGTTTTAACCAAGCAAATTTTATTAAATTCAACAAAACACTTTTTAGCGTGTATAATAGTGATTAAAGTAAATAAAAACCATGAAAAACACTGGAAGTACAGTGGTGTGGCTATGGTGGGGGGCAAGGGGCGGTATTCGTCACCACACGCAGAACCCAAGGGACGCCAAATCGTATATAAAACCTTAACCCTTTGAGGCGCAACCCTTTCCCAATGCTGAAAAAAGGGCAGCCGTTGCCATCGCTCGAATTAACTACCAGCAAGATGGCGGACGATCGAAACGTTCATCGCCTGCCACAGATCTAGAGACCCTTTTTTTGACGCAGCTGGCTGTGCCCGCGCACAGCCAGCTGCGTCAAAAAAGGGTCTCTAGATCTGTGGCAGGCGATGAACGTTTCGATCGTCCGCCATCTTGCTGGTAGTTAAGTCGAGCGATGGCAACGGCTGCCCTTTTTTCAATATTGGGAAATCCATCCAGCTGTTCTCGCATTCTTCCATTTTTCAGCAGATGTCAGTGCCGTTAAAAATAATCGTGACAATTTCTTTACGGGAAATGACGTGCTAAAAAGTGACCGTGCTGAAAACTTTCATAGATTAATGTTCTAACTGGATTGTAATTCTTTTCCACTGAATTTTGCATTAAGTTATATGAATGACGTAGATTTGTGAATTTCAAAATTGATTTTTCCCATCGAATTTTAAACTGTGGTAAATATACCGTTACCGAAAGCCGGTTATAACTTAACCCTTTGATGCGAAACCCTTTCCCAATGCTCAAAAAAGGGCAATCATTGCCATCGTTCGACTTAATACCAGCAACATGGCGGACGATCGAAACTTTCATCGCGTGCCACAGATCTAGAGACCCTTTTTTAACGCAGCTGGCTGTGTGCCGGCACAGCCAGCTGTCGTCAAAAAAGGGTCTCTCGATCTGTGACACGCGGTGAACGTTTCGATCGTCCGCCCTCTTGCTGGTAGTTAAGTCGAGCGATGGCAACGGCTGCCCTTTTTTCAGCATTGGGCAAACTATCCGGCTGTTCTCGCATTTTTCCATTTTTCCGCCGATGTCAGTGCCGTTAAAAATAATCGTGACCATTTCTTTACGGAAAATGACGTGCTCAACAGTAAAGGATTCTCGTCGAGCTATGTCACCCGCAACTGTTTTTATAGAAATCCAATCTATTCTTCGTGACTGGCAACAGTCAAAACGTCAGAGTTTGGTGTGCCCAGAGCGGGATCACTGCGCGTTAAAGGGTTTAAACGGACGACCGTTTGCGTATGATTAAGATCAGCGATCTTAAAAAGATTGCAATTTCCTCCAGTATCAAACGCAAATTTTTTTTAGCTTTCCTTAACAAAGTCTATTTATTCCCATGCCTAGTTCCCCACGTATTTCAAATTTTCGACGCGTAATTAATAAATGCAATGTGTAAAAAAAAAAAAAAAAAAAAGAAGGACGAGTAAAAATTCTCAATAGACATCCTTGTAGACGGGCCAGATTCTATTGATTCTGCCTGTTTTAAACTGTTTTATCAATGAACAAACAAGTGTGCTGCATAGAGTCCGTCTCGTTTACAGTGCACTTGCAGATGCTTACGGAATAAATCTTCCAGTACGCATGCGCTCAGAAAATGTCGTGTTTCGCTATGCATGCCAAATACAAAATTAACATCTACTGTATTTACATTTCTTTTGCGACAGTACAGTGTTATGCAGCGCAAACATACACCTCTGGAGGTGTCATTGTAGATACAGCTGCGAGATGTAATACGATCTCCTTTCGTCGTCGTTTTTCTATTTCTAGCTTAATTGACTATTTATTGCATTGGGACTCAATAAAATCAATCGCTGGAAAACGTTTGTTTTATTTCTTGGCGTCAAAACAACCTAATAATACTTTCTGCAGCGTTTGAATGCAACGCACGTCACAACTTAAGTTTAAAGTTTTTGAAAAATACAGCTAGGGAATGCAATCCCGATCCCGCGGGAACGGGATCCTGCGGGATCCCGCATAAATATTTGCGGGATTAGTCCCGCGGTATTAATTCCGTAATCCCGCGGGATTGAAACTGAACAATAAATTATTTTTATTACGATTTCACGCCTCTTTCCCGATCACCAATTGGACAAAAGTTTTTGCATAAGATGAACAATAAGAACCAGTGATCTTGAGCGCCGATACCTATTGGCAGGTAGGTGACTTAATCCCCCACCCCCCCTAGCTCCCACAGTGTTATGATTTACGTACTGGTATAACGCAGAAGTGCTTCCACATCAATTATTGTACCTTTCTGGGATAGGACCCTTGACTTTCCCCCCCCCTCCCCTCCATTAAGAACCATGTTGCCGCCAAAGCTATAGTGATATCTTTTAAAGGTGAACTTCAGTTCACCGCTAAAAAATGTAGGGCTCCTTCAGGATTTCATACAAAGAAAAAAAAATCTTTTGTTAAGAGCTTTTGTGTTCTCTGTCAAAATTAGACGAAGACTACGAAGACGAGTTCCCCTTTACGTTGTCTTGTTTACATTCTCCTTTTTAGCAACTAAAAAATATACTTAGTATATTATCATGAATACATGACTATAATTTTCATATTTAGGTAAAGTATTGTGTTAATTATCAAAAAAGAAAAAATATTATTAAAGTTAAACTTCATAGAGCTTACAATCAGACTTTTTCCTACTTTTCTCTATCGAAATCCATTTTTAAGTTGAATGAAATATTAATCCCGCGGGATTGCGGGATCAACCAATCTCAATCCCGCGAAGCGAAAAACAGTGCGGGATTGCATTCCCTAATTAAAGCAAATGCTTGAGACCCTAGTCATACTTTCAATGCATGAACACATGCAAAATATTTGTAACAAGGAAGAACTGAATCCTTAACAAATTAGGAGGAGAGGGACCTTGAGTTCCATGAGCACTTACGTTGTACTTTCGCCTTCGTCTATGCATCAGCCATTCTTTGACTAAATTCAGTGGTGGATCCAAGAAAGGGACTCGGAGGCCTCAGTCCCCCCCCCCCGTTCCCCTAAAAAAATGCTTAAGAGTAATGTTTTGCTTTATTGTACATTTTTTAACACTTAATTCTGAATTTACCAAGATCATCGGTTATTAAAATTATATAGTCTATAAATAGAACATGCATTATAGATTTTCATACAGGTACACTTCAAAAATATGGTAATGTTCTGAATTGTAATTATTGTCATGCTTTTGGACATGTTACAAAAAACTCTAGGAAGAGACATCCTACTGGTGGCAAATGCTCCAAAGAGCATGAAACAAAATACTGTAATGCTAACTATTTCCACTGTGTAAACTGTGCTGAAGATAATAGAAACAATAACTCAAAATACAATACAAACCATGCTGCTTATAGTGCCCTATCTTCAAAATGCATTTTACGCAAGCTATGGAACCAAATGAAAGTTAGGGACCATATTAAGTTTAAAATGTGTTCGGCATTATTACTTTCGTTAGAAGAATAAATTATTATCTTTATTAAAAACTAAATTTTTATCATCAGCGATTTCAAGATAAAACCTGCAGTATTTGATTAGTTCAAAATTAGTCACCCTAGACATAATGAAATGTGAAATATATCGTTTCTTCTTTCAGTATAAAATTTGTGAAAAAATTGCAAATTAAGGGACACACACGCACACACACACACGTTTGATCAGCCAGCCTAGGGTTAAATATAGTCTGAAATTCATATTCTACTCGTCAAATAATTAAAATCATTAAATCGGTTAACTAGAATACGAGATAGGGAGTTTTGGGTGTCCCCATTCCATAACATAGGGTTTTCTCAAAGTCTCGAGAAAGATTGGTGCTAGAGCTTAGCTGACTTCACTTTTGAGGACTTATTTTTGGCGCCAAATCTGGGATATTTTACCAAAAAGTTGCCAAGCTTTGTGACATTTCGGACATTTGGCGGGATTTTACCAATGGGGCCTGTAATGTTTGTTTCCCTACATTAGTATTGCACAAAAGCCAAGTATTACTCATTTCCATTTCAATGACGCAATGAAATATTCGCGATTGTTTGGGATTTTTCGCGATTGTTTGGGATTGTCGCGATCGCTTTTGTTCGCGATTGTTTGGGATTCCCAAAAAATTCGCGATTGTTTGGGATTTTTCTGGAATAGAGTCTCTAGAAATTATGTAAGAAGCTTATGTAATAAACGACAGAACCAGCAATTCAGTCTTGTAGTGTCAGCTAACTGCAGCCGCGAGCAGAGAAACGTTCAGCTCTGCTGTGAAGCTGTGTTTCATTATTTTATGTGCTTTTTGAATCGGTCTTTCGCTTGTTTCGAGAAGCTTGTTCTTGAATGTTCTTAGTGAATACTTTATGGTTTTATTCTGAGGAATAAATGTCAATTTTCCCTCGAGAGTTTCTACTAAATTTTAGCTTGTGGAAGTATTTTGCTGTGTGTGAAATACAGCATCTGAGAAAGCTTCTGTGTTAAGCTGACTGTTACAAGATTTTTGCTAATTAATTCCTGTGAATTTTGTACAGCAGATTGTTCGAAGAATTCTAGAACCAATAAAAATTATCCATCCTGACAAGTGGATTGTTTACAAGAGCTATCGACGTATACTGGACCTTTAAACGACGAATCCGCAAGCTAAGCAGCTTTCTTCACCAATATATAAATTGTTTAAAAAAGTAAATACTGTTAAAATCCGTCCTCCCCCCCAGAGCATGAAAGAACTCCAAACCTAATCGTAGAGTTGCTTTTGAGGGGTTGTAACTTGTACATTTTGTTTACGTTAAATAAGTTCATATTTAAATTAACCTCTCTCCCCACAAAAATGTTTTGCATTTGCCATTGACTAAAAAATGTATATTTTCTTCGAGTATGTATCTATTTTAATGATGGGATAGAATTTCATATTCTATTTAAAATACTAATATAACTGGTCCTGCAGTGGTCTACTCACTAAACTCCGTTCCCGTAAGGGCATTTTTAACAAATGCCTCACAAATTGCAATACCTAATGATCTTGTAACATTGTGCAATTACTTTCTGCTGCAAATAAAACATCAATATAAGGGTATGAGCCTGATGTGTAACATCGTGGTATGTTTTAATGTTATTTGATTGATATTAGTTTAGACGTTACTACATGCAGAAAGGAAAAAAAAAATCATTTAACAGTGTGGGATTCTCTATAAGAGAAAAACCCATGTTAACTTGGGCGCTGTCATCATTAGAAAGAAAGACGCAACGGAGAAGACTCTCCTTCTTGGATCGATGCCACTTCCGAGAGAATGGTTCTTTGAGCGTTCCACCGGAACCCATCGATTGTTCAAGTGGAACACTGGGACCCCAGCGGATCATTAAAAGAACCATGCTTGAAAGCAACATCGATCAAAGAAGCCCCCCCCCTTTTTCCATTCTTGATGGTGAGAGCGAACAGGTTAAACATGTATTCAGTTTATGGGGATGGGAGGCTTTAAAAAAAAAAGAAAGAAAGAAAGAAAGAAAAAGCCTATCTCTGAAAATATTTTCGTTCTACTGTATCCGCTACTGGCATTGCCTTATCGGGTACACACACCTGTAACTATGTTTTCTACTTCTTGAAGGACTTGTAATAATTGAGTTATCAGGTATTGGTTGCGCCCCGTTGAGCTTATGCAGCTATTTTAAGCCCGAGTGTTTGTAAATTAGTCTTGGAATTTGTTGCGTAAATCTTCTCCGAATTCGAAAAGCTCTTCTAGAAATTATTTCAGCACTTTCGTTTAGGGCTAGTTTGAAGATAGACCAGCGACTTCGAAATATTTTTAGTGCTAGTCTGGAAATATAGACACTATAATAAGAATATCCATAAATTAGATGAAACATTTCTTTTGAAATAACAATGTATAGAAATGGAATAAAAATGAAGTTTGACTTTGCGACCACGTAACGCGTTTTATATGTAACGATGTTTAAAAAAATTTTCTAACGAAATTTCTTAAATAAAAAAAAATAAAAAATCTGGAGTGACTCCACTCGACTTTCCGAACACTTACGATTAAGATCATGACCAAGCAGTTAAATAAATTTTAATCCATAATTCAAACATATATACCAAATTGAAGCTCGATCGAATGTACCGTTTAAACGCTAGCGCACTTTCAAGAATTTCTCCCCATAGGCCATAATGTAAAAGAAATCTTTGTCGTAGCCCTGTAGAAAAACTATAAGTCCTATAAACATCAAAATCAATACCGGTCTTACAATGGTGGTTTATAACATGTATACCCAATTTGAGCTCAATCGAATGGACCGTTTAAACGCTAGCGCAATTTCCAGAAGTCTTGCGACGGTGGTTTATAACATGTATACCCAATTTGAGCTCAATCGAATGTACCGTTTAAACGCTAGCGCACTTTCCAGAATTTTCCTCCATAGGCCATAATGTAAAAGAAATCTTTGTCGTAGCCCTGTAGAAAAACTGTAAGTCCTGTACACACCAAAATCAATACCGGTCTTGCGACGGTGGTTTATAACATATATACCCAATTTGAGCTCAATCGCATGCCCTGTTCAGGAGCTATCGTGTTCACTCACATACACACAAACACACATACACACACACACAGATACATACATACATCTCGTAAAAATAGCATAAACGAATTCAGAAGACCTCAAAACGTGTAAATACACCAAAATCTCGAAGTCGAATTTTTTCATGATTGCAATACTTTCCTTACATGGTACATGTTCGGAAAGTAAAAATCAAACTTTGCTCGTGAATTTTATAACCCCTTGTAATCGATTTACGGGTCAGAACTAACGTAACATTTTTATTAAAATAAGAAAAGGTACTGTTATATTTAAAAGTGTAAATTAAAATTGCAAGCATTCAATTGAAAATAGATTTTAAAATGTATTTTGAGGTAAAAGTCTTTCATAATTTTAATATGCATTGCTATTTAAAATAACTCGGTTGTTCGAGCTTCCTCAGGGGGAGACACCACCCCCCTGAACCCCCTTTATTTTTTAGTTTCATTATTGCCATATTAAAACGATATTAATTGACTATGTCATTTTATCTCTCATCTTTCGTATATTTCGCCTGGTAACCCTATGTTGAAATTTTTAGGATTGTAACCTATTTATAGAAAAATACATGGGATGCATATTCTACAGATTACAAAATATTGTAACAATAGATTAAAGCTGTTGTGAACTAATATTATTTAAATATATGTAAAAAATGCATGTTATGCATATTCTACAGCTTACGAAATTTTTTGTAACTATAGATTAAAGCTGTTGTGAATTAATAGTATTTAAATATGTATGTAAAATTATGTCGCATTTTTGGGACACAATTTTCAATAAAGGGCGGGGGGAGATATAAAATGACAGTCATTAAAATCGGCAGAAAGAATGAAAGTTGATGCAAGGGAGGAAATTTTTGGCATCACTTTTATAGACACGTTTTGAAAATGCAAAGGTGCTCAAACAGCTGTGTGTAATAGCAACAATGCTCTGTATCAATAACACCAGACAGGTTTTTACTGGTATACGTGACAGTCGATGCAAGGTACTGGAAATATATTACCCTTTTTTTTTTTCTTGAGTTTATTTTATTTCGCATTGCATGCCTAGAAGAGAAATTAGGATTTTTAGTTTTTGTCTATTTTTCGTACAATAAATATGGGCCTTCCGAAATTTATCTCGCAGTAGTATCTCGCTAGAATATAGTAAAGTTTGTATTTTTTTATAGAACATTTTAATTGGGTATACAATTAAACTCTTTTACAGTGGCAACTTCCTGAAAGTGTCAGAATTATCTGCTGTATTCTTTCACTCGTCCATAGAACAAACAGAAATTCGCTTATAGCGTCAATCAATTGGTTATAGCGCCAGATATATTATGGTCATTTCCGTGACGTTATTATTGAGTCTAGATGTTTCTATTTTTTATTTTAGTTTTTTTAACACATTCCATCAAACTTAACCCATTCGTGCCTGGATATTTTTGCGACTTTCTTCGATTTTTGCTAACACCAGCAGTAATTGATAAATTTCTGATGTCAACTTTTTGAACAAGGGATGATTTCATTTAAAATCATTATGTATAAAAATTGAAATGTCAACATCCTACTTGGCCATATTAAAATATTTTGTGGAATTGAGGTTCGATACTCGCTAATAAAGGCTAGGAAAAATAAATAACGTTTTCTACTGATAGCGTAAATGCCGCCCCAAAAAAGGGGACGCTAGGCATAAATGGGTTAAAAAATATTCATGATTTTTGTTTGTTTGTCCGTGCGCTACAGGCATCGACTACTGGGGAAAGTGTACGTTAATTATATGCATTATATATGCATTGTACCCTATTAAAAATGGTGCGTACCGCGTGCGTAATTCTTTTACGGAAACTCACAAAAGCATTTCAGTACATTTACGTGTATGAAAAGTCATTGTTTAAAGTAAATTTCATTAAACGTCGAAATTTAATACGTCATATAAAGCCCTATAAGAAAAAAGTAAGAAAATCTGAAACACTTCCAGATTTTAAACAACCACTGAAGTGCTATATATTAATAGCGTATCATAATCCATGCGTCCTCCCTTTTTCTTTCCTTATTTCATTAAGTTGGAAAGTGCATCATTATTCATGAATGTGCCATATTTTTCTCTCTTGTTCCATAAAACACATCTTTGCAATCGAAATCTATCTTAAAATCGCCTACTGAAACTGTTTTACAATCTTCGCCAAGCATATTCCGACTATACTTCGAAATTTTAAATACTGTTTGGAAGGGGCATCATAATCCATGTGTGTGTCGCGTTTGTTTTTCTTGTTCCATAAAACACATATTTGGAACTGAAATCTATAACTGCAGCTGGCTGTGCGGCACAGCCAGCTGTGTCAAAAAAGGAGTCTCTAGATCTGTGGCACGCGATGAACGTTTCGATCGTCCGCCATCTTGCTGGTTGTTAAGTCGAGCGATGGCAACGGCTGCCCTTTTTTCAGCATTGGGCAATCTATACAGCTGTTCTCGCATTCTTCCATTTTTCAGCAGATGTCAGTGCTGTTAAAAATAATCGTGACCATTTTTTGACGGAAAATGACGTGCTAAAAAAGTAAAGGATTCTCGTGGAGCTATGTCACCCGCAACTATTTTTATAGAAATCAAATCTATTCTTCGTGACTGGCAACAGTCAAAACGTCAGAGTTTGGTGTTCCCAGAGTGGGAACACTGCGCGTTAAAGGGTTAAAAGAATTTTTCTCAGCTTTATAGATTGCATGATAGGATCATAAATAAAGAAACAATAGCTTATATTTTGATAATTAAATACTGGTAATTTTGGTTATTTAAAAGTTGTGACTAGCGAACACGGAAAAAAAAAAATATTTACCGCTTTCATTTAGAATGAATAAATTGCTGTTTTCTCTGTCCCAAAACTAAAAGTACAGATCGGAGAATTTTGCGTGTAAGGTGATGCACACAACTGATATAGACGAAATGCTCAAGAATTTCTAGTCCGTAGTATTCCGACTAAACACAGCAGAATGACTAGTTTGTGTAACGAAAAATATTTTGGAGCACTAGAATGGCCGTTCGTGAGATCTACCCGCTAGCGTACGCAGCGATTACAGATATTTTCATCTGGGCACAAGCACCAGCTTATAGAGGAGAGATCTAAAAATTGGATAAGTATGTTCAGAAGTGTCTCGTTCTAGATTTAGTAGTTATAGGCAGTGCACAGACTCATAAATTCTAGTTCCACCATTATTTTCTAGATGTCAGTGGCATAATTTTTTTTTTCAGTGTAACATTTGGTAGTTTTAACGTTACGTTAGTCGCACCCAATTTGACCAGTATTGTACTGAAATTTAAAATTAAATATTAAGCCTTTATTTATGTGCTCATACTACATAACTGTGAAGCTAAGAAAGGTAATTTTAATCTTATCAAATCAGTTATAAAAATCACTTTGATTTTCAGCCAGAAATGTTGCGCTAACCACTATGGAATGACCCTTTAATACTAGGGAGGGGAAAAAATACTCTAGAAAACAACTTTTATAATCCTTAAAATTTTTGTTACGGATTTTTGATGTAAAACTTTTTACCGTGCTTCATATTTCTTGGTTGCTTGAGTTGTGTTAAGACAAAGCTTAATGCAAGGACTCTCTACGTAGTGAGATGAGGTGCTTTATGTGGAGGACTTTTTAAGAAGTTCTAACCCGTATTCACCTTACATTTGGAGAAAACAGCCACAAACTCCAAATCGTTAGATCGACAGCCGCGCGGTAGGCCATTACACTACACCTTCACGCGTCAGCCATCTTACATGTTCAGTGTCTCTCTGCCATGGTGGGGCTTTCAATTGAATGGCTTCACATTCATTCTACTAAAATTATTAGACTGAGACATGTCGAATTTTCACAGCTGAGACACTAAATTTCGTTCGCATACAAAATAAAGCGTCTAGAGAAGCAAGACGGAACACGGCTGATTATCCCTTTAGATAAGGGCAATAAATAACAGGGTGACGCTACATGTCACGTGAGCGTTTCCCGTCTTAATGAAAGAAGAAACACGGCGATGATATCATTTATGGATCAGTGAAAGTGTCGCTGGGTGGTGAGATGTAAGTAAGTATCATCGTGGTTACCAATGGCTTTTTTTCTTTTTTTGATCTGACTAACATCTAGTTAGTTATTTGCTCATTTGATAACTCTTAAATACTAGAAGTCAAAACCCTTTGTAGAGGTAATTACAAAGGATGCTAGAAAAAACATTTGACGCAAATATGTCTACACTCAATATATTTAATCTCGTTCGCCTAAAACAAATAACTTCGTATTCAATTTTTATTATATAGCCAAATCGAATTTCATGCTCTTCTGGAAACGTGCGAAAACTTTTCGCATTCGAACGATTTAGTTATATGTAAACAGCCCCTCTTATATCAATGCTCCATTCAGACGATGTCATTTTAATGAAAAGAAAAAACCAAAATTTAACTATGTTATCTGAAAAAACTATTTAAAATGAATTGGAATCGCAACTTTCTCCTCAAAGCCTGATCACCGTGACTTCAATAGGACGTCTTGACATTGCGACAGATAATGTTGTCACGCATTATGATTCACTTTTTTTTTTTAACTCTCGGAAATGAAATGGAGCTGAAAAAAAAAATCATTTTAAAATTAGCGAATGGGTGGATTTTCAGATTTTTAAAGTAGCGCAAATTATTTTCTGTATTTTTATACATAATTATGAAAAATTTCAAGCAGATCATACAAATGGTGTAGATGTTATTACTACTTTTTGAGCTTAACTTTTACATTTTTTAGGGCGGTAAAAGTTTTTATCGTGGAGTGGATGCCCGGAATTGTTAGAGAGTCAGTGGATCGGTGAGTCAGGGATCAACGTAACTATATAGTAAGATGCTTGGGCTATCTACGTGGTATAGTCAAGACAGGACTGCGAACCCTTATTTTTTATTTGAGCTTATGCGTCTTCTTACTTTTTATTTTCAAAGGAACAACTCAAACTTCGTTTTAAGGTATTAAAATTTTCATTTTGTGGTTCTTTGTCGGTATGTAAAAAACAAAAATTTTTGGACCATACAATACAAGTAGATTTTTAAGACTTGAAATCCTTTTGCAAATTCTGAATAATGTAAATATATCTTTAGAAATAGAATACAAATGTCATCTTGTCAAATGCACTCTCGGTCAAAGAGTGTCTTCACAAATGTTTGAAGAAAAAAAAAAGGGGGGGGGGTAAGGACTTGGTTAACAATGTTTAAAGGAAAAAAAAAAAACAGTCATTGTGACAGAATTGTTAAGGGCGGTAGACAGCAAAAATTATGTTTTCCTTAAGGCACTGCGGATCAAAATTACCTTGTTTTTTTACAATCAAACTTAATTATACTTAAGTGATAATAATCAATTAGTAAGTAATTAGAAATAGTTATATAATTAATCGTATTGTTTTCAACAATAATTACCAGGGGCAGAAAAAGTCCAAACGTTTCCATGCCCGGTTGGGCATGTAACCTAAAATAATACTCTTCCCGAACCCAAAATTTACTGGGCCAAAAAACATTACTACTACATCTTATTGTTCTGTAAATTTTACATTATTTAAACGTTTATCATTGAAAGGAAAAATCTGAAAATCTTTAAACATATGTGGATGGGGTGTTTTTATCTTTTCACCCTGGGGTTCTGTATTCTGTTTGTATTGTTGATTTTGTACAGCTGAGGTATTGAGATTGACACTAGGACATTGATAAAATCACTGAAATGGAAATGGAAATTTATTTATCCCATACTAAATTTTGAAAAATCGATGGCATGTAAAAAAATATATAATTTTTTAAAAGTAATTTATGACCCTCTCACTGTCGATTTTTTTAACCCGCCCAATCGGGCACGAGGGAAAAAGAAATATAGGCCCGGCTGAAAATTTTACATGCCCCGGGCATGTTGGTACATAAGATTTTTCCGGCCCTGATAATTATTTAATTAGTTACACATATTTAAGTTAAATTTCCCAAAAGCAAGCGTCCTACCATCATCATCATTATTATTATTATTAATGTGACTACACCACTGGTTTACCTTCAAAATTTAAAGGTTAGTGACGTTTCGTATAGCATATTCCACCATGAATCCCTTATAGAATTCCCCCATTATCCTCTTTGTTTCTGTAGTGGCGTCCACAGACAGCAGCTACAGAACTTTCATGCAAAAGAAGTTGTATTCCTGAGATAATCACGCTTATCTAATCTGAGAATCTCGAATTAAAAATGTTCAGGAGCGGCGGGAAATATTATGTACATTTTATGCATGCTAGAAAAATTCTACTAGGAATGTAAATAATGAACATGTATAATTTCTCGATAAACTAATGAAAGTGAAATTATTCCGAATAATTCTTAATGAGCGAAAATATCCATTTAAAAAAAAAGTCAATTCACTAACATTTCACCGATTTTTATTGTGTTAAGGCAAACACACACAAAGAATATCTACCTGTAAGGGACAGCGTTGAGACGATGCCTTTTTTGAGGGATTATGACGCAAATTCAGGTTACATTTGGAGAAAATCGCCTAACACTCCAGACAAAACAAACATTGAACAACCACGCGGTAGACCAATACTCTAGACCTTCACACTTCAGTCATCTGCCATGCTCAGTGTCTTATCCACTCGGCCATGTCTGGGACTTATAATTTTTTTTATCGAAGTTCATGTGTTCGGTGTTACATTATTCTTTGATTAATTTTTGAAAGTTGTTTTCTGAATTCCATCAAATATCTTTAACCCTTTAATGTGCAGTGTTCCCGCTCTGGGAACACCAAACTCTGACATTTTGACTGTTGCCAGTCACGAAGAATAGATTTGATTTCTATGAAAAAAATTCCTGGTGACATAGCTCCACGAGAATCCTTTACTTTTTAGTACTTCATTTCCCGTAAAAAATATTGTCACGATCATTTTTAACAGCACGGACATCTGCTGAAAAATGGAAGAATGCGAGAACAGCTGGAGAGATTGCCCAATGCTGAAAAAAGGCCAGCCGTTGCCATCGCTCGACTTAACTACCAGCAAGATGGCGGACGATCGAAACGTTCATCGCGTGCCACAGATCTAGAGATCCTTTTTTGAAAACAGCTGGCTGTGCCGCACAGCCAGCTGTCGCTTAAAAAGGGTGTCTAGATCTGTAGAACGCGATGAACGTTTCGGCACAGCCAGCTGTCGTCAAAAAAGGGTCTCTCGATGTGTGGCACGCGATGAACGTTTCGATCGTCCGCCATCTTGCTGGTAGTTAAGGCTGTTCTTCGAAAAAAAAGAACTCTGTTTTTAGTCTTGGTACACAAATTGAAATAAACTAATAGCACCATGGTCTCCAAAAAATTCCAGAGGGTTCTTCATAAGCTGTATTACACACTACGATAAGCGAAAACGCTGTGGCTTTTGTGAAATGTTCAGAAAAAATTCTTAAACATGGATTTGAGCTGCAAGATTTTTCGAAGAGTGACACGCTTTGCGAAAATTTCCGATTTTTAAGAATTTTTTCTAAAAATATTGAAACTGATACAGATTGGCCTGTCTTCGCAGTATGTAATACAGCTTGTAAAGAGACAGTTTCAAAATTTTGAAGTGCCTGGCATAATTAGTTTATTTGTAATTATGTACCAAAATCACATGATTTTTTCGAATAACACCGTTAAGTCGAGCGATGGCAACGGCTGCCCTTTTTTCAACATTGGGAAAGGGTTGCGCCTCAAAGGGTTAAAAGAAAATGATTCCACATTCTGTAAAGGTAATTCTAAATGCATTTCAACGCAAAATGAAAAACCACCTACAATGATTATTTTTTTCCTGTAACTGTTTACGTGTTTACGTACTTTCTAGTCATTTCTAGTTGAAATTGCGAATTAAAAACACAAGGAATCCATAAATGAATAAAAGAAATACCATGTCCGACAGACCAAAGAACGCACATCGCAATGCAAAAGTGTAATGATACCGTTTTTCTTTTTCTTTTTTTGGTGCTGCAACAGCTTTCAGCAGTGTTCATGAAAAGCGTCGTCATCACTGTCATATTTAAATCGAGATACGCGACGAAACTAGACAGCAGTAGGCTTCCGTGCGTCACCAAAGCAGCTGATTTGCTTAAAAAGTAAAAAGTTCACTTGTGGACGTATTACTATCTATCATGTTCTAGCATTTGCATTTTCAATGTATGTGCATCTACCCAGTGAACATCAGACTTGTTATGCCAACCTCAGATGCCGTAAAACAAGATTACAAGATATAAAATAGGCCCTTTTATGTGCATTTACAATGCATATACAATGTACAGGGTGTCCCTAAAACACTCACCTAGGCTATTATTCCTTAAATACTGATCACAGACATATACAATAAACTACAAAGTTACGTTAACCCTTTAACGCGTCGGGTGTTCCCGCTCTAGAACACAAAACACTGACGTTTTAACTGTTGCCAGTCACGAAGCATAGATTTGATTTCTATAAAAATAGTTGCGTATGACATAGCTCCACGAGGATCCTTTACTTTTTAGCGCGTCATTTCCCTTAAAAAAATGGTCACGATTATTTTTAACAGCACTAACATCTGCTGAAGAATGGAAGAATGCGAGAACAGCTGGATAGATTGCCCAATGCTGAAAAAAGGCCAGCCGTTGCCATCACTCGAATTAACTACCAGCAAGATGGCGGACGATCGAAACGTTTATCGTGTGCCACAGATCTAGAGCTGCCCTTTTTTCAGCATTGGGAAAGGGTTGCGCCTCAAAGGGTTAAAAAAGGGTACAGATTTTTATGGCATCGATTAAAATTTTCACGATATTAAATCTAAATAAATACAAAATTTAAATTTTTATACGGCCACCGTACAAAAAAAAAAAAAAAAGAACTCCCAATTGGTGAAATGAGCCCCATTCATTAATTATTTGACATATAAAATATCAACCTTTCATCCTAAAAAGGGTCTCAGAGATATGAAATTAAATATATATCGACTTTAAACCACTTTCAGTGGCTCTGGGCTGTAGCTAAATAATAAGAGGGGGTCTAGTATTTTCCTTTGAGAGGCTGAAGCAATTTCGCCCATCAGCAGATAGTCGATGATCGCCCTGCATTCAGTTCCGTTGAGACTTCAAATCTGGCTCTCCAAATGATGCCAATACGAGAAAAATAATGCTGCAATAAATAATGTTACCAAAACTAGGAAATAAAAAATTAAATATTCCAAAAATTAATAATTACCTAAATTATTATGTATGTTATAATATTCAGAAATATTATTAAAATTAAACTCACACTATGCTAGCAATGTGTATTTAAATATATAATTAGGAAGAGTAATTGGATTATATAAATTAACCAAGTAATATTGATAACTACAACAGATGTTATAATAGTCAATGCACTATTAAAAAGCGGAAAAGCTTTTTTATTATGTGTGTGTGTGTGATAAAGTAGAAAATAAATGTATAAAATGACATTGCCATCGTTAAATACATGTGACATTTCCTTAAAATGTGATATCTCTAGGCAAGTGCCACTGTCTGCACTAATTTGAACGATTACATCTAAGAGAAATTTATCGAAATCTGTATCATCAACCATAGTTTACACTGAGGATATGCGTCTTTCATGCAACTGCGAATTTCATATCAGTTTTGACTTTGAAGTAGATATGAACTCCTAGCTTTGACATTTTACGCTTGATATTTACGTTTTTAGTTTATCCGGGGGGGGGGGGGATTATCTTGATGAAAATAGCTTCTAGGCATGAGAAACCCCATGAAGAAGGGATTCTGGTAGATCAGCTAGTAAAATAAACATCAGGGTAAAATAATATTGCTCTCAACAGCAAGGAAGTCATCATTTTTAGGGCTTCAGAGGTAAATAAAATTTTGTCAAGGCTTGTATAAGTATGGGTTACAAATACAGTATGTTTCATAAAGTTTAAAATAACTCGTGTAACTTTGGAAAATATTTTTAAAAAATTATAGTTACTTTGCTCGAGAAATATACAGGCGTTTAACTTCGATCTTTGGTTTTATAGTCAATATTTAAGTTCAATATTAATCTTCTCGGGAACGCTCTAGTTCTACTTTTTTTTCCACAATTACGATTCTCTGATAAAATATATTTCTGCTTTAGGGTAATAATCACATTTCAATGAGAACTTTAAATTTTTGCTAAATATTGTATAACAGCTCAAGATACACTACAAAAAAAAAAGATTTTTTATTAAAAAAATATTATTAAACTAAACTAAAAGAGCTTCCGGAACCAATTATTTAAGTTGGCACTATGAAATACAGAGAGAATTGTTGTAAAACATTGTGGATTCCATATCTAAAAGAGTGGCTGTTGTGATCAAAGTCAAGGCTGCTCAGCAACATAATAAATGATCTTTAGTTCAATTGCATTTATTTACTATCCTCTTTTTGCAAAATAACTTGAAATTAATTCTTTATTTAATTTTATTCCGGCGAGCCATTTGATTACGATTTCTATAATAACCTATATATTTTTATGCTATTTTTTCAATAAATTAAATAATTATTTTTCTTCTTTAAACTTAATGCTATCTTGTCTCTGAAGTAATTAATTTAACATGTTGACATTAAAAAATATCAATTATATTGATTTTTCATTTTGACGGGGAGAGGAGGCTTAATCTTGAAAAGGGTTAGATTTCTGAAAGTTGCAATACTTTTGACCAGTAGTGTATGTTAGTATTCTTTTTGGACACTTTGATCCTGGATAAAATCAAATGGTGGATTCTGGATGACTTTTTGGGATAGTTCTACTTCCCCCCCCCCCCCCCAAAATTACGATTCTCTGAATTTGCTAAATATTACATGACAGTTCAAGACAAACTATAGAAAAAGATTTTTTATTGAAAAATACTATTAAACTTAACTAAAAGAGGGAAGAAATTACACTGTGAGTCCTGAATTATGTTAGTATTCTTTCTGGACATTTTGATCTAAGACAATAATTATGAGCAAAAGGATCCAATTAATATTTAATTATACAAACATTTTTTCTTCCCCTTTTTTTTCCCCTTAAAAAATAAATAACGGAAATGGTTGATCAAACCATATTTAGACTTTTGTACACTATAAAAAAAAAAGCATTATCGCGCTTTTCATGTTATCTTAATAACGTCAAATTGTTAACAATGACTTTCAGTTTAGAACACGAATTTCTGGGTATTTACACGCCCGTAAATGAAACTTGCGACATTTGGTGATAAAAAACTAACAGACAAACAAAGGAAACGATTTTTCAAGCCTAATTAGAGGAAGTGATTCACTCCAGCAGTCGTACCACTTTCAAAACGACACGATTAATATTTTAGTTTTGTGCTGGCCGTAAGTTATTCGGCTTACTTCATGAAAAACATTGCCTTTTTTAAAAACTTTTCTTTATTTATTCTTATTTTTCTTATTCTTTTTACCTAACAGATTTATAAATGGCGCTTTACACTCGGTTTACTTCAGTACTGAAAAAAAAAAAAAAATGCTTCCGGTATTATTTTGTTTCCAGTTTTATTTCTAAATTTACATCATCAATTTAAATCAACATCCAATAATGATGATAATACTAACCATAACAATAATAAAAAGAAAGAAAGACGGAAAACACGAAACACTTTCACATTTTAAATACTCATTGAAGTACTACATATTAAAAGTATATGATAATCAACAAACTCTTTCTTGAGGAATTGAAATCAATATTAAAATTGCCTGCTACAAGTGTTTTAGAATCTTCCCCAGGCACATTCTAACTATACTTCACCTTTACAATAGACGGGAGGGTTGGTCAATTTCTCACCAAATATAGAACATATCGCCAAGCTGGATTCCGTTTTGGGGACTTTTTTTCAAACTTGGTGAGCAATCGCTAAAAATTGCAAGCATTGTTGACTTTTGGAAATTTTACCACCCCCCCCCCGGTCACTCCACGCTGTCTTTCAATCTTTGAAAAGTGATTCGCCGAATAGACAGAAATCCTTGTCTGAAATTAAATCGAGTGATAGTAATAATAATGATGATAATAAAAATAATTATACGATCAACGCAATTCCGATTTTAGTTGAAACGAGCAATAATATATGTATGAGTTACGGCCAAAGCCCGAAGTTTGGCTAGTTCACGAATTGTCTGGCCAAGAGGTTTGGCGCCAAAGTACTTTCAATTAATATTGTACATTCTACTTTGGCTGGCCATTTCGCGAAGCGGCTGGGAATCCGTGGCCAAGGCAGCGACATTTCGGGAGACAATGTGATATGGGATCTTTAACATTAGGTCTATGGAGCAGAAAAAAACAGTCTTTAAACCAAATAGGTAGGCCGTTCCTGAAGGTAGTATCCTATAGTATCCTTAAAGGTAGTTGATAAATTGAGTACTCAATTTGCCCTCGTATTCAGTGGCACACCCAGGATTTTAGTTTAGGGGGGGCTGAGCTGAAAATACTGCTGAACTCGGTTATAGTGAGATCGATATTAGTTACAACCCTCTTATAACGTCAAAATATTCTGTACCACTTGATTTGCCCATAAAACACAAGCCCACAAGCAAAAACTCATTATAGAGTCATAAATAATTATCTGATCTTTTCAGTGATATTGTAACTGACTTTAACAGTGTTTCATAAACTCTCTGTAAGTATTTATTTAAAAACTGACATCTTTTTAGGTAAAAAATACTTTAGAAATAATTTGAAGACAATAATAATAATAGTAATAATTCATTAGTGACAATTTTCATTTTTTTAAGTTTTTCACTTCAAACTTTCCACCTTTAGGGGGGGCTTGAGCCCCCATAGCTCCCCCCCGTGGGTGCGCCTATGCTCCTATTCATACACGATACGGAACGCATTTGCTCAAGATATAATTCGTCATTTTGAAGGGCGCAAATCTAATCTTCTTCACGCTATCAAGTTGTTACAGCATATACTTTTGCTGAATAATTTCTATTATGGCTTTAACATGAGAATAGAATAACACGAGATGATATTTATATGCAGAGTGGCCATAATTAAACTGCAAGTGTTCAAGGGGTGCTGGAGAGAAAACTACTGAGAATATTCCAGTGAAATTTGGTATCTACACGTTTCAGAACATGCGCAAGTCAAATATGCAAAAATAAAAAATCGTCATTTTCACCCGATAGATGGCGCTGTACCGTATTTCAAAGCTCACCGGTGGCATGTACAACTTGCAAAACCGATAGACAGAGGATAGTGACATTCTAAGAGGCATATAAACAATATAAAACATCATTTACAGTTTATCAAAATTCCATACAATTCGCTTTAGTAATTAAATTTTTACAGTAACGTGCAATCCAAAATTAATGCAAATTAAGATCACAAATTAAACAATTCATAAAGACGCTTTGGAAAACAATTAAACTATTATTTATTCTCATTGACACTCATTGGACCTCTTCTTAATCGTTTCATACGCCGGTATTCTTTCAGAGTAGCTGAATAATTGCTACGATTCTGATAGAATATCTTCACTCACAATGCACGTTCCTTCTTATTCAGAGTCATGATTGACCATTACTCAATGTGGTCTTGTTTTTACACTGTTCGGTGGGCTTAAAATTTGCATATATGACGTCCATAAGCATTGAAACACGATATAGCGCCATCTATCGGGTGAAAATGATGATTTTTTTTTTAATTGCATATTTGACTTGCACATGTTCTGAAACGTGTAGATACCAAGTTTCACTGAAAAATTCCTGGTAGTTATCTCTCCAGCACCCCTTGAACACTTGCAGTTTAATTATGGCCACCCTGTATATTACAAGCTTATTTTTAATTCAGAGATGTCACTTACATTTGAACTCGTTTCGGAAACAATTGTGCTTAAAAAAAAAAGGGAACACAGAAGTACTCATTTTTAAGTGTATGAAACAATCTGCTCTCTTGGTTTTCTTTCTTCCTACTTTGGCCGATCGTCTCAAGCCACTTCGCGAATTATCCGGCCAAAGCCCGAAATCAAGAAAAGACCGGACATCGCCAGGTAAGTTTACAGAAATGTTGGCCAAAACGCGAATGGGCCGACCAATTCGGGAAATGGCCGATTTCGGGCTTTGGACATAACATATGCATACACCGGGCGATTCAAAACAGAGATTAAAGCGATTATCTTTTATGTGATAAGTGATCGAAACTTACACCTGTACTTACAATTATAAAAGTTCGTAAAACAAAGAGTAGCTTTCAGGTATTATTAACCATTTGAGCCGCAACCCTTTCCCAATGCTGGAAAAAGGGCAGCCGTTGCCATCGCTCGACTTAACAACCAGCAAGATGGCGGATAATCGACACGATCATCGCGTGCCACAGATCTAGAGACCCTTTTTTTGACGCAGCTGGCTGTGCCGCACAGCCAGCTGCAGTTATAGATTTCAGTTCCAAATATGTGTTTTATGGAACAAGAAAAACAAACGGGGTCTCTAGATCTGTGGCATGCGATGAACGTTTCGATCGTCCACCATCTTGCTGGTAGTTAAGTCAAAAAAGGGTCTCTAGATGTGTGGCACGCGATGAACGTTTCGATTGTCCGCCATCTTGCTGGTAGTTAAGTCGAGCGATGGCAACGGCTGCCCTTTTTCCAGCATTGGGCAATCTATCCAGCTGTTCTCGCGTTCTTCCATTTTTCAGCAGATGTCAGTGCTGTTAAAAATAATCGTGACCAATCTTTTACGGGAAATGACGTGCTAAAAAGTAAATAATTCTAGTGGAGCTATGTCACCCGCAACTATTTTTATAGAAATCCAATCTATTCTTCGTGACTGGCAACAGTCAAAACTTTAGAGTTGGGTGTTCCCAGAGCGGGATCACTGCGCCTTATAGGGTTAAGGGCTGTATACATATTAAAATACGAAATTTGATTTTTATTTGGTCCCCCCCTTTCCTATCAATTATATTTAGAAAAAAAATGTAGATGTGTGTCTAGAAGATAAATTTTAAAAATCCAATATCTCTCAGTGCAGTGGCGTAGCCAAAGGAGGGATAGAGGGGTCACAACTCCCCCTTCCCCCATGAGGAATTTTTTGCAGCACAAAATGCATATTCTTCACTCCCTTATCACACACACGTATACATATATGTGTTGCAGTAGTCGTAACCCCCCCCCCCCATGAAAAATGTCTGGCCACGCCACTGTCTCAGAGGAATAGTTTCCCAGATGCCACAGGTTGAAAATTTTAGCATTTGTCCCCGAATATTAAGGGGATGTCTCATAAGTGAGAAATGTAAAATTACTTTTCAACTGACGTTAATTTATGTTAGTGGTCCTTCTACAGCTACATTTAACTCCTGGAAATAAAATTTTACCAAGAAATTTCCTAATACATGTTTGGCAGTTTCTACTGAAAGTTAACCCTTTAACGCGCAGTGTTCCCGCTCTGGGAACACCAAACTCTGGCGTTTTGACTGTTGCCAGTCACGAAGAATAGATTGGATTTCTATAAGAATAGTTGCGGATGGCGTAGCTCCACGAGAATCCTTTACTTTTTAGCACGTCATTTCCCGTCACAAAATGGTAACACCACTGACATCTGATGAAAAATGGAAGACTGCGAGAACAGCATGGATAGATTGCCCAATGCTGAAAAAAGGGGCAGCTGTTGCCATCGCTCGACTTAACTACCAGCAAGATGGCAGACGATCGAAACGTTCATCGCGTGCCACAGATCTAGAGACCCTATTTTGACGCCCCCAGTCTCGCCAATATAAAAAAATCTGGATTGACTCCACTTGACTTTCCGAACACTTACAATTAAGATAATTACCAAGCATTTTAATAAATTTTAATCGATGAATAATTCAAACATATATACCAAACTGAAGCTCAATTGAATGCGCCGTTTAAACGCTAGCGCACTTTCAATAATTCCCCCCCATAGGCCATAATGTACAAGACATCTTTGTCGTAGCCCTGTAGAAAAACTATACGTCCTATACACACCAAAATCAATACCGGTCTTAGGATAGTGGTTTATAACATGTATACCCAATTTGAGCTCCATCGGATCTACCGTTTAAATGCTAGCGCACTTTCAAGAATTTCCTCCCATAGGCCATAATGTAAAAGAAACCTTTGTCGTAGCCCTGTAGAAAAACTATACGTCCTATACACACCCAAATCAATACCGGTCTTGCGACAGTGGTTTATAACCTATATACCCAATTTGAGCTCAATCGAATGCCTCGTTTAGGAGCTATCATGTTCACTCACATACACACATACACACAAACACACATACACACACACACACATACATACATACATCTCGTAAAAATAGCATAAATGGATTCAGAAGCTCTCAAAACGTAAAAACACCAAAATCTCGAATTCGAATTTTTTCATGATTACAATACTTTCCTTACATGGTACATGTTCGGAAAGTAAAAATCGCCGCTCTTTGGCGAGCTTTGCAGTCATGAGTCTCGGGGAGTTATGTGCAAGTTCCAACGCTTCCAAAAGACTAAGATGAAAACTAAAGTGAACAAATGAGCGATGGACGCACCAGCGAAGGTATTTGAAGACACTTAATTATTAAAACTACATTAATTGACAACCCAAAATAGATAAAAATGTAACGGAATGCTGCACTTAACTGCATATGTTTAATTATCGCCACCTAAGCGAGAGTCGGGGCGTTAAATTACGAATCAACCCAAGAAAGACAAACACGGCACATTCATGGACTATGATTCGCATTCGAAACAATATTTAAAACGGGGAAGTATAGTTGGAATATACTTCGCGAAGATTATAAAATAGTTTTAATAGGCGATTTTAAATTTTTCGATTCCAAAGATAGGTTTTATGAAACAAGGAAGAAAAATGCGGCACACTCATGAGTAATGACACTCTTTCCAACTTAATGAGAATAAGGAAGAAAAATGGGGACGACGCATAAATTATGATACGCTTTTAATATATAGCATTTTAGTGCGTATTTAAAATCTGAAAGTGTTTCAGATTTTCTTACTTTTTTTATCATTGATTTTGAGAGGAGAAGCCTATAAGCTTTCTGTTTTTCGCCCTCACAAAAAATGTATCTACGAGCAGAACGCCCGTTTAATCCAGCTGCTCGAACAGTTTCAGGTGAAATTGAAGTAAAAAAAAATTTCATTAAATTCTGAAAAAACTTTTACTGCACCCAAACGTGGAGTTTTCACAGATATTCTAATTATAAACTGTTCACGTTAAGTTAACTTTGAAGGTCGATCTTTTCTTACCTCTTGTTTTCAATTCGATTTTCTTCTTTAAAACGTTTTATCACATCCCTCACTGTAGAAAGGAATTAATTGACTAATTTTGCGATATTCCGAACTGATTTACCACTAGTATGATGAAAAATAATCAATTTTCGAATGGTGTTTCCCGTTTCTTTATGACTACGGGCCATTCTTAAATAGCAAATTGATTTTTACGGAGTAAGCAGGGAAAAATGAAAGTCAAACGATTTTTTAGATTCCACCACAAGAAATAAAATAAAACGACAGACGATAATTTTAATTATGAATTTATCCAAAAATATTGCAGCGTACGATGACTTTTCTGGCTATGATGTGCTCTGTCTCCTTCAATATCTTTTTAATGACTATGTCATTTTATCTTTCACCCCCCTTTATTGAAAATTGTCCTAAAAATGCGACATAATTTTACATATATTTAAATACTATTAGTTCATAACAGCTTTAATCTATTGTTACAATATTTCGTAAGCTGTAGAATATGCATAACATGCATTTTTTACATATATTTAAATACTATTAGTTCACAACAGCTTTAGTCTATTGTTACAATACTTCGTAAGCTGTAGAATATGCATCATATGTATAAATAGGTTACAATTATAAAAATTTCAACATAGGGTTACCAGGGGAAATGCACGAAAGATGAGGCCAATTAATATCGTTTTAATATGGCAATAATGAAACTAAAAACATATGGGGTTCAGGGGGGTCTCCCCTTGACGAGGCTCGAACTATTTTTAAATCAGTCAATATTTTTAAAAAAGGCTTAATTTACAATCGCACAGAGATGATGTAAAAAAAATATTGCACTCTAATTTCGAATTCAGTTTTAGGGTACTTCGTTTTGACTACAAATTTTTAAAGTGCACGAATTTTGGGAGCCACTCATATGTGGATCATTTCACTCTGAAATTATTCAACCAAGAGACCTGTAAAAGAAAATTGTTTTTATTAATATATTTCGAAAGAACTTAAGAATATTTCCATTCGAGCTACATTTTTAAAATATCGTTGAAATGATGCTCTTCGGAATTTTCATATAAAATCAATGACTACATCAGAAGTATAGCTCACAAGAAAATAGAAATCACCCTGTAAGACAGCGGTTCTCAACCTTTTAACGTCGCCTCCCCCCTCACATTTTTCAGCATACTCAGTTTTTTAATCTTTAGCAATGAACATTTAGTCGAATTTTCTACAAAATAATGTTATCAGTAAAGTTTGAATAAGCATATTAAGCGAAAATGGATATATTTTTGAGTAAAAATGAGACTAAATAAGAGGATTTTTTAAAAACATACGTCACTACTTGCTCATCGTTTTTTCTCGCGCCCCACCTGCAAACGCTCTGCTGGCCCCACAGGTTGAGAAACGCTGCTATAAGATAGATCACGCAATTTTCATTCGATTACTCTGCATTTCTTTGACATGCAGTTCTTAATTTCTTAAAAGTACTATCACGCTTTTAAGATGTTTTTCAATTTACGGTTCATTTGTGTTCGAAACTGGTTACACTTCTGATTTTTTTTCCTTAATTCAAGCAGAAAGTGAACATGGTGAATCATTTAAATATGCGTGTTTTTATTTTATTTCGATTGAGACAGATAGGATTTTTTTATGTTGTGGTTGTCAAGGGCAACCTCAATATGCATAGGTTTTTTGTGTTAATACGGGATTATGGTAAAAAAAGAGATAAAGACAAGGATGATAAGTGGATAGTAAAAAGTTTTCTTTTGAAATTTTACGCAATATAGATTATTTGGTGCTTTTACTTCCCTCGCACTCAAGATAAATATACACTAAAGCTTATATATTTTTCGCCATGACACTCGATGCAAAGTTTTAAACATGTTGCAGTAGTCAAAAAACGTTGATCGACAAGTGATTTTCCTACAAAGCTGGCACAAATGATGACCGGATTTTAAGAATTTATATTTTCGAAACTACAGGGGAGTCTTCGCTTCGCATTGTGAAATTGGGTGTATATAATACTTTTCTGAAATACATATAATTATTTTAGATACTTATAAACACCCCTCAAATTGTTTTAAGTCATTCCTCAACTATATACAGTACACACCGGTTATAACGGACATGGGATATAACGTACTATCGGTTATAACGTACCTAAAAACTAGGTCCCGATTGCAGTCTTATATTTATAATGTTATTTAACTTCGGTTAAAACGTACTCAACAAAAGTACGTACTTGGGCTATAACGTACTTTTTATACCACAGCCAAAGATAAAATTTTGCTTTTCTTAAGCATTTGATTTCTTTTTACTCGGAAATTTCAGTTCTTTCAAGAACACTCGTTGTCAGTCTTCAGATTCTCTAGCGAGATGAATTGTGTATGAATGAAGGGTGCGATCCTTTATCTTTTTCCCCTGCTAGGTAGGGCTAAGAACAAGGCCATGGTTTTTCTTTGTCATTCATCCATGGAAATGCCTTCTGAAAAGCCCTATGTATAATGATTCTGACGGTAGTGAAGAAGAAACAGAGGAGCCTGTACCAAGAATACCCGATGCATTCAATGATTCAAAAAATCCATGATAATGTTTTTGCATGCCGCAATGATGACGCAGAGACTCTACAAAAGTCTATTATGAATATCCAAAACTGTATTTTTAAAGTAGCATCTGCTCATTTAAAACAAAAGAAAATTACAGATTACTTATCTCAATAAAATTATAATAAAGAATTTTCTCTGTCTTTTATTTAACATACATTTTAAAAAATCAGACTTTTTTAAAACTCATATTACAGTGAAATTATGCTTTTGATAGACAGTGATATACTTTCCTTTCTTCTGCAATATTGAATCATACCTGCGGTATTGCCTATAATGTACTTCGGCTATAACGTACTACTTTTTTAGGTCCCGTGAGAGTACTGTATAACCGTTGTCAAGGTTCACATATTGAACCTTGGTCATTGAATTGGTCACGAAAGGTTCACATATTGAACATTTGTGAAACAAAACTTGTAGCACTTCTTTCTCCAATAAAGTCAACTTTGCTGCTGTATTGGTGCTATATATATATTTAATAAGCCTTCCAAAACCGGGAGGAAATTATGACACACCTTGTATATAAGACGTGCAGCATAAGATAAGCGGGGGGGAAAAAAACCATTATCTTCGAATAAAGTGTTGAAATATGCGTTCGGTGACAAAATAGAACATTTTTTTAAATACATTTTTCATGCACGAAAAAATGCCAATTACAATATCAGACATTAGCATTTGTCCCGAAAGGAAAAACTGACGTAAGCGAGTCTTTTTATGGAGTTTATTGATATCTCAATTGAACCGAACAGCTGCAGTTAATAAAGATTCCAAATGTAAATTCTTGGAAGAGAAAGCTATTTTATATATTTTGAGAAATGTCAGGATGTGACAGTGGTGGTGGTACGACCGAAGACTAAAATTACAAAGAAACAAGGACTATAGGCTACAAGGATTAAAAAAAAAATAAAACATTTTAATGCAAATTGCGTGCAATGGAAGTGCATATTTAAATGTTTCTAGCACAGTGAAACTTTCCTAGAGCGACCACCCTCCGTTCCGTGAAAAATAGGTCGTTGATGGAGGTGGTCGCTGAAAGAATCATAAACATTTAATAGCCAAGTAAAAAAAAATATTTTTAAAAATAGTTTTCTTTTTTTTTATGAAATTGCGTACTAACATGTAAATAATTATACAAATCAATTTTTAAAACTTAAATTTTAATAAAATATGTAGACATTTCGGATTATTTTTTCTGTTTCTGAGAGTATTGCATCTTCTACTTTGCTTTTTACATCTGAGAAAAGAACATCTTGATTTTCTTCATACATTCTGATTTTGACAAAGGAAAATCTATTAAAATTTATTTTTTGGGATTTTTCACGACCAAAAGTAATCCAAAATATTCCTCACCGAATTTCAGTTTTCGTGTGACTCGATCACATCAATACGCTGCTCCAACGTTAAAATTAATCGTTTCTTAAACATATCTCTTCTCTAACCCCTACAAGATTTGTACGGGACGTGTACTTGCACCTGCTGCCGATTTACAGTACAGTGAGAGGTTTGGACTGTACTTTTTATTTTCTTTCACTTCCAGAAAAATGCGTCAAAATTTTCGGACGGGGAACCAGGTCTGGTCGCTTATAGAGGGTTGTGTGGTCTCTTCTGGAGGATCTTTTAACATTAAGTAGGTAGGCTGACAATTCGGTGCCTTAAAAAATGGATGTTTTAAAGGGGGGCTCGCTTAATAGAGGTGATCGCTCATAAAAGTTTCACTGTAGTACCAAAATATATAAATGTTTTACATTGTTGCTGAGAAAACTGTGCTTAGTTTCCAGGTTCACGACTTGTATTTTAATACATTATATATGTATTTTAATAATAATTTTGTATAATTAGAGTAATTCGGAAAGTTCTAGAAAACAGTCCAATTGAAGGGAAGAAACACAAAATTTCATTTCTAGAAATTCGACAAACAATCTTCAGTACACAATTCAGAGATTACGAAGCAATAATTTGATTTATAACATTCAGCCGCTTAGGGAAGCCCTCGCAGATACTGTTATTAAGCATACAATAAAATACTTCTACGGGCTAAATTCCGTGAAAATTCTCGAGGATAACTCTCAGCTGCTCCTCAATATACAACAATAAAGAATTCGCAAACAACCTTCAAAAATACGTTTCTCAAAAGAAGTGGAAGATACCTTATAAAGCGCACACAACACAGTTATGGCTCTCACAATTCGCGAATTCTCAAGCATTCAAAACGCTTTGAACGTTTTAAAAATTTAAGTAGTTTTGGAGATTTTGATAAAATTGTGTTAAGATTTGTTCGAAAATTGTTCGTTGTGTAAAGATTTTTATTTAATGTTTTGAATGTTTCTTTAGACAAATTCTGGAACTATTGAGAAGTCCTACCGTAATTACGAGTGTAAGAAAATCTGGTTTTGCATAAAAAGGGGGGAAAAGAAGGGATCTCTTTAAATTTAATGTTTAAAAAGAAATTGGCGCATGACTACATTAAAATATGTATGTACATTAGTAAGATTAAAATATTTTATGTGTACATCGCAGGGCGTAGCCAGAAATTTTTCATGGGGGGAGGTTACGACTACTGCAACTCCCATATATGCATACATGTGTGTGATAAGGGAGTGAAGAATATACAATTTGTACGGCAAAAAATTCCTCAGGGGGGGGTTATGACCCCTACCCCCCCCCTTGGCTACGCCCCTGTGTGCATGTCAGTATCTTCATACGCTACAGGAGCCTAACGCTGTCAGATTCAAACAGGGCCGGATTTGCCGAGTTGGGGCCCTGTTGGGGCAAAAGCTTCATTGAGGGAGCCCCCCTCTTTCAAAAACTTTTTTCAAAATTTACAAATTTTTAAACGTGAACAATTTGGGGTCCCCTTTTGATTCGGGGACCGGACGCTTGCCCCGAATACCCTCCCGGAAATCAGGACCTGGATTCAAAGGGAAAACATCATTGAAGAAAGGATGAAACCACCAAACAGAACTTTATCTGCCTTGACGTGAAGAGATTCGTTTCTTACGCTCTTAGTCTAGAATACTTAGAATCATTGATGACTTTCAAAATGCCAGACACACAATGACGTTTTCCCGTACCGTTTTTTTTTCCCCCTGTACATCACTTCTAAAAACAAAGATACGAACGTGATAGTGACCCACTCACTCATCACCAACAGGTGCCGGCCTAAATTCGTAAAATAAAACAAAAGCCTGCTGACCACGAACGTTTATTTATCAGTAAAGAAGAATCAATCAGCTAACCTAGTTATCGCGGACTTTCATCGGAAAATAAAACGGTGAATCGAATCAAAGAGTCGGCCAGATGCTAATGAAATCCAGGAAAGAGAGAATCAAATTTCTTGTTAATCCCCCCCCCCCAACCACCTTGCACTTTTTTTGTTTTCGCTTTCGAAGTACGCGAAGCGGTTTTCCACGGAAAAAGGGTTTATCGTCTGCCAGATGACATTTAGGAGTTTTCCCACCCTGCGGCAAAACTGCGTGATGAGGCAAATGCGTTTTCCTGCAAATGGCGCTCGAAAATTTATATTTAGTTGTCACACACGAATGGCTACTTATGATAGCGCTAAAGCTCTGTCACATGCTGCATCACGCTCTGCGTCAAAGCCGGTCCATGCGCGTGTACACGTGATGGTATCCCTCTTTTCAGAAGAAGTCAAATTTAACATTCGATTTCGGGAAATGCCGCAGTCAAACGTAATAACCAATATTAATTTTGCAGCACGTGATCAAATTTCAAATACCGTGTTTACTCGCACTTCTTTTTGCCAATTTTTTATGGTGAAAGCCTAGGTGCGATTATTATGCGGCGAAATTTACTTCACAATACTCGCTAATGCTAAAATATTACTGGTATATATAAAAAGAATTATAATAAAACTAGCAGCGAAACCCGGCGTTGCTCGGGTTAAAATACACCGCATGTTTAATGGTATAAAAGATATTTAAGGATCCATTTTAACGTAGATAATTTAGACTTCTATCTTAGATATTGAGAGACTTATTCGACCATTAAACATGCGGTGGATAGAAAGTATTCCTGCTGATATGGCAACATACGATAAACATTAAATTTTAATCTTTTATTGGAGTTGAAAAACTGTTGTTTAAGTTACTTTGTTAGTGTTTGTCTAAAGTTCATGCTATTTGAATTCGTTCGTAGCTTATTGGGTATAAAAAATGAAAGATAATGTTTAATACTAATGAATACACTGAAATGGTGTTCCTTTACGGAGAATTTCATCGGAATAAGCGAGAGGCTGCGAAGCGGAATGCTATAAAATTTCCGAATGACAATCACCCATCGCAATTGATCTTCACTCGACCAGACATTTCTAGAACTTTCAGGAACATTCCATATCGATTTTAACAGTTGCACACAATTTGGAACTTTCTAGATTATTCCAGAAATTTTTAGAACTTTCTAGAACATTCCATACTGATTTTAGCAGTTGCAGACATTTTGAATCTTTCTAGATCATTCAAGAAATTTCTCAAACTTTCCAGAGCATTCTGGATTGTTTTTAATAGTTGCAGACATTTTGGAACTTTCTACATGATTCCAGAAATTTTTAGAACGTTCTAGATCGTTCTAAATCGATTTGAACGGTTTCACAGGTTTTGGAACTTTCTAGAACTTTCTGGAAATTTTTAGAACCTCCTAGAACATTCTAGATTGACTGTAACAGTTGCACTCATTTTGGAGTTTTCTAGATCATTCCAGGAATTTTTAGAACTTTTCAGAAGTTCTCATGAGTTAGAAAAGGACAAATATATATTTTTTCACATTTTCACCACCCACAACCACCCACTTCCCCCACCGCGATCAAACTCCCTTACTTGAAGTAAGGGACTTCAAGTAAGGGGAGTAAGGGGTCTATCAAGGAATATTTACCGAAGTTAATTCAAGTTGGTGGTGATAGAGAAAACCCTGTCTTTACAAACGAACATTAGCATTTTATATATATATTAAGATTCAGATTTTCGTCACCCACAACCACCCACTTCACCCACCACGATCAAACTCCCTTACTTTCACCGTGAGGCCAAGGGGTATTTATCACCCCAACGGGAAGTTAATTCGAGTTGGTGGTGATAGAGAAAACCCTGTCTTTACAAACGAACATTAGCATTTTATATATATATTAAGATTAGTGACTTACCAAATGTTTGCAAATTATGTACCGCTTATCAAGTAGTCTTTTCATCAGTTTCACACAAAATAAAGCCATTTTTCTTCTTATATATTTATAGATATAATATATGTACTATATTTGTAGACATAAATATAGAGGTAATATATTTATAGACATAAAGCTCACAAACAATGTGAAAAATTTTGACAAAAAATTCTAGCAACATAATAGATAATTCATAATAAATCCCTTCACCGAAGGTGTCAGTAGCACTGAAGTGCTGGTAAGAGTATACAGTTGATAATTTTCTATTTAACTCGGTAGATGGAATCAGGGCCTTAGCCAGAGGGGAGGGAGGTACTTTTATATTTGGCCCTAGCATAATTTGGATTTTTTTGTTAATAAAATGATAATGATTACTACTGATTCGTGAGAATGCAGACATTTTCTTTTCACCTTTAACAGTGGCGGATTATCCTTAAGGCAAACTAGGCACGTGCCTAGGGGTGCGAGGTTTCAAAAGGGCTCTCGGAAGTTTTTAAAAGAAAAAAAATTAAATAAGTACCTACTTGCTTACATAGAAAAAAATACTAGCCAGCATACGCTGACCCGTACAAATTCACGTTTAAAAAAATCATATCTAAATATCGTAGAACACAGCAAAAGCAGCCCCCTTCTTTTCTCGTGCATTTCGTTTGCTTTTAAAGTAACGAATAAAGGACTCCAGGTGGATTCATACTGGCCGTTCCGTGCCGCTCAGACTCCGCTTCACCCCATCGTACCCCATTTTCCGTTTTGAAACTTTGGCTGCCCGCGCGCGAGCTTGCGGAGCCGCAATAAATGCGCCAATGAAATCACGCAATATGCCAGCGAAATGTGACGTCAGAACAATGCTCGCCGCTTTCCTTCGCGGAGTGACGTCATCGAAGTGTCTTAGCGGTACGGAGCACATAGTATGAATACAGCTTCGCTTAAAGATAGAGAAGGTTCTTGAACGGTATATATTTCCGATTTTTAGGGCTTATCCGCCCCCATAGATGGCGATTTTCCTTAAAGATTGAGGGAAGGCGCTTTTGCGGTATTTTACGGTAATTCACTTGCCAGTATACGCGGCTGATTACAAATAGAAATTCCTATCTTGTTGCACACCAGCATCAGAAACATAACTAGTGCTGAGGAGTGTTTGGGTCTGCTAGTGAACCTTCTTATCTTGTTGGACACCAGCGTCAGAAACATAGCTGGTGCTGAGGAGTTTTTGAGTGTGCTAGTGAAGATTCTTATTTTGTTGCACACCAGCGTAAGAAGCATAAATGGTGCTGATGAGTTTTCGATTCTGTTAGTGAACATTCCTATCTTGTTGCACACCAGCGTCAGAAACATAACTGGTACTGAGGAGTTTTTGAGTCTACTAGTGAACATTCCTATCTCGTTCCACACCAGCGTCAGAAACATAACTGTTGCCCAGGATATTTTAAGTGTGAAGATTCCTGTCTTGTTGCAAACCAACGTCAGGAACATAATTGTTGCTAAAGAGTTTTTATGTGTGCTAGGGAAGATTGCTATCTTGTTGCACACCAGCATCAGAAGCATAACTGTTGCTTATGAGTTTTTAAGTGTACTAGGAAAGATTCCTATCGTGTTGAACCGCAGCGTCAGAAACATAACTGGTGCTGAGGAGTTTTTGAGTCTGCTAGTGAACATTCCTATCTTGTTGCACACCAGCGTCAGAAACATGCCTAGGAGATTTTAAGTCTGCTATTGAAGATTCCTATCTTGTTGCACACCAACGTCAGAAACATAACTGTTGCTAAAGAGTTTTATGTGTGCTAGGGAAGATTCATATCTTGTCGCACACCAGCATCAGAAGCATAACTGGAGCTGAAGGCTTTTTGAGTCTGCTAGTGAACATTCCTATCTTGTTGCACACCAGCGTCAGAAACATAACTAGTTCTGAGGAGTTTTTATGTGTGCTAGGGAAGATTCCAATCTTGTTGTACAACAGTGTCAGAAGCATAACGGGCATAGAAGAGTTTTTGAGTCTGCTAGTGGGCATTCCTATCTTGTTGCACACCAGCGTCAGAAACATAACTGGTGCTGACGAGTTTTCAATTCTGCTAGTGAAGATTCCTATCTTGTTTTACACCAGCGTCAGAAATATAACTGGTACTGATGAGTTTTTATGTGAGCTAAGGAAGATTCCTATATTGTTGCACACCAGCGTCAGAAACATAACTGGTCCTGATGAGTTTTTGAGTCTGCTAGTGAACATTCCTATTTTGTTGCACACCAACGTCAGAAACATGCCTAGGAGATTCTAAGTTGTCTAGGAAATTTTAAGTGTGTTATTGAAGATTCCTATCTTGTCGCACACCAACGTTCAGAAACATAACTGGTGCTGAGGAGTTTTTATGTGTGCTGGGAAAGATTCCTATCTTGTTGCACACCAACGTCAGAAACATGACTGGTGCTAAGAAGTTTTTGAGTCTGCTAGTGAAGATATCTTCACTAGCAGACTCACTTCACTGCATCTTCACTGAAGAAGATTGATGAGTTTTTATGTGAGTTAAGGAAAATTCCTACATTGTTGCCCACCAGCGTAAGAAGCATAACTGGTGTTGAGGAGTTTTTTAGTCTGCTAGAGAAGATTACTATCTTGTTGCAAAACCGCGTCAGGAACATTCCATTTATTTGTGTAAAGACAGGCTTATTTTGGTTACTCATTTGTCGGCGATACTTAGTATTGAATAAAACTTATTGCTATCCTTAACCCATTTATGCCTAGCGTCCCTTTTTTGGGACGGCATTATCGCTATCAGTCGAAAACGTTATTTATTTTTCCTAGCCTTTATTCACGAGTATTGAGCCTCAACTCCACAAAATATTTTAACATGACCTGGTAGGATGTTGACACTTCAATTTTTATACATAAAGATTTTAAAAGAAATCATCCCTTGTTCAAGAAGTTGACATCAGAAATTTATCTATTACTGCTGATATTAGCGAAAATCGAAGAAAGTCGCAAAAATATCTAGGCACAAATGGGTTAAACTATCACGATGTTATTGACAATTTTGCAGGACAAATATTTAGGCGAAGAAATATTTAACAAATTTGATTGGATTAATAATTGTTTATTGTGTGGTACCAGTTTTAAAGAAATAATTTAATTCATAGCATTATTGTTTTAGGGTTTTAACAATAGGTTTACCTATCTTAAATAGTAAAATCTGCGTACATAATTAAATATAAAAAACAACCATCTGCCAATTATTTACGATATTCACAATAACTATCCCTCTTGCTTTTTTCACTCTCACCCTATATATATATATATATATATTTCTAATGGCCAGCCTCTGCCGTGAAGGCTTTGACCACAACAGGCCGGAATTGTTGGTCTCTTTATTATGGGGGCACCTAGTAGGTGCACCAACGTCGCCTTCTATGAAGGGACGGACATGACAACCACGCCCAGTCGGGGATCGAACCCCGGCCGCCGGAAGTCTCTCAACCAATATATTAGTAGTTATAATTTTAAAAACCTTATGACCTTCAGAGGGGGGCGTCGATCAAGTGCTAAACTAGGGCGCTTTCAACAGTTAATCCGCCTTTGACTTTTAATCTTTCCTCTTTAGAAATTTTGTTTCTGGATACGTACTTAGCTGGAAGGAAAGAGCCAAATAATACAGAACACGAACCAAGCAATAGATTACGCAATTTTTTTCTATGAAAAAAGTGAAATGCACTAAAAGTAACATTTTTTTTTTTTCTGTGGGCGTGTGTAAATAGATTTCTAAAGCAATATATGCATCAGCAAAATGCAAGAATGAAAATTTACAAATAAAGTGAAAGACGGCCGTTTAGCCCAGTGGTTAAGGGGATGGTGGGCTATGACATTACCAAAAATTCGCAAAAATTCGCATTTTTCAATGTATTCATCTAAAATGTATTCATCTTCTATGATTTTTACTGTATCTGAAACAAAAAACTGCATGTCTCTAACTTAATTAGTAAAAAAGTTATAAGCGTTTAAAAAATGTAAGTATCTCATAAATGGTCCTTTAAATGTCCGAAAAAATGCCTTTTGTGCAAAATGAATATTTTTCGCAGATCTGTGTCTTTAAAATGTCCCTTGCGACACAATTTTTGAACAGTCTCATAAAATTCATAACAGAGACTCAAGATACATATAAGAATAAAAATTTTCTTATCCGTTTTAATTTTGGTGATCATTAAAATTATATAAATTCAATATAAGTTTGTAAAAGCATGAAAATTTTGTGAAAATTCAGTGTTAACGTATAAAAATACTTCCTAAAATTTTACTTTTCAACGAATCTCTAAATTAATAAGAAAACTTGTTCGGAATGCATTTTTGAATAATAACAAGAGAAAATTGAAGGAAAAAAATAAAAATTGGCGCTCAAGAGACATTTTTTCGAAATTCAATTTTTTTGAAATTTAAATTTAAAAAAAGTAATGTTTTTTTAGTTTTTTAAGTATTTAATTTTGTCATACTTCAAAGCATATCATCAATTCATAATTTTTGGTCAAAAATTAAAAAGAAAAACTTTGATAACGTCCACCGTCCACTTAACCCATTTGTGCCTGGATATCTTTGCGACTTTCTTCGATTTTTACTGATAACAGAAATAATAGATAAATTTCTGATGTCAAATTCTTGAACAAGGGACGATTTCTTTTAAAATCATTATGCATAAAAATCGAAATATCAACATCCTACTTCATCATGTTAAAATATTTTGTAGAGTTGAGGCTCAATACTCATGAATAAAGGCTAGGAAAAATAAATAACGTTTTCGACTAATAGCGAAAATGCCGTCCCAAAAAAGGGACACTAGGCATAAATGGGTTAAGGCGTTGGACTGGTAACGGGAAAGGTGCTGGAATCAACCCCCCCTTCCATGATCTGAATAGTCGAATCGAAACAGTATTCATGAAAACCACCATTCTTATGCATTTGAACTCTAAATCCGCTGTTTTAACCCATTTATGCCTAGTGTCCCTTTTTTGGGACGGCATTTTCGCTATCCGTCGAAAACGTTATTCATTTTTCCTAGCCTTTAATCACGAGTATTGAACCTCAACTCCACAAAATATTTTAACATGACAAAGTAGGATGTTGGCATTTCAATTTTCATACATTAGATTTTAAAAGAAATTATTCCTTGTTGAAGAATTTAACGTCAGAAATTTAATCTATTATTGCTGGTATTAGCGAAAATCGAAGAAAGTCGCAAAAATATCCGGACACAAATGGGTTAACCCATTCGTGCCTGGATATTTTTGCGACTTTCTTCGATTTTTGCTAACACCAGAAGTAATTGATAAATTTCTGATGTCAACTTTTTGAACAAGGGATGATTTCATTTAAAATCGTTATATATAAAAATTGAAATGTCAACATCCTACTTGCCATATTAAAATATTTTGTGAAATTGAGGTTCAATACTCGCGAATAAAGGCTAGGAAAAATAAATAACGTTTTCGAATGATAGCGATATTGCCGTCCCAAAAAAGGGACGCTAGGCATAAATGGGTTAAAATAAGTGAAGGAGTTTTCAGAAGTCAGCAGAGGAAGTTCTAGCAAATACCTCTGCTTTAGTCTGATACTTGAGAAATTTTATAGATGGAGCAGGAGGATAAATGTAACTATGTTGTTTTTGTTGTTTTTATTATGAACACGTATATCGGATTTGCGTGCTTCGCTCTAAGCCCGCTTATAAATCCTCGTCAGTAGGACAACACAAAGGGGGATGCTCTCCGTGGGGGACTTTCTAAGGGGTCCTAACCCGTATTTACACTAAGTTTCTGAGAAAACCACGGAAAACTAAATGTAATTAAGGAAAGACATCACTGAAATACCTCCAAAAAATCGATTCTTATTTTTTAATCCTAAGTTATAATTTAATTCATTGTGGACAATTTAATACCAACATTTCAATCATACGACATTTATTTAATGAGATATAGCGAAAACATTTCTAGATATATAACGGAAACAAATTCCGAATTTTATCTTTAAATGCTTATTTCTCAAAATAGCAAATTCTAACTCTCCGCGCCCCAACAGTAGCCGAGCTCGATTGCACTCTAAACTGGGCGACAGAAGGTGCCTGGTTCAAAACCAGGTCGCGTCCGTCGGCCTAACCGTTCGGAGTTTTCAGGGGTTTTCTCCGAAACTTCGCTTAAATAAAGGGTTAGGATACCTTAGAAAGTCCCACACGGATGGACGCAAAAAGTTTGTTTTTTTATAATTAAAATAAAATATTTATTTTTTGCAATATTAAATATCTTAATGATTGTAGTTCATATCATTAGCAGGAATATTTTTTTTTTTTAATTTTGAAATGAAATTTTTTGAAAAATATTGAAAACTTTTGTTGTTATTCCGTGATACTATTATAGTAATTTCGGAGACTTGAAATTTTGTGTTATACATTTTTGTGCTTTTGAGTAGTTAACCCATTCGTGCCTGGATATTTTTGAGACTTTCTTCGATTTTTGCTAACATCAGCAGTAATTGATAAATTTCTGATGTCAACTTTTTGAACAAGGTATGATTTCATTTAAAATCATCATGTATAAAAATTGAAATGTCAACATCCTATTTGGCCATATTAAAATATTTTGTGGAATTGAGGTTCAATACTCGCGAATAAAGGCTAGGAAAAATAAATTACTTTTTCGACTGATAGCGAAAATGCCGTCCCAAAAAAGGGACGCTAGGCATAAATGGGTTAATAAACTGTATTTTATTTATTTTTACTATACACAAAACAGTATCGTGTGCAATCACCCAGCAAAAATCATTTTAATACTTATAATAATTTTTTCGTCCAAGATTTCTGGAGATAGAGCACTTTTTAGTGATTTCATGCCTCGAATGGGCGAGTCCTCCCGAATAAAACAGACTCTTCCTACAAAAGTAGTGAGTATTTTGCTTGCATTATTTTTGAAAAATGCCGTAAAATTACGCTAAGCTACTAATATGGTTATACCTGTTTATCTAGTATTACATTTCGTTTCATAAACATGTTTTTATATCTTACTTCCAAAAGTCTTGTATTGTATACATCCCTGTATTACCTGTACTTGTGCATCGGCATGACAGAACGGGAGTTAGCCAATGTGTACGTAGCACAGTTGTTAAAGCCACTGACATTGGTAGATGGCTCAAGTGGAGGAACAAGGTTCTGTCCTCTCGCGGGGCCGTCGGTCTAGCGGTCTGGAGTTTTGGGCGGTTTTCTCCAGATGTCACGTGAATACGCGCTAGATACCCAGAAAGTCCTCCCCCAAGGCATGCATTTGCCCTCCCCACTGTGTTTGTCCTTTCTTTGACGTGGATTCCTCGGTTCCTCGTGAGCAAGCACACAAATGCGAATACATGTTCGAACACAACAACAACGGAAGAGACGGTGCAGTAAATAATATTGGTAGAGCTCAATGACAAGAATACGCCTCCTGCAAGGGCAAGGTCGAGTTGCAAAGAACCAGATTTTCAAAGATTTTTATGCGGGATGCAATACTACACACAGAAAGGGGATCTTCGCCGTCAAGTAGTCATTGGAGAGAACAGGTTTAACACCAGGGCTCACGATAAAATAACTGAATAAAAAATGGTTTACTCTTCTTTGAAAAAAAAAATTGGTCGATCGCCAAGAAATCTCAAGGAATCAAGGCTTCCATAAATTTTCTTAGCATAAACTAATAAAGAGAATTAGTTATTTCAGTAGAGTGCTTTTGGCTTTTTCTAGCAATAACTCTAATAAAATTCCTGAAAGTCTTGAATACTTGAATCGCAGATATTTCTCAGAAATCGATCAACCGATTCAGGGCTAAATTTAATTCAAGCAGTTTAAGCTATAAAAAAACAAACTCTAATTACAGAAGATCAGGTGTAAATTAAACTTTCAAGCTTTAACCCTTTAACGCGCAGTGATCCCGCTCTGGGAACGCGAAACTCTGGCGTTTTGACTGTTGCCAGCCACGAAGAATAGATTTGATTCCTATAAAAATAGTTGCTGGTTGACATAGCTCCACGAGAATCCTTTACTTTTTAGCACGTCATTTCCCGTCAAATAATGGTCACGATTATTTTTAACAGCACTGACATCTGCTGAAAAATGGAAGAATGCGAGAACAGCTGGATAGATTGCCCAATGCTGAAAAAAGGGCAGCCGTTGCCATCGCTCGACTTAACGACCAGCAAGATGGCGGACGATCGAAACGTTCATCGTGTGCCTCAGATCTAGAGACCCTTTTTTGACGACAGCTGGCTGTGCGGCACCCAGCTCTCCACACTTGCTGGTAGTTAAGTCGAGCGATGGCAACGGTTACCCTTTTTTCAGCATTGGAAAGGGTTGCGCCTCAAAGGTTTAAGGATATTATTGCCGTCTTTATGATGGTGGTATGAATTAAATACGTCACAGATTGAGACATAATTGCAGTTAATAACTAAAGGAATTGAATTATACATAGCTCCACGAGAATCCTTTACTTTTTAGCACGACATTTCCCGTAAAAAATGGTCACGATTCTTTTTAACAGAACTGACATCAGCTGAAAAATGGAAGAATGCGAAAACAGCTGGATAGATTGCATGATACTGAAAAAAGGACAGCCGCTGCCATCGCTCGACTTAACGACCAGCAAGATGGCGGACGATCGAAACGTTCATCGCGTGCCACAGATCTAGAGACCCTTTTTTGACGACAGCTGCCCTTTTTTTCAGCATTGGGAAAGGGTTGCGCCTCAAAGGGCTAAAGATGAGAAAGAGGTTGTGATAGCGGAGTATTTTAATGTACGCAAGTGCATTGCAGGGAAGACTGGAGTTCAGTTCAGGAACAAAATTTTTTTGTCTCCGCTGCTCAAACGGTTAAATCCCTAGAGCTGCAGATATACCCAACAATGTTTAAAGAGCTGAGAGGCCCAAGAGCGCAGTGTGCTGAGAAAGAAAAGCTTTGTGTTCGCTCTGAATAAGTTACAGGTCACTGGTTAGGTCAGAGATGACAAGATTTTCTTAGCAACAAGACGCGTGGGGAAAATAAGCTTTCTTTCATATTTCGGAAGTGTTGTTGTACAAACCAGCAGAACCTCCGGGGGGGGAGGAGAGAAAAAAAAATTAAGCAATATGCATCTACATATAAATATGTATATTGTCCCCCCCCCAAAAAAAAAAAAAGCGGAAAAGGAATCATGACATAATGGGGTTGAAGGGGAGGGGTTATGCAGCGTAAAGAACATTCATTTTATTTTTTATGTCTGCAGAGGGAGATTTTTAAAAAATGTTTTTGTACTATGCCGTGGTTATGTATATTTTGGAAACGCAAGACTATAATTTTTCCATTCTTCTCATTTAGCATGACTTTTACTGTTTAAGTTGAAGTACATTTAGGAAATTATCTTTTAGGAAAACAAACTACATGTTTTTTTCACTGTTTAGTATCAAAGAAAGTTGAATCAGACAGCGTTTGTGTATTTAAAAAAGCTACCCCAGGCCTGTAATGTAGATATTGTATTTTAGTATTCATTTAAGTTTGTTTTTCTCTTTTGTAAAATTTAATATGATGAACTGTTGTTTTCAATCAGGATTTGTGTACTTCAGAGATCTCAAAATTTATATTTATTTATTAATTTACTTTCTTTTAACGCAAACAGTAGAATTTTTATTTAACCTTGTCCTTAAAATATTACTTCCGGAACTCATTTAAACAACATTTAGTACATTACAAATTACTTTTTACGACCTTCTGATGGGTAGTTTACTATAATATATTTTTTAAGTCTCTTTCAATCTTTCTTTTACTGTTTAGTTATCAAATTTACTATTATTATTTTCCTTTTCTCTACATTGAAATAGCCGTCATAGCGAATCATCCGCGTACGAAAATTTTAAATGCTAAAACAACTTTTTTTTTTTTAAATGGAAAAAGTTGAAAGGTAATGCTTTGTGTTATTTCTGAACTTCATTTCTTCGTATCAAGCATCCAGTGGTTATGCCACTGAAAATGGTAGCCGGCCGAGGTGTGAAGGTCCCGGGTTCGGGTCCCATCGCGCGGCTGTCGATCTCACGGTCTGGAGTTTTGGTAGGTTTTCTCCAGATGTAACGTGAATACGCGTTAGAACCCCTTAGAAAGTCCTCCTGCCAAGGCATCCCCCATCCTAGGCAATATACCCCGCGTGCAGGTTTGCCTTAAAACACACAAAACAAAACTCGCATCAAGCATCTCCCTTCGAAATAAATAATCACGATATACACTCTTTTTAAAAACGTATCCATAAACTTTATTGAGATATATAAAAAAACAATGTAAATAAAATATAAATCTATCCTTTTTTCTTAACACCGTAGTCTAAAAAAATAAAGGTCTTTGTACAAAAAAAAAATGACTATTTACAGTAAGGAGCGTAAAGCCTGCAAAGCTGCTTTTTGGCTGTTCAGAAGTGGATGCTGGTCATTTTAGATTTCATTCTTCTCATCGTCCCTGCATCTCCGACAGCATTTTGGCTACGAGGCCTGCGGCGAGCATCTCGATGACCCTGGATCCGCCGCCGTGCTTGTTGCCCTTTCCGCCCATTCCGCCGAGCATACCGCCGCCGCCTCCGCCTTGGCCAGGTCTGGCGACGCACAGACTTCCGAGCAAGGAGATGACTACGAGCATGCACAGGAAAGTTCGGCTGTTCATGGTGAATGGAGCTGCGGAAGAAAAAGGAACAGTGGGTGAGAGAATGGGCAAGATATAGAGCTAAATGTGTTTAAAAACCCTTTAACGCGCAGGGTTCCCGCTCTGGGAACACCGAGCTCTTGACGTTTTGACTGTTCCCAGTCACGAAGAGTAGATTTGATTTCTATAAAAATAGTCTCGGGTGACATAGCTCCACGAGAATCCTTTACTTTTTTTAGCACGTCGTTTCCCGTTAAAAAATATTGTCACGATTATTTTTAACAGCACTGGCATCTGCTGAAAAATGGAAGAATGCGAGAACAGAAGGATAGATAGATTGGCCAATGCTGAAAAAAGGGCAGCCGTTGCCATCGCTCGACTTAACTACCAGCAAGAGGGCGGACGATCGAAACGTTCATCGCGTGCCACAGATCTAGAGTCCCCTTTTTTGACGACAGCTGGCTGTGCCGCACAGCCAGCCAGCTGCGTCAAAAAAGGGTATCTAGATCTGTGGCACGCGATGAACGTTTCGATTGCCCGCCATCTTGCTGGTAGTTAAGTCGAGCGATGGCAACGGCTGCCCTTTTTTCAGCATTGGGAAAGAGTTGCGCCTCAAAGGGTTAAACATGACTCCGTTGAAGCCATGCAGAACAAAATTTATTTCGATGTAAAATCTGAATACACCCCTCCCACGCTTATCAAAAACAAATTTATGACGTTGTGCTTTTTGAAGGGATGACAGCGACTAGTGTGAAATTTGTAAATGGAGATAAGGTTACAATTTTCACTTTTAAAGTTCTCATTTCACGTTGGGAAAAAGAAAAAAAAAATGTTTTTTCTAGAACTTTCAATTATTATTGTCTGGGAAACTCTATTTCATTTAACAAAATTTACCAAAACTTACTTCGCTTTTTACTTTTCGAATGACAATGTTTTATTTATTTATTTAGGCTTAGAAAGAGTTGGAAAATGCCCAATCTGTTGCACAGACATCAAAAAAGGGAAAATGTATTAAAATAAAGTAAATTAAAATAACGTTTCGGAGTTTTTACATATTATTTGGCAGTTAACAAGTATCATAAATGTCCAGCATTTAAATAAATACAGTTGTACAAATTTTTAACTTAAGAATGCATGCCCACTCTGATATCTGTACAGTACATTGTTCTTTGATGGGGAAAAAGTATAGCTAACAAATGTATGTTTATTGAATTGGTTATAGCTAGGTTTTATCAATGTGCCATGTTTCAAACGTTGAGTTGAATGTTATTGATCAAATGTATCAACAAGGGAAAAAAAAAAATCTGAATGCTATTGGGACAAAATATGAAACTTTTTTACAGTACAAAATTTGTAACCTTTTTTTCTTACAGTCACTGACCACTGATTGTATTTTTATTTAACTATTCTGATCAAATTATCAAGATTTCAGATTCAGCTTACCAAATAATAATAATGATAATAAATAAATAAATAAAAATAATTTAAAAAATCTACTTATACAACTTAAATAATAATATTGTCCCTGTTACTTAGCTGAACTTATAATCAATGAGTTGTTTATAGAAAACAAATAAATAAATAAATAATAAAAGAAAGGATTTAGTGAGAAAATACTATAAATCACCTTTAGTTAACATTATTTCAAAACTTTTATTACTTTCCATATTTAGTTCACAGTAACTCTAAAAGAGCTAGTAGCACAGTAAGATAAACTGAGTGAATAGTTACTCCTAAGATAGTATAATAACTGCTAAACTATTTAAATGCACTGTACAATGACACATTTTAAGGTAGATAGCTGTAAATTATCTAATGCAACTTATAAAAATAAAATTCATAAGCTCGGAAATTAAAGCACAAAATAATCCGAGGAGATATCCTTTTATGAAAATATTGAAGAATACATGCATGTTTAAGATATTTTCTTGAATGTTTCAAAGTATTAACTGTTTATTAAAATGTATATCAAGGAACACTCTGAAAATTGTCGAGTATCTGACATTGGTTTGTTTCTTTTAAAAGTTGTTTACTATTTCTACATATCAAAAAGTCAGACTTAACTGCATCTCGATTTACTCTCATTTTTGTTTACTACAAAATAATAACGCTTTTTAAAATATTAATGAAATCACTTAAAATGGCATATCGTTTCTACAGAATTAAAAAAATGAACATTAACTGTAAAAATCCTTTATAGATTGCCAAGAAGATGTCAACGACAAGCATAACCACGAGTAAACTGATGATCACGGACTGAGATTATTATCGACTGTGTAAGATCATTGTGATATAATTTTCCTTTGTCGGATAAGAGGCTTAGCGTCACACTTTGTAACCAGTAAGAAATGCCTCTGTGCTTTTCGTCATGCACGTTTATATTGTATTTATTTATTTGGAAAAAACTGCTGGCAATGAAATCTTAGAAAAAAATAATAATTTATTTGAAATTTAATTGCATGAAGTGTCGATAATGGGTTAGTAAGGCTTGAATATTTTCTTTCATTAATTCATGCAATGCTTTTGAATATGCTCTAACGAAATATACCTGAGGGCGTCAAATTTCTTACACAGTTGTATTAAAGACCCTTAAAAAATAGCTGGTGTTGAGATTGAAATACTTTGTTAAAAATATGCAAATATGAAAATAGTACACAACGTACGTTTCGGGAGGTGCAAAGCGTACGCCGTTCTTCATCTGCGAAAAAACACTAACCGACACTCAGGCAGGAAGGCAGTATTCTTGTCTGTGTGGTTGGTGATTTCTGCAGCTGAAGAAGGTCAGATCCTTTGTACCAGCTGAAACACACTTCTTGATCTCTACTATTTTCTTTATGTGTATGCTTTTTAATAAAATATTTAATTTTCTTTTCCCTCAGTAGTTTTAACAGCGGAAAATGAAAAATTACAATGATTGAAAGTGGTGATATATGTGCATTTAAAGTGATTTTAATATTAATAAAATTCAGCAATCCTCGATGGAGTTATAGAGAATTAGCAATGCTAACTAAATCTAAATACAACTATGCAGTTGGCACAGGCGAATTCTGCTGATAATTACAGTTGTAAAATTCTAAAAATATGATAGTATTTTAAGTATTAAATTAACTGAAATCTCCCAAAGTTATTTTATAATATTAGTTTATTTTTTTGTCCATTTTCCGTAGTATGTAGTTTATTTTTATTTTATTTTTTAATGAAGTAAGAATCTCTCGGAAGAATTTTTTTAAGTTTTTCTCAGAGTACTATATATTTTTTATCTTTTAAAAATAATAATAGTTTTATTAAAAATTTTGATTTATTATTATGAATGTGCATCTATAACAAAAGAAGAAAAAAGTAAAGAATATTTGTTTACAAAACTTTTATTCCATCGGGAAATTAAAAAGAATTACAATTTTTATCTGTTTGTAAGATAAAATGCTATGCCAACGTTAATAATTTGAAGGATGTATATATTAAAGTCTTCGAGTATCAAAGGGATTACAATGCTATTAGAATTAAAGAATGATTCCATAATGCCTTTCTATACAAATGGAGGTTTTTATGAATTTACACAATTTGGTTTACAAAATTATTTAGTATTTTTCAGTGAATGAATTTTTTTCTACGTGGCTTTCAAAAAGTTATCCCAAGCCCACATGGATCAGACCTGTATTAAGGAGCAGTTGGGTCAGCTCATTTTTGAAAATATTGAGTGGGTTGAAATTTTTTCAATATGGTGAAAAAAATGTTTTCGAGGTAACTGCTGAGTTGGAAGTAATAGAAACTAAGTAATGATTTAATTTTTAAAAAAGTTCTATAATCTCACTTCTTTTGTATCTTTTTAAAAATAATTAACTTGTGAACCCTGATATTATCCATGATTGCAGCTTAAAAGCTGAGAGAGTTTGTGAAAATGTAATAATAATGATGTTAATTCCAACAGAAATATTCTGTTACTTTATTTTATAGATTTACTGTTAGAAATTATTTCTGTCGCATGAATAAATTCTGAAGAATGAATTCATAATTCCATACAGAAATGAATGAATCTGAAATTATTTGGTCTTGAATCCAGGAGCCAGATCCTTTGAGGAATCAGCAACATAAAAATAAATTAAAAGGTATTAGTAAGAAAAACCTTAGATATATTTCAGACCTTTCAAGGTATCAGTTTAGGAAACAGATTTTCGTAGACACCAACCATGAAGTTATTGTTGATTAATTACTAGAAAAAAGGACAAATGCTATTACAAAAAATTACAAAATGCGTTTTCAGGCTAGAGGAAGTGTTTAGGAAACATAAATTATTTAAATAAATTGATTATTTTTTAACGATGTGAGAATACTGTACTTTTATTTTGCGGTATTTCTTATAGTGGCCGACCAAAAAAGCTACAAGAATTACTTGTAAAAGATATTGTAGCCACAATGGAGAAAATAAAAACAATTAAGAAATATTTTAAAGAAACACAAAACGAATGAAAATTAAAATGACAATAGAATGATAGTTCATTTTCTGAAAGTGCAATAAATAAATAAATAGCAAAGTGGAATTTTGTAATTAATTTGGAATTTAAAATGAAATGCAATTAAAAGGCAAATTGTGATATTTTTCTATAGATGGGTATAACCGCATTTCTGGCTTCATTCACACAAATCTATGGACTGGATTTGAAACTGGACAACTGGATTTTAAAATCCCTTCTTGTGAGTCACGCTGAAAAAATTTGACTTAACAGAAATCCTGCACATGCGCAGTGATCTCTCACTTATGCGCGGGCGCAGGGGATTGCGAAAAAAAAAAAACGCAAGTGAGAGAACGCATAACAGAAAAAACTAAAGAAAGGAACTTGAAATATCAGTACATTGAACTGCAGCATATTGTAATTTATACTATGTATACACTAAAAAATCTAAATAAGATAAATTTCAAACGCGGAAAAAAAAACACGCATAAAAGAGAGCGCGTATAAGTGAGACATCACTGGAATTGAAACTCATCAACCTCTAAGGATGCAAAGTCTAGAGACACCTTTAACCCTTTGAGGCGCAACCTTTTCCCAATGCTGAAAAAAGGGAGGGCAGACGTTGCCATCGCTCGACTTAACGACCAGCAAGATGGCGGACGATCGAAGCGTTCATCGCGTGCCACAGATCTAGAGACCATTTTTGACGCAGCTGGCTGTGCGGCACAGCAAGGAATTCTCGAAGGATTCTGGTGGAGCTATGTCACCCGCAACTATTTTTATAGAAATCAAATCTATTCTTCGTGACTGGCAACAGTCAAAACGTCAGAGTTGGGTGTTCCCAGAGCGGGAACACTGCGCGTTAAAGGGTTAAATAAAAGCACGTGGAGAGACATAGGTGTCTGCAGTGAGAGTGCTGAAATCCTTTAATATCCAGATAATAATAGAATATTTAAATATCCAGACAGAGCAATAGAGAAATCAGAAATGATTGATTTAAACTTGTGAGGCTGTCAAGATGTATCAGAAGATCTATTAAAATTATCCAGGTTTTCATAAATTAATATTCCTATCATTGCTACATAAAAATAATAATAATAATAAAAATAAAAATCTGCATAAATGTGACATATAGAAGGCACCACGACAAAAAATCTCACTAACATTTTTAGTGTTCGCCTAAACAAAATGGGTTAACGTTCGTTACAGAGAGTTCACGAAATTTGGCAACGGCACAGCGGGAATAGGGTTTTCGAATATAACGTCAGACTTAACGTTCGACTTACTTGCTGGCAAATTAAAGGAGGCACTAGACGTCTTTAAAAAGAGCGCGTGGAGAGACGTGAGTGTCTGCAGCGAGAGTAATCAGAAATGATGGATTTATGCTTGTGAGACTGTCAAGATATATCGGAAAATCTGGTAAAATTATCCAGGTTTTATGAGTGAATATTTCTACCATGACTACATAAAAGAAGGCACAACGATAAAAATTCTCAGTAACATTTTTAGTGTTCGCCTGAACAAAATGAGTTAGAGGTACCTGAAGGGCGATCGTTGTCACAGGACATTTGGACAGTTTTAAAAACAAAACAGTGATGTAAAACACTCGAAAATAATTAATAATGCTTCTTCACCCTATGCACTATGGACTGACATTAACCGTTAAGCTATATGCCACGTGCAACTTTTAGAAAAAATTCATAAGCGCAAAAATTTCTTTGAAAAATGGGGCAAGTATTGATCCGTTTTTGAAAATATCGCGAAATTCTGTACTTTATGCATTTTTTTTTCTGACAATTTCGTAACTGCTATCGGTTCATTCTCAATATCAGTTCACAGTGCAACTTGTAAAGAGACATTCTAAAACTATCCGAGTCTCTAGCTGAATTAAATTTTTTTTAACCCTTTGAGGCGCAACCCCTTTTTTCAGCATTGGGCAATCTATCCAGCTGTTCTCGCATTCTTCCATTTTTCAGCAGACGTCAGTGCTGTTAAAAAAATAAACGTGACCATTTTTTGACGGGAAATGACGTGCTGAAAAGTAAAGGATTCTCGTAGAGCTATGTCACCCGCAACTATTTTTATAGAAATCCAATCTATTCTTCGTGACTGGCAACAGTCAAAACGCCAGAGTTTGGTGTTCCCAGAGCGGGAACACTGCGCGTTAAAGGGTTAAAGCTGTTCAAAAGTTGCATGATTTTCAAGTGAGACAGCCTTAACGTTACAGAAAGTTCACGAAATTTTGGCAACGGGACAGCGCGCATAGGGTTTTCGAATACAACGACAGACATAACGTTCGACTTACTTGCTGGCAAATTAAAGGAGCAGGTAGTAAAAAATCCAAGGAGCTCTTTCGAAGGGCGCGGTCGATCTGATGCCTAAAAGAGGAATCTGTCCACACTAATATGCTTTTGGGAACCGTCAGGGCGAATCAGTGAATATATATTTTTTTCCCGCACTTTTTCTCGGTTAGAAGAGCAATTCGTAATCCTACATCCCTCCCCCCGGGATAAAAGTAATAATTATGACGCGGATTAAAATGCTCTGGCTGAAACCACTAAACTTTTTTGTTTTCCTTTTTCCTGGTTCGAAAGGTAGAAATTTATTCAATTTTTCGTTTCAATTAAGGGTTGTTGAACCTTTTTCCCCTTTTCTTCGGTTCGAGGTTGAGGGAGATAAAAGCCGGACGACCGGGGGGTGAGGTGTTTTTTTTCGGAAGAGGGAAAACTATGCCACCCATCCACACATGTTCGTTTTTATTAATTCGTGGTGAATTTCCTTAATGTTTTCTTCACGAGTCTCTCTCTTTTACATACATACATATAGCCTTAAGTTAACTTCTTGATTTGCATTGTTAACCCTTTAACGCGCAGTGTTTCCGCTGTGGGAACACTAAAATCCGACGTTTTGACTGTTGCCAGTCACGAAGAATAGATTTGATTTCTAGAAAAATAGTTGTGGGTGACCTAGCTCTACGAGAATCCTTTAATTTTTAGCACGTCATTTCTCGTAAAAAAAAATGGTCCCAATTCTTTTTAACAGCAATGACATCTGCTGAAAAATGGAAGAATGCGAGAACAGCTGGATAGATGGCCCAATGCTGAAAAAGGACAGCCGTTGCCATCGCTCGACTTAACTACCAGCAACATGGCGGACGATTGAAACGTTCATCGCGTGCCACAGATCTAGAGACCCTTTTTGACGACAGCTGGCTGTGTCGCACAGCCAGCTGTCGTCGATCGTCCGCCATCTTGCTGGTAGTTAAGTCGAGCGATGTCAACGGCTTCTCTTTTTTCAGAATTGGTAAAGGGTTGCGCCTCAAAGGGTTAAAAGCTATACAGGATCTACTTTTTAATCATGTATTATGATTACGTTATATGTTACTCAATCGCTTCCACAGCGATAATAATCACTTATTTCAGCATTTCCACTGTTAGTTTAAAATAGTTCCATTCAGCATTTCATATTAACTTTTTGCTTCCTCTTATAATATTTCTTCAATCTCTTAACAATCTTATTCTCTTCCTTTCTGTACATATTCACCTGTACGTGTGACTTAATTTGTGGACTTGCGTTCATCTAGTCTTGGTAAGATGTTCTTTGAACTACGTATGCTACCATATTTGTGATAAGGTTCTTGAAGAGTTTATAAGCAAAACAACATCGAAGACTTGGGAAAATTCTGCATATTTCCTCACAGACTCTATTACGCAAAAAGAATAAACCTAAGAGTTCGCAAAAAGAATAAACCTAAATGTCTATAGTGTAATTTTTTAAAAAAATGTTCACAGAAATCACACTGCAAAATTGATTAAGCTGCCATCTATGACGGAAATTTCTTTTTCTCAAAACATTGAATTTTAAAGTTTTTTTTCCCCTAAATGAAAAATTCTTATATGCTCCAGAATGTCTACGAAGAGGTATTTTCATTTTTTAAGGTCTTTGGTTGTTTTTAAACTGTATATCACGAGCTATATCACGAGTTTAGTTTCTTTTTTACTCTCCAAGAACAGCACCTTAAATGTATTATGCACAAAATGAGTCTATATTTTTATTTAATTTATTTTTTACAGTCTCTGACATAATTTAATCTTTTTAAAATCCCATTCTTCAAAAAGTGCATCTGAAATTGAAAGAAAAGGAAGAGAAAAAAAAAACTACTTTTAAAGAAGTAATGCATATCTAAAAGAGTCCAAAGACACGTTTCAGGATTTGATGCCATTAGAACGTGAAATTGGCTATATTATGAATTTTTGGCCTCACCATGGCCGAGTGGAAAAGACATTGAACATGAATGATAGATGGCTGAAGTGTGAAGGTCTAGGCTTCTGGTCTATCGTGTGACTGTCGATCTAACGATCTGGCGTTTGGACGGTTTTCTATAAATGCAACGTGAATACACGCGTTAGAACCCCTCAAAAGATCCTCTGCTCAAGGCAACCCCCTCCCCTAGACTGATTGCCCTCCTGTAGCTTTGCCTTCAAACACAATACAGCATGCCAATTTTTTAAGCATACGTTCATTATTCATCAGAATACAAAATGTGTGAGCAGGGCCTCCGAGAGAAATTTTATAAGGCGGGACAGAAATGTACCCGCTCCGCCCCTCCCCAACTTGCTTTTGCCTCAAAAAATATATTTTAAATTCTGCCCAATTTTACTTTAAAAGTAGTTATTAAATATAAAAAAAGTTAATATTGTGGGGTCATTTCTATTCTTACCTAAATTATAATTTTAATAATAGTATTTATAATCTGTAATAATGTATTATAAAAAATATATAAAAATGAAGTACCATTACGGTATTTTTATAACCAGATTCCAAAATCTTCCTTTGCCTTACAACCCTCGTTGTCTAACACGTGTTGCAAACCACCATCACTAACAGTGTGCTATTTATCTGTAAATGCACCAGTTTATATTTTGCTATAGTTAAACACACAGTTTCGAAAATTAATTTTGAAAACTTTTCTAGCTGCATGTGTGAGGGAGGGGGCGCATTTTTGTATTTTGCACCACCGGCACTGCGTTGGGGTGTGACTTTTTAAAGTAATTTTTTTTTAAGTAAAGATGTAGAAAGGAAATTTGTAGTGCATTTTGAAAAATTCACGGGCCCCGGGGCAGTGCCCCGGCTGCCCCCCCCCCTCTCGCTGGGCCTGTGTGTGAGCAATCCATCCAATGTTTTGCTGCTTAGATGGTTCTTTGCTTGTTTTTTCTCTCATCACAGCGTTTCTCAAATTTGCACGCATTACGTCTTGCGAAATACTCTCTGATAAACCACATCATTTCTTCACACAATAACACTGATCTCTGAAATCTAAATGAACTTCGAAGATTGAAATGATTGAACTATTAAAAAAAAAAAGTTCAATTTTCCAATCCAACTAAAAACAATCACGCAATCTATTCACCTTCACTGTGAATAAACAAAATCGATTAAGCTAAGCTCCCATCTTCCTTATTGTCCAGTGATATTATATATATTTCAGCCAACTCCATTGTCTTTGTTCGACAGACAAAATAGCTCGCAGTTATTAATATGGCGAGGAAAGCACTGATCCCACACCATCTCTTTCAGGTGTCAACTTGCACGCAAATTTAAGAAACGTTATTGATTCAAGGTGAAGAAAACAATGGATTTTCTTTTAATAAGTTCTGTTTTTGGAGGAGACGTGGTGTAAGTCTGGGACAAGCTTTTCTGGTTTTGCAAACAGACAACAGACTGCCGCGAAACAATCGAACGACAAATCTGACTTTATGAAAGTCAATTAATTTTTTTGAAATTAAAAAATAAAAGAGGGGAATTCTATTTCCGGGTATATGATCGAGTTGGGGGAAGCCCAATTTTCTGCAAAATCTATAAGTTTTTCCAGATATTTAGGAATTTTGAAAATTTAGCGCGTCCGCTCATTGGATGGGCTTCAAATCGAAGAAATAGACGACTGCTATTGAACAACAAATCTAAAATTATAAAAATCAAGTGAAAGTTTTGAAATTAAAGAATTGAAAAAAGGGGGGGTCCATTATCGGGTTAGGATCGGTATCATCATCCATTAGCGGGTGTGGGGGTGGGGGACACTGGCGGAATTTCTGATATCAGCAGGATGTAACTTTTATAATGTATTGTGAACCTGGGGGGTATATATTTGTGTATTTAAAATGCAGTTATTTTCTTTAGTTCTCTTTGCAAAAAAACAAAAGGAAACAAATCTTAGAGTTAAATTTCATGTAATAATTGGCTTTAGTAAGCTATAAAGTTATAATTCATTATAATCAGACTACGTTAGGAAGGTTATAATAAAATTCATCGTAGCTTAATGTCTATGTTAATTGTAGTTGCTAATATTTGCTACTCTCCTCATTATTAGATAATTAACAACATAAATTTAAAAAAAGTAACGTGTAACCTCTATACGCTGGCAAGTCCCCTGTTCCTTTCTCTTTTTTTCGTTGCAGCGGGAAGTCCCAGGTCCTTTTTTTTATCATTGCAGCCGGAGGATTCACATCCCATCCCTTTACAATCTCATACCGACGACTGGACTCTATTTGTTTTTAGTAATTGCGTAGGTATTAGTGATAAATGACTGAATACAGACACCTAGAAAGGGAGATGCCTAATCATGCCCAATTCCCGGTAACCTCTGTACGCTATCAGGTGCCGTGTTCATTTTGTTGTTGTTGTTGCAGCGGGAAGTCCCATGTCCTTTTTTTTATCATTGCAGATGGAGGATTCAAATTCCAGCCTAGCCACGTCCCATTCCCGGTAACTTCTGTACGCTCTCAGGCGCCGTACTCAAATTTTTTTCGTTGCAGCGGGAAGTCCAATGTTCTTTTTTATCAGTGCAGCGGGAGGATTCACATTCCTTCCCTTTAGAATCTATATTTAAAGTCAATGCGCATTTCTCTTCCATTGCACGGGCAACGCCGGGCCACGTTGTTAGTCAATTATAATCCGATATCGAGTCATAATCTTTAAGGCTCCTAACCCAGAAAGATACTATATTTTAGCGCTGAACCTCTTCAACGTTATACCACTACGTAAATTATAACAGTAATATAGAAGCTAGTAGAGGGTATGCCCCCCCCCATGCTGCCCCTAAGTATGGAGCCCATGACTTGCCCCCAAATTTTATTCACAAGCAAATGCATATTCACGACATCGAAATATTCGAAAACGAAAATAAATTGCAACATATGGCTGTGTTTATACACACCGTGCTCGTAAGCCTGATAAATTCAGCTATTAAATGCATTATAAGCGTTTGTAAATTTTCAGTTCGAATGATTTAAGGCGGCCTAAACAGTTTTGCCAGCCCGGAATTAATTGGAAAATGCCCGGCACTGGTATTCATGTAAATTAAATTTAATGAAAAATAATGTTAAATAATTATGATCCAGGCTTTTAATCTATACAAAATTATCACATTGTAAAACATTTTTATATAAATTTGGTGGTAATTTAAAAAAAGTATTTTACAAATTCAAGTGAAAATCCCCTCCGGCTTGATCGGACTAGGGGTCGTTCCTTGTAATGAATATGGATGTTCACACATAATGTTTGCATCTAGTATCACATTAAAAGTTTGCGAAAATCACTGTGTATACAGTCCGATATTTTCTAAAGTAGCAAGTATCAAGCTTCACGATTCAATTTTATAAGCTCTCAGATTCAGGGAAGATACTCTTAACGCTTTGAGGCGCAACCCTTTCCCAATGCTGAAAAAAGGACAGCCGTTGCCATCGCTCGACTTAACTACCAGCAAGATGGTGGACGATCGAAACGTTCATCGTTGCCACAGATCTAGAGACCCTTTTTTGACGTAGCTGGCTGTGCTTCATAGCCAGGTGTCGTCAAAAAATAGTCTCTAGATCTTTGGCACCCGATGAACGTTTCGATCGTCCGCCATCTTCCTGGTCATTAAGTCGAGCGATGGCAACGGCTGCCCTTTATTCAGCATTGGGCAATCTAACCAGCTGTTCTCGCATTCTGCCATTTTTCAGCAGATGTTAGTGCTGTTAAAAATAATCGTGACCATTTTTTTACGGGAAATGACGTAATAAAAGTAAAGGATTCTCGTGGAGCTATGTCACCCGCAACTATTTTTACAGAAATCAAATCTATGCTTCGTGACTGGCAACAGTCAAAACGTCAGAGTTGGGTGTTCCCAGAGCGGGAACACTGCGCGTTAAAGGGTTAATCTATAGCCCGTTGCTGATGGTTCCGGGTCGTATTACTCCAAAGCAAAACGTATTACTGTAATTAAGCTTGCAGATCACACACTGTTTGATCAATCGTCTTGAAATTCTGCGTAAAATCCTGTAACCATCTGAAATGATACCAGAGAAGGCCGTGAGTGACTTTACAGTTCTAAAAATCCATCCGCTCCTCGATTTTTTGAAATGCTCAGCTCCAGAAAGCTTATACCTAGTGTTTGATAAAGTGGATATTTTCAGACACTTTTCATTGGTTTAATAAATCGCATTCAATGCTAACTAAAATTAATAATCTCTGACGTAAAAAAATAGTCACAAACAAAATAATTTCGCATTTTTTTTCGATTTCAGCTAGGTATGTATAACTTATTTGAGATTAATGAGGGTTTGCGATAGAGCAAAACTAATTAACGTTAAGTATTTCAATGGTTTTTTTTTTATAAACCATGGACCGTGGATATAGATTGAGGAAAATATTTTCCAGAAGCTCCACTTTTAAATTGCAAGTGAGATTACCACCGTCTCATAGCGGAATACAAAAACCACACCCCACAACGTTTCTTTATGAATAAAATTTAATATATTCTACGAGTCTAATTTCGTACTTTCATGCTGCTTTTCACTGAAATATTTCTTTTTTCATAACTAGATAATCATAAATTGTGTCCCAGTTTAAGAAGTCTGGGACAGTAAAGTGTCAAATTTCAGCGGTGAAAAATTGCCAGCCTCAAAAATATAGATGGAAATAAAAGCCTTCGCAATTTACGGCTTATTTCCTGACATCGCCATTGAAAAATGTATCCACTGACGTTTCAAATAACTGTTGATTTCCCTCTCCTAACTCTATCCATCCAACAAAGTTGACAAGTTTTCGTGAATCTTGTCTGTCCGTCTGTTTTCCCATATGCTAACTTAAGTGAATGTGTTTTCTTAGGTTATCCGAAAATTGGAATATCTTATTGAAGCATTTTCGCTATTGAAAATGGTGTGCACAGCAAGTATTGATTGCTCACTGCAAGTTTCGGGACGACCGAAGAACAAGTTCATCACGCCCGATTCAATGTAGGTTGAAAGCCACGTCCATGTAATTTCTGAGAAGCTGATTTGAGAAGGAACTCCATCTTGCTGAAATTAAATTTTCATGAGGACGAATGAAGGAATATGGAAAGAAAGTCCAGCAGCAAATCTTGTAGAAAAATAGCTTACGTTGTGACCATTCAAGTTACCTAACAGACTGCAGGAGCCAACAGAACTGTTTTTTCAGAAAGACTGCCCAAAAACTCTTTGAGAATCTCTCACGATAGGCTTGTGGTTTTGTCATTATCGTGGGCCCCAGAAGTGATAACGATAACTAAATGTTAAATATACCGCACATCGCCTAAACAGAGTATCATCTTTTACACAGCTACTGCATTGCATTTCCGCTCGCAGTCCTCATACATACAAAATGAATGTGAACGAGCTTTAAATGCGCATAGTGGATGCACGTTACTCAAAATTAGCGCAGTAAATGATTTCGAACCGTCGTTTTTCTAAAAAATGCCCAATACTACCCTAATTCGTATACCAAATTCACTAATTCAAATGGCATTCGATTGGTGAATCAATTTGAATTCCAGTAATCGCTATCACAAATTTCGTTCGAATCGCCTACCATTAACTCCAGTTAGGGATGGATGCGAGAGGAAACTTGACGAAGATTTGCAGCTTTTATGCGAGAAGAGACACTTTAACCCTTTAACGTGCAGTGTGTCCGCTCCGGGAACGCCAAACTCTGACGTTTTGAATGTTGCCAGTCATGAAGAATAGATTTGATTTCTATAAAAATAGTGGCGGGTGACATAGCTCCGCTAGAATCCTTTACTTTTTAGCACGTCATTTCCCGTCAAAAAATGGTCGCGATTATTTTTAGCAGCACTGACATCTACTGAAAATGGAAGAATGCGAGAACATCCGGACAGATTGTCCAATGCTGAAAAAAGGGCAGCCGTTGCCATCGCTCGACTTAACTACCAGCAAGATGGCGGACGATCGAAACGTTCATCGCGTGCCACTGATCTAGAGACCCTTTTTTTGACGACAGCTGGCTGTGCGGTTCGATCGTCCGCCATCTTGTTGGTAGTTAAGTCGAGCGATGGCAACGCCTGTCCTTTTTTCAGCATTGGGAAAGGGTTGCGCCTCAAAGGGTTAATCATGATTGTATCGGGATTTTACGAGACGAGATAAAAGCCTTGCAGCTGTTGTGCTGGAGACGAGACAGTCACGCATTTTTCGTCTCGCGTTCATTCCTAACTCCGATTCCAAGCGACTGCCTTCAGTTACGATTTCAACAGCACCCTATTTACGCGTGCTCAATCCGTTACAAAATCCAAAGTCGTAGCTTGGGTTATGAGTAGGGTTGCCAACCGTCCCGCGAGAGCCGACGGTTGGCAAACTTACGTTTCTAGGACTTCAAAAGGACACGTCCCCGAAAGATGTGTGAGGGACGCCAAATGTCCCGCTTTTTTTTATTGAATAAGTAATTAAATAATTTGATAATTTATAATGATGTCAGAGAAGAGATTTTAAATATTAAGTTTCTTTCGTAAATAAATAGGATCTGAACTGATGTGATTGTATACTTCAAGTTTTTTCTTCTAAATAAGTAATATTCGGATTTCGGTAAAAGTAGTTTAATATAATGTTTGTTTTTTTTTCCAAATAATTAATTATAATAATCTCAGTAGAAGATGTGACTTGAAACTATTTCTCTTATAGGTACATTATTAATACCTATACTTACGATTATTTTAACTATTTTTTAAAAGCCAAAGTAAAAAAGGTTTTATTTTAATTGTGAAAGGAAATAAAAGTTTAATTTGATTTAATTGCAAATGATAGTACTGTTTGTTTTGATTAGAGAGATAGAAGACTAAAATAATTAATGTTAATTTTCCATTAGTTTGCCTGATTGATTGTTTTAACTTTTGTTAACTTATGTATAATTATAAAGTAGCTATGTACTATGTATAATTATACTAACTTATGTATAATTATAAAGTAGTAAACATGATATTCAATAAAACTATTTAAAATATAAAAATTAAATCTAATTTTACTTGTGCTTTTAGACTTCCTGTAATAAGTATAATATGCTGGATCCTGCTTTTTTAAGCCGCATTTTAATCACCCCTAAGACTTCTTACTTACTAGTCTGCAGGAAAACTTTTGCTACGCGCGCCCTTCTGAGGTTTGCGCCCCTGGCAGCGGCCCACCTGGCCAGCCCCTAACTACGGCACTGACAAAAAATCTGCTTATTTCGGTTCCCTCTACCTATTTTTATCATTTTTTTCCCCCGGGAACATTTTCAGATACAACCCATAAACTAGATAGATACATTTGTGTACAACAAAAAAAAAAAAAAAAAAAAAAAAATGTTCATACTTCGTCTCTTTAGAAATGTTCATCTTCCTTATTTTTTTCCCTCACAAATTCTAATCACCGTTATAAACTTTTCTTTGCTATTATTTTGGGCGCTAGGATTCTTCAAGGATGGGATATTTTGTCGGGAGAAAGTGTTCATCTGTGTGCTTTGAAGTGTAACAGAAGTGAGCTCATCTAATTCATTACAAACAGGGGTGAGATGAATGATTGGGACCCTGACCCGATTTCAACCCGGCAGCGACGGAGCTGAAGGGTTGTAAATAATATTTAAAAAAAAAAGGGCTCGTACATTAAACAGAATGGGGGCGTGGCCGAAACTTCTGGAACCATTTCCAATGCGAGCGCTACTTCTGTTTGAATGTTTGACACCTACAAGTTGAAACCGGGGTTGTCTTACATCAAACTCTTCCAAAGTTTTCGTAAGCGATCCGAAAGAAATGACAAGAGAGATAAATCAGGCCGAAAGGGGCGATTATGAAACACTTTCCGACCCAACTTTATTCTTGCACACGCTAATGCTTTGCCTGTTCACTACCATTATCACAGAGAAACAAAACGGCTGTATTCACCATTAACTTCAGCGAGCGATTCAACCGACAGTTCAGTAACCACCGGTTGGAAAACTCAGCTGGTCAGTCCAAGATTCATATTCACCGTTAACTGGAGAGGAATGAGTTACCTACGGAACCTGTTGTAACTCAACCTTGGTTGAAACGCTCGAATTTAAGTTTTATAAAATGAAGAGTATATGAAATCCCGAATTTCGAATTCTACAGAATTACTTACCGATCAGCTTAAAATTTAGCTCAAATGTGCATGAAATACATTAAAAAAAAATTCTTGTCTACTTTAGCAATTTTGAAAATTTACTCGTTTTCCAATTTTTTACAATTTTTCATTCTATTTCTCTGAATTTCGAACTCCGAAAAAAGTTTACGACTGAGTAAAAAAAAATGGACCGTTAATTTTTTTTTTTCGGCATCCCAGATTTCTTTGTTTTTCCATATATTTATTAAATCTGGTGCACTAGATCTTTTGAATGAAGCAAATTAGATGATTGTGGGAGGCAAAGTTTGTGTGACGACGATTTTTTCTTTTTTAATCTTCAGATGACGAGAGTTTTGGAAAGATAAATTTTGCACCAGGGATCATAACACAGGAACATAAAACTCTCATGGAAAATTAAAATAGAAGTGAATGTAATTTACTTCCTGGAAATAAAAAAGGGTTTCTAAAATGTATGCAAGCCCACAACTAAAATACTCTCATAATCGTTTGCCGTTAAAAATAGGCGCCGTAATTCAATCATTCGCAGATGATGAGGCACATGAGTCTATTTTTGTGGAATGTTTTGGTGTAGATTTTGATACTCTTAAAGACAAGTAATTTATCAAGACACTCTTAAGTCATTGTATATCATGATTGCACTTCTGCCTTTTCTTTAATTTATTTTTTAAATATAGCTTTAGTAGGTGAGATGAAACATATTTTTCTTAGACTTTCTCCCTTCTTATTTCCTAAACTTCATTCCAAAACTTTACCCTTCAAAGATACTGTTCCACTCTGCATTCTTTGCCAAAATCTTTTTTTTTTTTTTTACATTTCTTTTAAAAAGGGGGAAAAAAAAGAAAGAATCAAATATATTTCAACACTTTTGACTTGAAACACTTGGAAGTAGTAAAAACAAAATATAAGCCGTACATAACAAAGTATAATATATGCCTGAAAAAATAATAACTTGAAATATGACGAGACCTCTGTTTTTTTATATTCAGTCATCAAGTAACTACCAAATCTTTCTAGCTATTTTTTTTTTCCTTCGTGGTCTAAATTAAGACAAACTTCGTAAATGATATACAAAAGAATGAATGGGGTTTTCGCTGAAACCCAAACCGTAAGCCAATCTTCCTTGACTTTCTAGATGTACCACAAACCATTTATATCTGCCTACCACATCCATGGCTCGGAGCTTCCACTGTCATACTCCAAAAGAAGCTGAGAATCACTCAACCCGCAAGGATTTTCCCGCTCTTTATTCATTCTTTTTTTTTTCGTCATCACTTTTCCAATTCGTTGTTCTGTTAAGGGAGAGGAAAAAAAATCGGTTAGTCGAGCGATTGCATGCAATTAACTTTCATCTCTTGCTTCCTTACCCCGTTTTTTTTTTTTTTAATGCACTGAGTTGACTTAATTAGAAGTCTAACGACTTACAACGTCGTTAATGAGAATTCGTGCTGTTCTGTTCGGCGACTAGTGACACTGTCTTGAATGCCCAATGATTAGTAATTCACTTTCTCCAGCGAGGTCCATGACCGAGTGTTAGATAGAATAACCACCTTCTGCAACCATACTTCTGGTTGCGGGGTTAACAATGGAGCTGGACACGGTTGTGCTTTTTTTTATCTTGACGCTTAGTGTCGAATTATTTACCCCTTCCTCCCATGATTTGCTGCTTTTTTTAACACTTTCTACTAGTTGAAAAGTGTCTGTGGTTTTGGTTTGTATCTTTCTCATTTTTTTTTAATGCAATAAAATATTCATGAAAATTAAATGAATTGTTCCTGTTTACTCATTAGTCATGTCTCCCATTAAAAGAGATAGTTGGGAATAAAAATCATAGCTTCTGCGAAAGATAATTGATAGATAATGTAAATCTCAGGGTCGATCCAGGAATTTTTTCCAGGATCCGAAGTTTTTGCATTTCAATACTTGTTTTTGCGAATTTTCAGACCAGTTTTGAATAAAATTCACTTTTTTGTTAAAATAATGATAAAACAGATTAAAATGTGGGGTAAAATGCCAATGAAGGGCCGTTTTAATCGATTATAGTTTTGTGAAGGGGGAGAGGTAAGAAGTATAAGAAATTGAAAGAGGTAAAGAAGTATAGCAACACACTTGGAATTTAATAGAACTTATCACTTTACTTTCTAAAAGAATTCTGTTCAAAAACGCTATTTTGAAGACGGACAAAACCTGTCAAACTACAGCCCAATATACCTGTCTTGTATTTATATACCTCTTTATTTCACGTGCTCCATCACATAACACCAAAACATCCCACCTTTGATTAGTAACATTCGTCAGGTTGTAAACGGTTTTTTCCTTCCTCGTTCCACCTATTTATTATACGGGCGTTAAAGAAAAAAAAAAACTAAAGTTACATCGATATAATTTGGCCTTCGGGCAGCTCGAATATGAATCAAACGACGAGTTGCTCATTTTGATATGCATTGCAGAGGTGGATATCTTCAGGCCTACACTCTTCCTTCCTGTTGCTTTCCTCATCTCGCCAGTAAAGACACTTACTCTACGTGCCCCCATCAGTACACTGAAGGTTTTTTTTTTTTTTTTTTTTTACAATTAGTGCGGTTTGTAGTCATTCGGTGGTTAGGAGGCTTGACCGCAAATTTCTTTAAAAGGGAAAAGTGAAGCAGACTCAATCAGACGACTAGGATTATTAAGAAGCAAAGCTAGCGATGAGGGAAGACGCCCAGTGAGTTTTCAGAGGCTTGAAATGTTGACACTTTTCGTCCACTGAAATGGATTGCTATTTCTGTGGTAATTTTTATTCAGTTAACCCGTTAGCGCACAGCGTCCTTTTTCGAGGACGCTCAGATGTTCACCATTCTCGCTGCTGTTCTGAAAAATGCATAAGCATTATTCTGTTTTTCTATTGTATTTTCGCCAATGGGTTTGTACAAAATGGTTAGAGATAGCAAAGTGAGGCCGGTCATGTACTTTGAGACTGGTCTCTCAGACTGGGTCGGATTTATTGGTCGGGAAATAGAGATAGCGCAATAAATCACTGACCTGCTGTTAAAAAAAGTGGTTTATCGTGAAACTCCATACTAGCAAGCAAAAAAACCTCAAGGGGGGAAATAGCCCCTTCTTTAATCACAGGTCAGTGATGTTTTGCCCATCTCCATTCCCTACCTTATAAATCTGACCCATTCTGACAGACCAGTCTCAAAGTGTATGGCCGGCCTAAAGGCCCTTTCAGTGATCCAGAGACATGTCGCGGGTCGCTAGCAGTAGGGTGCCAATAGCGGAACCAATTCTTCAATAGTGCAACCATTTCCTTTAAAAAGGTGGTGATACTCCGGTATTAAACCAACAAAAGATAATTGGGGACCGTGAATAATATTGCGATTTCGCACATCCCCCATCTATTGTTCTGTAGAGGACACCCCAAGTGTCGCCCCCAGTCGCAGCTTCCTAACCATGTCAAATTTCCCCATTCAAATACATTGTAGCCGCGACATGTCTCTGGATCACTGAAGGGGCCTTAACCCTTTGAGTCGCAACCCTTTCCCATTGCTGAAAAAAGGGCAGCTGTTGCCATCGCTCGACTTAACTACCAGCAAGATTGCGGACGATCGAAACGTTCATCGCGTGCCACAGATCTAGAGACACCTTTTTTGACGACAGCTGGCTCTGCTCGCGCACAGCCAGCTGTGTCAAAAAAGGGGTCTCTAGATCTGTGGCACGCGATGAACGTTTCGATCGTCCACCATCTTGCTGGTAGTTAAGTCGAGCGATGGCAACGCCTGCCCTTTTTTCAGCATTGGGCAATCTGTCCGGATGTTCTCGCATTCTTCCATTTTTCGGCAGATGTCAGTGCTGTTAAAAAGAATCGTGACCATTTTTTGACGGGAAAGGACGTGCTAAAAAGTAAAGGATTCTCGTAGAGCTAGGTTACCCGCAACTATTTTTATAGAAATCCAATCTATTCTTCGTGACTGGCAACAGTCAAAACGTCAGAGTTTGGTGTTCCCAGAGCGGGATCACTGCGCCTTAAAGGGTTAATACTCTTCAGAAAAAGTATGAGGCCGGCCATTTTGGGACATAAAAGTGTATTTATGTCCCAAAACCACATTTCTTTTTTCGAAATAACACCGTTAAAAGTTAAATTCTGATGTTCATAAGGGCATTTTCGTCACATCGACGGACAGTCGACTCCAGCAACGGAAGTGTGGGAACGGAGTGTTGCCACACGGAGTTCATTAAGATAGCGCGGATAATGGACAACCACTTTACTTTAACCGGGGGGGTGGAAAATAACACGAATCCTCTCTACCATTATCTTTGAGGGAGGATAAGCTGAGGCGAAAACACCTAGATTGTTCACAGATAAATTCGGAGAGAGCGATCTGTTGTTCTTCACAGTCATCGTAAAACAAGTGGCTGAGAGGCAGGGGGAAAGGGGGGGGGGTGTAAGGCTGATGTCATTTCTGATTTTACCCTAGGTCGGGCAAGTTGCTGACTTTTGATTTTTAGCAGGACTTTGAGCTCATAAGGAATTAAAATGTGAAAAATCAAAAAAATTTCCAAGAATAAAACAGCGGTTTAAAAAAAAAAAAAAAAACTGCATTTTCAATTGAAAAGAGAAATACCGTTATGTTTTCATCCCGCTTTTGGTATATTCCGGTCCAAGAATAACCTCAGATAACCACAGACTTCCTTCGGGTCAGGGCTAGGGGTAAGAGGGGGGGGGGAGGAGTCAAAAGGGCGCAGAATCAGTTATGGTTTCATGAGATGGGGGGGCCGAACTAACGAAGGTTTTGCCCCTGCATTGCTTCGGGTATCCGATAAAAGTTCTGAAAACTGTCATATCCCACAAAAAATAAAATGTCTAGGGACTATCACAGAAAATGTCTTCCAAAGTAAAATAGCGCACAGGGACAGCTTGTTAAGAGATATTTAGAAATTTTTGGAGAGTCTGGCGTGATTTGTTTGTTCGCAAAGGCTCTTCTGGCTAGGGAAGTTGCATGCAAAAGCAGCCGGTAACGCTGTATCCTCTCTACCGATGCACCTACAAACAGTGGCGGATCCAGAAATTTTTTTTGGGAGGGGCTAAATTTTTTAAAAAGCTTATTTCACCCAATTAAAATGTACTATAAATCAAAATTTTAGTCTAAATCAATGTATTAGGCTTTTGGGAGGGGCTAAGTAATAAAATAGGATCATTTTAGCTATCTAAAGTGTATAATAAAGCAGAGTGTTACCCTTGAGCAATTTTTTTTGGGGGGGGGCTGAATCCCCCTAGCCCCTCCCCTGGATCCGCTACTGCGTACAAATGAAGATTTGTGAGATATAATCCGATACGAATGATTAGCTGGAACACTTGAATTTCTCTGGTTCGAATTAATAAAATATCGTTAACTTACATTTTTCTCTCAATTTCATTTGTTGTCCCTTCATTTTCAGAAGCTCCTATTTGTTCTAAAACCTCTAACCTCTACCCCCTCATAACCCGACAGATTTTTTTAAAATTTTTAATTTAATTTTTTTCATGTAATTTTTAAAAAATTTATTTATTTTTAATGTGATTATTTATTTATTTATATTTTAATATTTTTTTTGTGGGGCGGGGGGCGGTACATACCGAAATGAAGTGAGAAAAAAGGAATGCTTTCGTTAACTTTAGAAAGAAATGTTTAAAACAAATATTTTGAGGCCCGGTTGGGGGGGCAATACCGCTTCTGATATCACATCATCTGTGGGCAAAAATTAATTTTTGCGCCCCCTTCAGCACGGCGCCCGGGATACGTGCCGTGCCCCATGAGTTGCGACCCTGTTGGGGGGGGCACGCACCCCCTTGATGCTACGCCCATGGCTGGCTTCCTACAAACTTTTTTGCACATGCTATGCTTATGTTTCCCTTCTCGGTATATCCCAGCTTGATTTTTATCTGAAACCAGGAAAGCAAATAAAGCCTTCCAGGATGAAATATGGATTATTTACAAGACAAACTGTCGTTCATCAAGATGGCGCCGCCGTCATCTTGGTTCTGCGTGTCACTGAGTGAAAACTTTGACTTCGTGTCTCTAGCCCAGCAAGAGTTCGAAGGAATTCCCGCGGATGCGATGTCCGAAAAAGTTTTGGGGTCGGAATGGACCCCTGTTTCTGCAGTAATTGGAGACCGTGTTCACACCGGCAACCCCCCCCTTCCGACCGATGTCTTAACTGGGTGAAGGGGTGAGTACTCCACGCGTATTAAATTTTCTCTGAAATTCCTGCGAAGTCTCTGAGGGTGCGGTGTGAGGGTTGCCAGACTCTTTGAGACATTCCCTTCTAACCGTGATCGATTTTCCCCCCAAAGGTTTTTTTTTTTTTTTTTAAATATTTCGTCGTATGATAAATTAAAATTTTAAAACAGAAATGATCACTTTTTGACGCCTAGCAATTTATTTTTTATTTATATGTCTAATGATTGAAATATCTTAAAAGGGTAATTCAATTGCGCACTTGAAAGCGTATTATAATGTAAAAATAAACGCCATAAATTACATGGCGGTAGTATAAAATTATTTTCAGCTTTCCCCCTTAAAAATACCACTATACACACTTCCGCCCACCTCCTAAAAATCCACCTGAACCAGGAAGAAAATCCCCAATCTAGTGTAACACTGTGTGGTTTTAGGAAACAATTTCCACCCAACCAATCAAGATTTGTTTGAAAACAAAAAACAAAAGATTAATCCATATCTGATAAAACTAGGCGGTTTACTATTACTAATTAACAAAAAATGGAATAAGCTGTGCATAATGCATGGATCATAAGAATCTTTCTAATCTAATCGTATTTGCACTTACACTACTAACTTATGGTTGAGTTGTTCGTTCCCGTATTGCAAAGGCAGACGGCAGGGATTCTCTCTTCTGTACTCATCGTTGCTTCCCGGCATGGAAAAGGGACTTTGATTGCTCAGCGGGTCGTGCGCTGCCATCCTGATAGGAGCAAATAGGTTTACCAACTTGCCAAACAGCAGAGTAAGCAAGTGGTGTATCGCTCCCCCACTCCCCGTAGGCGCACTTGAACCCACTATTGAACCCATGTTTAACCTGGTCGATCTCGTCATTTAAAAAGACAGAAGAGACATTTGGAGACATTTCCAAAGACATTTGGAGAAGACTCTGTTCACCCCTTTGTGTCTTTTAAATGACGAGAACGAACAGGTTAAACATAGATTCGGTATTAAAAGTGAAACGGGTAAAAAAAAAAAAAGTGTGACCTATTTCGAAAATATGCTTCGAGCTACATCCTATTTATCGCCACTCCCTTGAAACATTCTGGACTCGCCTTTGGCGTAAGCGCATGTCAGACAGCGTTGGAAATAGGGATGGACACGAGACCATACGAGACGAGAAATGGCTAAGGTCTCGCTTGTCTCGCAGTCTTACATAAAAGTTCAGTCTCGTCTCGAGGTCTCGCTTCGCACCCGGAGATCTCATCTCGCAAAAACCTACTCCTGGGTGAACCTGCTCCGGAGTGCCCCCAATGTCATACTCATCTCACCATTCTTCATGTTTTAACTTCTTGCACAGCTTTGAATAATTTTTACCAAACCTATTTTAACTGCTCTCATCCCAGACTTGACGACTTATTGGGTGAAACTCCACACCATAATTTGTTTTTGTTTCTTCAACACATATTGCTATTCTCTTCTCAGTGTGATGCATATGCTGCTATCTGACTGGTATCTGGATGGGGAGCCCCCATCCAGATGTCTCACTTACTTTTACCTACCTTTTACTCCTTGGCAGTTTGCTTTTTAACTTTTTAGATCTTTCAAATTTTTAGCATTTACCGGTTTTATGCTCCTTTTTACTTGTAAGCCTTTACCTACTTTACCTAATTTTATACATAGTCTGGCGCAGTATGTCCTGTTTGGACCTTGTGCCAATAAAAATCAACCAACCAACCATCTCGCAAAAGCGCGAGACTGCGAGAACTCTCGTCTGGTGTCGCGATCTCACGCCCATCCTTAATTATAAAGCGCTTCATAATCCACGAAAATATTCATCTTTCTTTATCGGAATATACGACTACGTTCCAGCCAAAGCAGTGCACTAGTGGCTTGCTCCTTAACCACCATTACGTTATCTTAACAAGGCCTTGCAATTTTTTTTTTTTTTTAACTACCGCAATCGAATCATCATTTTAAAATTATACGTTTCGCCGTAAAGGCAGCAAGGAGCGCTTCCATCTCATGTCATCTTACTCAGAAACTGATAATTCCTGACAAGGAGAAGATATACACCAGCTGTTCCTGAATCCTTGTATGCCTCTTTATTATCCCCGTCTGGTTTACTTCCATAAATCTGCAGTAATTTGAGCCCGTGTTTGCTTAATTTTACGTAAAAGTGGAAAAAAAAGCCCGGAAAGTCTTACAATTGGTGGAAGAGAATGAGGAGCGGTGAGAAGTTATTCCTGTTGTTATAGCTCTACACAAAAGTCACTCAGGAAAATAGTAATAAATAAACATTTTAGTTGGAAAAGGTTGGTCTTTAATTTTTTACGAGCTTTTGAATAATTAAAAAATAGTGTGCTCAGAAGGTTTCTTCAAAAACTGTTCTATACACTTTTAAAAGCAGTATACAGATGCTTTCGGGCTCATTTTTTAAAGCCCGAGCCCGAGCGATACTATTTAAGTTGAAGCCCGAGCCCGAAATTTCAGCTGATAGATAAACAAAAGTCAATGACTTCATTGATAGAGTATCATAAATTTTGCTGTTTGTGCAAATTAAAGACAAATATAATAGACAAGCTCTTTATGCACTTTCTAAATCTTTATATTCAAGTTTATCAAATAATAATGCGAGTCATAAATGTGAGTCAAAATGCGAGTCATAAATCTCATGACATTCAAAAATTTTATACTTAAAGCACGTTGAGAAAAGAAATTTTGCATAATATGTTCAAGACATTTGCATATAAAAAATTCAGTTGATAGGAACAAAATAACTTTTAAAAATATGTTTAGTACGTTTATTTCTCCCATGAATCACTTTTTAAAATCTGTTTACAAGGAGTATGTTCAATGAAGGAAAAATTTATCAAGAACGCAATCGTGTATTACAGAGCCGGAGCCCAGGGACTCGGGCTCCAGCTTGGGTTTTCAGGCTCGGGTTGAGCCACGGCCGTGGTTGAGCCCGTCTCATCTCTTACACCGAACCTATTAATCTCAATCAACTTTCTGAAAAGGGGGGGGGGATCTTAAAGGACAAAATTTGCTGCACTACGTTTTAAAATGCTTAGAATGAGAGCTAATCTATATGACTGCTAACTTTAAACATATACGTTACTGCTATGAACTTTTAGGATAATTACTGAAAATGTTGCGTTCATTTACTTATATTTATTTTGCTTTAACAAAACAACCCAAAAAATTTTCAATTCCATTAAGGTCTCGACTGGAATTGTTTTAATCGCATTTTGCAGACGTTTGCTTCCAATAATAATACTAGCCTTTGCGTATAATTGATATTTATAAAAGAATATTTCCCCTTGAAAGTGTACGTGACATTATAGGACTTTTACAAGGACAAACAAAATAACCGTGGCAGGCTTATATTCTAAGAGCAGTAATTAAAAAAAATATTTCAGTGTCCTATTTGCTTTAACCCTTTGAGGCGCAATCCTTTCCCAATGCTGAAAAAAGGGCAGCCGTTGCCATCGCTCGATTTAACTACCAGCAAGATGGCGAAGCGATATGGCAACGGCTGCCCTTTTTCCAGCATTGGGACAATCTATCCAGGTGTTCTCGCATTCTTCCATTTTTCAGCAGATGTCAGTGCTGTTAAGATAATCGTGACCCTTTTTTTACGGGAAATGACGTGGTAAAAAGTAAAGGATTCTCGTGGAGCTAGGTCACCCGCAACTATTTTTATAGAAATCAAATCTATTCTTCGTGACTGGCAACATTCAAAACGTCAAAGTTTGGTGTTCCCAGAGCGGGAACACTGCGCGTTAAAGGGTTAATGTATGCGCTCCCATCGTTTCGAAGCTACTATAATAGCAATTCCCTTTTGTGCCCGTCATGCCTTTAAAAATTTCGTCCCGGAAAACACCACAGAAGGGGAATCTTTTCCGTCCATCTTTGCAAAGAAAGGTTTAATCATTCGTTAAGCAGGAGTGCTAAAGCTGATGCGCAGTTCTCGGGTCTTCCATGTTAAGTAGTGGAATACGCCATCACGAAGCATCTCTTGGGGAAGCGCAAATCTTACGACAACTGTTCGAAAAAACTCATTTCTCTCAGATTTGTGTGACTTTGTTGGGTTAAAAACAAAAGATGAGGGCGGTTTTTATTTCTTCAATAGTTTTTTAAAGGGCAGTAGGAGGGTAGCACTACAGAGAATTCCGGCCTTGATGAAAAAAATTATAATTCTCATTTTGGTCCAGCTCGACTGGAAGGAATTTGCTAGACTGGGAATGTTCTACATTTTTATCGCTTATTTATTACCTCTGCGCAGAAAATTAAGTGGGGTCCAGCACTTATAGTGGTCGAATGATGTAATATTTGCCTCTTTTCTCGGAATATCATACAGGTTTGATGGAACCTACTAGAAAAATGAAAGCAATAAGGTAAGAACACAGAACATTTCTATATAAACTAAATGGTGGTACCTTGTAAACCACAAATCGGTTTCGAGTTTACTCCCTTCTCAGGATCACCCAATTCAATGTTTCAGGTATTATGTACGATCGTACGAAGCCTTTAGAGGCCGTTTTAGTCCATTAGAAATCTATAAAATCGCCCCTTCGCTTTGTTAGTCATTTACAAAGACGAAAAAATAAAACTAAGAATCTGGAAGGGCTCTTCTGGAAAAAATTGATCTGTTTTAGCCTTATAAACTTCTGGATAATATATTTACCCCTTCCCTGGTAGTACGAATATCACTTTCAACCTCGCTGTACAAACTGCTGCTCAAATACAACGTTTGCGAATTTCAGGACTCACGTGAGTGTAAACTAGGTCCGCATGACGTATATCGCGTATGCAATGTTGAGCTGAGCGAATTTCGTGCAGTTATCAGGTTGAATTTTTTTCAGGTGATTATTCCTCGATGGTTATGTCCGATTTCGGATTTTCTTTTTCCTAACCCTTTAACGCGCAGTGTTCCCGCTCTGGGAACGCCAAACTCTGACGTTTTGACTGTTGCCGGTCACGAAGAATAGATTGGATTTCTATAAAAATAGTTGCGGGTGACATAGCTCCACGAGAATCCTTTACTTTTTTAGCACGTCATTACCCGTCAAAAAATGGTCACGATTATTTTTAACAGCACTGACATCTGCTGGAAGATGGAAGAATGAGAGATCAGCTGCATAGATTGCCCAATTCTGAAAAAAGGGGCAGCCGTTGCCATCGCTCGACTTAACGACCAGCAAGAGGGCGGACGATCGAAACGTTCATGGCTGTGCCGCACAGCCAGCTGCGTCAAAAAAAGGGTCTCTTGATCTGTGGCACGCGATGAACGTTTCGATCGTCCGCCCTCTTGCTGGTAGTTAAGTCGAGCGATGGCAACGGCTGACCTTTTTTCAGCATTGGGAAAAGGTTGTGCCTCAAAGGGTTAATGGTGCAGGTTCTTCTGTTATATTCCTCCGTGGTCAACCCGATTGATTTGATTGCGGATTTATTCCTTGCCACCAGGGGCGTAGCCAAGGGGGGGGGGGGTTAGGGGGGATAACCCCCCCCATGAGAAAGTTTTTGCCATACAAAATGTATATTATTCACTACATTATCGCACACACGTATACATATATATGAGTTGTAGTAGTCGTAACCCCCCCCCATGAAAAATTTCTGGCTACGCCCCTGCTTGCCACCATTGGTACCTATAACGATGCCGCCAAATTTGAACTAAATCGGTCAAGCGGTTTTAGGAGGAGAAGCGTTACATTGAAATGCCTGAGTTAGTAAGTGTAAGTCACCCACCGGAGAGGCCGACCCAAAAGGGTTTACGGCAAAAGATCCCTCCGGGGAAGCACCCCTTTATTTATTTATTTACTTTTTTATAAACAAAAAAAAATACAAACTATACCGCTGGCACAACACAAAGAGCCAGCGGTAGAACAAGAAATAGAATATAAAAAATACAAACGAATAAAAGAACACAACACAAGAAAAACAGCCTCCTTTTTACACATGGCCCAAGACGCACAGATAAACGTTTATTATTAATGTCCATCCTCTATAAAATTTCATTACTGGCCTTCTTCACCAGCACAGCCTATATCCGAGGGGTGTGAGCACTGGACAAGCATATATTGATTGATGTCTATGTAGTTTCTACTATTATTATATCACGTTTATTTTGCGTATGTTATTGTCACTATTGAACATTATGTTATTATCACTATTTAGTTGTTAACATTAGGATTTTTTTTTTTTTTGTTTCTTTACCTTGAGGCTTTGCCATCGATCATTGCTGTTTTCTAAAAATACAATACTATTATACATAAATTCACTAATAATAACGGGAAAATTCAAATTGTTCACTCCCGGCCACTGGCCCAAAGTAAACGTATAGTCACATTACATATTTAACCAAAAAACATCGAGACGTTGATTGTGTGATCACAATTTTCTTATATACAAGTATACGCATATCCAAATTATACAATATTATTTACATTTCATAATAACATATTATTTATAATTACATATCAATATTATTTACACATAAGGAACAACACGCGTTATATTGTTTATTAAATTCTATAGTTTTCAATAGCACTTCAATCACTCCATGCACAAACTCCATTTTATTTCGCTTGCACTTATTCAATATTCGCGCAACCCCTAGTGTTTGCCAGTCTACGTTATTTGTAACATTTTCGATTACATAGTTTTTATGTACTAAAGTGCTGAGTCACACTAATACGCTTCTAAGCCATATTTTTTCTGAATATTACACATAAGTGGATGAGCCTCTGTGCATGAACCGTCTGCATTTCGTCAGGCAGTTATACGTATGGTTTAAAAAACATATGTATGCATTAATCCTATATACAATTTTTTTTTTCCGCACCTCATTGAGTATGCAGCCATATTACCATAAATCTCTCTATTTTTTTCCCTTTCTTTAAATCACATTTTTAACCTTATATCACATTGTGTGCCTTAGTGTAGAGTTTCGCTCACTTAGCTCCAGTAGCGGATCCAGGGGAGGGGCTAGGGGGCTTCAGCCCCCCCCAAAAAAAGAGATTGCTCAAGGGTAACATTCTGCTTTATTATACACTTTAAATAGCTAAAATGATCCTATTTTATCACTTAGCCCCTCCCAAAAGCCTAATATATTGGTTTATACTAAAATTTTGATTTATAGTACATTTTAATTGGGTGAAATAAGCTTTTTAAAAAATGTTGCCCCTCCCAAAAAAAATTTCTGGATCCGCCACTGCTTCGCTCTGCTCAACAAGATCGCGCTGGAAAATGTTTCGTAATTCACGCGAACGGCAGAAATTACCTTTCTTTCTAATTTGAACAGTGTACGTGGAAAAGTACTTGGTATATGATCGGAGCGCCTTACGTCACGTCTGAGATGTGTTAATTTTATCGACTATTCATCTCTCGGAAAAGCAAAGCCCTCATTCTCCCCTAAAACATCTGTCTTCTTACGTCAGAACAAAAACCTTGGGTGTTCTTATACTTGGACCGTAAATATTCTCTCCGACTGATCCGCTGGCTGAATCCGATCTCGGAGAGATCACTGCGATTGACGAATGCGGCTGTTCATCTTCCAGAAATCGTGGCAACAAAAATAAAAATTGGAGGAAAAAAATGCTCGTAATTCAGAAGCACCGACAGTATATGTCTTTTTCCTCCCCGAATAAAAAAGAATTCGGGGAGGGGGGGAGATAGAATGTCCGGAAGTGACCCCTGAGGGAGTGTGTCGTCGTCGTCTCTCTGTGGCATATGGGGTGCAACGTGTCACGTGGCAAAGAACCCCCCGTTTCCGGAAAGGGGTGGAGCATAGAATGGAAAAAACACACATACCCAGTTTTTTGGGTTTGGCTTTTATATAAAAGAAAAGACGAAGGGAGCGTGCTCCAATGGGTACAAAGAAGAAGGAAGGGAAAAAAAAAAAAAAAAAGACAAAATCGAGTCACTTTGAAATATTTTTAAGAATAAACTAAATCCAGCAGACACGGAAAAAAAAATTATGTTTTTCAGAAGATGTGTGCGCTTTTACAAAATATAAATCAGTATTACTTTTGAAACTTTCAGAAAAATGTTTTATAACGCAGAAGCATGTTTGAAAAAATTTTCTGGTGCGACTCATAGACAATTTAAATTTAAAAAATTTATTATCATTGCTATTTCTTCCCCCCCCCCCTCCAGTGTGAAGCGAAAAACTTGCCAATGAGAAGGGGGGGGGATATTTTTTTTTATTCACTATTTAAATGCATTGTGAATTTAAAAAAGAATTAGAAGAGCACATACATTAAAAATATTCAGTCACTATTAAATCTGAAATGCCTAAGAATTTCATGGAATGCAGTTAAACGAGGAAAAATTGCGTGCTTATTTAACTGGATATGTTCTAAATTATCTGCAGTGAACTATAGGATATAAACTGGATGGAATATCCGAAACTGAGCAGCATTAGTAATGAACAATCATAAAACTGAGGATGATAAATTTAAAACTGTGAATTTGCATAAATTATTCATCAAGATAATTTTTTAAGTATAAATACTACAAAAAGTACTTTATGCAGTCATTTGTTTTGATTTAAATTGCAAGATGTAGAAATAAAACATATCTTATCTCTTTCCAATGCGTAGCAAGAACGTATGAAAACAAGATTTGATCTAATTCAACGTAAAAATTATTATTTAGTTTTAACTAAAATATTTTTTTTTTCTATGAAAGAGAGGGGGCATTTAAATGATAGTTAGCAGAAGGAGTGGAGATCACCTGAATAGAGTAAACGAACCTCTGCTTTAGAACATGGTTTATTTGAGCAAACATCCATATCATTTTTCAGGGTATATCCATTGCTTATCTATTTTTCAGGCTATATCAATTGTTTGCTCAAAGCACGGGCAAACATCGCCGTAAAATTGATCATGCTGTTTGAAACCGGTCTACTCTGCAGCTTCAGTTATTTGAAATTAGACAAACGATAATATAAGACAGAAATTTAGGAACAAATAATTTATCAAGCAGCTTAACAAACTCGGAGGAAGCCACTGGAGATATGCAGAATCGTGATTACTTCCACTGGATAGGATATCATATCATCCGTCTACTATCTGCCATCCATTGAACAGCCCAACGTGGAACTTTAACCGGGGGGCACACAACTTCTGCCGCTATTAGCATTTTCTGGACGGGAATTCTTTGGACATCGGATTTACGACTGCCATTTTAGGCCCTTAACGAAGGGTCGGTATCCTTGTGAAGTCATTTTCTTCAGAAAAGTGCCGAAAAAAGTGCGGGAGGAGTCACTAGACTGCAACTAATTGCTCGGGTTTCTGCTGCCTTTATCGAGTTCACTATCTATCACTGGAGAAAAGCTCCGGCTTTTTTTTTTTTTTTTTTTTTTAGCTGCATCAAAAAAAAAAAAGCTGAGTCCAAGGAACCGAAATTGTCCTGTAAAAGGTTTCCGTTTATTATTATTATTGTGAGCTTGCTTTTTTTCTTCTGTGGGTGTGCATTTGTACTCGAACTACAATCTAGCGAATTGTCAACAACCTAGCAAAAATAATTAAATAACCTTCAATGAAATGGGTTTACAGAGAAGCAGCCTTGCAGCCTTTACCACCAGGGTTGTTACCACTCACGAGCAAACATTTTATCTGTCATCTCTGTATGTTCAGCAGAAAGAGATGAAGAATATAAAAAATATGTATGATAGTTCTCTCAAAAGTTTATGAATCTTCGAACCTCCTCCGAAAATGTATGAAAAGGAGGCTTGAGTCCTTCTAGTTACCTGTAGTGGCGGATGCAGGGAAACTTTGTAGGAAGGAACATATTATCAAAGATGGCACGTTCTTTTTCTTTTTCTTTTCTTTTTTTTTTTTAAACCAGGTCTTTGTAATCTTGAAACCATGTTTAACCTGCTCGCTTCTCATCATTAAAAGAACGAAACGGAGAAGTCTCTCCTCTTCTCTGAAGCGTTTTCTTAACGACGCTATAAGCGAACAGGTTAAACAAGGCTTTAATATTGGGTTTAAGTGTGAACAAGTGGGGGATGGAATCGCTCAACTTGGATCCACTTTTGGTAACCTACCAAATTTTCTGAATCTAAATGCATTTCATTTGTATTTATAATTTCTTTCAGTTAATGCGGATTTTCACTAAACAGCTTCTAGTGCTCTTGCTAAACATATAAATACATGTCATATAAATCATCTGTAAGTATATTTTAATATTTTGCACACTGCAGCATTATAATTTAACGTTACCTTTTTCAGCATCGAAATCTTTTGTTCTGTTTAGTGCTGACTGACAGTCTATTTAGTGTTAATTATAAATAAACGATTTCTAAATACTGTCATTCTTAAGGATTCTGAAAAAAATTATAGCAGGTATGTTTGCTGAAAATCTCATATAAATAAAGACTGTGTTGTATTATTTCATACCAGGTAAAGGGATAACCGACAAAATAGGTATGGTATCAGCGCAGCCCCGCAAATTAAATATTTGCTTTTTGTTTCCTGCTATACCCTATCAGTGTTTATTTCTCATACGTGATGCACGTGTTTGTCTCTCAGTCTCCTGGCAAGATGGGACGTTTGATGGCTGTTAACCAATCATACCGTTACGTTACTTTACATACAGAGCGCCAAAAACCGAGTCCAATTAATTTATTAAATATTTTAACGTGTCACCTTTTCCAGATGTTCTATTTCTTGCACGCCCCGTAACCAGAATAAATAAATATATATATATATATATATATATATACGGCTCGACTTAGCCCATTTTAAAATGATGATATAAGGCCCTGTCCGAACTAATTAATAATCCCTATAAAAACCCAAGCCCATGAAGATCTATATCACTTCCGTAGAGCTTATTTTAAAATGTCCACACATCATTAGACATTCACTAATTGAGACATTCAAATATCCGGATAATTTAAAAATTCATAGGACGTCGATCACACCTGGATCAGATCACCATCTTAAAATAATAATAATAATCAAATTAATCTGGGAATCAATGAAAAGAAACAGAAATACCCTAACCCCTTAACCGATTTCTGCTATACTCATCATCGCACTAAAAGATTCAGCACAAAAAGTTTTGCAGTTTTAAAACTTAAATTCCTTGTTCAATTTTATTCTGAAATTTCTCTTGATAAAATACGATCTCTCCGCCTTTCTCCAAGCTGATTAGTTAAGGCGGACGACTACGTCTTATTTATGCATCTGCAGTTCCATTCGAAAATATCCTTCCTACAATGAAAATTAATTATCCTTTCTTCAACATATTTAGCCTTATTTAATATCATCCCGATAATCCGAGGAATTAATTTTGTTCGGATACCTCAATGCGAGTTCGTTTTTCGCGCGTTTCCTCATTTAAATCTCTCCAATCCATGTCTTTTATAATTTATTAATCTGTTAGAATTCCCTTTTTTTACTCTCTGAGGATGAAAGAGCTCGAAATTTTCCCTTAGGAATTCTTAATGGTTCGAGAATGTGACATCACGAAGCTCATTTGCATAAGTATTGTAACTGTGGAAAATATTTATGTCCACTTACATCGTGTGCTTGTAAATTATTTACGTGCTTGCAAATCTCTCAAAAAACATATGAATAATAATTTCATCGTGTCATATTAATTAAGGATCTGCATGCGAAATAAATAGATTTTTGCCCCATTTCTTAATTTATGCACGAAATTAAAGCATTGGCTGTTTGCCAATTCGCTTGTCTTACATAAGGGTTTGAAAGATTTTTCTGTCACATATTTAAAAGAAAAACAAGCTTGTCTAATTGGTAGTTCAAAACTGCGAACTTTCTCATTGGTGAACTTCTGGTAAAAATGGTCCTCCACGAAATTTAGAATAAAAATGTGTTTAAGTGCTTTTTTTTCTTTTTATAAAGTAAGTATTTGAAAGGAAATTATTCCAATTTCCCACTAATGTGTGACATTTTTAACGCAATAGTGCAGTACCACAGAAATAGAGAAAGAAGATTCATCTCTTTAATAGATTTCTCTCATTCATCTTTTCTGGTAGAAAACACATTTTGGCATTACTCGCTTCTTTGGCAAGATTAAGACCAGACTCGTTTTCGATTTATTTTCTCCCATCTCTGAATAGCTTCGTCTCAAATTAGAGGAATTATAATCTAAAGCAGGTATGGGCAACCTTTGAAAAGTTGCGGGCCAAGCTTTATGATGTTAGCGATGTCGCGGGCCATATAGTTAAGATTTACATGTTGTCAAGTATGTTTTATTTTGGGTTTTATACGAGGTTTGTTATGTTCCGCTGGCCGGATCAAAAGCAGTGGCAGGCCACATCTGGCCCTCGGACCGGTAGTTGCACATATGTGATCTAAAGCAAAAGTATGCCATTTAAGAACTTGAGCTATTTAAACGGATGCTCTTTTTTTCAGTTTAAAAAGTGAATGCTTTTACTCGGTTGTGCTTATTTTTATACACAAACATTTTATGACAGGCACAGGCAGAATTTAATTTTTATTTAATGTATTTATCATCAGTGAAAGAACATTTTAGTTTTCGTATCATGAATATATAGATATTTTTTTTATTGAAATTGTTAAAAAGAAAAGAAAAAAGCAACATTCTTCTAAATATAAAGGGTAGGAAAGGAGGTACCGTATAAAAATTAAATTTCGTATTTTAATATGTACGCAATCCCCTGTAAAAAAAAAAAAAAAATTGTCATACCTGAAAGCTACTCTTAATCAGACGAACTTTTCTAATTGAAAATATGTTTCGATCACTTACGGTTTAAAAAATAATCGCCTTAACATCTATTTTGAATCACCCGGTATATTCGACTCTCACCAACTTAACCTCGATCGCATTTTGTTCTTTTTGGGCGGTCTTAAGCCAGTTATAGCTGACGAGATTAAAAATGATGCTGCAGCATACGATTTTTCACATTATGAAATAGTAAACCTATTTCATAATGTGACGTAAACACTCGTAATAGATAATTGCATTACTAAGTAACGTTATGGGCGTTTAATCGCATCGTACAGTTCGGGAGAAAAAGATATTTGCGAAAATGGTCGATACGGTGCAATACTTGCGTGTAATACCAAATTTTCGTGTAATTTTATTCTACTCATTAAGTTTTCGAACTCTGAAATTTTAGTGAGAGAGAGTTTCTCCTCACAAGGGTACAATGTAATTTTGCTTTGGGAAATTATTACGTGAAACTTCTCTAAACGGCCAACCCTATTCCCCGGCCACCTCTCAAAACGGGCAAAAATTTCAAGTACCGAATCAAAAGAACCTACAAATAACATAAATGCTACCCCTATTCGGCGGCCACCTTTCACCCCGGCCAACGGACGGTCCCACAAAGCCTCAAAAATATAACGGCCGACCGACCCCTCTTAGCCGCCAGTCTTGTTATATTACGCACTAAGTACAGGATGAAATGTTTATTTTCAAACATGGATGATGCATCCGGCTCAGAGATACTGTGGCCGCCGCACCTAATTGGATCACTGGTTAATTGGCTCAGCCGCTTTATCGAATCAAATCACGGAAAAAAGGAACGGGGTCATTATCAACCGAATCAGCCGTTTTATTGGATCAAAAATCAATGGCACGAACGTGATCCAACTAAGCGGCGGGCATTGTACTAGAGACTTTTACAAAACCTTGAAAATGAACTAGTAAAGGATAAAGAGAATGTATCAAACTAAAAGACGGTTAGTGAATATTTTAAATAATGTGCATATGTACTGTAGTAGTTTTAAAATAAATATGTAGACTATAATGCATAGCTGCCGACTCTCCCAGGATTTTTCGGGAAATTTTCCAGCACTAATTATCATCTAGCGATTCATACTTAAAATAAGTCCGAAATTTTAATCCAAAACAAAACTGTATAAAAATTGTGGTGGGAAAACTCCCGAAAAATCCGGGAGAGTTGGTAGCTATGAAATGTGAAATAATTTTTGTTGTCCCTAAGATGATGAAATACGCATAAAAATTTTTAACATTTCATAATGAACATGAAGTACATATTTCGTTTTTAATGCATTGGATATATAAAGATGTCCAACTTTCAAAAAGTTTTACGTAAGCCCCCCCATTCCACGGCCACCCATCGGAACGGCCACTTTCCTAGAAGAACCGATAATGGCCGTCTTACAGAAGTTTTTATTTCGAAATACTATTGCTCCAGCCTCATACAAATTGTTTTTCTCAGCGAGCTTGCCATCATTATTTGGCTCCATCTGAACCGTAATCCCGTTTGCAATGATAAGATTTTTCGAAGGGGAGAAAATATAGTAAACTCACTGTTCCAAACAACTTTCCCTCATCTGAAATCTTAGCGCCCTTCCCAATCTCTGATGAATGCTAGTCCTTTATCCATTGGGACAGAGTAGGGTGTAGATAGATGCGGCTGGTGGGGGGATCTGGTTGCAAGTCAACACAACTAATTAGCATATGTTGTCAAATATGGATTTCAAAGATGCTGGTCTCCCCCGGATGTTGTCAGATTAAATCTGTGGTTGTTATTCATTCCCATACCCATTTAACCCTTTGAGGCGTAACCCTTTCCCAATGTTGAAAAAAAAGGGCAGCCGTTGCCATCGCTCGACTTAACTACTGTAACCCGCTGTGCGCGGGCACAGCCAGCTGCGTCAAAAAAGGGGTCTCTAGATCTGTGGCACGCGATGAGCGTTTCGATCGTCCGCCATCTTGCTGGTAATTAAGTCGAGCGATGGCAACGGCTGCCCTTTTTTCAGCATTGGGCAATCTATCCGGCTGTTCTCGCATTCTTCCATTTTTCAGCAGATCTCAGTGCTGTTGAAAATAATCGTGATAATTTTTTTTTTTTTTTTAGATCTCAGTGCTGTTAAAAATAATCGTGACAGTTTCTTGACGGGAAAGGACGTGCTAAAAAGTAAAGGATTCTCATGGACCTAGGTCACCCGCAACTATTTTTATAGAAATCAAATCTATTCTTCGTGGACTGGCAACAGTCAAAACGTCAGAGTTTGGTGTTGCCAGAGCGGGAACACTGTGCGTTAAAGGTTTAAAAGAAGAAAAATTAACCCTACAATACACCTGGTACCGTATGTGGAACAGCCACTTTAGTTATTACTCTACGTTTATAAAATACTAGTACAGCCATCTGTCGGCTTTTAAGAGTATTTATACATAGAGAGCAACGATATAATTCAGGCTGTTGCGTGTAGATGTACTTGCTGTTCATGTCATTGTCAAAACCGATTGAAATTTGACCCTTTAACGCGCAGTGTTCCCGCTCTGGGAACACCCAACTCTGACGTTTTGACTGTTGCCAGTCCCGAAGAATAGATTTGATTTATATAAATATAGTTGCGGGTGACATAGCTCCGCGAGAATCCTTTACTTTTTAGCACGTCCTTTCCCGTCAAAAAATAGTCACGATTCTTTTTAACAGCACTGACATCGGCGGAAAAAATGGAAGAATGCGAAAACAGCCGGATAAATTGCCCGATGCTGAAAAAAGGGCAGCCGTTGCCATCGCTCGACTTAACGACCAGCAAGATGGTGGACGATCGAAATGTTCACCGCGTGCCACAGATCGAGAGTTCCCTTTTTTGACGCACAGCCGGCTGTTCGTCAACAGCCGGGGGGTCTCGAAACGTTCATCGCGTGCCACAGATCGAGAGACCCACTTTTTTGACGCACAGCCGGCTGTGAGTCAAAAAAAGGGTCTCTCGATCTGTGGCACGCGATGAACGTTTCGATGGTCCGCCATCTTGCTGGTAGTTAAGTCGAGCGATGGCAACGGCTGCCCTTTTTTTCAGCATTGGGAAAGGGTTGCGCCTCAAAGGGTTAAAACCTAACGTTTAAAAGGTCGAAGAGCGCTCACTCCGCTGCTGCGCATTTTCACTCCCATTAGCGATGCGTCCGTAATGTTCGCCGTCCAGCCCTTTCTCGTATGTTGACCTTTCTCCCATTGTTTCACAAAGGGCTGGTGACGTTCTCACTCACTGTAATTGCTTTTTCCACCAAAAAAAAAAAAAAAAAAAAAAAAAAAATATAAACCCGAGTCATCCCGCTGCCAGAATTGAAAATGCGCATCGATATATAATACTTACGTGCGTTATAACCTGTATTGCGGCGTTTCGTTACGCGAGAATCGATTACGGCCCCGAAGACAATGAAGGGTAACCCCCCATAAAAGAGCATCGCGGGCGTGATTATTCCGTATTCTGTATGTTGTGTGAGCACTTTTTCTGTCCTGTCGCTTTATCCAGATCCATCTTCGTCACGTGCCAGATACGTTTGTCAGGAGTGCATTAAAGGGTTCGATGCTTGGAGGTGAGATGTGTTATTGTAAGCAGTTACGGTTTTGACTTTAGATTGTGTTTCAGCAGGTTCTGTCTTGGTCCCTATTCCCATAATTTTTTTACGGTGTGGCATAGGGCACTACTTTTAATAGCCTTTTAACCTATAAAGAGATTGTACTGTATTTTGGTTAATAACAGCTTGGGAATCATCAGTAGCTTACTAAAATATCAAGATGAAAAAAGAAAATAAAAAGTTATTCCATGTATTTACTTTTTGCTCTTACAAAACGGTTTAAAATAATTTTTGAAAGAAAAATAATTCAGAACTTATAAATTATATCAAAACTTTCTTACACCAATTTAATAATACAGCTAAATTTACCTTTCGAAAATAAAATTGTTAGGCAAAACGGTTTAAAATAATTTTTCAAAGAAAAATAATTCAGAACTTATAAATTATATTAAAACTTTCTTACACCGATTTAATAATACAGCGAAATTTACCTTTCGAAAATAAAATTGTTAGGCAGAACGGTTTAAAATAATTTTTGAAAGAAAAATAATTCAGAACTTATAAATTACACTCATGTCCATAAATTAAGGATAATGAAGTTCAGGCAAAGAAAGAGAAAGAAGCAAAACAAATTTGACTTATTTGTAAAGTCTATTTATTAAACAAAAAGTAAAGAGCAAAAAAGATGCTATATGTTTGACATAATTAATAAAAATTGCAAGTTTTACTCCCTTGACCAAATTTCAAAAAAGAACCTATTTACAAAAAACAGTATAACATGGTTAGTAGGATGGTTAATACGGAGTATGTCTCCCGGACGATGCAATACAGGCCTGACAACGCCTAGGCATGCTGAGTATCAAATGATCAATCTGATCTTGGGGAATATTACACCACTCATCAAGCAATGCACTCCGAAGTTCCGGTAGACAGGTGGGAGGGGGTTGACGGGCTGCAATTCGTCGGCCAAGCATATCCCACACATGCTCTATTGGATTCAAGTCCGGTGAGTATGCTGACCAATGCATACGGGTAATATCCTCCGATTGAAGGCATTCGTCTACAATGTTTGCACGGTGAGGACGGGCGTTGTCATCCATAAACACAAATTCAGCACCCATGGCGCCCCGAAACAAACGTACATGTTGTTCCAGAATGACATCCCGATAGATGTGGCCTGTCATCGTTACACTCTGAGCATGCAGGTCAGTTCTGGAACCAAGAATAATTCCTCCCCAAACGAGCCATCCTGCACCACCGTAACGGTGTCTTTCAATGGTGTTCTCTTGGTGGTAACGGGTACCTGGCGCTCTCCAGATGAATGTCCGGCGAGAATCAGACTCCAAACTAAACCTGGATTCGTCGGAAAACATCACACAAGACCACTGTTGCGGTGTCCACAATGCATGCTCTCTACTCCAGGTTAATCGCAGGCGACAGTGAGTTGCGGTAAGTGGAACACATCTGACAGGCCTACGAGCATATAGACCAATGTGCCCTAAGCGTCTGTACACGGTCTGCCTTGAAACTGTCGTACCGGTAGCTGAAGAGAGCTGACGAGACAGGTCTGATGCTGTACTCCGTCTGTTTCTTTTGGCAGTAACTGCCAAATAGCGGTCCTCATTTGGCGTTGTAACTCGGGGGCGACCTGTGCTGTAACGTCTACTCACATTACCATCATCTTGGAATCGTTGCCAAAGCCTGGAGATGACACTCTGGGCGATTCCAAGTTCCTCGGATACTTCCAGCTGGGTACGTCCACATTCCAGTCGTCCGATAATTCTGCCACGTAAAACATCATCCAAATGCCTCCTTTGTGCCATAACTATGCGGTTTTTGCACTGAAAGGCTTTCACAGCGCTTGTGAACAATTTTACTTCTTTGCCACCATTCCTTATATACCCCTCTCTTACACTCTCGTCATTGTGACGTACCATCCACGCCATCTGGTGGTTTCCTGTAATTTGCATATTCTTCTTCAAGATGTGTGTGATCATTCCACAGGTGAAATTTTTATTTTAGAGATCAATTTCTGTGTGATTCTGAATTATCCTTAATTTATGGACATGAGTGTATATCAAAACTTTCTTACACCAATTTATTAATACAGCAAAATTTACCTTTCGAAAATAAAATTGTTAGGCAAAACGGTTTAAAATAATTTTTGAAAGAAAAATAATTCAGAACTTATAAATTATATTAAAACTTTCTTACACCGATTTAATAATACAGCGAAATTTACCTTTCGAAAATAAAATTGCTAGGCAAAACGGTTTAAAATAATTTTTCAAAGAAAAATAATTCAGAACTTTTAAATCATATTAAAACTTCCTTATACCGATTTAATAATACAGCGAAATTTATCTTTCGAAAATAAATTGTTAAAGTATTAATTATGGCGATATCTAGTATACTGGCACACACTCTCAAAAAAAGTATTCAAGCGTAAATCAAATTTCTTAGGTCAATTAAATGTTTAAAATATTGTTTTCTATAAAAGTGAATCATGTCATATAGCAATTTCTTATATTTCTTTCTAATTTTATGCTTTTCCAGAAGCTAATTAGTTATTCATAAAACTAAAATAGGAAATTCGGCTATTACTCCAATACATTTTTTGAGTGTTTGTATAAGGTACTTCAAAAAATTCAACATATTTTATTCCCCTATTTTTCTAGGATAGAAATGATGTACGTCCAGACATATTACAACATGTACATTCGATCTCATAACCAAAACGGTAGTGGACAATACATTATCAAATGTTATGTCACCACATCAAATGTAATGCTGGATAGAAATCATAGTAAATAACAAAAGTCCCTCAGTTATTTTATCTCATGGGAACTGAGGCCTCATAAAATACATATTTCATGTACAATGTGTTAGAAGAAGTATGTGTATAAGTATGTAAGTGTAAATAAGAGAAGTACTTGTGCAACTTTAAATCTAAACCTCAGTAGCCAGCTAAATGAGGGTAAGGGGCAGGGCCCGATTATGACCCATAGGGGCCCCGGGCATTGATGCATTTGGGGCCTCCATCTATGAAATTTGTTTTATTTTTATAAAATTTTGATATAAAAAAGAATATTTCAGAACAACATTTGAAATTGGGGGCCCTTTCGAGCCTGGGCCCCTGGCAAAGTCCCGATTTGCCCATGCGATAATAAGGCCTGGTAAGGGGCAATTAACATCGAGTTCTGGCTCCTATCAGATAACAAAGTTCTAGATGGATCACTTGCAGTGGCGCACCCAGGATTTTAGTTTAGGGGGGGGGGCTGAGCTGAAAATACTGCTGAACTCGGTTATAGTGAGATCGATAATAGTTACAACCCTCTTATAACGTCAAAATATTCTGTACCACTTAATTTGCCCATACAACACAAGCCCACAAGCAAAAACTCATTATAGAGTCATAAATAATTATCTGATCTTTTCAGTGATATTGTAACTGACTTTAACAGTGTTTCATAAACTCTGTAAGTATTTATTTAAAAACTGACATCTAAAAAATACTTGAGAAATACTTTAGAAAAATACTTTAGAAGTAATTTGAAGACAATAAATAATAATAATAGTAATAATTCATTAGTGACAATTTTCATTTTTTAAGTTTTTCACTTCAAACTTTCCACCTTTAGGGGGGGGGGGCTTGAGCCCCCATAGCCCCCCCCCCCTGTGGGTGCGCCTATGATCACTTGTAAAGTATTCGGTAGTAAAGTACTACGTTTTTCAAAAGAGGGGGGGGGGCCCGATTTCGAAAACTTCACACCAATGATCTTTTAAATGACATTCATTGTCCAAGACCGGGCTTATGATTTTTGATAGGCCATTTTATATCCTCAGTCAAATTCTCCTCTCGGGCAATTTCTTGTAAATCTCCTTGTCCAAACCTGAGAATGTGCCGATAAGATATCGAAAATTACCTTGTTTACCGGGAGGCCATCAGAAGACGATTCAGTTCTACTGATAATTTAAGGTCACTGCAATACGCAAAGGGAAATTATACTTCTGGCATGTAACACTAAGGGCAATCGATGTAATAATGGAAAGTGGCTCACCACGTGTGCGCTATTAGTGGGTGGTTTTGGCGCCTGCCCCGTGCAGCGCGTCTAATCGCGAAGTTGTTCTATAGGTGCTTTTGCAGGTACCCCTGCAGCGATCTCGACATGGCTACTACAGAACACTTTCCATTATCAGCTTACTAATGAAGTGCAGATGCTCTGACATACTGATGATGTTCGAGTGTAGTTTTGATGACCAATGAGTCTCGTCTATAGATAATTAACTTAAACGTTAAATTTACCTGCCATATAATTGACATGGAAGTCACTAATTCATCATTACTATTAAATGTAAATGGATGGGATTTTCTCTCGCATCGCCATCGCATCTGCCAAAGTATATGTGATATACTACTATAATGACTATCGGTATTAAACGGTATAATGATCTTTTTTTATAACTCAGCCCCTCCCAAAAATTTTTACACTGGTTTAGACTACAGTTTTGCTGTGTTGTACATTATGTTTGGGTGAAAAATAGACTTTTTTTTTTTTTTTTTTTTTTTCAAAATTTAAGCCCGGGTTTCCTGGGAGCGGCAGCGTCCAGCGCTCGCCTTTGACAACCGCGAAAAAGTGCCCGAGGTGACATCCGTGAAAAACTGTCCATAGCTGTCGCGAAAGGGTGGTTTCCTGCAGGCGCGCGAGCGCGCGGCATTTTTCTGCGTCCATTTTCTGGAAAACGGTTGTTGGGCAGGCATTCTTCGTTCTGAAAACGCTTCGCACACTGAAAATGGCTGAAAGTGTTGAATATGAAATTATCGCTCTTGTCATGTGATTTGGATGTGATCAAAAAATCATGTGATTTTGGTACATAATTACAAATAAACTAATTATGCCAGGTACTTCAAAATTTTGAAACTGTCTCTTTACAAGCTGTACTACATATCGATCAACCTGTATCAGTTTCAAGAATTTTAGAAAATATTCTTAATAAGAATTTTTTCTGAAAATTTCACAAACTCCACTGCATTTTCGCTTATTGTAGTGCGTAAAGCAGCTTATGAAGAACCATCGTGAATTTTTTGGAGACCATGGTGCTGTTAGTTTATTTCAATTTGTGTAGTACCAAGACTAAAAACAGACCCCCCCCCCCCCTTGGCTACGCCCCTGATTCTAAGTATTATATTTTTTACAAAATGATTGATATTGTTTTTAGGAAATTACGGAAAATTATCTGCACAAAGGATCTAGGCCGAGAGGTACATAATGATTGAACCAGTGCAAAGCGGCATAGCGGGGCGAATGCCCGGACCCCTACACGTAGGGGCCTCAAAATCCATCTAATTATTATTCATACCTCTTGGAATTTTTTTTTCTTCCTTTATTTTTTTTCTTTTGATTTTTTTTTCTTTTTTGTATTGACTACATACTTACATGTTATATCTGTTATTATCTAAAAGCGTTTAATTCTGACTTTGAGTACATACAAATGTATGAAACGTGCTAATTTATTTTCGTTTTTACCAAATATAACATGAAAAGGGCCCCTAGATTCACTCCCGCCCCTGGAACTCGTAAACCCAGGTTGCGGCACTGGATTGAATCAAGAAACAAAAAGTAAAATAGGATGTTTTTAAAAAATTTGTTTACCTAAACACAATAAAGAATCACAGGGGATTTCTAGACACCATCGAAAATTCGTTTTTTAGTATATTTCAGGTACAAAGTCCCTTTAAATACAAAATTAATACTTAATGATGAATTAAACCTTATTTGTTTAGAAAAAAGAACGTACAAAATGTATTTTGATATTTTTCATATCTCATTCAATGCATGTGTGTAATAGCAAACAGTATATACATTTGTAACATGTAAATATATTTTTTTATTCTTTTGTATCGTTGAGTATATAATTATGAAAAAAAAAAAAAATGTGATTTATGAAAATATGCGACTGCTAAGTTCTGTTTAATCAAGCATTAATTAGTACTTATATTCTCCATTCACAATAAATAACTACTTATTAATACTCATTTAATGTGAATTCGTTAAAATCCAAGGTACATTGGATGGTGTGTATTTCTTTTGTGCGTCCACGAATTCTCCACGGGCAGCGGCGTTCGCCGAGCGTCCACCACATCTGGACGGAAGCGGCGATCGCCGAGCGTCCCCTCCCGCCGCTTTCGCGAGTAGCAAACCACTTTTAACAAACGCGTTCTTTGGACGCGAGAGGCACCGCTGAGGTCATTAATCACTCTGGTCGCTGGACGCCGGCCGCCTCCAGGAAACCAGGGCTTTAGTCGTCCTCCATCAAAAAAAAAAAAAAAAAAAAAAAAAAAAAAAAAAAAAATGGATTCGCCACTGACAATCATACATAAAATTATATTTGAAAGTGGTTGTAAATACTGAGATAGTGTATGATATAGTTTGTGAATAAACCACCGTTCTTTATTATTTCATTATTATTAGTTTTTTCGTCGTTAATATAAAAGGAATTTTAACATATAAATTTCCTTTTCAAATTTACTTTATATAGTCTTCTTTTATTACTATTAAATGAAATCGAAAAATAAATAATTTGATATAAAAAGTAAAATTTGAATTGTTTACTTAAACCCATTAAGCGCCAAAGCTCCCGTTACGCGAACATCTATATTATATATATTTTTTCTTAAAATATTTTAACGCAATTTACGAAATACACATTTTATATAAACATTTACATTATATCATACACCCTATAATGTAAATGTTTATATAAAATGTGTATTTCGTAAATTGCGTTAAAATATTTTAAGAAAAATAAATATATAATAGATGTTCCCGTAACGGGAGCTTTGGCGCTTAATGGGTTAAAAAAGAACTAAAAATATATAATTTATTATCATACAGTTTTAATTTACCGTATTGTGCTACTGCTAATTTATTATCATACAATTTTAATTTATCGCATTGTTACGGCTAATTTTAGAATGGTTCGCCTATTTTATTTTAATTTAATTTATCGTTATTATTCTTCCTAGTGCGCCAGTTATGGTTATGTCGGGTATAGTCAGTAAGCAGTAAAAAAATTTAAAATTTGAATATAATTTAATAACATAAGTTGCCAAGAAAAATAACAATGTACATCAAACCACAATCACAGGAGTAAAAAAATAAAAATAATAATGAATTGTTACACGTTTTGATTTTGAAAGGTTTTCAGTACGTTGCAAATCTAGTCTGTTTTATAATAAGTTTAATAAAATGAATTCGTTTATTGTAATCATAGACACTTTCCTTTCATCAATACTTTAGAAGGAAAAAAAAAAGTATTTTGCTGACTACGAAAACAGTAGCTACACAATGCCAGATAATTGCATTTTAAAATTTCGTTTAGCTCCCTAAATTAATTCAGTGCGTTTAATCAGAATATAGATGATAAGACGTAAGTGAAAACTTTCATAGATTAATGTTCTAACTGGATTATAATTCTTTTCCACTGAATTTTGCATTAAGTTATATGAATGACGTTGATTTGTGAATTTCAAAATTGATTTTTCCCATCGAATTTTAAACTGCGATAAATATACCGTTACCGAAAGCCGGTAAACTTAACCCTTTGAGGCGCAACCCTTTCCCAATGCTGAAAATCTGTGGCACGAGATGAACGTTTCGATCATCCACCATCTTGCTGGTAGTTAAGTCGAGCGATGGCAACGGCTGCCCTTTTTACAAGCATTGGGCAATCTATCCAGCTGTGTTCGCATTCTTCCATTTTTCAGCAGATGTCAATGCTGTTAAAAAGAATCGTGGGATCGTGACCATTTTTTGACGGGAAATGACGTGCTGAAAAGTAAAGGATTCTCGTGGAGCTAGATCACCCGCAACTATTTTTATAGAAGTCAAATCCATTCTTCGTGACTGGCAACAGTCAAAATGTCTGAGATTGGTGATCCCAGAGAGGGAACACTGCGCGTTAAAGGGTTAAAGCGTCTTAGCTGCCTAGGAGAAAAACATTCTTCGCAATATAGTTTCATTTCATTTATTTATTCTTTAATTATTTTTTTAAGAATCGATTTGTAGAATAAATACCAAAATAAATAAAATAAAACGCATTAAAAATGCGTTTACATTTCTGCCCCGTTTTATTCTTTCAAATTGTATTGTTGGTAAGGCAAAGCACATTAGGGCTACCTGCCAAAAGGACGATATGCCTTGGTCGAAAGACTTTTGAAAATTCTAACACGTATTCACGGTTACATCTGAAAAAAGAAAAACCTTTTAAAATTGTGTAAAGAGACATAAACAGCGAGTCTCAATAAATATATATACGTTAAATTTGTTCCATTTGAACTGATCCTGAACTAACTCAAACATAGAAATACAGAAGTACACTGAAACTTCTCAGGCGCGACCACTTTCCGTTCCGATAAAAATTGGTCGCTAAGAGACATGGTCGCTCAAAGAAGAATAAACATTTGATAGCCAAGGGAAAAAAAATTAAGATACATTATTTATTTTGTTGTACTTGCATATTAATAAAAACAATAATTATACAAACATGTTTTAGTCTATACAAAGCTTAAATTTTAATAAAATATTTAGAAATTTCAAATTTTTTCATTCTTTTTTCTCTTTCGAGATTACTTCTTTCACTATATTACTTTTTACATCTGACCAAAAAACCATTTATGCTGACATTCTTCATGCATTCTAAAATTGCCACAAACATAATAAAATCTAATTGTTATAAAACTTGCTTTTGGGGCTTTCCCACAACCAAAAGTAACCGCCAACTTCTTCTCCAAACTTCTTTTTTCGTGTGACTCGAACCCATCCATGCGCAGCTCTAACAGTAAAATCACTCTTTTCGTAGACTTGTCTCTTATCTAACCTACAAGACTTGTGCGCGTTTTTGTACCTGCTGTCCACATTTGCTGTAGAGCGTTGGGAATGTGGGTTTTGTTTACTTCACTTCCGAAAAAATGCTAGAAATTTTCGAACAGGAAACCGGGTCCGGTCGCTCATAGAGAGTTGTGTGGTCTCTTCTAGAGGATCTTTTAATTTTGAGTGGATAGGGTAAAAATTTGATGCTTTAAAAAAATTGTTGGTTGGAGGAAGGGGTAGCTTAACACGGGTGGTCGCTCATAGAAATTTCACTGTAATATCATCCAAAAATAGTTCGGATTAATATAATATACTAGAAGTCGAAGCCCGTTGTGGAGGCAATTACAACGGGTGCTAGAAAAAACATTTGAAGAAAATACGTCTGCACTCAATATAAAGAAAAAACACTCTGGTGTTAAACGATAAAATAAATAAAATCTTGAAAGGTGAAAAAAACACACAGTATCATTTTATGTGTGTTTTTCACAAAGTTTTTATTTATTTTACAATCAATATAGTTCATCTTCGTCCACCTAAAATAAATAACTTCATATTCGATTTTTATTATATATACCCAAAACGAATTTCACGCCTTTCTGGAAACGCGCTGGAAAGCTTTAGGTATTCGGAAGATTTCGTATATATCCATGCAGACAATTTATTTGTGTGGAAAAAATAATAATTAATAAATAAAAAATAAAATAAAATAAACTATGTAATACGGAAAAACTATCTTAAAGGAATTGGAATCACACTTTCGTTTCAAAGTCTGGTGACCGTGATGAATAGGACCTCCTATCGATTGCAACAGCCCATTTTGTCACGCATAGGATTCCCTTATTTGACTCTCGGAGATAAAAGGGAGCTGAAAATAACGAAAAATTGCTTAAAAATGAGAGAACCGGTGTATTTTCAGATTTTTAAAGCAGCACAGATTGTTTTATTTTTATTACTTTCCGAACATGTACCGTGTAGGAAAGCATTGTAATCATGAAAAAATTCGACTTTGAGATTTTGGTGTATTGACACGTTTTGAGGTCTTCTGAATTCATTTATGCTATTTTTACGAGATGTATGTGAGTGAACATGATAGCTCCTAAACGGGGCATTCGATTGAGCTCAAATGGGGTATATATGTTATAAACCACCGTCGCAAGACCGGTATTGATTTTGGTGTGTATAGGACTTATAGTTTTCCTACAGGACTACGACAAAGATTACTTTTACATTATGGCCTATGGGGGGAAATTCTCGAAAGTGCGCTAGCGTTTAAACGGTACATTCGACGACGATTGAACTCAAATTGGATATATATGCTATAAACCACCATCTTAAGACCAGTATTAATTTTGGTGTGTATAGGACTTGTAGTTTTTCTACAGGGCCACGACAAAGATTTCTTTTACATTATGGCCTATGGGGAGAAATTCTTGAAAGTGCGCTAGCGTTTAAAAGGCGCATTCGATTGAGCTTCAATTTGGTATATATGTTTGAATGATTCATCGATTAAAATTTATTTAAATGCTTGGTAATGATCTTAATCGTAGGTGTTCGGAATCGAGTGGAGTCACTCCAAATTTTTTTATACATAATTATGAAAATTTTCAAGCGGATCGTATAAATGGTCTAGATGTTATTATGCTTTTTTTTGCTTTTAAATCTTTTTAAATTTTTTAATCTTCTTGGAATAATGGCTGTAAAATATTAATACTGAAGTGGTTAACCTGGAATGTTTACAGAGGCAGTCGGGATCAGCGTAACTATATAGTAAGACTCTTTTCAATATAAATTCTAAAATTCCGGTAAAACTTCACAGCATTTCTTATCTGGAAAAAAGAAATTTCACGCCGAGTCTCCACTTCCTACAGAGAAAATCGTGAAAGGAAAGGAAGTGCCATGTGTTTATTTCTCCTCCATCCATGCATCCAGATTTTATTTTTCCACAACATCCGCTGGATCGTTTATTTACTCAAACCACGGCCGGGCTCTTGGCGAGCGTTTGGCGCCAGCGGAAATGCTCATCCCGGCAACCCCTCCACGATGACGACATCCACCAGGTGTTAGAGCCGAATAAGTTTTCATTATTTCTGTAGTGTCAAATCGCTTCGGATCTCTGCTGTCTCTGTGGTGTATTCTTTTTTTTTTTTTTTTTCGTAAAAGAGAAGACCATGTGCTTGTGTGTTTATAACCTGACAGGTCTATTTTGAAATGCGTGGATTTTCTCCTGTCCTTTCGGGTAACGGACGTAAAAGTGAGTTTTTTTAAAATTTCTCGTTAATTTCTTTTATTTTCGTCTGCTTTTTGTTTTGTTTTGAAACTAGGGGGCTTTTTAAGTAAATTCGAGGAAGGAAGAAAACAAAAAACAAAAGCCTCAGTCAATAATTAATCAATGGATTTGTGTCAATGAGTTTTTAATGGATTTTTTTTTTTAAGTATTCACTTATGTTCTGCACGATAATTTTTAATAAATTAAAAAAAAAATAAATACAATATTGATCGCAAGCGTTTTAAAAATCACTTACATACATAATTAAATTATTATTTTAATCGTTATTTTGTATATTTTGGGGAATTAATTTCGCTTTTCAAACACTTAAGGGATTAAAAAAAGACGATCGAAAATTTATTTAATCTCATTCTGCATTTTTTCTTTCGCTATGAAAATGGTCGTTATATTTATAGTCAACTCTTTCTAATTAAGTAAATTGTTTAAGACGGAAATTTTCTATCAGTATTACAACTTATAAAAATTAGTTTCACAGATTTTTTGCTGCTTGCCGGCCGGCCCGTGAAAAAATAACCTCTTCCCTATTCAGAATGTTTTTTCCTTTGTAACAGTTTCCGGCTTGGAGAGATTTTAGGCCTGGGCTAGCCCATGATATACGAATTGAATGTAATAATATTAATAAAAAACAAAAATTACTGTTATTACTTCTTCAACAAATATTAGAATATGAACAAATAAATAATATAATATTGATAGCTTAATAATGTTAATATGAGCAAATACCATCACGCAATGCATGTAGATGTGACTAGATTTTGGCCTGAGTTTCTTTTTTTCTTTTTTCTTTTTTTTTTTTTTTAAACTTTATTTTGGGACTCGGGATTTTTCTTCATTTTCTTGCTCTTTTTAAGAATTTATTCAAGAACTGTGCCTTTTTCAAATTTAAAATGTACATTATTTATCTGGAAATATGCTAGAAATTTTAAAGCTGTTATGAGATCACCAAAAGTATTTCTTTATTAAGAATTTATATTTTATTACAAGTGTTAACAGATGTTATATATTTTCTGATATTTTTCTTGACAAATTTTCAAATTTACTTAAATTACACAACTCAAACAATGGGATAGTTCTAAGTTTATATGGACATGCATGGTATTATAGAAGAAGGAAAAATGTCTATATTGATTATGTGTTCACTTTATTCTGAAAATATATCATGAGTCGATCCAAGAATTTTTCCCAGGGTCTCATTTTTGTGAAAATTGCTTATTTTTGTGAATTTCAGCATTTATTTTTGTGAATATTCATGCCAATTTTTAATAAAAGTCACTTTTTTGTTAAAATGATTAAATAAACAGATAAAAATGCAGGATAAAATGCCAATTAAGGGCCGTTTTAATTGATTGTATTTTTGTGAAGGGCCCTTTTAATCGATTGCATTTTGTGAAGGGGCTCTTTTAATCGATTGTAATTTTGTGAAGGGGCCGCAAAACGGACCCAATTTTCATCTGCATCGACCCCTGTATATGAATAAGAAATATCAGGCCTTTTGATTTTAAAAAGCAGAATATCTCAGTTTTTTGAAGCTTGGCACGTCTGAATATATAATGATCGAATTGCCATACTTAACAAATTTGATCAGTACATAACAAATTACAAATTATTCAACCTAAAAAAGACTAATTAGGTATAGACACGCGAAGTTTATGAAAATTTTCATTTATGCTTTTCTAACTGCCAAAATAATAAAAAAATATTTAGATAATTTCAAAAACAATATTTGCACACAAAAAGGGCTTATATTCGTTTTTTTTTTCTTTTTCATTATGATGGCTTTCAGACGAACCTGAAAATTTATAAAAGTTGCTCAAAATAGTAAGCGAAACCTTTCTTAAAATGATCCTTTATTAAATAGAAACCTGTTTTTATCAAAAATGTTTTTTTCGACCTTCAGTCTATTCCTTATTTCAAAGATGTCTTTATAGAACGGACATCCAGCCTAAACAGACGTCAGTTTCAGTCTGTTTCGATTTCGTTTAATAGAGGTTTTATTGTAAATATGGTGGGATAAACTTACGGGAGGGTATCTTAACAAAATCTGACATTTTTTTTTTCATGTGCTCAGTTATATGTGTCTAACAGTCAAAGTATTTAGAGGATGTTGGCCACCGGACCTGCCCTCTGGGAGGCGAACTCTGAACCACCGAACCCGCTTCCATTTTTTAATTTTGCCACATTTTTGATAAATTTAAAACACTAAAAGACAAAAACAAGTAAAAATTTCTCTTAGCCTGTCCTTATTGGAAGTATTAACCCGTACACTACCATTTTTTTTCCGAGAAAAAAGTGTAATATGTACTTTAATAACATCAGTTACAATACAAATATCGATAAAATGCTTTAAAAAAAAAAAAAAAAAAAATTATTTACGGGGGGGGGGGGATGAATGGAACAAATATGTCTCATTGGTATTTTTTCGTGAGACATATGCGTTAGGCTGAAATAATGTCTGGAAATGCAATGAAAAGTTACTTTTACTTAGAGCTGAAGCAAACCGCATGTATTCGGTACTAAGATACGGATAATCACTCAGACTCGAAGTAACGAATTGTTACTTTTCGGTTGATATCGTTACTACTCGATCCGAAGATGTTTCGGATCGAGCAGCTTCGAACTTCGAATACAGACTGCCAGGCGAGGCGTTATTTGTTACTGGGGTTACTGGATATCGGATCGCGGTTTCAATGGGGAAAATGACTTTCGAGTTTGCATTTCGGATCGACCAGGTTCGAACTTCGAACGGGAGAAAATGAATTTCGGTATTTGAGTAATAGTATGTTCCTTTCCGTTACTAGATACCGGAAGTATTATGGATTCTCGCTGTTGGGAGGGAAAAATCAGTTTCGGTATTTGAGGAGTAGTATGTTCTGGTTGCAATTCGTTTGTGCCGCGCCGAATGGAATCGTTTTGATGAGGTTTGGAAGAATCCGTATGTTTCGTTACAGTTATGGAGATGGAATAGTATCTGCTGCTCTATTGATATGTGTCGTACAATGGGGGGATACGATCCGGTGTATAGTATGTTATTATGCGCAGTTGAACTCTTTTTTTGCGGGGGGGGGAGGGGGGTGTTCTTATAATTGTAGAGGAGCAATACATATAAGAGAAGCACGTTAGTAAGGGGTGCTAATTTCGGGCTTTCTAACATTTTAGTACTAAATAGTGGTGCAATCAGAATTCTTTCTTTCAGGGTGGTTCCGAAGCAGGATTGCGAACTTAACTTTTTCTTTTTTTTTTAGCTAGAATCGAAATGAGTAATAAATAACAAATTATTTAAATACACCTTTAAAAAAAATATTTTTTTATAAAGTAAACGAATTCACACATTTTTATTATTTAAAATATTATTTGGAACTAAAAAGATATTTAGCATGGAAACCTAAACACATTTTTTAAGTAATTGTTTAAAAAATATATAAAAAATTGGGAGCTACCCGGGATTTCTATGCCCACTTCTGCGTAAGCCACTGGTATTAAAATAATTCAATAAAGTTCAGTATGTTTCTAAAATGTCGGCGTTTAGGGGGCCATCTGCCCTATTTTATGGTACATTTTATTCCATGAACTCATGGAATACGCATAGTCCGGTGCAACCATTCTTTCTGTATGAAAGGAGTGATAATTTTTGTTTAAAGAATGCTCTCATATATGCACCCACAGAAGGGGCTAACCCCTTTCATCCCAAAAGTGCAGAAATAGAACCGGAAATATCTTAAAAATAGATAATTCTCACTGAATTAAACAATTTTAATTTAAAATATGGTAATTTTTAATTTACTTCGAAAAATCGTCCAGCAAAAGAAGTTTTTGATATGAAATATGAACTCACAAATAATAAAGATATTATGCTTGTAGAGACGCAAAGTAGTTGATATCATACTGAGATCCCCTGCCCTGTGAATTTAATATATATGGCCCAATCCCTGGATCTCAGTATTCGAGAACCCGCTCCCAGAAAAAAACACGAGTCACAAGCTTTCCTTTACACTTTTTATGATAAGAGTGAACAGGTTAAACCAGCGTTCAGAATTTAAAAAAGGGGGGTTGAGAAAAAAAAGAATGGCATATGTCTTTGGAAGATTTCTATGTGTACTCAGTAATTCGGAATAATTTAGCATTGTATAAAACCATAAATGTGTATAAAAACAATCTGTAAATCAGAGAAAATAAGCTGTAAATACAACTTTGTACAACTTCGCTAAAAAAAATTCTTTTGGGTTAGGTTTTGTTATGGGTTTATGTATGGGCGGCATATACCCATAACAACACTGTCCCGGATGTGTTGTTATGGGGCACATATAACACCCTATTACCGATTCTATTAGTAGTAACGAAAGTAACGAGTAACGAATACTTAGTAACGAATAGCGAACATCTAAGTAACAAATACATACGGATACTCATTTTGTCGTTACTTTTACAGCACTACTTTTACTCAACTACACATGTTTTGCTAATAACAGGTGTCGATGCAGACGAAAATTGGGTCCGTTTTGCGGCCCCTTCTCAAAATTTTTAAACGGCTCATTCACAAACTCACAATCGATTAAAAGGCCCCCTTCACAAAACTAAGTATTAAAATTCACAAAAATGGGACCCTAGCAAAAATTCCTGGATCGACCACTGGCTACGTGAATTTATCTTGTACTATAGTCAAGTCAACGCTCGTTTAATTTAGGAATATCACTTTAAAACGAACACTTGGCGATTACTTAGGGACTAGCCAGTGGTCTCTGCACTCCCATAGATATTTCACGACACGGTTTTACGAATTTCCGATTTCATGAACTATTTGGTGAGTGGTCTCTACACGGATTTATGAAAAAGAACGTCGACTACCACATTTTCCTTGCGTGCGAAACTGCACTCACGTTTAGTGTGACATTTTGGTATACTTCCAAACGTCCGTCCGTTCGTGACAGGACGGATCGTTTGTCAAAACTAACCTTTTTAAAATGAATCTGGAAGTTAGAACACTGCAAAAAAAAAAAAAAAAAAAAAAAAGTCTGTTAAACTGACAGGAAAAAAAAACTGTCAGCCAGGACGCCATTAATTAGTAGTTATTAAAAAAATCCTTATCAAAATCATGAAAGTAGTATTATTTTTAAAATTTGCCTTCACAGCTTATATAAATGAGATTCTGTATCTTCTTTGTTTTTTACTATTGGTTTTTGTGTTACTTTCTCGTACATTTTTGGCTTTGATTAGCTCTTGCTGTTGATAATCCCTTGATTTAACTTCACGCCTTGGGAGAAGGTCATTTTAGGGGATTCTGAAGCGTATTTATGTTACATTTGGAAAAAAACAGTCAAAACTCCAAACCGTTAGATTGACAGCTACGTGAAGGCCAGAACTCTGGGCCTTTACATTTCAGCCATCTACCATGTTCAGTGTTTTATCCACTGGGTCATGCTGAAGCCAAGTAGCAACCCTGACACACAATAACCAACTTAATCAATTAATATACAGCGATTACAGACTGAGTCGTAGCTAGGGTCTTGAGCGCCCTTGCCAAGATTTGAATTTTGCGCCTCAAGACTTCTTTTTACTTGCTATTATGTAAGAAAAGTCTGCAAAGTGCGCCTTTCTGAGGCTTGCGCCACTGGCGGCTGCCCACGTGGCTAGCCCCTAGCCATAGCACTGATTACAGGCAAGCTATATTTATAACTGCTGTACTGTTTTTAGTATCATAAAACATTTCAAAGCGTGGCATGCCGGGAAATGTGTCTTTGTTCATTATTTCTCAACATTGAAAATGAAAAAGCATACAGCAATCAAATCCCAAAACATCTGTCACTATTTAATTTTTCGCTTTATTTAACTGTTGTTATCTAATTTAATTCATTTGGACATCGTACTTTAATTTCACTGACCCATGAAAGTGATGCAATTATCGGAAACCGCGAAATTAGTAGTTACTTTAAAGAAATTCAAATACTTTTTTCTTCATCAACGTAACAGCAGTTTCCTCAACATAATAGGATAATTTTCATATGATATTTTTAAAAATTTTAGCAGAAATACTCAGTTGTTTATTTCAGTCAATCGTTGTGACAAATCGGCAGTTTAGAATTATCACGTGATAGCCACATTTCTTTTTAAAAATCTTTATGCTTTGTTAACTACACCGCTTCTGCAGTTTAGCTATTAGCTATGGTTGCTTTGCTTAGGAACTGTAGACATAAACATTACTAAAACACTGGCTGAGTTGCATAACGTGGGTGCTGTTTTTATTTTTTCTGCTGGACGAATATCTAACCATGCACGATATTCCGTGTTGATATTTTCCCATTGCCAAATTCGCATCACGCCATTTTAGTGTTCTATCTATCCTTACTTCAACGTAACCACCGTAAACAATTGATGGAAGAGTGATTAAAAAAAAATGTTTTAAAGAATTTGCGGTCGGGCAAATCAATTTTGGCGTTGCTCTACTGATGCTGTGCAGGGACTCGTCCAGATAACTATTTCTCTGAAATTGTTTGCCGCTTAAATCTCATTCGGAGTAGCAGGGGTCGATCCAGGAATTTTTTCCAGGGTTCCATTTTTGTGAATTTCAATATTTTTTTTGTGTGAATTTTCATACCAACTTTTGTAAATGAAATTTTCTGTCAAAATAATTTACAATAAATAAACAACAAAAAATCTGAAACACTTCACATTTTAAATACGCACTAAAATGCTATATATTAAAATCGTATCATAACCAATGCGTCGTCCCTATTTTCCTTCCTTATTCCATTAACTTGAAAAGTGTACCATTGTTCCTGAGTGTGCCGTATTTTTCTTCCTTGTTCCATAAAACACTTTGGAATTGAAATCTATTTTAAAATCGTCTATTTAAACTGTTTTACAATCTTCGTTAAGCATATTATAATTACACTTCACCGCTATAAATACTGTTTGGAATCTGCATCCTAATCCATGAGTGTGCCGTGTTTGTCTATCTTGTTCCTTAAAACACTTCTTCAGAATTTAAAATCTATATTAAAATCGTCTACTAAAACCATTTTACAAACTTCGCCAGGAATATTCTTATTATACTTCTCCGTTGTAATCAATTGTCGCGCTTGCCAGTTTCGAGTCAAATTTGGAAGATATTGTCAAGCTTGATTCATTTTTGAGGACATATTTATTTGGCGGTAAAACTTGGCGATACAATACTTTTGTGAAGGGGCAGACAAAGGAACCCAAATTTTGTCTGCCTCGATCACTAAATAGGAATGAAAAAATTGAGGCGAAAGAACAGTAAATTCTTTACAATTTTGCTGGCATTTCATTCATAGAAAATGTTAACTTAAGTTGCTTTTTATTGTAACTGTCGTCTAATGTGAAATTTCTCAAATACTTGGTAAAATGACGCACATAAATAAAAGATATACCTCAATACATTCGTTTGGCCGGTATGAAAAGTTCACCTCTTTCTCAGTTACTTATTTATGCATTTTTCAAATGTGAAAAGGTAAAATTTTTGTTCTACCCGAAACTGTTGTGTTGTAGTATCTTTTATTTACACATCTGTTAGTTCGCAAAGTAATTTTACCTTCAAACAACGGTTTTTTGTTGAGAGTTCTCATTATCCTCTAATGCTCAGGAGGAGAATTATATCCAGTGTTCTGCAACGTGACCTCAAACCATTGCAAATGTTCTGCATGTATTTTGTCCAAGTCTGGCAGACCATGGTAAAATGAAAGATAGGTGTAAAAATTGTGCTGCATGCACCCACGCGCTAAGTTTGAAAATGTCAGTAAGGTCCCCCACCATGGCCGAGTGGATAAGAAATCATCGCAGAATGAACATCGCAGATGGCTGAAGTGTGAAGTTCCAGGTTTCTGATGTACTGCGAGCCTGTCGATCTAAAGGTCTGGAGTTTTGGGCGGTTTTCTCAAGTGTAACGTAAATACATTTGGAATTCATTAAAAAATCCTCCGCCCAAGGCACATTCCCTCTAAGGCAGATACCCCTCGTGTAGGTTTGCCGTTATACGCTATGCTGAATACAATTGAAAAAAGCCAGTTCAAAAAGCTAAACTATCAGACCTGGAGGTTGTTATATTCTGACTCTATATTAAAAAATTGAGTTACGTGTTCGATTTCCTTACAGGCTTGAGTGTCTTGTCTGTCCTAACAGTTCAACTCCACCAATGGCTACCGTAGTGTGACAATCCAAAACCATGGTTTTCACGAATGTTGGACATACCAATTCGAATTTGTGCCAGCTCTTTTGAATATTTTCACCGTACGCCTTCGCGCGCCGTTCAGACGCGACTTTCTAAGCCGTGTTTTTCTTCTTTTCATGGTTTAAAATAAGTAAATCATGCCATTGTATTTGCAAAAACATCTTCTTATCATTTATGTCCCACTTTTTTTCTCTCTCTCACAGCCAGAAACACACCCACAATTCATCGCCAGCTAGGAAAAAAAGTGGCGTTATCACTCGGCTCTCTCCGCTAACGCCATCGTTTTTGTGAAGTGTGAACGCATGTAAGACACACGTTTTTTCCCCCAAAATTAAAAACCCCCCTCACACACATGAAACACACCCCTCGCAACTCTTTGATGTTCCATCTTTTTTGAAAGATCTGTTTATTTCGTCAGTCCCCCGTGTGTGCGTGAGTCAGCTGTTTGTGAGATCGAATATTATTTCCGCGGGGAGAGGGGACAAAATGGCTTGTTTGCTTATTTTTGCATCGGCATCAGCTGCTGGTGCTGGAGAAGGAATAAAATCGAACAGATGATATACGTTGCTTATAGGAAAGAGGAACTAAAAATGGTGTGGGTCCGGATGGAAGACCGTTTCTAAATACTACAAAAAAAAAAAAAAAAAAAAAAAAAGAACAGGAAATGTGTGGGAGAAGTGGGCACACCTTTCGCTTTTATCCTAGGTCTGGGATTTTCTAGGAAGGGCGGATCTCCTGTTGTTCTGAAGCTGGCAGGATGCTTTCTTTGCATGTTTAAGGCTGTTCTTCGAAAAAAAAAAGAACTCTGTTTTTAGTCTTGGTACACAAATTGAAATAAACTAATAGCACCATGGTCTCCAAAAAATTCCAGAGGGTTTTTCATAAGCTGTTTTACACACTACGATAAGCGAAAACGCTGTGGCTTTTGTGAAATTTTCAGAAAAAATTCTTAAACATGGATTTGAGCTGCAAGATTTTTCGAAGAGTGACAGGCTTTGCGAAAATTTCCGATTTTTAAGAATTTTTTCTAAAAATATTGAAACTGATACAGATTGGCCTGTCTTCGCAGTATGTAATACAGCTTGTAAAGAGACAGTTTCAAAATTTTGAAGTGCCTGGCATAATTAGTTTATTTGTAATTATGTACCAAAATCACATGATTTTTTCGAATAACACCGTTAAAACAGTTGCGTTGCTGAAATGAGCGTGGCTAAACAGGCGCCCCAAAACGTTGCTTAACTTGGGGCTTGTCTCTCCGAAGAATATCGCGAAGCATGTAGTATAAATTTGAAGGAATTGAGATTTTTGAATTTCTAATTAAATTTTAACGCATTCTTCTTCTTTTAACGTTGAACAATTGGAAGACACTTTATCGAGATCTACAGTTAGCAGCCATGCTCTAGATCAACATGATTTACAAATATTCTTTTTTTTTTTACTCGGAGATCTTTCCGAGGATAATGACGGAGTGCAAGAGTAAAAGGCAAAAGCCTAGGCCTCTCTCACCCCCAAAATTTGGATATTTTGAAAATATTATATTCCTTTAGAAATGTATGCTTCTAAGTTCAACTTGACTCTTTCAGTTTAGTGAGTGATTACTCTCAGAAAACCAGTTAATTGCTTGTTAAATAGTCATTAGACGTCTCCCTAATGATTTAGTATTTTTTTTTTTTTTATCCCTACAGCTTTTACATTATTAAGTACTGACCACCTATTGTGCCCTATAAAGCAAGAAAAAGAAAAGTTTCACGTTAATATTTATTTTTTAAAAAATCCGTATTTGATGTATGGGGTATTTTGAAATGCATTTTCTGCTTTTCCAGTATGAGAATTTTGATTGATAGAAAAGTGTTTTCGATACTCTCTTGAGATATATGCATATATCTGCCCTTTACAATAGCATTCTTGTTAAAATATGCAATTGCTTCTCAGCTTGCGTCTTTTGATGGCACTGCGCCAAAACTGAAATGAAATGGGGGGGGGGAAATTCTTACAAATGCAATATATCTCAAGAACGTATAAGAACGTATGTTTTATCTGGTAAAAGACAATTCTTCTCGCACGTGGACTGTCTCGTCAAAATTTGCCCAATTACATCATGAGGCGCTCGCAGTCACATTTTATCAAGTTTTATTTCTTTAAAATCATCGCTGTCATAGAAATAAAGCGAATTCGTACTTCTACTGCACTAAGCTCCTCCACATTTCTTTTACTTATCACTTTATTTACTTGAGATGAGCTTGATGACACTCAAGGATGAAATGAATTGGAGATGGCTGCTAGCCACTCCTTGCGACCATTTTTTTTTTTTTTTTTAATTCCTGCTCAATCAGTGAAGTAGAGAACTAAATTTGAACGTTCCTAGAAATATTGAAGAATTTTTGTAATAACGATACCCGTTTTAATGCTGATTTGTTGGTCCGTTTTTAGGCCTTTTAGTGTGGACTTTTGTGTGTGAAATGCGTTAACCCTTTGAGGCGCAACCCTTTCCCAATGCTGAAAAAAGGGCAGCCGTTGCCATCGCTCGACTTAACTACCAGCAAGATGGCGGACGATCGAAACGTTCATCTTGTGCCACAGATCTATAGAGACCCTTTTTTTACGACAGCTGGTTGTGCCGGCACAGCCAGCTGTCGTCAAAAAAGGATCTCTAGATATGTGGCACGCGATGAACGTTTCGATCGTCCGCCATCTTGCTGGTAGCTAAGTCGAGCGATGGCAACGGCTGCTCTTTTTTTCGGCATTGGGCAATCTATGCAGCTGTCCTCGCATTCTTCCATTTTTCAGCAGATCTCTGTGCTGTTGAAAATAATCGTGACATTTTTTTTTTACGGGAAATGGCGTGCTAAAAAGTAAAGGATTCTCGTGGAGCATGTCACCCGCAACTATTTTGATAGAAATCCAATCTATTCTTCGTGACTGGCAACAGTCAAAACGTCAGAGTTTGGTGTTCCCAGAGCGGGAACACTGCGCGTTAAAGTGCTAAGACAAACCTGCACGAGCGATATCTGCCTAGCAGGGGCGTAGCCAGAAAATTTTCATGGGGGGGTTACGACTACTACAACTCACTTATATGCATACATGTGTGTGATAAGGGAGTGAAGAATATACATTTTGTATGGCAAAAAATTCCTCATGGGGGGGGTTATGACCCCCATAACCCCCCCCCCTTGGCTACGCCCCTGCTGCCTAGGGTTTGCTTTTGGAGAGGACGTTTTAAGGGGTTCTAATGCGTATTCAAGTTGCATCTGGAGAAAACAGTCGAAAAAACCCCGACCGTTATATAGTTAGATTAGATCAAATTCAGATGCATGAACGAATTAAGATAAACTTTATTTGATATGCGTTTTGAAGGTTCTTTCATAACAAGAAGCTTTTTATCTTAATTGCTAAGCAAACAGTATCTGTAAAATTCTCTCAACAAAGCAGGCATGCTTCTTTTTTAAATTATCTCTTTTTAGAAAATGCCATATATCTTGGTGTGAACGTTGTATTTCAGACCTAATTAGAGGTTTCTGTCACACGTTTGTTGCACTTGCGTTGATTTTCCTAGCGCTTGCGGTTCCAGCCGGCAAAAGGCGGTTGTTTTTATAGGAAAACCGCCGATAGTGCCTGATCCCAGAGCATCTGTTTTTGTTGGCCTCTTGCAATCCCTCTGTGGTTTGAGGTTTACTCACCAGTGTCTAAATATGAATTTCCCCTTAAATATTTCTCAGGTTAAATGTAAAATTGAGGTTCCAGAATAAACTTCACGGTATTTTTTTTAAAGCAAACAAGCCTTTTTTTTATATGGCAGTGTCATGGACAGTTTTTGGTTCACTAGAGTCAGTGAGAAAAAAAATCATACATGTGTGGCTGTCAGGACATTTTATAACTATAAGAAATCAATAATTCTGAGAGGCAAATTTAAAGTAACATGTAGGTTAGAACATAGTACCGTCTTTTTTATAACGTTCTTTTAAATATACTTAAGAATAGTAACAGCTTACTCTTAAACATAAATATACTTAGAATAGTAACAGCTTACTCTTAAACATACTTAATAGTAGTAATAATATACTTCAGCTAGTTATTCTTAGCTTTAATTCAATTTGAAAATTCTAGACCAGGTGCGCAATTTGTATAGAAAACGAAGCTGGGGTTAAACAATCTCTTTCTAGTCTGTATAGTTAATAAATGCAGAGGTCGATCCAGGAATTTTTTCTAGGGTCCATATTCGTGAAAATTGCTTATTTTTGTGAATTTCAACACATATTTTTGTGAATTTTGATACCGATTTTTAATAAAAGTCAGTTCTTTTTTGTTAAAATAATTGTCAAAAAAAGATTAAAATGTAGGGTAAAATGCCAGTTAGGGGGCCGTTTTAATCGATTATATTTTTGTGAAGTGGCCGTTTTAATAGTTGTAATTTTGTGAAGGGGCCGCAAAACGGACCCAACTTTCGTCTGCATCGACCCCTGAAATGGCAACTTATCTTAAGCATAGCAGCATATAGTAATAATTGTAATAATTTTATAAGAGCAAAAAATTTACTTTGAAAATAATTAAAATAAATTACTTTGTTCGACACTTTGTTAAGAAAACATAATTTATTTAAAACCAAATGCAGAGAAATCTGGTCTTCTGTTTCTCTTCGAAGACAAAACAGCTGAACAAAGCGAATGTATGTGTCCTCTAAATAGTAGGAACTACCTATTACTATTTCGAATTACCGGTTTATATTTTTCCAGTTCCAGTTCGGCTTTAGAGATGTGGGGCTAAACAAATCAAGTCACTCCCCCCCCCCCCCTGCCTTTGGAAAAAAAAAAAAAAACGAACTTAAGAAAGCAGGTTCGCACTTTAATTTAGGTGAGCTACTCTTTTTTTTTCTTTCCCCCCCTTCTTGCAAAGCGTGCTTTGATCTGGTGGGTGGATGTTAAGAAGTCGCGACGGAACGAGGTCAGATCAGAAAAGTAGTGTCATGTCATGGTCAACGAACTTAGCGGACTGGAACTGAGAATCTTTTCATGCTATTCCACTTCTAGCAAATAAAGAAAAAATATAAATAAAACATAAATAAATAAATGATGGGGGAACTCCTTATGATTCATATAATAAGATTCCTTGATGCAAGTTTAACAGGATTGCGTATGTCATGCCTCGTTTGTTGTTATGGCGGACTCCGTCAATCATCACGCTGGCTACTTTGCCATTGCCAAAATGCGTCTTTTGAAGTTTTCGATGTACAAGCATACTTCTTACCCTAGAGTTTAGTTGGGTAGTGAGGCTTGGCTGGATAAGTGCTCGATCACAATTGAAAAATTCAAAGAATTTTGTTGTTGTTCTCATGCCCCATGGATAGACGATTGCACCATCCATGCTGCCAATGCCCCCTAGGCGGTTGGACTTCTGCCTGTTGGTCCCTAATTTTGAATCAATTTTAGATGAGGGACCAACCCTATATGAAATCCACACCCCCAGAGATATCGTTCAAACATGGGGACATTGGTGCCACGGCGGATTTTACGCGCACCAGCTCCCATTAGCGTACACGGCCCCACAGCAGTCCAGCCGAGAGAAGATTTCACCTTCTCAAGCACTGGCCAAGCCGGGTTCTGCTTCACTTTCCGTGTTTTTAAGGGAATGAGTTTAGTGATTAGCCCACTGCAGGACAATTCAAAGAATTGATGTTGGAAAATGTTCCAGAGTCATGTTTGTCCTGCATCTGCCTCTGCTAACCTGAGTTACGGTACTACAGCACGTGTAGATGAACTCATTCAAGACAGAAATTTACGAGGGACAGAAATTTTTTTGCTTCCTCGCAGCATTGTATAGATTTGTTAGGTAGCAGGAAGAGCTGCACCCATCCTCTAATGGGCACTTTGCTGCCCCTTTCCCGAAAGTCACTCTACAGTCAAGATCCTCAGCATAGGATGAAGAACTAATAACTGCCTAACAGCGGTTCTCAACCTGGAGTACGTGTACCCTTGGGGCTATGCGAAAAGGTTGTCTTCAATGGCGGATGAACGCCATTTTTTGGATCAGCAAAAAATGTTCAACTGAAAATACACAAAGAAAGTTTATTTACTGTTTAGTGAAAGAGAGAAAAAAATGTGTCACTAAAATTTTCAAATGCTAAAAAAAAATATATCACAGTTATAAAGCACGTAATTTATGGTATAAAAACCTAAAAGAACTGAGAATAGTGCATGCTGCGGCTTTAATGATTAAATATTCCTATTAAGTACTAAATTCATCCAAAACCCCATCTTAATTTGTACGCAGGTTTGTCTTCTCCTTTTAAGCTAAGATTAATAAAAAAGCATGACGACGTTATTTGGGTGTGAAGTGGGTACTAATAAAAGAAAAGTTTAAGCAAGGGATACTTGAAAGAGAAAAAAAAGCTGGGAACCACTGGCCTAGAGTAATGGTCTCCTTAGTGGAGTATGCCTTAGAAGTAGTAATTTAAATATATGTATAATTTTTACAATCGATAAACTATAGATAATTTGACTGATCACACACATGTATCTTCAGCTATATTTTATTTTATTGCATCTGGGACAACGCATATAGTTATTTTTTGTCTTGGCGGGATGTGCGATTAAAAAAATATAGAGATCGACGGTCTTAACGGAAGTTTAATCAAATTAGTTAAGTTAGTTTAAAAGGTTTTAACTGTTTTTTTTTTAAGTTTCGTTTATGGCAGTTGAGGTTCAGAAAGTTAGACGATTTATTCTGTGTTTTTTTCACTCTTTGTTTGCATTTAATTCTAGATTAACTCTTTCTTAAATACTTTCCAGAAATTTCTGCTAAATTAAAAAAAGAACATAACTAGTTTTTAGGCAATGGTATGTTGTAGAGATGTGTTCAGGTTCATTTTTTAAAGCCCGAGCCCGAAATTTCAGCTAATAGATAAATAAAAGTCAATTACTTCATTGAAAGTGTGGAGGAGCGTGCTGTCAGCTCCTTACAATAGAGAAAAATTAAGAATACGTCTAATGTAACATCCGTTGAATACAAATACCATCTAGTAAAAACTTAACAACATTTTATTCAGACTTTAAGTCGAGCATGCAAGCTCTGCACGATACGGTCAATTTACATCCATAGAGTTCTGGTAACAGCAACGCGATAACAATAATAATAATACTAGTACTGCGAACCATGCGCGGCATGCGTGAACACACTTCCTTTTTATACTCCCGGACCGCACATCAGCGTTGCCAGATTCCCTGGCTCTGCTATCGTGGAGTAGCCCACGGACTAAGAGGGTTCAGGACAATCATCCAAGCATTGCGAAAGAACTAAATGAAATTTGCCCAAAAGGTGGCGCTGGGAGTCGTACTCATTAATTTTTGGCGCATGCGTCGTTTGCTAGTAGCTGAAACGTAAACAAATATCAACGGAAGCACCCCACGGGAGATACTTACTCCGTGTGTCGTCAGAGGGCGCCCGTGCCGTTAATTATTAAAAGGGGGTCGCATATTTTCCTTTCAAAAGCTGACGCAGTTTCGCCCGTCTGCCGCTTCCCGATGAGCGTCCTAAAGCCTCTTAGTCCGTGGAGTAGCCGCTAGCGCTCCTCACAGGATGCGCGAAGAGATGCGCGGAAGCTTGTTCGATGTGCTGGCCGCTGAAGGATCAGATTGGTGGTCGGGAACGCACTGATCGCAGGCGCGGCGGCCGCCACAATAGAATATCATAAATTTTGCTGTTTGTGCAAATTAGACAATATGTAGTATATATATACAGTATATAGGATAGAGTGTGTTCAACGAAAGAAATATTTCTCACGAACGCGAACACAATCGGGAATTACTTAGCTCAAGCCCGGGTTCGGTCTGAGCCCGTCTCATCTCTAGTATGTTGGTATGTGTGTTGAAGAAAACCAGGGATGCAGCCCTAGAAGACAAAGTGACAGGGTGCTAGATACACAAAAATCCGGTCGCAGACACAAATAAAATAAAATAAAATAAAACAATAAAATAAATAAAAATAAAATAGATAAATATAGAAATAAAAAATTTAAAAGAGGGGAGATTGTTGTGGTATCTAGGCTTGTGGTTGGAGTGCCCTCCGTGGGGGTCTTTCTAAAACCCATATTTACGCTAAGTTTTGAAGAAAACCACCTCCGAACCGTTAAATCGGCGGAGGTGACCTGGTTTCGAACCAGGCACCTTCCGTCTTCCAGTTCAGTGCGCTATGCCTCTCGTGAGGTCGGGAGGCTAAAAAAGAGGCAAAGGCCCGTGCAACATTTTTCTTTTATAAAGCCTTTATTAAATGCACAATTTTTCTGTTTGTATAGTTAATATTCCCAGAATACGGAATAATCGAAAAAGAAAAGAATAAAAGACATGAATTATATAGGCAAGGCAAGTTTACCGTTCGCTGGAAATGAAGTGCCGACCAATTTGTCAAACATCTGGTTCTGCAAGTTCGGGATTCAGTGCCCACAATATTTAAAGGGAAAAAAAAAAACAAACTGGCTCTTATCTCGCGTTCTGAAAATAATAATAATAATAATATAATGTGAAAAAAAAAGACGAAACTCGAATACCAGAGCTTAAATTCGTAGGCGCACACATGGTAAGGAAACCTGATTAATATCACAGTGTGTCTTGAGAAGCTATCGCAAGGGAGAATGGTGTACCTTGAAAAAAAAAAATTTTTTTTTTTTTTTTTTTGAAGCGTTGAGTAGGAGAGCCTGCTTGCTTGCTTGTTTCATTTGTATTGTTAGCGTTCTACATTCTTGATTTTTACACTTGATGACCTATTGCAACTTTCTCCGAGCCCACGCTATGGCATGCATTGATCTACCTACTATTTCCTTCGTTGACGATCAGAATGACAATGGGTCAAACAGACAGCTGACCAATTTAGTTCAAAATTCATCGGGTTTTGCTGCGTGTACTGTGGAACCTGCCTAATGTGACCATCCTCGTTACAACTAAACTGATCACCTTCTAAATGTGGTCATTTTACAAAGGTGACTATGTGTGGTGGTTGTAAAGTGAAATTTTATAAAAATGGTCACTATACAGGGGCGTAGCCGGGGGGGGGGATATCGGGATATATCCCCCCCCCGAAATTTTGGATTAGTGATGAAATTCCGTCTATTTATACACATATAAGTTCATATCGCCCCCCGAAAAATTTTCCTGGCTACGCGCCTGTCACTATAGACAAGTGATCTCTTTGACATGGTGCAGAGGCCCTGAGGCTAGGGTTTGCAGCGCCTGGGGACAATTGAAGATTTTGCTTCCCTTCCTTTTTTTCAAAATGCAATGGGAAAGATTTTATATGCAATTTGGCGCCCCTTGGTGCTACTCCCGGGAACAGATGCCCTCCCCCCCCTGTAACAACGCCACTGTCAAGGTGGTCACTGTGCCAGGCTCCATCTTAATTGTATTCAGTTAAACCATGCTTGTATGTTTTACCAGAAGTTACTTACTTTTACTAACTTATCCAGGTTACCGGGTTGAATTTTCGAACACAGCTTGGATATCAGCAAAATGAAGTAAGTCTGTGTGAAAAGCTCTTAAAGAACCCTAATTCTGTCTCCCGAGGCAAGGAATGACGAGTATCTGTCGCCACTATCGTAACTTTCGCGGGACATGTCACAAGAGTATCGTAAATATGCCATTTTAAGAGTACTTTGTGACACATTTCGTTGTTTTTCTTATCTTAGAGAGAGGAATTGATGTGAAACACAGATTCACCGTGTTAAAAACCCGATAGTTTTGAAGAAAGTGAACCCTTGTTCGAATTGTGACAGTTATTATTGTTTATAACTTAACAATATGCAGAGGGTTTTCTTATTAATCAAAATATGTTTGAGAGTTTTTTGTATTTAAAATGTGTGGAAGAAAATTTTTGTCCTCCATTTTTTATTATAATTCCAACATGATTGAATATTGTTAATGATTTGTCTTTTGTCTGACTCTCCACCTGTCCGTGATGTAAATTGCCTCAACTATAAATCGATTGCCACAAAAATTTTATAAATTATTATTATTAACTAAAATACAGGACTATCTGCAGTAGCGTATCGAGGGTATGGCTAGTAAGACTCGTGCCATGTGGATGTAATTAGAAAGAAGTGCAGATGATTGTATCAATCATTTTGCCTAAAATTCCTGTGTTCGATTGTACTAAACAGTGGCGTAGTTAGGATTTTATTTCAGCGGGAGCGGAGGGCTGCGTATCAAATTGTAAGCCAAGTTTCAATTGTAGTCTAAGTAAAGGGTCAGATTTCGAGGGGGGCTTCAGCCTCCCCCACCTGGATACGCTCCTGGTACTTAAAATAATGGAAGGGCAAAAAATCGCTGATTGAAAATTTACAACCAACTTTTACGACGAAAACTACCACTAACAGTAGTTATAATGAATTTCTGTATAATCTTCTTACCTGTTTTAAGATGCTATGTGCGTTAAAAATGAATTGAACGTGCATAATAGCTATGAATAATGCTAATATGTAGGGAGCGTAATAATTTTGTGTCTGCCGCGGTTATTACCGTAGCCTGCTTAGATACGACTCTGAATATCTATATAATTAATAGAATCTTTTTCGAAGCCTGTCCATTTCTGATTTTAAAAGTCCTTTTCACTGGCCAAAATATTACTGCACACTGCATAAACGGGGCCTCATCCGCATTATGTCATTAGCAGAGATTAATGGCCCCCACTTTATTCGCACATTTCTCTCATTCCATTGGGGTAGAAATTGGCGGAGTTTTAGGGGAAAAAAAAAAAATGATGTAGATAGCCATTAGTGTAATTCCGTGTTCTTCTGACAACGTGACATGTGGCAGTCATAACTTCGTTCAGAAGACGTGTTTTTGAAACATCCGTCCGGGAGGATAGAAGAAGAAAAAAAAAAGTTGTATAAACCATCGTAAAGAACGCAAGTCTTTTGAAAAGGGGTGTTTTGTGGGGGTGCCCATCGCGCACCCCAACAAAACGCCCCCAAGTATAAGCATGAAGGCGCGTGTCTTCCACACTGCGCGGATATCCTTCCTGCACGTTTACAGCTGTGTTTAACTGCAGTTATCGCTCTTAAACTTTATATATATATATATTTTTTCTTTTTATGTATTTCGCCAAGCTTCCTGCCTTAACGTATCCGGTATGGAGCTTTGGCCCCTCGGTTACGCAAGGCTTTGTTTGGATTAAAAGGGCGTTTTTTTTCTCCCTTCTTCGTATGGAATGTTGGGTAAAAATGAATTACTGCTGCTATAAATGATTGGGAGGATCGTGATATTAAAAAATAACATTGGGTCCCCAATTAAGGTGCATTTCATTTTGGGAGGGGTTGAGCTTCTAGCACGTGTTTTTTCCCCCTCCCCTGCATCGTTTAATGTGACTCGGTGCTGTCTCATTAAAATTAGTAATTCGTATTTTTGCCGGTGATGATAGCCTTAAGCGGCTTCTTTGGTCTATAGAGGTGCGGTAGAAAATTTTGGAAAGTCATGCTGTGAAACGTCAAGGTGTTTCTCCACACGTTTGCTATTATTTTTCCCACCTCCGCTATTCGAATATCCAAAGCTTTGCATTTATTTTTTCATCCATGTACAGTGTACATGTTACAAATGAGTATCCTCCTATCACCCCCAACCCCCTAGTTAGGCGTTTTTTGGCGGCGTTGGCATTGGCAGCTAGAGTTAACCCTTTAACGCGCAGTGTTCCCGCTCTGGGAACACCAAACTCTGACGTTTTGACTGTTGCCAGTCACGAAGAATAGATTTTGATTTCTATAAAAATAGTTGTGGGTGACATAGCTCCCACGAGAATCCTTTACTTTTTTTAGCACGTCGTTTCCCGTAAAAAAAATGGTCACGATTATTTTTAAAAGCACTGACATCTTCTGGAAAATGGAAGAATGTGAGAACAGCTGGATAAATTTCCCAATGCTGCAAAAAGGGCAGCCGTTGCCATCGCTCGACTTAACTACCAGCAGGATCTCGGACGATCGAAACGTTCATCGCGTGCCACAGATCTAGAGACCCTTTTTTGACGACAGTTTTTGACTAGATCTGTGGCACGCGATGAACGTTTCGATCGTCCGCCATCTTCCTGGTAGTTAAGTCGAGCGATGGCAACGGCTGTCCTTTTTTCAGCATCGGGAAAGGGTTGCGCCTCAAAGGGTTAACCTAAGTAGTAGCTTCAAGGGTATTTTTTCACATGCATAATGTACCAGTGAGTCAGATATTGTTTTCTGTTAGTGAGAATGACTCGAGCAAATTCTTTCTCTAATTTATGAATGTCGTGCTACATTTTTTTCTGTCTGACACAATTTTCTGTAAGAGATGCGTTCAAAATGTAAAAACTCGGCAATCAGACTTTCCTGTAACTGGGGAAACCCTTTTAATACTGACGAATGATGATAGCTTTCCTTTAGCTTTCTCTCATTCACGTGTTCCACTTTTGTCTGCATCGTGTCCCATTATTCTTTGCACATGCTAGCTATTCTTTCCATTTAAAAATGCAAGATACACATTAAAAGACATTGAAAGGTAGACTTTTCCGCATGGTAAATTATTTGCCAGACCTTGTGATTTGTATTTATTTTGCAGTTAGTGGTGTCCCAAAAAAAAGATGGTAAACGTGCTTTAATTCTTTTCATTTAAAAATGGTAGATAACGTTAAAAGAAATTGAAAGATAGGGCTGATTTTTCCCGCTTGGTGAATCATTTACCGGATCTTGTAACTTGCATTTTATATTGAAGTTAGTGGTATCTCAAAAGTATGGTAACGTACTTCAATTCTTTACCAAATAGAGGTAAGTGAGCATTGAAAATTGAAAAAAAATATTCCAAATAATTTAGAAAAAAAGACTGCGTTAAGAAAAAAGTTCCTCTTGTTAATTTATACATATTAAGAAGAAAACACTTTTTGAATTGGGTGTCGACCCCCGTACAAAAAAAATCCTAGTTAATAAAATGCGCCCCATACACCAATGAGTTGATGGGCAAAATTTGAGAATTATATCTTAAAAAGTGTCAGAGATATGAAGATAAATATATGCTGACTTAAACTAGTTTTCAATGGCTACCGAAAGGAAGAAAAATCACGTCGGATGGTCATCTTACAGGAGCTGTACAGAAATTACGCAATAACTTCCCCACTCCAGTAATGAATGTTTTACATTCAAATTCATATATAGCCCCTAAGAATCTTTGTTTGAAGACATCTCTGAGACGTTTCATCACGAAAGGCTGTAATTTTGTACATCACCTTATTAGTATATGGGCCACATTGTAGTATTTATGAATTTTTTTTGTACGGGTCGTCGTATACAAATTTTAAAAGGTGTCACCTTTTGAAATTTAACGAAAGAATATTTTTCTTAACATATAGTCTTTTTCCTACCTTATTTTAAACATTTTTTTAAAATTTACATTGCTCACTTATCTTTGATGGTTTAAAGCAGTGGTGCCCGAACCGGTACCGGTCCGTGCATCAAATGGTACCGGGCGGCCCAAGGAACAGTAAATTATTTCTATTTGATTTACCGTATGGTCTTTACCCCCCCCCCCGAGAAAAGAGAAATTAATGTAAAAGATCCCATTTGGCTTCCATAAAATGGATGTATATGTTAATCTTCTAACTAACCGCCCCCACCGACAGACTAACCGCCCTAGTTACGCAGCTGGCTGTGCGGCACAGCCAGCTGTCGTCAAAAAAAGGGTCTCGAGATCTGTGGCACGCGATGAACGTTTCGATCGTCCGCCATCTTGCTGGTAGTTAAGTCGAGCTATGGCAACGGCTACTCTTTTTTCAGCATTGGGAAAGGGTTGCTTCTCAAAGGGGTATGGCGGAAAAGAGGAACGCTTACAATTTTCGTTTTTATAATTTAGCTGGCGGGCAGATTTCGTGGAAAAATGTAAGCGCTGACTCCCATTCTGGCAATATTCCTGAGGTGTAAACTTATGAATGAATAACCCATTTAATTGGCTCAGATAATTACAAAAATGGAAAAAGAGGGAGGGGGGTTCGTGAGCGCTCATGCTTATGGGCTTTGAGGGGGCATGTCCCTATCCAAGCTCTCCGGAAAAATGCTTTTTCTTTTCTAACGGGCGGGCACTTGCCGATTAGGCATTGTCCACTACAACTGCCCGAAGACATAGGGGCCAGTGGCGTAGCCAAGGAGGATAGGGGAGTTACAATTCCCTCCCCCCCCCAAGAGGTTTTTTTTGCCATACAAAATGTATATTCTTCACTCCCTTATCACACACACGTATAGATATATGTGAGTTAGTTGCAGTAGTCGTAAAACCCCCACTCGTGGAAAAATTATAGCTGCGCCTCTGATAGTGGCCATTTTATTATGGAGGTGGCCACTGTTGCCCCCTATGAAGGTACGGACAAGTTAACATTGATGCCCAAACCAGGTTTCGAACCCAGACCCAAGGCGTGATGGAATGGCTCTTAACGGTGTTATTCGAAAAAATCATGTGATTTTGGTACATAATTACAAATAAACTAATTATGCCAGGCACTTCAAAATTTTGAAACTGTCTCTTTACAAGCTGCTTTACATACTGCGATGACAGGCTAATCTGTATCAGTTTCAATACTTTTCGAAAAAATTCTTAAAAATCGGAAATTTTCGCAAAGCGTGTCACTCTTCGAGAAATCTTGCAGCTCAAATCCATGTTTAAGAATTTTTTCTGAAAATTTCACAAAAGCTACAGCGTTTTCGCTTATCGTAGTGTGTGAAACAGCTTATGAAGAACCATTTGGAATTTTTTGGAGACCATGGTGCTATTAGTTTATTTCAATTTGTGTTCCAAGACTAAAAACAGAGTTCTTTTTTTTCGAAGAACAGCCTTAAGCCACTAAACCGCCTGGTGGGCCCGGAAAAATATATATTACCTTAATAATTTAGGTATTGTATAACATGTATATGGTTCAACACTAAAATATAGTGTCTTTCAGGGACAGAACCCCTGACTTCCCCCCCCCAAATAAACAGTTATATGGACGCCCATGTGGGGGGGGGGGGTTGCAGGGTCTAAAAACTCTTGGGCCCGCATAAACTATGCGTCTATGTAGTGTATTAACTGCAAGGTTATGGCTTTTCGAAATAAAATCACGTTTAAGGCCAGCAATTTTGCTGTTCGCATCCTTTTATCATTGGATAGCTCCACACAAGGAAGTGTTGAGAGCCGTATTTACCTTTGATTGTCTTGGGATTCTTGTTTCCACAGCTGTAAAAGCATCCTTTCCGGCAGGTGGAGGGCCGATTTCGCCTCTCTTCACTTCTGTTTTGAGTGAAAGGCTTGACAGAGGTAAATGAACGACGGGGTTCTAAGCCGGGCCGAGAATTGTTTACACGCTGCTGAACAGACTTTCCCAAACTATTAAGCTAACTGCGACTGCTATAAGGCTGGTAAATGTTTCTCGGAGAAATGCTATTTTTATTGCAGTAGATTAGAGAAACTCATATCTTGGGCCTGAGCGTTGCTTGTTTTGATATTGAAAGACTAGAAGAAAAAGCCCGTTGTGAAGTCCAATTATAACGGGCGCTGGAAAAACAATTTCCCGAAAATATGTCTACTCTCAATATATTTAATCTTCGTCCACCTAAAATAAATACAGTCGAACCTCGATTTAACGTACTTTGATTTAACGAATTCTCCGATTTAACGAATTTTTTGTTTTTTTGCCCCGACGAAAAGGGTGTTAAAATGCTCTGATTTAACGAATTTTTAGCTTTGATTTAACGAACAACAATCGTTGAAATAAAATTCGCACATAAAACTAAAACTTTGAATTTTTCGCAGGCAAAATTTTAATCTTTCACACCCTAATCTAAGTGTGTAATACAATAATTTTTCTCTCATTTCTCCAAACGAAGAAAGTGCCAACAATAATCATTCTTTTTTTCATATCTATATCTAAGGGTACTTTGCATTGATATTTTTATACCATTCTCTTTACAAAAATTGATCTTCGATTTAACGAACGGATTTGTGGTTCCCAATCAATTCGTTAAATCGAGGTTCGACTGTAACTTCATATTCAATTTTTATTATATTACCCAAATCGAATTCCATGCACTTCTGGAAATGTGCAGAAACTTTTCGCATCCGAACTATTTCATTTTGTGCATTCAGCTCCTCTTATATTAATAATGTTTCAGCAGACGATTATTTTAATGAAAAAAAATTAAACTATGATAGCTGGAAAAACTATTTTAAACGAATTGAAATACCGATTGTGTGACGTCATTTTACTTGGAAAAGGTAATTTGTCACAAATGATTTATTGAAAGACTAGAAGAAACAGCCCGTTGTGAAGGCAATTAAACGGGCGCTGGAAAATACATTTCACGAAAATATGTCTACTCTCAATATGTTTAATCTTCGTCCACCTAAAATAAATAACTTCCTATTCAATTTTTATTATATACCCAAATCTAATTTCATGCACTTCTGGAAATGCGCAGAAACTTTTCGCACTCGAATGATTTCGTTTTGTGTACTCAGCTCCTCTTATATTAATGTTTCAGCAGACGATTATTTTACTGAAAAAAAAAAGTTAAACTATGTTGGAAAAACTATTTTAAACGAATTTGAAATACCAATTGTGTGACGTAATTTTCATTTAGAAAAGGTAATTTTGTCACGCAAATGATTTACTTTTTTGACTCTCGGAAATAAAATGGAGCTGTTAAGAGCGAAAAATCGCTTAAAAATGAGGGAACGGGTGGATTTCCAGATTTTTAAAGGAGCGCAGATTGTGTTCTATATTTTTATACATGATTATGAAAAATTTCAGGCGGATCGTACAAACGGTGTGAATTTTATTGCAGTTTTAGTCAACAACTTTTTAATCTGTTTGGATGAATGACGGCAAAAGTTTTGTTTTGAAGTGGTCGTACCGAAATTGTTAGAGAGTGAGTGAGTCAGGGAATATACTAGGATAATAGTTTGTTGATAAAATGTGGACGCTCCAACATCAATCTGCCTAATAGCAGAGGTCGAGGCAGAGGAATATTGGGTCCGTTTTGCGTCCCTTTTACTAAATTACAATCGATTAAAACGAGCCCTTCAAAAAAATTCAATCGATTAAAACGGCGGTTCATTGACATTTTACCCTGCACATATTAATCTTTTTATCAATTATTTTAACAAAAAAAGTTACTTTTAGTAAAAACTTGTGAAAATTCACAAAAATAAGCAATTTTCAAACAAAAATGGGGCCCTGGAACAAATTCCTGGATCGACTCCTGAATTGCCTTCGGCAGACATTCCTAAACTAACCCTTTGAGGCGCAACCCTTTCCAAATGCTGAAAAAATGGCAGCCGTTGCCATCGCTCGTCTTAATTACCAGCAAGATGGCGGACGATCGAAACGTTCATCGAGTGCCACAGATCTCGAGACCCTTTTTTGACGACAGCTGGCTGTGCCTGGCAACGGCTGCCCTTTTTTCAGCATTGGGCAATCTATCCAGCTGTTCTCGCATTCTTCCATTTTTCAGCAGATGTCAGTGCTGTTAAAAATAATCGTGACCATTATTTTACGGGAAATGACGTGCTAAAAAGAAAAGGATTCTCGTGGAGTTATGTGTCCCGCCACTATTGTTATAGAAATCATATCTATTCTTCGTGACTGGCAACAGTCAAAACGTCACAGTTTGGTGTTCCCAGAGCGGGAACACTGCGCGTTAAAGGGTTAACTTGCCTGCAATTTGTTTCCTCATTACTGACTGTGACTCCTATATTTGCAGCCCTTTATTTTTGTTTGTAATTCCTGTTTTAGATGTTTCGGGGTCAGGGGCACAAGACCAGTAAAATTAGTAGTATGCTATCTGTCAAGTGACAGGGAAAAATAAAAAAACAATAAATAAGGAAAATTACGAAAGTCAAGAAAATGTCCCAAATGTCGGGTCAAGGAAGTAGCCAAAACTTATGACCCTATTTGTGTGTGCTGTGGCAAAGATATACTCAAGGACTATCTGCCGAAGAGGCAGGGTGCCTTGGTCGGAGAACTTTTTAAGGGGTTTGTTACGCGCATTCGCGTTACATCGGGAGAAAACCGACTAAAACTTCAGACCGTTAGATCGACACCCCCGCGATTGGCCAGGCCAGAACGCTAGACCTTCACACTTCAGCCATCTACTGTTTTGAGTGTCTTATCCACTCGGCCATGGGTGGGGGTGGGGCTTTCAAAAGTTATGGCATCGAGTAGTGTCTAATATTGCGCGATGATAAGGTTGTGCTGACATGCTCTGGGACTCGTTTTCTTTCGAATCACCGATCAACCCTGACCTAAGAGCCCTGGGTTTCGAGTTTTGAATTTCATTCAGTTTCTAAGGCAGTTTTAACCCTTTAACGCGCGCAGTGTTCCCGCTCTGGGAACACCAAACTCTGACGTTTCGACTGTTGCCAGTCACGAAGAATAGATTGGATTTCTATAAAAATAGTTGGGGGTGACACAGCTCCACGAGAATCCTTTACTTTTTAGCACGTCGTTTCCCGTAAAAAATGCCACGATTATTTTTAACAGCACTGACATCTGCTGAAAAATGGAAGAATGCGAGAACAGCTGGATAGATTGCCCAATGCTGAAAAAAGGGCAGTCGTTGCCATCGCTCGTTTAAGTTCTCATTGAAAAAATATGTGGAAGGGGAAAAAAATGTCGTACGACAAATTTGCAAGTGCATCTGTATATATATGTACTAATGAAAGTAACCTGAGTTTTTTACCGTATTTAAATTTCCGTAGAACACATATCGACAGTAGAGATGAACTTGGGCTCAGTTTTGAAAATCTGTGCTCACCTGAGTCCAAATATGTTAAAAGTTGGATTTTTATTAATTTTTTTATTTTTTTCAGGGGAGGAGGGTGTGCTTATTTCTTTGTTTGAACATTAGCATATTTTAGTTGTAAACAAATTTAGTCGAAATATCTCGAGCTTGGGGGGGGGGGGGGGAAAATACTCCATTAACTATTAGACTGATGCCTGTTAATCGACTCCATGAAAATCAGTTAACGAGAGAAAACGAAGATAGTTTAGTGTCGATATACCTAAGGCTAAGTTAATAATAAAAGTGCCAACAAATATTGAAACACATCTCTGAAATGGCTGAACCGTTAAATTAGATAGGCGCCCATTTCATCTCTAAGAAAAAAATAAATAAACAAAATACACTCATCACGTATCTTTTCAGCATCTTTAGAATCAAATTATATGAGGGTTTCGAAAAACTTAGAATGTCTCTTCACAAAAAAAAAAAAAAAAAAAAAAAAAAAAAAACCGCTACCTGTTTTCATGAGCAGTAGACTTTTATGGCTTATGCGAATTTCAGAAACAATTCATAACTTCCGAAATCGCATTGCAAAGGCAGAAGAGCTGTATATTTTTGGAAAATATAACTTTTTAAAAAAAGTGCATAGCACAAGTTTTGTAGATATATTCTAAATGTTGTCGTGACTGGTTATTAATTGTTTTCAGAGTTGCTCAAAAGTTGCATTGTTTAAAAAAAATAGCTGCAAAATACTTTGTAAAGTAAAAATAATTCAAAAACAGTAAAGTAATTCACCAGGTTAAAAGAGAGTTCCACCATTCATATTTTTTGAAGAAGGGTGTACTTTTTGTATCACCCGAAAAGATAATTGTGTTGATAAGTCCCTTTTATTATGTGTGCCATTTCACAAAGATTCTAATTATTTTTACCATCTAACACCAATTTTTTTTGTTCAGTGTTCTTATCGTTTGTCGATCTGACTGTTTTGAGATTTGGGCGGTTTTTTCCAGATGAATGCGCATTAGAACACCCTTAAAAAATCTCCAACCCAAGGCATACCGCCTTTGGCAGATAGCCCTCTCATGTAACTTTGCTTTACCCAAGACAACCAACTAACCAATCTTGCCATTTTGCAAAGTATTAAAAAAAATACTAATAATAATAGGATGGCTGCCGTTTATAGTTTCAATGAACTGGGAAGTATCTGAAGTATCTATTTCCAGTCCTTGGAATTGAACTTGTGAGTATCAGACTGCTGGAGGTGGAAAAACCTTTATGTGTAAAGTTACCGTCTCAGCAGCTGCGATGACATGAAAAAACACCTGCAATAAAAGTACCTTATTGTATTCTGTATGTACTCGCTTCATTTCTTCTTCGCCGCGTCTTGGGAAGTTTTACCTGTGTATGTCGAGAAAGATAAAGGTAATTTAAAACGTTTGTTTACTTTGTAACGTTTACTTAATTTATAATCCTTATTCCGTTGGTTCAGTGTGTTCTGTCATCAAAATAGAACAACTAATGTGTTAATTTTGCTATGGCCGCAAAGTTTTATGTTTCATTTATTTTATTATTGTGGTCTAAATATTAACTTTTCGAAATTTAATTTATTTAATTAATATGTGCTTTTCTTTTAAGAAATTAAAAACTTGAAAAAAGAAATTAAATCTTTTATCATTGTAAGATAAGTGACTATCCAGTGTTGTTTCAGATTTATGTTACATGCTCGAGAAAGTGCTCTGCCCAAGCAGGGGTCGATCCAGAAATTATTTTCAGGGTCCCATTTTTGTGAATTTGAATATTTTTTTTTGTAAATTTCAATATCTATTTTTGTGAATCTTCATACCAGTTTTTGTAAAAGTCACATTAAAAAAAAAAAAATCCACAAAACAATTTAAAATATAGGGTAAATGCCAATGAAGGGTTGTTTAAATTGATTATATTTTTGTGAAGGGCCCGTTTTAATCGATTACAGTTTCTTGAAGAGGCAGTTTCAATCGATTGTAATTTTGTGAAGGGACTGTAAAACGGACACAAATTTTGTGTGACACGATCCCTGCCAAGGCATCCCACCTTTAGGCAGATAGCCCTAAATGTAGCTTTGCCTCAATCTCAAACAAACAATTATATTAATTGCGTTTTAAAGCAGTTAAAGTCTGTACAAGGTCGTAGCCCGGAGGGGGGGGAGGAGGTCAAGAGGGTTTGATCCTCCCACACCCGAAATTTTAGTCATTGCATTAGTACCGTACCGTGTTTACTCGCGTAACAGTCGCACTTTTTTTCGTCAGTTCTTCATGGCGAAAGTTTAGGTGCGACTATGAGAAAATCTACTACGTAATGCAGTTACTCTAAAGCTATTTTTTCTGCTTCAAAACGGGGGTTGCGACTATTATGCGAGGGGGACTATCACGCGAGTTTTTATATGCGTTGATTCTGGAGATCAATTTAAGTTGAAAAATTTTTAGGGTTACATATCCCCCCCCCCAAAAAAAAAAAATTAAAAAAAAAAAATTAGTTTTAGTGCTACATATCCCCTCCCGAAATTTTGTTCTGCCTTGAGTCTGTAGGAGTCTTATGGTTACTTCATAATCCGACTATGGTCTTCATTATGACTATAATTAGTCTTCATTGTGACTATAATATTCTGTGGAAGAGAAGAAGACCCTTTCAAAAACCATTAAGGCTACTTTCGAATTGACTGTTATTGTCCATCATATAAATTTTCATAAATTTTTCAGAACGTAGGTTTAAAAAAAAATAAAAAGAATAAAAACTCGTCTGGCTTTTTTAAACTGACGATTAAGAAAAATTACATTTCCGCATACTTTCATAATTAGGTTGATTCTTTTAGACTCTCTCTTTCATTTATCCTTCCAGAAAAATTCATGGTCACTTGTTCTAAAAAAATTCTCTCGTTCCTTTCCTGGAGGAAAAGTCAGGGTGAATTACCAAAACTTTTGTTTTTGTTTCGCCGAAAAGGAGATTAATCACCCTGTGTACTAATACTGAAGACGTGATATTTTTTTTTCTTCTCTCTCTCTCTGTTAAAAGAATAGAATTCTTTATTTTGCTTTCGCAATATGTTGAGTTGGGAATCAAGGTCGTGATGAATAATTTTCATTTGTACTTTCTCTTTTTATTAAAAGGAAGGGGACAGCAACTTAAATATTTGACATCTTAAAACATTGACATCTAATATTATAAATGTCAATGTTTGCATGCATGTTTATTATTCTTTCACGCTGAAACGGTTTGGCGGATTTGGATGAAATTTGGAATAAAGACAGTTGAAGTCCTGGATTAACACATGGCTATTTTCTGTCGCAAAAAAAAAAAAAAAAAAAACCACTGTTCCTATAATGTACAAAACCCCCTTATTTTATATATATATATATAAAGAGAATACAATTGAGTTTTTATTTTACAGGGCAGTGGGCAGATGGCGTAAATTTATAGAATATACAGTTTTTAATAAATAAATTCATTATATCGTCTGTTATGCCTGGATAAAGAATACACCTGAACATGGGCGCCGGCAGCATAGGGCAAGGGGGGCAATGCCCCCCTGGATTTTTATATGCAGTGTTTTCCCTTGCTTTTTAGCTCTTTCCAACATGGTAATCATACGTTGAAATAGTCTTTGCCCCCCCCCCCCTCCTGGAGTAGTCTTTGCCTCCCCTGGGAAATATTCTGCCGGCGCCAATGCACCTGAATAAGTTTTTCCTTCTGACGTGGATTTATAAGCGAATTGTGCATTTTTCTGCCCATCTTTTTCCAAATTTTATTTCTATTGTGTTACATTCACAAAAAGAATGTTAGAAATATCAATTTTAATTTTGTTGAATCACACTCATGAATAATGATACACTTTCCAACTTAATGGAATAAGGAAAGAAAATAGGAAGACGCATGGATTATGATACGCTTTTAATAAATAGCACTTTAGTACATATTTAAAATCTGAAACTTTTTCAGATTTTCTTACTTTTTTTTTTTCCCTTTCCGTTTTCTGATAACGGCTAATACATTTAAAAGTTCTTCAGGATTAATGTAGAACGAAAATGATTTGTACCTTTTTGTAGGTTTTTATCATTAAACCATCTTAATTTTGTAACCAAGGGTGGTTTGGCACGGTAAGCAGGGTTAGCACCACATCGGGGCGCCGGCTTCGAAAGGGCGTCATTTCGAACTCAAAAACTAAGTAGAGCATAAAAGGGGGCGTCTTTTTTACGTTAGCAGTCTTTTTTACGTCAGCCACTTCCCTAAGGCTGCCCCTGTTTGTAAACATCTTAATTTTAAACTTTATTCAGAATCTGAGAGATTTTAGTGCCATGGAAGCCGGTAAGAAACATGATTCTCTCCGAATAAGATTTATTAAGATGGCGGACCAACTGGTCGCCGGAGGTGGCAAGTAGCTAATAAAATCTTTTAGAATAATGACATTGTTGTATTACCTTCTAAAACTTCAAATAAACTATTTTTTTAATCGCTTTAAAAATAGTTTAAAAACCATTTATCAAAGTAATGATTATTATTGCAACATTGACATAACATTGATACCTAAGTTTCACAGTTCCCTTTTGACCGCAAGTGTCTAACTCTCGGAAGTTCTATTATGTTATTAGATATTATTACTATTAATAATAGTAGTACTATTTTCGAAACAAGAGTACTTTACTGCCTGTAAGATTCAAATATGTATAATTTCTGTTGTTTTCGTTGTAACACGAAACACACACGTTGTAACTATTATATCGCTTGACAAAAACCTTAAATATGTTGTATTAGAGTAAAGTCCCGTTACAACGAACATCACGGGACCGCTAATTGTTTTCATTATAACGGATATTACATTGTAACGAAATTTCGCTTATTCGAATAAAAAAAGGAAAAGAAAAGAAAATTTTAATGAAGAAAAATCGATTTTGGTTTGAAAAACGACTACATACTCATATAATATTACGTATATAATAAAATTTGATTAGCTACTGCTATAGAAAGTTGATTGAAATTCTTTGAAATCCACCAATATATATATATATTTGTTCAAATAAATCCATTGTCATATCATTTTCTAAAACCTGGAAAAAATTAACTTATCTCTTTTGGGAAAAATGAATCCTAAATGTAGAAAATGCGGGGAAACAAAATTTTACTTCAGGAAATCTACGATATACTTCTGAACAAGGTTTACTGCTGTACATGAGAGCAATGGAGGATCCAGGGGATGGACTAGGGGGCTACCCCACCCCCTCCCCCCCCCAAAAAAAAACTAAAGGGCAGCATTTTGTTTCATTGTACACTCTGTTTAGGTCAAATAAGTTTTTCCCATAAATTAGCCCCACCGAAAAAATTCTGCACTTCTTTAGAATAACAATTTTCTTTATTGTACATTTTGTTTCGGTAAATTAGCTTTTTACAAAATTAGCTCCCTCAAAAATTTTTTTGCATCCGCCACTGCATAAGAATAAATAATTTTGGAACTGGCGAAGAATGTTTGCAAAGCTGAAGAGTGTCAAAATTGCTTTGTGTCGAAGTAAATGTTCGCATTGTCTTCAAACTGCATTCTTGTTATCAGTTGAGTGAAACCTAAAAAGGAAAAATATTTCTACTTGTGCAAATAGTTCGTTGTATCAGGATTTTCAAAAATAGATCATTTCGCGATATTGATATTCATTTGATACTGTTTTAATTGCTTTTCGAATTTGGACTTCCACGACTTCTATAATAAAGGGATTTTTCGCTGTATCAGCATTCGTTGTAACGGGAGTTTACTGAATTATTTTTTTAATTAAAATTTCAAGGGATTTTATTAACACATTAAGAATCAAATTTTTGAAGTTTTTTTCGTGATTAGACTATTTATTGATTCATTCTATAAAAAACACAGATACCAATTATAACTGACAAGTTTTTTTGAGGGTATGAAGCATATGAATTTTCAGTTGAAGTTATTTAATATTACGCTTAATAAATGTTCAATGAAACGTATAATTCATACAGCTTAAAATTTTAATCATATGTTTAACACAAACTTTTCCAGCTAAAAACTTAACAAAGCACAATCTTAGAAAATTGATCCATTAAAACTTTGATATATTCATATCTTATGTGCGAGTTCGATTTTCAAAAGTTGCAAGAGTATTTATAATATACCCTGATACTGAAACCACTGCCGTACCCAGAAAAAAAAAAAATTGGGGAGGGTCCAAAAATTTTTGGTGGGGGTCCAAAATTTGAAAAAGGCAGAATTTTCAACAAAAAAACTTTATTATTATTTTTTTAACAAAAACCGAAATTTCGGAGGGGAGGGGTCCGGACCCTTTGGACCACCCCCCCCCTGTGTACGCCCTTGACTGAAACTGAAAAGGGATTAATTTGCCTATTCACGACAGAAAATTAATCCAGAACTGAACCCAACTTTTAAAAGCAAAAGTTGAATACATTTGGCATTGTTGAAAATTGAAAAAGAAAACTAAAACGAGAAAATAAGTGTGCATTTAAGAAAGACAATTGAAATTCTTTAAAATTGAACGCATTATCTTTCAAGGCATTTTTTTTTTTTGAAAGAACGTGGAAAAGCGTTGTGGTTAGTTTATTATGCATTATAATAAAATATATTACTTTCAAGAACTGCTAAATTTACTTTTTGAAGTTCAAAGTGTTTTCAGTTACATCCGGAAAACACACTGGTAAATTATCCTTCTTTTCTTTTTCCTTTTTAAACTCTTTGTTTGTGAAATTAGAATGAATGCTTTTAAGAAAGCGTTTCCGAGAATACTTACCGTTGAAAAATTCAAATGAGTTTTAGTAGATTAATTTAAAAGTAGGAGTTCATTTGATAAGAGTTCAGTCGCTTTGCTAGACATTATTGCAAAATTGCTTTGTGTGTTTTTTGTTCTCCCTTATACACAATTAATATTTGTCTGGAAAAAGTCATTTTCTTCTCTTCGACCTTAAGGAATTCTTTAATATCTTTTTCTTCTTAGCGAATAAAAGGAATGTTGCCATTCCTTTTATTTCTTATTGCGTAATTTACTTGAAATTCGAGAAGGAAAATAGATTTCGAATTCTTCATTCATGAAAAGGCAAAAAAGCAGCACGTTTTTGTGGCATGTTTTCCTCCATGTTTTTTCAGAAAGGAATGTTATCTGTTGTTCCACAACAATAGACCTCTGCTTTTTTTTTTTTTTTTTTTTTCTTCTTCTTCTTTTTTGGGTAAAGATGGCAGTGAATCACGTTCTTTTCCCGCTCGATTCCACGGAATAAATTAATTTACAGATATCCGTCGTGTCGGCCATTTAATGATGAATAATGAGTGTATTTCGCAGTTCAAAAGATGGCAACTGCGCAGTAGTAGCAGCGCCTGATGTACATACGATAACTTGGTAACGAAGAGGTTTGCAATTTTAAGGCTCATTGGTGAATTGCATGATTATTATTTAGAGGTCAGTGGCTACCAATATGTTAAGCAACGGAAAAAGAAAAAGTATAGCGCTCTACACAAACTTAATAAGTCGCTTTTATTAACAGTAATCCTTTGTGTCTCGAGCAACTTCCAAAACAAATTGTTAAGGTTTTTCTTTTCAGAAATCAAGCAGCCTTTATATAAAAAAAAGTAGAATCTCTCTTACAAGCTGTACTTTTACAAACAGTGAACCTAGAAGAGTTGCGAAAATATTTATTCAAAAATCTTAATTAATTTTTTCAAATGATTTAACATCTTCTATTTATTTATTTTTTGTTCAAAAGATGTTCCTATTCCAATACAATGTCGCGCATAGGATTTTCTTTAACGGGGGGGGGGGGGGGAGATACAAATACAATTGAATTCGTTTATACTTACAAGTCTGTTATAACGTCACGTCAATCGGTTATGGAGTCATTAGGGGCATTACTAAGTTCAGTTGAATTATGTATTACTGTGTCGTGTAAAATCATTAGACATAACTTAATTAGGCAATTTAGACATTTTAATTTCATTTTTGATAACATTCTTCCATTTAAATGAGATTTTCACTTTTATTTCTTCATCTTTAGGGGGGTGGGGGTGGGGAGGCTTTGGACACTACAAAAGGGCTCCTAAATGAACTAAAGTATTATATTCCTGTAGGGAAATATGAACTATCATATGATCTCTGGAGTAAGTTTTTCGCCTGAATATTTCATAACTCATGCAGGTTGTTTGATCGTTGTAAAAGTGCGTAGTTGTACAGCTTGAGAAGATCTCTGTGAACATGTAGTTAGTGGTCACCTGTCAAAATTTCACAGCCATTATCTGCCCGACTTTGAAACACTTGTGAACTGAAATGAAGAGCGGATACAGATTTCGAAATCAGCCTGCCACCACATTTAGAAATCTGAAAAATTGTATTCTTGAAAAAAAAGAAAAAGTGCATTATTCCTTAAAAGAATAGCTTTTATGTAAAGTTCTTACAGAATGAGTGGCATCACTAGAGATACAGAGAAAAGGGGGAAGCAGTATAAAATTATTAAAAACGTCTTCGCTTAAATTCCGCTTCTTCCTCCTCTCTTGTTTTTGATATAGTCTGTCTTTCTGACCTTAACCCTTTAACGCGCAGTGTTCCCGCTCTGGGAACACCAAACTCTGACGTTTTGACTGTTGCCAGTCACGAAGAATAGACTTGATTTCTATAAAAAATAGTTGCGGGTGACATAGCTTAACGAGAATCCTTTACTTTTTAGCACGTCATTTCCCGTAAAAAAAAAAAAAAAAAAAATATTTTTATAGCAGCACTGAGATCTGCTGGAAAAAATGGAAGAATGCGAGACCAGCTGGATAGATTGCCCAATGCTGAAAAAAGGGCAGCCGTTGCCATCGCTCGACTTAACTACCAGCAAGATGGCGGACGATCGAAACGTTCATCGCGTGCCACAGATCTAGAAACTCTTTTTTGATGACAGCTGGCTGTGCCGCACAGCCAGCTGTCGTCAAAAAAGGGGTCTCTAGATCTGTGGCACGCGATGAACGTTTCGATCGTCCGCCATCTTGCTGGTAGTTAAGTCGAGCGATGGCAACGGCTGCCCTTTTTTCAGTATTGGGAAAGGGTTGCGCCTCAAAGGGTTGGAATTTCATACGCGAAAGAGAAATTCTGGACAAAATAGTAATTTTCGTCTTTTTTTCAAAAGAAATTTAAGAGTAAGCAGTGTTATTTTCATGGTATGATAGGCTGCATTCCCCGTGACTTCACTACAGGCTTTTATATGAAAGAGGTGTGGTGCCTATCAGTCCAGTATTCCTAACGCTCCGGCATTAAAGTAGTGCAGTGGACCATTGAAAATATTCATATTCGGGATTTTTGATCCAATAGACAAAAAATCCGGATGTTACGCTTTACTTTTTTTGTGTGTGTGCTTTCAATGCCCGAGTATACTTAAGTGTTCGATGCTATTTAGATAGGTGAGTCATCTTTTTTGGTCGGGCGAATCGAAGGGCATGCATACTCCCTACATGATTGAACTCAACTAGAGTGGTTTGCAGATAAATGTTTGTGCAAATGATCTCGTCTCTTACTGGACATATTTTTATTTTGGGCATCCAAGAAGTTTCCGGCACCGATCAGCTTGGAGTTTTTGAGAACCAGATGAGTTCTCGCGACTATCTGCGTTTCAACCCCTCAGCACCTCAGGGGGCCATTCATTAATTACGTAAGGACAAATGCGTTCATTTGTGACCCCTCCCCTACCCCCATGGAAGAGCACGTAAGACTTCTCGGACTTCCCCTCTATAACGAAGTTATATTGCTTACGGTATTTTAAATTATTAAATTACGTTGTAGATGGTATGGAATCCAGGTTCGATGCACTTAGTTGCAGTAAAGAAAAAGACATTGAATGCTTAAAACTATTTATTTAAAAGATACTATTGAAACATTATTATACGGGCGGTGGTGGCTCAGCGAAATAAAATGACGTCCTATATGGACACTGGAATTAAGATGGAATGAATTGAAAATTACACCAGCAGAGAATTACACATTGGCGAAACTTAGCTGAGACCAATAACGCTAATTCCAGAGCAACCCTGAAAGTTAATCCAATAAAATTAAAATGACGTAATCACGAGCAAATAATTTTAAAGATGTCGCAGGGCAACAAATAATAGCATATGCCAACGCCACGCCAAAGGAGGGGAATCAAAAAGTTCGTTGCGGTAGCAAACGGACATAATATAATCTATTTTTAGCACAACGGTGCCACCATGTCTGAAGAGACACATAAACAATTAAGAATAATGCATACGGGAAAAGTGAATATACAGATTTAAAAGCCGAAGTGACCGAAAAATGAGAACAGAAAATATTTAGAATACATGATTTTGGATAGATTAAAGAAAGACAAATTAAATGATTATTAAAATTAAATATGTGATCTCCATCACACCCTCCCTCTTCTTACGTAAGATTTTGTCTGGTTTTAGAAAAGGATCGATTGCACTAAAACTTATAATCCGATGTAAATCAAAGATTTTTATTTTTTTTTAAAGATAATTTAGGTTATACCATTATATTATTAGATAACGGTTATATTATTATCAGATAGCTATCTAGTCTTTGGAAAATATGTGTTATAATTTAAAGTAAGTTTCCGAATAATCGTGAAATCGCTTAGCTTTCAAATATCCATCACTATGTTAGAAATCGCATATTTCGACTCAAAATATTACGTAGAATGGCTCCCCCCCTCCCCCGAGATATTGGCATGTAGAGATTTTGAGAAACCCCCACTCCCTCGAGAGCCTTGCGTAATTAATGAATGGCCCCTTACAAAGGACATGCAGAAACACAAATCTATCATAGATGTATCTGGATGAAAAACTTACAGCAACATATTTTCTCTTATTCTTCTCACCCATAGAACTAACTCCCTTACTCTCGATCTCAGATGATTGCAAAAACAATTTTTGATATAATCACTAATAAAATATCATTAATATAGCTCTAGTATGCGTGATAAAATTAGTTTTTCCTAATCAAAGCGTGTCAGTGTTCAAATGAACCGAATACTTGGATTTATCGTGTGAACATGCCTTTATTGTAATAGCCAGTCCAATTATTCTAGACAAATTTATGCTCAAATGTAGCATTTATTCCAATGTTTTTGTCATTTATTTTATTTCCCTGAAACTTAAGTCATTTTGCTACAGTAAGTCATTTTGTATTATAACAGTAAGTCATTTTGTATTATAATGCAAGAAAATGTATTTCATTTTGAATTGGAGGGCAAGACCACGTGATAGAGCGGATAAGATTCTGAACATTGGCTGAAGTGTGGAGGTCCAGGGTTCCGTCCTACCTTTCTATCAAACGATCTGGAATTTTGGGCGGCTTTCTATAGATGCTATGTGAATGCGTGTTAGAACTCCTTAAAAAGTTCTCCTTCCAAGGAGCTTCTTTAGGCAGACAGCCCTCGTTTTTTTCAGCCGATGTTTGTATTTTTTTTTTTTTTTCTCTATCCTTTGTTGAGTAGAACAGAAAAAGAAAGAACGATGAAGTTCTAAAATGTTTCGTCAGTAGCCATATTCACTTTTCGAAATCAAATGCATTCTTTCTCTTTTGATATTCTTTTTTTTTTTTCTTTCTTTCCCTAAGTTCGCATAAACCGTTCACTCAAAGGTCTCGATACTTATCACGTGACCGCCATCCGGCCATTAGTACTGCATTTCTTTTATTCTAGTTTTGCAGAAGTGTTTCCTTTCCTTCTTTGTATAAATTACATTTGCGACGTTGAGCAATGTTACACCTCTAACAACGTAAATTCCGTTCATCGACCTCCAGTTGTCGTTGCTATGTAGAGCATCATTATTTTAATAGTTAAATAAAATACACTTATCAAATTATTTTTTAACTCTCAAATTTGAAAGTAGTACTTTTACTAGATGAACGATTTTCTCTATAGCAACTTTTATCCGAAATCGGTTTTTGAAAAAATTGCCTGAACTCAGTAGCATGAGCAGAATGTTTCTGTGGGGTAGGGTCACACCTTTGTGCTTCACCTTTACTAGGAACACAGACATAGGTGCCCATAAGGGGAGTGTCCTACCTTGCGCACCTTATGGGCACCTATGTCTGTGATGGATTAAGGAATTCTACCGCCATCTTGCTGGTCGTTAAGTCGAGCGATGGCAACGGCTGCCCTTTTTTCAGCTTTGAGCCATCTATCCAGCTGTTCTCGCATTCTTCCCTTTTTCAGCAGATGTCCGTGCTGTTTAAAATAATCGTGACCATTTTTTCTTACGGGAAATGACGTGCTGAAAAGTAAAGGATTCTAGTGGAGCTATGTCACCCGCAACTATTTTTTTTATAGAAATCAAATCTATTCTTCGTGACTGGGCAACAGTCAAAACGTCAGAGTTTGGTCTTCCCAGAGCGGGAACACTGCGCGTTAAAGGGTTAAAGTTCACTTTTACAAGCTGTAAACTTTTCAAGAGTTATGAAATATTCCGGAAATGTTCTTAACTCTTTCCAGACCCTGGATGCGCTAGAATTTTACCGAGAATACTTCTTTTGTTTTTGCAAAACTGTTCCAAAGCCTCTCAAAAAAGCAGTCGAAATTCTTTTTTTTTTTTTGAGCAGCGTGGTTGGTTGTGTCTTCGCGACCAGCTCGAATCGGAGAAACAAGAAAGTAACTCTATATTGACCTTGTCACTGTTTTTCCTTACTGGCCTCCTGCCGAGATCCCAAGTCAGTCAGTTGCTTTCCTAGTATCTGAGGCTGAGCCCCAGCCACTCTGTGGGTCGTGTTTCCGGTACGCCTTTGCTCTCGACCCCTCGGACTTCCGGTAATTCGCTCCATTTATTATTCCGTCCTCTCAATTTGCCTTCGCCAGATAAAAGAGAGAGCCAGCCCTCTCTCTCACTTTATTAGGCCGTAAAAAGTGGAAGCAGCAGATGTAGGGGAGCAGCTCGCCCGGGGCCGTAAAAATTCGCCGGCGGAGAAAGTTCAGTGGCCATTGTGTCGTTTTTTTTATAAATTTTTTTATATTTTAATAAAAGCGTGAGGGTTAAATCAGACACGTGACTGCAGCTATTCAAAGGCGAGAGTTTGAATTGTTGAATTTAGTGCTGCAGAAAGGATTCTAGTGGAAGCCCAGTGGTTTTTTTTTTTTTTACCGTTTCCGAAATCCCACTGTAGTACAAAATGCAAATATGCTTTTGGAATATATTTATTTTTGGTTAAGATAATTTTTTGCATTGTGTACGAATTGGGGCATTGGGGGTAACCGTTACTAGCAATTTATATCATAAACAGACACAGTTTTTCGGGGGGGTTTCCTGAGTTTATATATATATATATATATATATATATATATAACTAACAAGTAAAACACAAAACATACTACAAATAAGACATATCTCGCATAAAAATATAACAGCTATTATCAAGAATTAGAAACCAGATTTTGAAGCCAAATAAAGTGCAAGAATTATTGTGATAATATAATGGAACGGAAATTATAACCACTGTCACCATCGTCAGGGGCCACAAACAGTGGATTATAATTAAGAGCAAACCAAATAGTAGGGTTTCGGTTGTGTGGCATATCAGAAGGGATATTAACTCCACACATCTGGGCCCTACCCTACTATATAAAGGAAAGAAGAAATCAAAAAGATAACAAAAATTTGAAATAGGAATTCTTGGATGAAATTTTTGGAGACTAGCCTATTGCTTATGAAACTTGGTTAAGAAATTAGACGGACACTTCAATCCTTTTCCAAAAGTGATTATTACTGGGTAAGTTAAAACTGCGTTTCACCCCAGATTGCTATGTGATTACGGTTCCTGATTGTGTGCCCTATCACCTCTTAAGTTTTGCCCAAGAGTTTAGATTCACCCTGTATTTATTTTTGGTTAAGATAATTATTTACACTATGTACGAATTGGGGGATAACCGTTACTAGCAATTTATATCGTAAACAGACACAGTTTTGTGGGGGGTTTCGTGAGTTTTTATATCGAAAAAAGAGGAGAGAATAATTACTAAGACAGACAGTAATTTGAATTGAAATAGACTGGCTGGTGGACAAACGAAATATTGCACAAGCTGAAGGCAAGAGAAATTATAATAATAATAATAATAATAACGACGGGCGTTGTAATTTATAGCGAAAACGCAAATTTTCATTTTTTCAAGCTCTTAACTGCATTTAAAAAGTCCAACTGTAAACCTTTGGAGGCCCCTTTCACCTTGGGGGTTTCCCCACATCGTAAGGGACTGCGCGACTTCAGGTACTGCTGTGACTACAGGCTAGAAAATAAAGTAAAAATAGATAAACTGGTGAAAAAAATAAAATAACCTTTTCCCAAATACTTACTGAAAATTTTCATCTTGCTATAAATTTTATTAAAAATTATGTATAATGATATTGATAAAAGTAAACATACCCAGAAATAGTATGAAAAAGGGATAAATGTACTAAAATAGATAAATGTTAATTATAAAATGTCGTCTCTGCACTTAGTCAAGCATTGGGGCTTAAATCGGGCTTAATGGGGAAAGTTTTTAAAATACCAATCATCGTCTTCATCTGTAAAAAGAAAAACGTAAACAAACTGCATAACACATATATAGATTATATATATCAGTGTTTTCCAACTATTGGTCCGGTGCCGATCCATGAGACTTACTGCTGTCCCACGTATATTGAATTTATTAAAGAATGATTAGCAGCAAGAACGTACTCAGGAGGGTGGTCCAAGGGGTCCGGACCCCCTCCGAAATTTGAGTTTTTGTTAACAAAATAATAATGAAGTCTTTTTGTGAAAAAATCTGCCTTTTTCACCGTTTGGACCCCCTCCGAAAGTTTTGGACCCTCCCCAAAATTTTTTACTGGGTACGTCCCTGATTAGCAGCAACTCTAACTAAAAATTATACTTGCTATAATACTTGATTTACACGCTAAAATCTATTGAGTAAAATAATAATCAAACGGAGTATATTTTTACTCAATTTTTGACTTCAAACAGCCATTCTCCCGATTGAGTAAAATTTGCTCCATTTAGCCTAAATTATAATCAAAAAAAGAGGAACGTTTTTACAAAATCTGTCAGTTTTTGATTAATATAACTGTACTCAATTATGATTATTATTTAAGCTATAGAATGAGCGTTTTTACAAAATCAGTCCTTTTTTTTATTAATATATCTGTACTCAATTAAGATTATTATTTTAAGCATTATAAAAAGGGTGTTTTATGAATATTTGCTGTTTTTGATTAATATACTGAATTATTCGTTTTCTTCTTTTTTTATTATCAGAGCTGAAATCTATGATTATATGCCCGAGAAAATAAATTTTAAATCAAGGCAAATACATCACATATATCTTAATACACTATAAAAAAGTATTTTTTCAATAAATAGAATATAATTACACTATAGTTATAAAACGAATTCACAGTACAATCAGAATACAGAAATGCAATCATGATTAAACCAGCTGTGAGATTTAATTCAAGCAGCAACCAAATTTATTTAGATGAAAAAGGTAAAATATAGTGCTTACTCACTTAACTGGAGATATCATAACTTCATTTTTTTACAACAGCGACAAGATTTTTATAATCCAATCGTAAGAAACTTTGTCCATTAAAACAAAATTTTTACCGAAAGCATCCTCTCCACATTTAGGTTGAATTTATTTCACAACTCTGAATATGAAAAAGATGCATTTGGTATTCGGATATAAAATAAAATTATCACCAGCAAATAAATAGAGAAGTAAGCACCCACAGCAAAAGGACTTATCATTAAGTAAAGTACATCCAGTATCCTCTTTAGAAATTCTTTTAATTCATATTTTGATAACAACATGCTTGTCCTTCGATGCCCGCCCCGCCGTAAGCCACGATGCCCGCGTTTGTGACTATGAACCGTTATCTGTTGAAGAGCGTTGGTCACGTGATAGTAATAGGATATGCTATCAGGGATTTGTTTTCATGGGGGAGAAAAGACAGAATACTCAAATAGACAAGATTTAAGTGAAAATAGAGCTAAATAGAATCTAGCGAATCGGGAGCACTGAAGCGAATTAAGGAATTTACAAATTATTGTCTTTAAAGAGTACTTTTCGGAAATTTTTAGCGTAAAAGGATTTAAATCAGCCGATAAGAAATTTAATCAATAAAGGAGTGTTCGTTTTAATCAATGGATTTAAGCGTGTAATGAACAAAATGCATTTTTATATAATGTCTATTATTTTTTAATGACGCTCCTCCGTGATATATTTTTCTTATTCTTGCCAGTGCTTCAGATGTAAAAAGATTGGGAAACGCTGATATATGCTTAATGTTACTTTGTTCTGTCAATAATTTCATTTGCTTCTTTCTCTTCCAGATTCCAAATTGCAAATGGCGCCTCCCGACGTGACCTTCATTTTCGCAGAGGACGTGGTGGAGTGGGACGCGTACCTCTCTCGGCAGTTCGAAGGCAGTGGGACCGTCATCCACCACGAGCAGGTGGAGAAGATGTCCTTCCCCATCCACTGCCCCGCTGTCTTCAGCGATGCCAGAGTGGTGCTGGTCATCCTCTCTCCGGCCCTGGTCAGTTTCCTGGACAACCGGCCCTCGGACGGCTTCCAGTTCACCAAGCTGTTGAAGCCGGGCAAGACCATCGCCATGCTGTGCGGAGTGTCCCCTTCCGGTCTCGGTGGAATAAAGGTGAGTTTTGGAAGATTATGAGGCTGTTTCATTTAAAAAAGAGGAGAGGCATCACAGGACTGAACCAGCTTCAACTGAACAGCTGCCACGGAACAGCTTTAAAAAGAAACCAATGAACACTCGAAAAAATTGATATCTTCACTGCCTTATGCACTTAAATACTTAAATTAACAGCAAGGTTATAAGTATCGTCAAAGGCGTATCCACCAAATAATAATATGCAGACAGCACAGCAAACTTGCAGCAAGCTTGATTTATCAAGTCAATAAACTTGAATTAAGCTTGAAAATGTCAAGCGTGTAAGCTTAATGCAAGCTTGAATCAAGTGTTCAAGTTTACACTTGCCCAGCTTGCATTAAGCTTGACATAGCAAGATTAATTTCAAGCTTAAAAATTTTTTCAAAAAAAATTTCTTAAATACACGGGATGACCTCGCCCCACATATTTTATTTTTCCACGCATTTTCCCCTCTATGCTGAAATTTCAACTTAATTTAATCTGTTTCCGTCAAGCGTCCGCGGCTGGGATAGAACTCGGAACCTAAGCGTTGGGAGGCCAGCGTCCTAACCGTTCCGCCAATCTGCCTCGTGCTGGCAGGACTAAAGTTTGAAGTGACTGTCTCGTTTGTCACGCCGTTTTCTGGCGAGATCGATCAGTGCCCGATGCCGATTTCTTTCTTTTATTTTTCCATGTGATGAATCAAAATTAAAATAATGTTATGTGTGATTTATAGACTCTACTAATAGGGAAATAAGCATAATATAAACTTAAAAGCAGCACACGTTTTAAAACTTTCAATACGATTTAAAACTTTCAGTTAAAAACTAAAATGAAAACTTTTAGCACTGAACTAAGCTGGTCTCTAAGAGATAAAATTAGAGTGAAATATTTCAGTTCATTTGGATGGGAAGTTTACGAAAAATTTAGATTACGAGGTTTAGATTTAGATGTTTGATCCAGACTTCCATTGGAAGATAATTAAAAAAAAACTTTAAATTAAAATTTGTGTAGTTATTGATTCGTTTATTGTTAGATAAGAGACATAAATATGCAAAAATTGCCGGTCTATTGATTGGGAAAGCAGCGTGAAATTATAATATTAGTTTCAATCCCGCAGAATTACGATCGGTCCCGCAAATATTTATGCGGGATCCCGTTCCCGCGGGATCGGGATTGCATTCCCTAATTCTTAATTTAGGGGAAAATTGCAAAGTTTCTTGCATTTAAGATTTCTTTCGGAATGTTTCATAAGCTCTTATAAATTAATTATTTGTGATCGTTGCATAGTACCGCTTGTAAAGAGATGTTCTAAATTTTTAGTCTTTAGCACAATTGGATTCTTAGAAAAGTTGTCCGTTGTTCAGTTCTGCAAGCGGAAAGTTTAGGGATTTTTAGAAGAACAACCTTAAAGGGGGAAATAATGGGAGTCTAACTTTTCTCTCAGCTCCAAATTTTCCAGAGCCAAAAATATTGCTTCCTTTTTCTTTTTCTAAAGTTTTTAAAGCACATGAAAAATATTTTAAAAAAATATACGTGTATTCACAACTCCAACATGCACTTTTTGTTTGTAGGATGTTTTGATTGCCTATGATGAGTGGCGCCACTTAGAAGCCAAAGACAAAGACATCAATATGGTTCGAAATACGATCGAATTGATACAAGATATGCTCGCCCAATCGAAAGAAAGCGAAAGACTTAACAAACCAAAGTTCAAATTAGTTCCGAGGAAAGTACAAGAGGTAATGTCTGACTTTTAAAATTTTATTATAAAATTCTTAAAAGTGATTTTATGTTTTCTTGGATATTTTCTTACAGCAAAACTTACAAGTTGCTCACAAAATAAGAATAGTTTTGGTAAAAATTTTAGGAAATCAAATCTGGTAACATAATAACTTTTATCTGCTTGTTGTGAGTGTTGAACTAAACTGAGTGCTGCAATAATTATTCAAAAAATATCGATTTCAAATATTAATTTTTTGACCTGCAGAGGCATAGGAGTACCAAGTCAGGCACGAGCTTGGATGAGACCTTATTAGAAATATTTAAGCCCGTTAGAAAAGTTAAAATTCTCACTGAAAATCATTTACCCCACCCCCCCCCCTTGTTTCCCAACTCTGCAGTGGACGAATTTCAGCAGATAACGAAATATTCTGTACTCGAAAGTGCTTAAATAGACTAATCTGTGCATTATACATGGTGCCGGCAGCATAGGGAAAGGGGGGGGCAATGCCCCCTCCCACCCTGGATTTTTGAATGCAGTGTTTTCCCTTGCTTTTTTGCTCTTTCCAACATGGTAACCGTACGTTAAAGTAGTCTTTGCCCCCCCTTGAGTGGTCTTTGCTCCCCCCCACCGGAGTAGTCCAAAGACATTAAAATATACTCAAGTAGTCTTTGCCCCCCTGGGAAATATTCTGCCGTCGCTCATGGCAGTATATATTACCACGGAATACCAATCTTTGAGTTGCGAACCGTAAACGAGCGGTCAAGGCTATTGCTTTTGTTCCTATTAGGATTCACATTGAAGAAACTCCACCACCATCATAAAATTGAAAGCACCTGAATGAAATTTTCTTCAATTGAGGTGTATTTTTTTAATTTAAAGAAGAGGAAGTGTTGCATTATTCTTAAAAAGCAGTGATATTTTAGTTTAATTTTTTCATGAAGAATTCTTTTTCAAACTTGGGATTGATGGAAGCCCATGTCTCTCAGTAGACCATAGGAGCCAGTGATGAATTCAGTAGGAGACTTTTTGTGTTCACTTTTAAGTTCAATTGTTTTGATGTAAGAAGTTTATTTCATCGGAACCTTATTTGCTTCTTGCATCGGGAATTCTAAAATTCTGAAAATTCCCTCATTCCCTGATTTCTAGCGATTTTGGGGAGTTTTCCACTGCAGAGAGTTTACCCAATACAGGGGGGTTGATGCAGACGAAATTTGGGTCCGTTTTGTGGCCCCTTCACAAAATTACAATCGATTAAAACGGCTCCTCCACAAAATACAATCTAAATAAAACGGCCATTCATTTTCATTGTATCCTACATTTTAATAAGTTTTATCAATTGTTTTAACAACTAAAGTGACTTTTATTAAAAATTACTATGAATTTTCACAAAAGTAAATGTTGAAATTAAGAAAATTAAGTATTCAAGTTCACAAAAATAATCAATTTTCAAAAAAAATGGGACCCTGGATAAAAATTCCTGGATCGACCCCTGCAATATCCAATAGAGCATTACTTTTCACAAGTTTAATATCTCGAAAGTCGTAGTAGATCGTTTTGTTGAGGCAAAGCACACTGGGACTATCTGCCAAAGTGAGAAATGCCTTGGTGGAAGATTTTTTTAAAGGGGTTTTAAAGCATATTCACGTTACATTTGGAAAAAACTGGTCAAAACTTCAGACCGTTCGTTCGACAGCCGAGCTGTAGGTTGGAACATTTTGGGGTGGGGTGGTGGTGTTATTCCGAGATTTTTTTTTAACCCTTTAATGCGCAGTGTTCCCGCTCTGGGAACACCAAACTCTGACGTTTTGACTGTTGTCAGTCACGAAGAATAGATTTGATTTCTATAAAAATAGTTGCGGGTGACATAGCTCCACGAGAATCCTTTACTTTTTAGCACGTCCTTTCCCGTCAAAAAATGGTCACGATTATTTTTAACAGCACTGACATCTGCTGAAAAATGGAAGAATGCAAGAACAGCTGCATAGATTGCCCAATGCTGGGAAAAGGGCAGCCGTTGCCATCTCTCGACTTAACTACCAGCAAGATGGCGGACGATCGAAACGTTCGTCACGTGCCACAGATCTAGAGACCCTTTTTTGACGCAGCTGGCTGTAGTTAAGTCGAGCGATGGCAACGGCTGCCCTTTTTCCAGCATTGGGAAAGAGTTGCACCTCAAAGGGTCAACATTGCCAGAAGTATCAAGCTATTTACAAATATTTCTTTCCTAGTATTCATTGGTCTATTGCATTGTAGTCACGAACTTCTTAAAATTGATTATTTGTTTAAAAACGTTTTATTTTTAGGGCAGTGGTAAAGTTTATGTCCTTCTCACTAAAGCCATTGAAAGTAGTGCTCAGATTAGAGTCACGCTGGAAGCCAGTGATGTAAGAGAAGTTCCGGTGAAGAGAAGAAATCCATATACGCTTGTTTTTGTTGTACCAGGTATCTATTTTATCATTTCATTTAAACAATATAATGTGCAGTAAAACCTCTGAAAGTTAGATACTTTTACAGTTGCAACAAAGTGTTCCAACATTTTGGAGGCATATATGACTCTCCAACTCGCGCGGTACTCCCCCAGAAAATTGTTTAACTTAACCCTTTAACGCGCAGTGTTCCTGCTCTGGGAACACCAAACTCTGACGTTTTGACTGTTGCCAGTCACGAAGAATAGATTTGATTTCTATAAAAATACTTGCGGGTGACAAAGCTCCTCGAGAATCCTTTACTTTTTAGCATGACATTCCCCGTAAAAAAAATGGTCACGATTATTTTTAACAGCAGTGACATCTGCTGAAAAATGGAAGAATGCAAGAGCAGCTGGATAGATTGCCCAGTGCTGAAAAAGGGACAGCCGTTGCCATCGCTCGACTTAACGACCAGCAAGATGGCGGACGATCGAAGCGTTCATGGCGTACCACAGATCTAGAGACCCTTTTTTTTGACGCCCAAAAAAGGGTCTCTAGATCTGTGGCACGCGATGAACGTTTCGATCGTCCGCCATCTTTCTGGTAGTTAAGTCGAGCGATGGCAATGGCGGCCCTTTTTTCTGCATTGGGAAAGGGTTGCGCCTCAAAGGGTTAAGGAGATGTGTTCCAGTTGAAAAGTTTCCTCTTTTTATCACTAAGCAAAAGGCTTTAAAATAAGTGAAGGATTATACAGCAATTGTGTCACTACTACGCACTTTGAACAAGATTTTTTTCACCCTCTTTTTGTTTTAGTCTTATGTTTTAAATGCTGGTTATTATAAATAATTACTGAATTGACTTGATCAATTATTTTTTCAACTTTCGTAAAGTTGTGGCTAACATCAATGATCCTGCTATAGTGTGTATTTTACTATATGTCTCTCTTTTTTTTAAGTCCATTTTCTACTTCTTTTTTTTTTATTAAAGACATACCTAAATGTGCAATACCTATCATTTAAAAAACCTCATATCCTTTTATTATGCTAATGTTTATTTATTTTTTATCAGATGAGTTAATGCAAGCTCAAATTATTGTCAATGTCCATGTGTGGTGTGGAGAAGATTTACTTGGAGTCAGCCCTGTAAAATGTGTATCGAAAATGGGTGAACTTTTCAGCCTACTTACATCTGTGACGTCTCCCTACGAATTTCTGTGTAATACTCTCGGAATGGCAACGTTACATGACGTGGATTCTCATCTAACGAGTGCATTTAAAGACAACCTTCCCAGGTCAGGATTCGATCTGTTGAACAAAGACATTAGGCAGGATAAGATTAAAAAAAGTAATTTTTTCCCTTCAAATACTCTGTATGTATAGTCAAAACTGTACTTATGTGTATATTCATTTTTAAAAATTGTTTTATTTGGTTAATGTATAAATGCTGGAATTTAGGTGTAGGTCTTTTTATGAACATGATTATTTCAAAGTACTTCTTTTCAGTCATTGGTTGTCTGCAGTGGTGTCAATTGGTGCAGACTTATCAGGTGTAAACACCCCCCCCCTTTATCTATACATAATACACATAGTCCACATACAATGCCCATCAGGCATTTGACTCTTTCAATTGAACTGTTATTATGGGGTATATCAGTAAAATTATCAGTAAAATTATCATCAGTAAAAACATCATTCTGAAAAAATAAACTGAAAAGTTAAATTTCTTACTGAATGCTGATACAATGAAGGAAAGAAAAGAAAGAAAAAAAAAAAATTTAAATATCTTTGTATTTTACTATTGCTTGTTATGTTACATACATATTAACAAGATTTTAAATAAATTAATTTTTGTGAAATGTGGGAATTCGTTTATAAAGCTCTCTCTAAATGTCATTTTTTTTTTCATCTGGGAGGGCATTGGGATTCAGAGAAGAAATACACAGTCAAAAAATTAAAGAAGTTATAATGTTTATAACATTGAGCTTACTAAGTAACATTGAAAATTAAAATGGAACATGTTTATTAATTTATGTATTTATGTGCATAATAAATATACATTTTTGTGTGTATTATTAAGAAGCATTATTAGAATAGTACTATTTGTATGTACTATTAATAGAATTATCAAAATCTCATTATATAGTCAGTAACCTAAATAACTCTTTATAATGTTAAGAAAATGTACTTGCACGTAAAAAAGCTGTAAGACTGTATCCCATATTTAAAGTAAATAAATGAATAAATTTAACTCAAAAAAAAAAAAAAAAAAAACTCTTCAACAAATGGATTAAATTTATGTAAAATGTGATGCTTACATGAAATTTCAAAATTTTTTATGAACAGTCATATGACAATTTACTTTAGTTGGCTTACGATGCAATTGTTTATTTCTTATTTTGTGTAGTACTGTTTGTGAATGCAAAATTACTTTATATTTATTATAATTTCACTGTACAATTGCTAAAATGTTATTTTTGAAACAGTAGCCTTTAAACTGATTAACTTTTATATCTTTTTCAAAAATAGCAAAAGAGGAATACCCTACATTACTACATTTTGCTGCTCGCCATGGTCTATGTCAGTTGGTTCAAGAGCTTCTTAATTGTCCCTCTGCACGAATAGCTGCTGCTTTGAAAAATGTTCGAGGCCTAACACCTGTGCAATTAGCTAATCATGCTGGGCATAATGAGGTTGTTGCTGCTATTGATGAATTTTTGGTAAGTTAGAAAGTAAAAAGTATTATTTGATATTTTATTGATATTTATGCTTGCAAATAAAGACAAATTTTATTTTACAAGCACAAAATATCGAAATGATTTTACTTTTATATCAAAGAGACACAAAATAAGCTAAATAATTTTAAATATGAATGTACTCAAATTAAAAAAAGTAATATTTGTATTAAAATATTAGAAATGTATTAAAAATATAAATATTTGTATTAGAATATTAAAAATATTTGTTTTACTGTTAATTTTTTGTGATTATTGAAAATGCAATTAAGTCTTGGAATGAACATGATTAACGAAATTGATTGCTTTATTTTGAAAGATTGTATGGTGGCACAATAATAATTGAACATGAATAGCACAGAAAAAATTATGTATCTGAACTGCAATGCTTGCTCATAGACTGATCAGTCTAGTGTAAAAATAATTTTTTGTATAATTTTGCTTTAATTACTTCAAAAAAGAAAGCAAAAATATTTATAAAATTTTTAGTCAGTAGAAAGTAGCACATGATTATTTTTGTGAGGGAAATAATGAATTTGAAAGAGTGGGCAAATATTGTGTAAAATAGTATGTATTAATATTAATGACACAATAACAATTTGAGAAGTATGCAAGTTAAGAGTCTTTAAGTGAATATTTTTAATTTCTTTTTCTTCCAGAAATCATCTTGTCAAAATAGAAAAGCAAGTATTGAAACAGTGATTCCTGCACCATCTATATCTGGTAAATCCCTTTATGTATAAGTAAAATTTAGCTGAAATAATCTTCGACATTTTCTACTTTTACGAATAATATTTCTGCTTGATTGTTTTACAGAAGTGAAAACTCCTTGTTTTATAAAAAAGTGTATATTTTGATTTTCAAAGTTTTATGGTAAAACTAACTATAGTATAATTATTACCTTTGTTTTCTTTTTAATTTCTGAATTTGTATTTATTATTTATCAAATTCTTTAATATTAATATTTTAAATTTTAATTTAATCAAACATGCTTTAAGAAAAAATAATTTTTTGTATAAAACAAGTCTCAACCTGTTTATATTAACAGTTTGAAACCAGTGCGATAATATTTTTCTTTATGCATCACTTTATAGTTAGGGAATCTTACGTAGTTTTTAGATTTATAACAAAACTGCACATGCTAGAAAATTTCAAATATTTTCTTGAAATGAAAATCTTTAAAAAAAAATTATTTGAAATATTTTTATTCATTTTACTTTAAAGAATAAATTTCATTACGGATCTGTGTTATTAAGTTTAGATTTTAAGAATTTAATTTTCACTTAAAAAATTTTTCAGAAGCTCTTCAATGCCTGCTTTTTTTCTCCCTTTGTTTTCAGAAATCATTTATCACAAAGCCTTTTACTTTTTTCTTACTTTTAGAAAATGAAAACAGATGCAGCAATCCTGCTGATTACTATGACATACCTGCACAGCCTGTTCCCGTGCTTCACCTGCCCGCAAATCGAAATTTGGGAAGTGATTCACTTGATAAGGAAAACGATTATTTAAAAATGAAAGGTTCACATAAAGGTGAATAATTTTTGCAGTTGTTTCTGTAAATCAAATTGCATTTTCTTTATTTCCTTTCTTTTCTTTTCTTTTCTTTTTTTTTTTTCATGCATGGAGGAAAAAAAAATTACTTTTGCAAGTGTAACTGAAAAACTAGTATTTTTATAAAGCCTTATTATTTTTTCTTTTATTTTGCAGAGAATATACAGCCTTCTCACATATTTTTAGGTGCAAGTGAAAAGCATAACTCTTTGGATAATAATTTCAAATATCATTCACCAACAGGTATTGTACTAAGATTTCTAATTTTATTTTCTATATCAGTCAGTTTTAGAGATAGAAGACCAAAACCAGTTACTTAGAATGAGTTTTAAATGTGTTTTATATCCTTAAAATAATTTTTTTATTGAAAAAAAAAAAGTTAAGGAACGGGCATCATATTAGAGTCACCACAACGTATGTACATGCACACACTACTCAAAAGTTCTGCTAAGTGGTTCTATATAAGCAACATGTTTTTATTTTTACAGAAAGCTTGATGTATGTATTTGGAGTTTGTAAAGATGTATAGTTCAAAACTATAGCATTTCTTTATAATTCTCTGTTTTCACTTTACATTTAATTAAATTCTTTTAATTAATTTTAAATCTTTTAATTAAATAAAAAGCGAATTTTGATATAACTGTATAAATTTAAATGCATTAATAAAACTAAATATAAATACTTTATAACCATAAATATGAAATGTATTTGAAATATTGGAAAACAGTATTTCAAGTTAGGTTAAAAATGTTGCATAATGAGGTCAGCTTTCTATATATTCTCTCTTAAGTTATTTTAAATGAAATGAAAGCATCATTTTAAGTAATTTTTCGCCCTCCTTGATGAAATTTTAGCTATAAAGCTATAAGTTTTTCATGTACTTTCAATTCTTGTTACATGAAAACATGTTTCATTATTGTTATTGCTAATAATAATATTAAGTGATGTATTTCTTTTTTAGACAAACCTAAACTTACTCTTTTGGAAAGTCAAGCAAAACTCATCGATATAATGGAAGCTTATAAGAAAGGCGCTTCCCTCACAGAAGTTGAAAGAATGCATAATGAGTGGAAAATTCTATACCAAGTATCGGATCTTGAAGCTAAGGTAATTGAGCATCAAGATAGTATCCGGTTTAATATTTTACGCACATATTTATCCTTTTCATTTATTTGTAGAACTGGAAAGTAAAAATTATATATCTGCTGGTGGTTCCATTATTATGACCAGGGACTGTATATCATTTTTGTCTTTTAACTTGCCCAAAGCTCTTTATAGAAACTTGTTTAATTATAAATGTATGCACATAATTCTAAAACAAATGAAACTTTCATATATAATTTTTTTTCGAAATAAAAATAATATTTATTTTAATGTATAACATCTAGATGGCAGCACTAAAAGTGTGTGATAATGAAAATTTTAATTTGTATTCCTTAGTTGTGGATAGATGGCAGCACTACAAATAGACTATTTGCACTGTTGAAAATTACACCGTGTTGCGTTTGATTACGGCAACGATACACTAGGGCGATCTGCCAAGGTGTGTGTGTGTGTGGGTGGGGGATTGGTAGGAGGACTTCTAATGCGTATTCACGTTACATCTGGAGAAAACCTACCAAAACTCCAGACCGTTTGATCGACAGCCGCGCGATGGGACCCGAACTCGGGACCCTCACACTTCGGCCATCTACCATTATCAGTGGCATAACCACCGTGCCATGGTGAGGCCAAAATTTACATCAAGAAATTCTTTTAGAATTTTTATTAATGCAAGCAAGGTCGTACCCAGGGGGGTGGTCCTATGGGTCCGGACCCCCCCCCCCCGAAATGTCACATTATATATGTATTTATATGTGTGTGAGAGTATATTTATATATAATATGGAGGTATTCAATAAGTCGGACACCCCCCCCCCCCGAAATTATTTTCTGGTACGGCCTGAATGCAAGATATGCTTATCGATTGCTGATTATTTAATTATACTTGCGTATGAAACAATACTCTTAAACTGAACCAAAAAAGGGGGGCTTTTATGCATGCATACTTTTAAACATAAATAGCTGTATAAATATTTATTTCCATCAAACTGTGATGAATCGACGAGCTTATGCTGTATTTAAGCTTTGTTCAAATAAAAATTCAGTGCTCTTTTTCATTTTAAGAATTGTTTTCAACATTTCAGAGCACTTTAGATGGTTTGAGAAATTTGTATGCAAAAGCACAAAAAGCCAAGCTAAGTAAGAAGCATTCATCAAGTTTTTCAGAACTTCGTCATTTTTTTAATAACAGACTACGAAGGAAAGAAAGCCTTGGCTCAAAAGTAAGTTCTTTTCAATTGAATCTTAAATAATTGCTTAATGAATTGGCTTTTATTTCTATTATCTCATTATACAGGTTACTTACGCAGGATGTCTCAAAAAGTTGTACATTTTGTCTTTGGTTTCAGGGTACTGTATGCAAATTCTGAAATAAAACAATGTTTGCATAAATACATAATGCTTTTGCTATAATTGGTATTGTATAGTCCCATGCCAGCTTTGTTCAAATATATCTCTGAGGCTTTTTAGGATGAAAGGCTGAAATTTAGTGCATAACCTAATTAATATGTGGGGCACATTTTACTAATTATGATTTTTTTTTGGTACAAGGGCTGTATAAAAATTTAAATTTTTTTTTTAATTTAATCCCCTGAAAATGTTAAACAATACCATGGAATTCTGTACCTTTTTAAAGTAACTTTGCCAATAGAACTTAGCCTAGAAATAAAAACCTAAGTGTTTTTGGAACATTCTGTATAAATATATATGTAATATATACAGGGTGACCGAAAAACCCAAGCTTTTGTTCCTTCAATATTGATCACAGAGATATTCAACAAATTACAAACAGACATAAAAGAATAAACATAACTTTATGGTATTGATTAAAATTTTCTGGAGATTAAATCTAAAAAAAATGCCAAATTAAAATTTTTACATCGCCCCTGTACAAAAAAAAATTCCCATTTAGTAAAATGTGCCCCATATATTAAAGAGGTGATATGCAAAATTTCATCTTCTTATCATGAAAAGGCTCAGAGGTATCTTTAAACAAAGTTGATGAGGGACTGTACATTACTAATAATAGCAAAAGTATCGTATATTTATGCAAGCATTGTTTTCTTCCATAATTTGTGTACAGTCCTTAAATCGCAATCTTCCAAAGTGATTTTTCCTCTTCAAGAGACATTGAAAAGTGGTATAAGTCAGCATATATTTATTTTCATATCTCAGACTTTTTATGATCAAAGTATGGATTTTTGTACATCACTTAATAAATGTATTGGGCATGTTTTACTAATTGAAAATTTCTTTGTATGGAGTCTGCATAAAAATTATTTTTTATTTATTTAGATTCAATCTTGGCAAAATTTTAATCGATATCATAAAATTCTGTACATTTTTTTATGTGACTTTGTAACTTTTTGTACACGTCTATCATCATTATTTAAGGAATAAAAGCCTAGGTCAGTGTTTTTGGACATCCTTTATATATATTAAATTACTTAAAATGTTCTAGTTATTAGTATTATTATTGTTATTATTTTGCTATTCTGAAGTGTCCAAAAGTCAAATTTCCAAGTGAGTGTCTCTTTGGACAAAATTAATTAACCTTTTGGAAAATGCACTCACCTAATGTTGATATTTTAAAATTTTTGTTTCATTTTCAATTGTGCATTTTTTAGTGTCTATACCACCTCTTAAGAAAACTGGTTAAGTAATTCTTATTAAACCTCATTTCAAAGAGATCTGTAATTAATGTCCACAGAAATGATAATTTATGTCCTTAATTACTTATTATGTAACTTTTAGACTTAACATTCTCCTTGAAGTTTGTTACATGATTTTTTCTTTTTTTTTGGGGGGGGGGGGCACCCTATTTAATTGAAGTCATTGGTCATGTAGTTCTTCAATATTTGAATTTAAATTAAATATGTATAAGTATTTTGTGTGCAAGTCTGGGTGTTTTGGTATTAAAAATAGATGTCCATTACTTTTAATAGAGACCATTGTTTGCTGTTTTTTTAATGTTAATTCTTAATGTCCTATTTTATCAACTGAATGCTTTACTTTTGAATTTGATAGGGTAATGGAAGCAGAAAAAATTCGAAGGAATCATGTGCTGAGAAGTGTTCAGAGCCTGATTCTGTACGCCCTGTTAGTACTTTGAGTGTACTGTCAAACACTAGTAGCTCTAGTAAGTTTGATTACTATTATTATTTTTTTTTTATTGCATGTAATTGTGAATAGATGTTTCATGTTAAGAAAACAAGTTTCATATTGTGGCGTATTGTTTATTGATGAGCGTTCAAATATTTTTATATAGTTGACTAATGATCAAATGCTTGGCCCTTGGGGAAAAAAGTTTTTTCAGTACTTTTTAATTTTGCATTTGACTGTTATAGTCGTAGTACCATATCCTTTTTATTTTTTGCCTATTCTTGAAACTAACATGTAGCAAGGTCATACTGTGACTTACATGCAATATCAGGAAATGGTGACTATCACATGATCACACATCACTCACATTTGCCTAAAAATGTTACTAGTTCAGTAACATTTTTACTTTGACCTGCAACTGTCTACACAAGGTTAAAGGAATCACAATGTCAGAAAACAAAAATTAAGATATCTATTTCTTCTAGTCTTAAGTCCTATATGTTTTTAAAACCCCTTTTTCTTGTGTTTTTTTTAAGTTTGTTTTATTTTATATCTTTCTTAACATTAAGTTAACTGTATTTTTACAGTTCATGCACGTTGTTTGTTCAATGAAATATCTGATTAATTGATTTTCTTTCTTTTATAAAAATGGCAAAGCATTTGGGTTTAGGTAGGTGCAAGAAGTTAAGCTTAAGGATAGATCACAGAATCCCACTTCTTAAGTCTGATATTATGTAACTTTTAGACTTAACATTCTCCTTGAAGTTTGTTACATGATTTTTTCTTTTTTTTTGGGGGGGGGGCACCCTATTTAATTGAAGTCATTGGTCATGTAGTTCTTCAATATTTGAATTTAAATTAAATATGTATAAGTTGTGCTATTCTTATTATGTATATATATATATAAGTATATGTATAAGTATATATATGTGCTATCTTATTATTATGTATAAGTTGTGTCATTCTCGTGTGCTTTCCACACAGTTTTGTTAAAAGAAACATACTCTTTGTACTGTTAGAAACCTATTTGAAAAGATTAAATAGATTAAAAATCATTTCTATAGTCAGTGTTTTAAAATGACGAATTTTTTAAAAAAGCAGTATCAATTCTGTTTTTATGGTTTACTGATCTTTACGAAAAAATATTTGTTGAACTTTTTTTTAAATATATTTAAAGAAGATTTGGAGCACAAATGCTTAAATACCAGTTCAAATGAAAGATGAACAAAAAAAAATAGCTTATGTATTTGCTTGTTTTTTACTGGTATTAATTTTTGTACTATTTCTTTAGGTGGTTCTTCATTTGATAGATTAAGTACTGCTAGTGCTGGTTCAGATAGTGGCCATCATTCAGATTTTGGAGATGATCGAAATAATAAAATAAAGGTATCTTACTATTACACCAAAACAGCTTTATACAGTGTGGTTATAGTTAAAATTCCTCTATGGGTTCTACAGCTAAAACATACCAATGATTGTAACCAAATATTGTATATAGACCACACATAAGATAAGACTCAAATTTCAGAAAAAAAAAGTTCATAAAATGTTTATTAAGTGGTGTTTGCATAAAAAAACCTGCAAATTTTAGGATGAAAATGACTAATTTGAAATGCAAAAACAATTTCAACATCTATTCAATAGATTTTAAGCATTTATTAACTAATATGGGTAATCTTTTGAGTTGACATTACCATGGAAAGCGCCACCGAGTGGGTATTCTTTGAACTAAACTTTTTAAAAAAACTTCCTTGAGTGCATCTTGTGTACAGTCCATATGCCAAAATTGGATGCCTATGTGCTCTCGTGTTTCAGCTCCAGAAATCTGTTTATAGTGGAAGTTAAATTATAACCACTCTGTATAGCCTACCATTCTGATAAGTGAGAAAATATGAATTTTGATGTCAATAAAATATGATTTATTTTTGTAAATGAAGTTAAATATTTATAAGCTATTTTAAAATATGTGAGAGATTTTTTTAAAGATAAAAAACTGTCATTAAAGTCTTTGTAACGTATATTGTGTGAGATTTAAAACAAAATAATGCTTTTGTTTTAAATGAAAGATGTATCACTCAGATAATTTTTTACTTTATTGGTCATAATTACTGTTTGTTTAAGAGTTATTATTTCCAGTTATAAAAATGTATATTTTTCTAGCATACAACATTCATTTTGTTAATGTATTTTTGTTTATGTTTGGTAGGTAGACATTATTGAATTTAAGATTGAAAGAATAGAAAGAAAGAAATAATGCACTTCACACGTTTAGCCAATCACATTCTTATTTGAAAGAGTACATTAAAGAAAGAAATACCCTTTCCTCTGTACACATTCATCTCTATAAATCTAATAAAAGCAAAATAGTAATAAAAAATTGTGTTCTAGGCTTATTAGAGGACATGTATTAGTTTCATTTAATTTTTTTCTGATTATCAATATAAAAAGATCATTCTACTAATTAATGGCAGGTACTCAGTGAGGAGGAAGAGGGAATGGGGTTCAGAACCTCCAAAAACTTTGGAAAAGGGCCCTTATATTCCTGGCAATGAGGTTCTCATTGCTAAGAATAAGGCCTTTTTGGAAAATTTTAAAGGGTTCTAACCCCTCCACTCCACCTCTGGCTGTACCACAGATCCTAAACCATTCATAAGTTTTGAAATTATGTAGCCTAAGACATTTTGATAAGATCTAGACTTGTGTAAATTTAAGTATTCCTTTCATTTATAGGAAAAGTTTGAATCTCGTTATAATGTGAACAAAAGGGTTCCGAGCTCCTCAACCAATGCGGTGAATCTCCAAAAGAACATCCAGTGCCTCACCCTGAGCAGCAAACCCCCTGCACCCCCTCCTCGTCCCGTGAAGCCTGTCTCGCGGTACGGCAGCCTCGAGGACTGCAAGCACCCCGAAGTACCACAATATGCCGTCAGCAAAAAGATGGTTCCACCCTCCTTTGAGGAGGCATTCAAAATACTCGACTACATACAGCCTGACAGGAGAGCCACGTTGGGCGGAGATTTCAGGATCAGGAACCCTTCTGTGTCGTCTGCAGGTAAGATACAGGCTGGCTTCTTCCTCGCATCTATTGGAGGTCTAAAACCACCTCTTGTATGTTTTCAAAAGAGGAGGCTATCGATCAGAGAAAAGTAAGAGAATTTTGTTAAGGTACCCGACAATCGGGCAATGTGCGATATTTGTTTTGACCAAGTGGATACCTTGTTGCTAAACAGGAAAGTCGTAGCCAGGAGTGGACAGTGGGCACCATTGTTTGCTGGAAAACCATTGGCGTAACTGGGTAGAGGCTAGGGTGCGCTTAGAAAGATTTTGGCCCTCTCTGGAAAAATTTCATTTTCTATTGCAAGAATAGGAGATGGAAGTCCTTCGGATTGTCTAAAGCCCACCCTAAAAACATTCAAAAATCCAGCCCAACTATGCCAATGGGAAAAAAAAAATCTTGCCAAGCCTTTTTCTTTTTTTTTTTTTGCTTTATCATTATCAGCGGCATGACTTAGTAAGGGCAAAGGGGGGCAGTTGCACCCCTAAAATTAAAAAAAAATCAGATATCTCTTACTTGTAAATGCTATCTTCTACAATGGGAAACATTGGGCCCCTCTCCAAGTAACATCTCAATTTGCACAAATGTTTCGACTACATTTTGATTTTAAACTTATGAAATTGTGAATAAATGTTTTATGAATATATGTAAAACTTTGTATATTGTTTTTCACCTGTTGGCTAAGCATGTTATGCATGGGCATACCTGGAAGAATATTGTACATATATAATTTGTTGTAGGGAATGCCATCCCTATCCTGCTGGATCCAACACAAATATTTGCGGGGCTAGTCCTGCAGGATTGGGTCCATAATCCTGCGGTATTGAAACTGAAAAATGAATTATTTTTACTACAATTTCATGCCACTTTTTCGATCATCAACTGGCCAAAACTTTTTGTATAAGATGACGAATAAGAACCAGTGATCGTGGCCGCTCATACCTATTGGCAGGTAGGGGCCATAGTCCCCCCCTCCCCTCAGCTCCATATTGTTATGATTTACGTAGTGGTATAATGGTGAAGTGCTTCGACACTAAATATTGTATCTTTCTGGGACAGGATCCTTGGCTTGTCTCTGCTCCCCCCCATAAACAACTATATGGCCGGCAATGCTAGTAATACCTTTAAAAGATGAACTTCAGTTAACCACTAAAATATGTATGGCTCCTTTATTGTTTCATACAACAACAAAAAAAATCTTTTGATGCCTCTTTACGTCGTCTTTTTTACATTCTTCTTATTTATCAACTAAGAAATAACAGTATATTATTATGAATATCATGACTAAAATTTTCATATTTATGTAAGGTATTGTATTAATTATCAAATAAGATAAAGCATTATTATTATATTATTTGATAATTAAACCTGATGGTGCTTACTATTTTACTTTTTCTTAATTTTCTCTATCAAAATCAATTTTTAGTTCAATGAAATATCAATCCCATGGGATCAACAAATTTCAATCCCGCAATCTCACCGAACGAAAAACAGTGTGAGACTGCATTCCTTGATTTGTTGTGAAAACTTGACTCGGATAGTCAAGAAAATAGGGGAACTTTTTTCTCGATTTCTGTAGCCACCCTGTAAAAGCAATTTTCAGAAAAAATATAAAAATTTTTGATGATTTTATTTTGTCTTCTAACAGCCATAAATATATGTTGATTGGGAATAGTGGCAAATCCAGAACAAAATTTTGGGAGGGGGCACAGAATTTTTATCTCCTTTTTCTTATAAATGCATTTGAATTTAGAAAATAAGTCAATCTTTTATAATATGTGTTTACCAGGGATGGGGAGTTGTAGTTATTTGACCCTGTGCTCAACGCTTCCGAATCCACTGAAGATTGGCACAAATTAATTAATATTATTGAAGTGCTCTATACTCTTTGCACCTTAGGAACGTTTCATATATGGCATAAATTTAAGATCAAATGATTAAGATGAATTTAAATAAGTTTACAGTTATATAAAATGTTATTGCTCATCTTTCCATAACACTGTTATATTACACTACTGGCCAAAAGTATTGCAAGTTTCAGAAATCTAATCAAGATTAAGCCCTCTTTCCCCCGTCAAAAAGAAAAATCAATATAACTGATATTTTTTAATGTCAACATGTCAAATTAATTACTTTAAAGACAAAATAGCGTTTAGTTAAAGAACAAAAATAATTATTTAATTTATTTAAAAAATAACATAAAAAATACATAGGTTAAAAAAAAATCATAATCCATTTTGGCTCGCCAGAATAAAATTAAATAAAAAATTAATTTCAAGTTCTACAAAAAGAGGATAATAAATTAATGCGATTGAGCTAAAGATAATTTATTATGTTGCTGGGCAGCCTTGACTTTGATCGCAACAGCCACTCTTTTAGATATGGAATCCACAATGTTTTACAACAGTTCTTTCGGTATTTCATAGTGCCAACTTAAATAATTGGTTCCGGAAGCTCACATTTTGATTTTTGGGGATTTTCAGATGTATTCTTTCCAATTATAATACATAAATTCTCAAAAATATTTAAATCTGGCAAATTTCCTGTCCATTTTTTTATCGGCTTATTCTTGAAAAGGTGGTTAGATTCTGAAACTTGCAATACTTTTGGCTAGTAGTGTACAATCAGCACTAAGGAATAATGGGCCCAGTGTTTAAAACAGTTTAAAGTTAAGCAATGTTAAGAAAAAAGTATCTTTTTTTATAAGAAATAAGTTTAAACACTTTTTTAAAAATCATTTTTACAGATTTCGATGATCCTAATGCAAACTATGATTGTCCGCCACCACCAAGACCTAGTTGTTCAAATCTGAAATCTCCTGTCAAGAATTCCTTGCCTTCACCTTTCCCCGATCCCAAAACCGACTACGACCTTGTGCCACCTCCACTTCCCGTGACATCACCACCAAGAAAACGTCTGGATTCGTTGACATCCAACCAGGACCAGTCCTATGACATTCCAGTCTCTGCAGCATTCCAAAGATCTGACAGCATGTCTTCCAACTATGACTTTCCCAAGACAACGCTGATGGACAACACCAACACGCAAGCGGCATGTACGTGCCAAGTTGCACCAAACCGAAACAATCTCAGCTCGGTGAAGAGCTGCTGTGTCGGCAACAAACTGTCTTCACTCAAGCGTGTGAATAACCTCCCATCCGTGCCAAACTCTGATGTCATATTCAACATTGAGAAAGAGAAAGATACAAAAAACCTCAATGACAAGCGCTCGAGTCGTAATCAGTATTACAATGTGTGCTTGAGACCACCTAAAGACATTGAAATGTCTCAGAGGGACAGTATACCTGAAGAAATGGCACCACCCCCTCCTATAATTGAAAATGAATCCCCCGAAGAGCATTATAAAATGGTCGGTGCACCTATTCCTATATCATTTGCAAAAGTCTCATGATTGCTTTTAGCCTTTGTGTAATTTTAATGCCCAAAACATAGACTTAAAAAGAGCTTAGTTACCATAAAGGAATTCATTTATTTAGAACATTTAATGACTGTTGTAAATCATGATGGATGCTCTGTTAAATTTCTTAAAATTTTATGAGAGATACACAATACTGTTTAAAGCTCATGTAGTAAAATCATGTGTAGGGACTCCCAGCATTTGATGAAACAGATACTACTTTCATAAAATACCAGTATTGAAACTTTCTGCTAATTAATTACCCTGTAAATTAGCAGTATTAAAGTTTGTAACTTTTGTTTATTTTTCAGTTCTGTAATAAGAAACCTGAGCCATTTATTACACTATGAACTTTCAACTAAAAGAATTTTTAGATTACAAATGAAAACTATTGAAGTTGTTTGCTGTTACTTCACTTTGTGAGTTTTACAGTAAAATTTTACCATCATTAAGTGTCTTTTTCCCTTCAGAATTGGAACCTTTGATTATAAAACTAATTTGTTGAGGCTGCAAATCACCATTAATATTGTCTATTGTCAATCATTTATGTTAAATGTTATGTTACAAATTATTGTTGATTTTTTTAAATTAAAAACATTTAAGTTTTTTCAATTATTTTACAATAAATATATATTCAGTTGCTTCATTTTTGAAAGTTAAATGATAAAAATGTTACGTTTTTTTTAATAAATGTTGAAAGAAAATCACTGCTGAAACTTTCAAACTTTCTAATTTCTTAATTTTCAAAATCACTTACACAATATGACTGTTTATAATATCAGACATACATTCTTATTGTTTTTATGTTAAAATGGAACTTATAAATATGATGACTAAATTTTTTTTCTTATTGATATTAACATTTAATATTCATTGCATAATATCGTGTTATTTCAAATCAATAATTTGGTTATGTTCAGAAGTTTTTTTAGTAACTTGTAAATTTCTTAGCCTAAAAAAGTTTTAGACTGCTTTTTATCACTTAATCAAATGATTTTTTTAAATATTGAAAAACGGCAAATTTTTATTTTGTCTCATTGAATTGTACAAAAAATTAAGCTTCTTTTTTGAAAGGTTTCTATAATTTTCAATTTTCACAAATTTTATTTTTGTCTGATTTAATTGTACAGATGATTAAATTTGTCCCAAGAAGGCTTTCTATAATTTCCACCTCTAAATCATAAGATAAAAATTGATTTAACAATTTTTATGAACTAAATTTGTCCTGTTAAAAACTGATTAAACAATTTTTTGACTGTGGATTGAATCATTTTCTCTTTTCTTTAAAAGTGCATTGAAACATGTTTGGTATTTTAAGTTTGAGACTCTGTTTTGAAAATAATATTACTTACAGTTAGCAGTATGTATTAGTGAACATTTTTTACATTTAAATAAGTAATGCTGTTACAATATCATTTGTTACAGTTTGATAAGTAGTGTTATAACAATATCATCATTTGTTACATTTAGGTAAGTAATGTTGTATCAGTACCATAAGTTTTTTCATTATTATTATTAACCTCATCAAAATTTTTTATGTAACAGTGTGTCTAAAATGCGATATAATAGTTTTTATATGATCGTTATTAAGAAACAAAACAAACAATCAAACCTATTTATACCACCAGTGTTTCTTAAATTTTTTATATCTTAAATATTTCCAGACTTTTTCCTGAGGCAAAAAATAAGAACCAATTTATAAATTGGTTTTTAACGTATTACATCCGATATAAAAATATAATACTTAGTGTGACATATGCTGCTTATCTTTTAATAAATTTGATATACATAGGTAGGCAGCAAAATCCAACAGATTTGTGGCTGGTAAACATTGATCTCTACAATCAAAATCATTTCTGTTATAAACCAAATACTTATGAATTTAATCTGAGTATTATTATTAATTTTTATTAGTATAACCAATTATGACTTTTTCACTTTTCATCAAACTGATTCGTATTGAAGTAATATAAACATTTTTACATTAAAAAAATGCTACTATTTTAATGCCATTTTCTTAAATATAATGATAAATACTGATTTATTATGATAAATATCATTTTCTTGATTAATTTTTATAATTTACTAATATATTAAGATATATATTACACATGAAAGATAATGTTAATTATCTTAATTATATTTTAAGATATATTATACATTAATTATGATAACTGTTAGATTACATAATTACATAAAAGGCTCTGCAATACAAAATGCAAGATATTTGCTTTTAAATTTTATGGGAAATAACAGTGCTCACCAGTGATATATATATATATATATATATATATATATATATATATATATATATATATATATATATATATATATATGTATGTATATATATATAAAGTCTTGTAATACTTTCGTATAACCTCATAAAGCTCTGTGTCCTTTCAGCTATCTGTCTGTTATGTAGATATTTTATGTACACAAAATACAAGTGTTCATTATTTTTCTGTTTTTTTCGTTAGTCAAATAATGTGTGATAAAATTCATATGATAAAAGCATTATTTATTTTTAAGCTTGCCTCAGTTTTCGTGCTTATACATATTCTAGCTCTAATATTTACTGAGATGATCTTAGTAACTTGACAGTTGTTCTCAAATGACAGTCAAATATTTCATATGTAGAGATTTTTTCCTTTTCTTTCTTTTTTAATTTTGTGCAATATTCTTATGAATGTATGAAGTGTCATTTGTGAACTCTTTGATGTGAATAAAGTAATTTTTGATGCAATAATTTTTTAAGATTCTTTTCTTTAGCCCCTCCACTCCTTGAATATTAACATTTGTTTAAATTTTTCATCATTAATGCATAATTTTTTTCTTTAAAAAAATATCAATTTGAATATTTTGTTTCTTCATATTTCCTGTCAGATAGTAGTTAATAAATATTTTAGGGAAGAGGAAAAGCAAAAGTTTTCTCACAAAAAATGGGATTTTATTTTGTTGCAAGAAATGAAAACCTTGGAGGACGAGTTGGAGCAGTCAGTTTTTGGTTATCAACCATTTGGTTAAAAAAAAAAAAATCTATTGGCAACCTGTGTACAGCTACTTTAGCTGTCATTCATTGCACTGCAAAGTTATTTATATCATTCATTTGCAACAACCGTATACTTTAATATACTATTAATTTAATTTGCATAAGGGGCCGTCTTCATATTTAATTCTGCATCAACTTCATTTTCTCAGTGGCAACACTCTATTTTGAATTTATTAAATGAAAAAGAACCCATCAAATTACCCTAAATATAAATTTTCTCCTATTTTCTACGATAATTTCCAGAGATATTGCGGATTCTTTTTTGCTTGATTTTAAGGGGCTTTCTGCAAATTGAAAAATGCCATTTGTAGGTGCCGAACTTTTTGCCTTTCATTAATATATTATAATCAAAAAATATATTATTTACAGGAAAATACTGTTTCCAATTTTTTTGCACTGAGAATATCAGGGGTAGAAATTAGAATAATTATTCAGTAGTCCAAATGACCCGTGACTCCAAAACTTCCTTGGTCCGTATACATGATTTTTTTTTTTTTTAAATGCAAAATGAGTGCTTACAAATTCAAAAATCTTTCTAATTTTGAAATTTTTATTGAGTATTTGAAGGTTCTCTTAGACAGGTGAAATGTTGCCAGGAGTGAAAATCTGTTCTTTGCTCTTCTGACTACAAACATGAATGTTACTCACCTATGGTGGAACTTGAGGAATGGTTTCATGATTGAAAATTTATTTGTTTGAATTTCATGTAAAAAACGCGATTACTTTGTATGGGACTTGGTATTATTTTAATTTATAATGAAAAGTTAGACAGGAAAATTTGAATTTGAATGTTTGATGAAGTATGGGGAGGCCTGATGTTTCAGATATTAAAAAAAAAAAAAAATCAAATTCATGCCTCGAATGTTGAGGATGTTATTTTTTCAGACATAGGAAATTGTACTGGAAGACGTACATCTACTGCATCTAATTCTATACATGGAAAATATTATGTTTGAGGGAAATAGTAGTGAACTCAATAATAGACGCTTTATAGAATTGCCATCAAACTGTACAAACCTCTAATTTATTTGCTTGAAAATTTGCTATTTTTTAATACCGCTAACTTTTACTGTTTTTGTGCAAAAGAAATCTAATTTATGTTTATTTTATGCAATTTAAAAAAAATTGTCACTTTAAAATTTATACATGTTCCCTATCTCATGAAAATAACACATTCTATTTAATATAAACTAAACTGAACGTAAAATTTGAAATTCTGCACATCCATGTAATATTACTTTCTGCATCCTATTTCCATTGAAATTTGGCTAGGTCGCTATTCATAATTTTTATAAATATTAATTTAATAATCCATAGTTCATATTAATATTTTATCAAAAATTCTAATAATACATAGTATATTTGGTTTGGTTCGTTTAGTTCTAATAGTGCAAATAAAAATCAGCTTCTTATCAATATCATTTGGCATATGAATTAAAGTATAAGAAAATATTTTAACATGGGGGAGGGGGGATTTTGGAAGCTTTATAACTCACTCGTTTTCAGTTCATATTTATTAAAAATGGGTATCCGGGGTTAAATTGAGCTAAATTTTTGAAATATGAAGTGAAATCTAGGGGTGGCTACTGGGAATAAAACGTTGGTGCAAATTTTAATATGGAGATGGCTTCTTATACAATTTTAATTAAAGTCATGTCAATCGTAAACGATTGGTAAATGTAACTTTTCTGTATGACGAATGACGGCGGAATATTTTTTTTTTCTAACGGGCGGGTACTTTGCCGATTAGGCATTGTCCCTTACAACGACCCGAAGGTATTGGCCACTTTATTATGGGGTCACCTGGTAGGGGGACCAACGTCGCCCCCTATGAAGGGACGGACATGACAATCATGCCCAGTCGTGGATCGAACCCGGGCCGCTGGGATTTGAACCCGAAACCGAAGCACGGTGCTTTACCCACCATACAACTCGGTCGGCCGGCCGAATAAAATACAAGTGGGCATTTTTTTTTTTTTTTTTTTTTTCCTGCAGCTGGGCATTCTCTATCAAGTAACTGTTGGACTTGTGTTTATATCCTGTAGTTATCTGAGTTTTGTAAAAAGACATCGTTATAAATCATGGAAACAAATTATAACATTTCGCAGTGGTGAATGCAAAATTTTTTCTTGGAGAAGAGCTAATGTTTCAACAAAGCTTAAACAAAAGGAAGTAAAATGTTACACTAAAGCAATGTAATTTTTTTTTAATTAGGGGCTTTTATAAGAAGAAAAAAAAAAAACGCTCATTTGACTTAAGTGTAAAATGAAGTAAAATGTTAAATAAATCTTTATTTTATTTATTTATTTGCTGAGGGGGGGCGGCTGAAGCTGCCTAACCTCTTTCCTTGATTCGTCCCTGACATTTCGTATTGAGTACTACTTTTACTTTTTTTTTTGAGGGGGGGGGGGGGTTACGGGATAGGTTGTCTGTTAAAAGTTATTAAATAACATATCAAATACTAGCACTTGGCACTTTTTCCAAAAATTGTGCAAGCATCGTTTGAAGGAAACCGGAAACTGAATAGCAAAATTTAATTTTTTTAAAGAAAATTTTTTAATGCTTATCCTTTACACTACTGGCCAAAAGTATTGCAAGTTTTAGAAATCTAACCCTTTTCAAGATGAAGCCCCCCTTTCCCCCTTCAAAATTAAAAATCAATATAATTGATATTTTTTAATGTCAACATGTTAAATTAATTACTTCAGAGACAAGATAGCATTAATTTAAAGAACAAAAATAATTATTTAATTTATTGAAAAAATAGCATAAAAATATATAAGTTATTATAGAAATCATAATCCATTTTGGCACGCCGGAATAAAATTAAATAAAGAATTAATTTCAAGTTATTCTGCAAAAAGTGGATAGTAAATAAATGCAATTGAACTACTGATCATTTATTATGTTGCTGAGCAGCCTTGACTTGGATCACAACAGCCAGTCTTTTAGATATGGAATCCACAATGTTTTACAGCACTTCCTTTGGTGTTTCGTGGTGCCAACTTAAACTATTGGTTCCTGAAGCTCTCATTTTATTTTTTGGTGATTTTCAGATGTATTCCTTCCAATTATACTACATAAATTCTCAAAAATATTTAAATCTGGCAAATTTCCTGTCCATTTTTTTCTGGGCTTATTCTTGAAACGACGGTTAGATTTCTCAAACTTTCAATACTTTTGGCCGGTAGTGTAGCTTTGAGTATCTACAAAATATATATATATATATTCAGCTTCCATGTCCGATAACCACGATATCAGGACGAGGCACGCGCTAGGCGAGGACACCGCCCCCCTCACCCCAAAATAATTTCATTTGATAACCTTAACCCGACCCTAACTACATTACAGCTTGCTCTATTCTGGCATCAACAATCGATCTACGACAGTAATATAGACGGCCGGAGATTAAACCCTACTGGACAACTAGTGTTTCGCTCCTCATTTGGCGAGCTTTAAAAGGACAGGCTGCCAGTGATAATTATAATCTCTCTTGGCGGGCTCTTAATCCGCTTTCACCTTCCGCGCAGATTATGAACAATTTTATTAATCAGTTCATTAGTTGGGAGTCCGCCTTGTTCGGGCGAAATGAATTTGAAGAGGTTACGGCGGAGGCTTTAATTTGAGAATTTAATGAATGTTAAAGCTCACGAGTGTCCAGGTTACGCGGCTTCTGTTTCCCTGCCCGCCCCCCCCCCTTTTCCGCTAACTCTTTCAATACCTTTTCATGGTGTGCAGCGGAATTCCGTGCGCCGTAAAATTTCATCTCCTTGATTGAAATAGCAGATTACGGGGGAGCCGCGTTTTGGGATTTTAAATATGAGACGCAATATTGAATTTTCAGGCTTATGAGAGCGTTTGTTTTTAATTCCTGGAGGATGGTCATCAGTTAGCGGTATTCCGGAGTCGGCGAGCAAACGTGGCGCGGATTACACAATATTAAATTAATTATCATGTTACGTGGGCGATTACTGCCAAAGCGAACGACGCAGTATTTTATTTAACTTTGTTTAGTTTACGTCATGCCGCTGAGTATTTTCATTTTATCTCGCGGTGTTCGCCAATTTTAAGTACAGTAGAGAGCCAGAAAACCGCACAGCTTGGGACCATGGCTTGTGCGGATTTTAGGATTTTGCAGATTTCGGGCCATAAAAAGATAAATCATTATATTTCTGATTTTAAAAAAGTAGAATACAATTACAATGAAGTAAAAATAGTCAAAAGTATTTCACTTATATTTTCACATTAAATACAAAAGCATAGGAGAAAAAAGAAGAAAATTACATGAAGACTAGCAAAGCAAATGGTTTCAAAATTTCCTTTTTCAAATTTTGAAAGCATGTTCTATGGTGATTTATTTTAAAATATTATTTTTGTCTATTTTCAGTTTCTTTTTTTTCCCCTTCTTTTCTTTATTCATTTTTGCAAACTGTATATTATCATTAATTCTTGTTTTGTTACAGAACTTTGCTGTTCTAAAAATTGAAGGTATTCTTCTCTTAACTTCAAACTTTTATCAAATGGATTTTATTATTATTATTACTCAAGTTTTCATCATCAGAATCATATTTATCTAGATTCAAGTCACTTTTAAACAATTTCATCACTGGCAGATGACTTCGAATTTCATTATTTACATCAGAGAAGGTGTGCGGATTTCGGACCTTTGCGGATTTTAGGTCGGCGGATTTTTGGCTCTCAACTGTATTAACAAAGATTTTTGCAGTACGCAATAAAGCAAGCCGCTGTTAAAGGGAATTGCAAAAGACTAACAACTCGTTCCCTTCCCGCTTAACACAAAGTGAATAAAGACAACGAATCCTAGAGCTTTACAGAAAGTATTTCTGTTTGAAATATACAGGGTGTCCCAAAAAAGTAGTAACCCGCTTTTTATTTTTATCTATTAGAGATAAATGGACAGTGCAAATTGGAAAAAAAAAAAATTCTAAATAAGTTCGGGATTGAGATTACGTTAAGAAAAAATTCCTTTTCTTTATTTTTTGAAAAGTTACACTTTTTAAATTTGCATATGAGCCCCCATAGAAAAAAAAATTTCAATTATTAAAATGTGCCCCATATGTTAATGAAGTGACGTACAAAATTTCAGTCTTTTATAAAATATATCAGAGATAAACAAAAAAATAGTTTGGGGCTGTATATAAATTTGAATGTAAACGCTTGCTGCTAAGATTGCAAAAAAAAATATTTCCTTTCGTAATTTCTGTGCGACCCCTTGAAACGCGATCATCGGGACCTGATTTTGACCCCTTCTAGAGTCGGTGAAAAGTGGTTTAAGTCGGTATGTATTTATCTTCACATCTCTGACACTCGTTAGGATATAATTCTCAAATTTTGTACATTCATGAGTCTATGTGGCGCATTTTACTAACTGAGAATTTTTTATTTTTTTTTATACGGGGGTACGTATATATATATTTTAAAACTGCAACTTTTTGAAAATGAACGAGAGGAATTTTTTCTTAACCTTTCCTACTTTATTTTGAAAAAAAATTTCAACTTACGTTGCGCACTTATCTCTAATAGATAAAGAGATAAAGTTTGTTACAACCTTTCTGAGACACACTGTATTTTAGTTTTATAAAGTGCCCATTTAAGGCAGGTTTCACAATATGTTTAAGGTTTAATATTCTGAGCGGTTATTAAATTACTCGAAAGGATTAAATTACTCGAAAATGAGGCATAAAATTCCGCTCACTGATCTCCATCTTTTACTGCGTCTACACCTTTTTATACGTCTACATCTATTAATAGTTTAAATACGTGGATCTCAAATTATTTTTCACCGCTAACCCTTTGAGGCGCAACCCTTTCCCAATGCTGAAAAAAGAGAAGCCGTTGCCATCGCTCGACTTAAGTACCAGAAAGATGGCGGACGGTCGAAACGTTCATCGCGTTCCACAGATCTAGAGACTCTTTTTTGCCGACACAGCTGCGTCAAAAAGAGATAGCCGTAAAATTCTTGTTTTAAAATGTAACGAATACAAACCCCTTAAAGTCATTTTCAGGATTTTTTTTAGAATTCACACCCATACGGGCGTAAGGGGCCGAAACTCTCTTTTCTCATTTCCCTTCATATCTCAGAGAAAAAAAAAAGAGACAGACGTAAAATTCTTGCTTTAAAATATAACTAACACAAATACCTAAAAGTCATTTTCAGGTATTTTTGGAACTCGCATCTTAACGGTCGTAAGGGGTCAAAACGTTCTTTAGCGTTCTTTTCATATGTACCTTCATATCTAATAGAAAAAAAAAGAGATATCTTAGAGCCCAAGTGTAGCTAATTTCTGTAATCCCAGAAGACAACACAAATATCTTTGTCGAGAAATTGCCTAATCCTTACTGTTTATTTAACTGGAATATTGGTGTCTATATTCGTGTAAATAAAGGTGAAGTATAGTTAGAATATGCCTGACGGGTATTTTAAAACAGTTATATTAAGAGAATAATTTTGAAGATCAAGAAGATAAATACGGCACACTCTCGGAATAGGATGCAAATTCCAAACAGCATTTTAAAAAATCAAGCATAGTGAGAATATGCCTGACAATGACAAATATTGTAAAACAGTTTTTGTAGGCGATTAAATATATAACCGAAATATGTTTAATATTTATCTACTTATTTTCCATTTGTATTTGCTGGTTTAACAATATCCATCCCGAGCGAAGAACGGGTGCTTCAGATAGTCAGACATGGAATTAAAAGAAAGTGATTCTCCAGTGATTTTAATTAGGTTGCAGGTGTAAACTTTTAACCTTGAATAGTCCGCTGAAACAGTTTCAGTATCGAAACGTGGATGGAGGACGAGGGTTGCTTAGTAGGTAAGCCCGACACGCGAGCCACTTCCGAGCGGATTGCACATCGCGCGGCGTAAGAGCCCCGCACCCCAAGATTTGCCCAGGGCGACGCAACTGCCAGGGCAAGCCCTGCCGGATGGCAGCTCACTTGGAGAAGTGAAAGGGCTTACTAAGATCACATCCGGAAACGGGCTGCGCTAATGATAACTACATGAAACACTCCGAGACGCAGTTTTGGCAAAAAATCTAAATAAAGAAAATGTGATGTGGGCACCACATGACATCCTTGCACGTCTATTAAGTCATACATATTTTCGGTGCACTTCATCTAAATTCATTTGAAAGAGTACACTGCAATAATATACTAAGGTTTAGCGATTTCTAGCCACATACTTTAGATATCGCCAAGCTAAGCTCAGTTCTATAGATTTATTTTCGGCTCCAAATTTGACGATATTTTGGAAAAAAAAACTCGCCAAGATCAATGACAGTTGGCGAGATTTTGACATTTAGGGCGTGGTCCAAACGATGACTATAGGTAAAATATATTGAATGTGTTCATAGACCTTAAAGTATTAAAATTATTTTGAGTGTCCCTGAAAATGAACTATCCAGTTGATTGGAACCAAAAATGAAGAGGGACAACTAGATATTACAGAAGTCCTAAATACAGAGTGTCCGAAAAGTCCCTGACACATTTAAAAAATTCATAAAAAGGCAACAAATTATCGTATGGATATGCGGTTTGCACAACAATACTTCACAGGTCCACGAAATGTTTTTGACATCGTAACAAAAAATTACTTCCAAATTGTGTTTATAGGTAGGGCTGTACTATCACAGTCAGCTTTCCGAATGTCTTGTACTGTACAGTCTCATCCAATCTCGTGACCGACCACTACTTTCCCTGTCTAACACGTTTCCAGTGTCTAAAATATTTTCATGCCAGGCCAAAATGCTGTTTGGACTCGGAGGGTTTTTCTCAAACATGTTACCGAACTTTCTCTGAAATGTAGTTATGGATTTTGATTCGAAATACCAACCTATGCAATGCGCTTTCTCAGTTGCAGTCGCCTTAGCTAGAATGAAAATTCCCGCACCGTCAGTGCTATTTGGAACTCACAAAAAATCCCTCTATTGGCTCTCATTGCTGAAAACTGTAGCTACAGCGCCATCTATGAACACATTTTGAAAGTAATTTGTTTTAAGATGGAAAAATAAATTCTTGATTCTGAGAAGCATTACTGTGCGAACCGCATATTCATACAGCAATTTGTTGCTTTTCCGTGAATTTTTGAAATGTGTCAAGGACTTTTCGACACCCTGTATAAAATTTCAACATTCTACGGCTAATAGAGTTTTCGAGATGCGAGTTACGTGCGTACGGACGGACGTCAGAAGAACTAGTCAAAATGAACTTGCGGTTGGTCAAAATGTATTGTACATGCGTACACGCATGCGTGCATTGAGACGTCTTGCAAAAACTCTTTCAAAATAAACTTAGAAATATTGAAAATCGATTTTTTCATCAAAATCAGTACACCAAAATTTCTCGAGGTCACTCTACTCACCTTTTACTTCGCACAAGGAAGTAAAAAAACTAAAACGTGTTACTTCGGCAAGTGCATCCTCCTCTATATCGAAAGGCAAGCACCTCTCGAGCCTCTTACGATCCCGTTCAAAATCTGAACGGCGAAACGTCAAAGCGTTCGTTGAGAAAAACAACTACAGGAGTTGGATCCAATAAAGCAATGTGGATGCCACGATTCGTATATCTTGGAAATGCCGTACTAACGTATTGCGGACGCTTGCGTGTTCGCCGAGCAATACGAAAGTCTTTCCACGCCTTTAGAGTCTAAGTGCTAAAGTGCTATTCAGCGGGCTATTCAGCAGTGCTATTCAGCATTAGAGTATCGAATGCTTGGTTAAATATATCGGTATTATTAAAATAAATTAAATAAATATGAATGCTTGAAAAATAAAAGTATGAAGTAAAAAAAAATAGTAGCTAACATTGTAATATTTAGTGTTCTTTGGTCATCTTTTCATTCTATTTGAAATAAGGTTGACCACTTGCGTTTTATTGAACATAGGATAATAATGAACAAAATTTTCCGGTCACCAGAAGCTCACTGTAACCGAAAACTTATTCACTACACACTCCAATGTGATAAAGAATTAAAAGCTATCATTAATAATAAAAAAACAAATTTAAAATTGGAGCATATGGTTAGCATATACCTTTGGCATATTAGGGAGTTTTTGCATCTACCGTTTCTTCCAACGTTAAAGCTAACGCTATCCGCTATTCGTAGTTATCAAAGTTTACTTTATATTTATCAAAGAAATGGGAATAAATGAACAATTACACATTAACTGACAAACTTGAAATTTTCACTTTGACACTTCGTTTTGCGATCTTTGGAGTAAGCAACTTTATTCCTTGCATCATGGACGTTTTACTAATACACCAAACGTGGATATTAACCCTTTAACGCGCAGCGTTCCAGCTCTGGGAACACCAAACTCTGACGTTTCGACTGTTGCCAGTCACGAAGAATACATTTGATTTCTATAAATATAGTTGCGGGTGACAGAGCTCCACGAGAATCCTTTACTTTTTAGCGCGTCCTTTCCCGTCAAAAAATGGTCACGATTATTTTGAACAGCACTGACATCTGCTGAAAAATGGAAGAATGCGAGAACAGCTTCATAGATTGCCCAATGCTGAAAAAAGGGCAGCCGTTGCCATCGCTCGACTTAACTACCAGCAAGATGGCGGATGATCGAAACGTCCATCACGTGCCACAGATCTAGAGACTCTTTTTTAGAAGACAGTTGGCTGTGCGCGGGCACAGCCAGCTGCGTCAAAAAAAAGAGTCTCTAGATCTGTGGCACGCGATGAACGTTTTGATCGTCCGCCATCTTGCTGGTAGTTAGGTCGAGCGATGGCAACGGTTGCCCTTTTTTCAGCATTGGGAAAAGGTTGCGCCTCAAAGTGTTAAATCAAAGATCTTTAACTCTTCCAAATTCTCTCCCTGAGGCCCTAGAAAAAGAAGTACTGGAAAAAGGCTTGTACAGTTTATGAAAATGGAAGTAACACTCACGGTCACATTTTCTTCAGGATGTTATTGCAAATGATACTTGTAAACAAAGCAGCCAACAGGTAAATTACTTTGATGAGTATCATAACCTCAAGGAAGTTATCGTTATTGCTGGTGTTATTGTATAATTTTTGCAGGGCAAAAATTATATAGATATATGTATATATTTACCAATCTTAAAAAGGAAAGAAAGTAATTTATTTAATTAATTCATCTTTTGAATGAATTAAATAAATTATTAATGTCATCCATCTTTTGCCTCTTTCTCCAATATAGATTGCACAGTATAAAAATAACTCTGCTGTTCGAGCCTCGTCAGGGGGAGACCCCCCCCGAACCCCCCTAATTTTTTAGTTTCATTATCGCCATACTAAAACGATATTAATGGACTATGTCATTTTATCTCTCATCTTTCGTGTATTTCGCCTGGTAACCCTATGATGAAATTTTTAGGATTGTAACCTATTTATAGAAAATTACATGGGATGCCTATTCTACAGCTTACGAAATAGTGTAACAATAGATTAAAGCTGTTGTGAACACAGCACTTAACTGGCAGTTTGCAACTAACAGTATTTAACTAACAGTATTTAAATATATGTAAAAAATACATGTGATGCATATTCTACAGCTTACGAATTATTGTAACAATAGATTAAAGCTGTTGTGAACTAATAGTACTTAAATACATGTAAAATTATGTCGCATTTTTGGGACAATTTTCAATAATGGGGATGAGAGATAAAATGACATAGTCATTAACAGAAGTACTGATTTTATCAGACTTTATCTGTTACTTTTGCGTATACGAAATTTGTAAAAAAATGTTGCCTTCTGTTATAAATTGAGTACGCACATAGAAATGTGTGCATACTTCACTGAACTTCATTAAGCAAAGAGAGATGGTTTCTCACAATTCAAAGAAATAACATTGTAAAATATACATGAGGTAAACTAGAATCAAATTCAAAATCATTTTAATATGAAAGATTAAAGCATTAATTATCGGTTAGAATAAAAAATGCTGGAAATTGAAAGAATATAAATAAATAATAAAAAACTAAACGTTTATAAAATGCTCATAAACGCTATCGGTCCATAAATTATTATATTGGAACTCATTTGTATGCAGCTGTGTAGAAATTAAACAAACTACCTCGATGAATTATTTTCGATACAGATAATTTTTCTATAAATCTTAAAATTATACATTAATATTGTTTAATTTTTAACAGATTTAAGTCACTACAATATATTTTAAAAAATGACTACCCATCCTTATTGTAATTATTTTGTGTGCTCCTGTAAAAGGACTATTATTAACACTATGCGCGAACTTTTTATTAAGGTACATGGTATGGAGTATGTTGGGGGTAAATATAATCATTGTGATTGTATTCACCCCCAAATCGTGACCAACGACATTTCTTTAAATGTGTGAATGGCAAAGTTTACTCAAAACTTACACATGAAACTTATAATAATGCATTTTTTATGACGAATATCTGTTATCATTAATTTCAAACACTTCTTAAGCTGTAACAATTGTAAAACTAGCGGCAATCTGAAACTTTCCAAAATTTGATTTGACAATTTTGTGTTCAAAGTTATTTGGTGGAAATATTTCAGATAAGCAAAGTCATACAAAAAAAAGTATTCTTAATGTAAATGCTTCTGAAATGCTTTTAATTTTATAACATAGTGGTGTTTTAAAATTTTATGATCATAGATATTCCACTACTCTTTTAGTAGGAAAATCCATTCTCAACAGGAAAAACACACATCTTTGTCTGCCCATTTTTTATACAGAAAAAAATATTAAATCGAAATTCGTCATTGATTACACCGGTCAACAAAAAAAAAATTTTTTTTTGGGGGGGGGGGTTCTGTTCTCATGCTTAAATTTTGATTCTAGACATTGAAAAACACTTAAATTTTTATTTTTAGTTCTTAAAGTTTGCTTTTGTCTGATTTACGTCGATAAGTATATTTTAACTTGTTTCATAAACGAAAGATGACAGCACTTTTATTAACCCGAAAGTAAACTGTATTATTATTTGTAACTCTGTAGTATTGCTTGTAGCATTATTTGTAGTATTATTTGTAATATTATTATTTGCTCATACGAACATAAAAGAAATACGAAAAATGTTCACTTTTAGACATTCATTTCTTATTATTTTACATTATATGTTATTGTTTAGCACAAATCTTGAATAAAAAAGACTTTTATATCCAGCAAAAACTTTTCTGATCATAATTTAGAGTGGAATTATAAATATATATATATATATATATATATAAATCAGTTATTTTTGCCAAAAAATTGAAAAATTCCTTAAATTTCTAGAAAAGCAAACTTTTCATGAAAAAAAATTATTTTCCTTATTTTTGGCGTAGGAGAAACTAAAATTTAACATGTAGAAGTCAGTCCCAAAAATCGTGTTGACCGGTGTTATTTGTAAAAATTTCAAATGCTGAAAATATATTGTCCAGTTTGTCAAAGAACCTAAGAAGTACATGATAAAACATTAATTAAATTTACCAAAGTAAGCGTTGTCACGACACACTACAGGGCACATTTTATCCCCTTTTTTTCAAAAAGGATCTATTTTGTATTTCAATGACCAGGTTCTCTGTGACTAAAATTTTTATATGACTTTAGGCGTTCTAGGGAGCCTGCTTACCTAATTTTATATTCCCATTTTAAAACATGTCTTCATTAATTTCTAATGTTATGGGGGTAAAAATCAGAAAATTTAGCAAGGTATCTAAAATAGTTAAATTTTATGCATTGTTTTGACCCAAAAATTTAGAAGCTGGCATTACCCCTTCAGAAAAGAGTTTGTAATAGGAATAAATAAGACATAATAGAAAGAAAAAAATTAGATATGAACATTTTAAAAAGAAAAAAAAAGCAATTATTTTTTATACTTAAAATACAGAACTTGTGCCACTGAAAAAGAAAACAAATTATCGTGATAAATTGCAGTTTACACAAAATTTTCACTTTTTATCAATGATTTTTGGAAAGTATTCATTTCCTCTGGGTAATTATGGCAACCCCTTTAAATTATTAAAAAAAAGGATATGGAAAAAAGGTTAACCTTGTGTTCTTAAAAATTAAAAGTTTCCATCTAATTGCTTAAAACAACGTTTTTTTCAACCATGTAAAGAAATAAAGTTGTAAAATGTACTCAATGGTCGATAATTAGCCCGTTACAAAATAAAAACATTTATAAAATTCGTTACAGTCAGTATGTTTACTGCAGTAAAATACAGAAGATATAGACGGACAGACAAACAAAAAGAAAAAAATACAATATTTATAGGGAGACTTACTTTTGCTTCTTTCGAGTTTAATGCATTTTTTCTGTATTTTCAAATATCGGCTGTTTCACAGGATTTGTTTTTTGTACACTATAACTCTTATAAAGGAAAAACAACATTTACAGGTTTAATAAAGATTTCGTGCAAGTAAAGTAGATTTCCAATGTAGAGAGTAATGTTAACAAATAGCTACAAGTTATCAGAATTGATTTTCGTGCATTCCAACTTTAATGACAGAAAAACAACATTTACAGGCATGGTACATATTTTTTGTGCCGTCTAAACTGCACTTCAAATGCCCTTTTTATATTTTCAAAATACGAAAGTTAACATAATTTGGTTTTGGGGTGTATTGCAACTTTTATGGCAGTAAAAACAACATTTAAAGGTATGAAGCTTTCTAATAAGAAGCTTTCTAACAAGCTCTTCCTAAACAAGAGTAACCCCCCCCCCCCACGCTATAGTTTCAAACATAAACAAGTTAGCAGAATTATTTGATTTTTGTGCAACCTACATTTTGACAGAAAAACGGCATTTACATAAGATACCTAATATTTTTGTGGAGTTTAATTTTGGAATTCTAAAAAACAACGGAATCCGGATTTTGTATTTTCAAGTTATCGAAATATAATTTTAATGATTATTTTAAACTAATGTTTACTAATACTTGGCTTTTGAGAGTTCTTGCTATACTCTTGCAGAAGAGCTTTAAATGTTATTCACTCCATTCTTATTCTCCGTACAATTTGTTATTTTTTTTCTCAAAATGAATTATATTGAGTATGGGGAGGTATACATTTTACATTGTGTAACCAACACTACACTTCAAATAACAGCAAATTTTAATTTGATGCGAATTTTTTGTTTTGCTTTATAGTTTTATTACATAAAAATTTTCTGTGTCGATAGCCTTTTCGAACAATTTTTAGCTTATATCTAATTAAGTGTACGCCGGTCGTGTTATAAAAATTAATTCATGTAATGCATGTTTGAAAATAATTAAGAGGGACTTCGTTAGACGGAAGGATTTGAAAAATGCTAATGAAATACATTCTCGTTAAGAACGTTAAGAAAATATTTTTTATTAATTTAAGCTAATTTCTTCTCTACACTATATGCTGAGGCAGCTAATTCATTTTGAAAGTAAAAGGATCTAACTCTTTTCTAATATATAATTAAATTACTGATTTAAACGCATACATATTATAATATGCACATGAAATCGCATCCGGAAGAAATTAAACAGTTTATGTCTTTAAATATATTTCCAATTACGCGTTTTAATTAAAGGAGCTTATTAAAAGCTCTTAATACACGAAAACGTTTTTAAAAATTATTCCTTTAATCTGGGAGAGCTCTCCCGTGAAATACGTGTAATTAAGAATTGAAAACATAAAAATGGATTAAAAATGGCTCAGCACTTTCTTAATTAACCGAAATCCAAAGCCAATTTACGGCGTTTTATTGGCTAATTTACCTCAAAAGCTTCTCAGATTCAGTGAAATACGATTTCGCCTTTTGCTAAGGGATCTGGATGGATCTCTGATCGCCCCTCCCACCATCAAGGCATCCAATGCCGGAACTTCGATCGGATGACGTCACTGCTTGATGGAGTTGAGATACACCCACCCACAAAAAGATTCAACTCGATGGCACGGGCTTTGTGGCACAATCGTAAGCGCTTTTGAACAAGGCCCCGTTTTTTCGGCATTGTATATTTTGTGGAAAAAAAAGTTACTTTTTTGTGCGGCGGCGGGTTCGATATTTCTTCAAGAGGAGAAAAGGGGCGGAAAAGAAACAAACAAACAAAAAAAGCCGATAAGTATCCAGTCGATGTTCTTTTCTGGAGATGATTTGATGCCGCTAGCACAGATTACATACAACCTTCCTCTTCGTGTGATATTTTAGTTTAAAAGGTAAACATTTTGTGCTTTAATATCACATATAGTTGAGTTTGTATTCGGGGCAAATTTCAGCACAAAACATAAGTAATATAACCATAATATTAGAGATTAATTTTCAATCCGGTTTCCCACCCCTTTCTTAAGTTTTAGAGTATCAATACAAGTTTTGAATTATTTATGCATATCGTATGAAACTTAAAAATCTTTTAAAATACAGAATTACAAATTAAACATAATGTCATTACCAAGAAACTCTGTACAGTTATTTCAATTAAAATCAAGTAACAAAAGATGCAGTCCCATAGTAGTTTTGCTTTATAACATTTAAGTACAATAAAATATTACTAGCAATATTTTATTATTTATCAGCTGATAATACCTGGCTTGCACTCTGACTTCATGCAATTTAAAATATAATCAACAATACATCATTGGATAAAATCCATAAAAGACAGGATCTTAATCTTAAAAAAGAAAAAAGATCTTTTGTAAGATTATTGGTTATAGAAAAATTTGTATCATAGATTTTTCAAATAACAAGATTAAAAAAATGTAATTAATTAATTAAAATTATCAAAACTCTTTCTACATGACCCTTTTCATTGATGGTAAATTAAAATTTTTAAATGAAAAAATCTTTCCATTTCATCTTGTATATGTGATTTATTTCAGTTTTAACAACATTTGAAGACCTCCTCTTGGGCAATTAAAGGAACAAAATGATTAATTAACCAAACCCTTCCCCCCCACAAACATAAAAACTGGTGTTAAAAGAGGATAACATTTAATGAAAAAAAGTTATTTAATTAAAAGATGAAAATATTTAGTTCTCGTATGAGCAGTTTCCTCAACAATGTATTTTCAACTTTGCCTGTAAATGTTGTTTTACTGTCATGAAACTATTAATGCGAAGAAGCGGAAAACCGCGCAGCAATTAAACAAATTAGATGACAAACGAAATTTGTTTATTAGCGTCATTTAAAAATCGACAAGTAAATCTGTTTTTGTTTATTATGCTTGAAATGTGTGCTCTGTTTTATTTTAGTTTTAAATGCTACATAAATACAATTAAAAGCAGATGACAAACAAAATATTTTTATAATTTGTTTAAATAATGATGAAGTGAAGAAGCGTAAAATTATAAATAGTTATGTATAAAATGAGTTGAGGCTTCTTAAACAATATGCCTATTTACGATTATTATGCTTCAAATATGCTAAAAGTGATCTCGGTTTTATGTTTGTATTTTTTAAATAATGACCGTTTACTTATTTAGTAACAATAACTGATTTACATAATAATAATAACAATATATTATTTAGTTAATAAAAAATAACTGTTTATATAGTAATATTCTTGTTTTGTGGTACTATCGATGTTATTTAGTTATTAATGAAATGTTTAACTGGAGTGTTTTTATTTTATTTGTTTATGCTGGCTCACAGCTATAAAGTAATCAATAGTAAGGATATCTTGTAGAAAAAAATTACTAGTTTTATCTTAAAAAGATTCGGTATGAAATGATTGAACTCTCTAAACTGTACATTTACGCCTAATTAAATAACGACCCAACAAATTAAATGTATATGAAGTTTTCAAAGTATTTTTGAACGATGTCATAGAAAATAATACGAAACATTTAATACTTCATTTTATATAAAATACTTCAAATAACTCAAATTTTGTTTTCTAAAATTTAATTTTTCAAAGTTAATCTTGTTCTACCTTGCACACTTATGGTTAGTTTAATTATAATTACTTAAAAAAGTAAGGAAGGTTTAAAAATATACTATTAAATTGATTTTTAAAAAGTACATCGATATTTAATATATTAGAAGTCTCGAAATAGCCAGTATTTTATATTTTTAGCTTCTCACATTAACATAATTTAAAAAATGTGAATAGTTTAATTTATAAAATTTTTAAAAATCATTTTATGTTTCCTGTTTTATTTAAAAAATATGCTAACATTAATCTAAACATTTTAAAGCACAATATTAATAAAATGCGACAGTTAAATGAAGTTATTTACATCTTACCCTAACATGTGTTTTAATGTTTATGACTGACTGATTGATATTAAGGAAAAAATAATGATGCAAAAATATATTGTTTTCATTAACTATAAATGTTTCATTAATCAAATAGTTCTATTGTGGATAAATGAATAAGAGTTTATGTTTAGAGTTCAAACGACATCAATTTAATTTACACAACAAAGATTCTCCTAAAAATGTGTTCATGCGCACTTAATAAACTTAATAAAATCTGGATAATTAAAAGAATTACAATGATAATTAATTTATTTTAAAAGAACAACATATGGTTAAATTTAAAACTTTCATTTTTAAAGTTTTATCATTACTTTTAAAATATAAGGTATAAAGCACAAAATTTTAGACTAATTTCAGTACATAAAATTATCATTAAAAAATAAAGCAAGGATATTTATCTGGAGAAAATAGGATTTTTTTTTTTTTTTTTTTCAAAAGCAATCTTTTTTTTTTAATGCACATATAAATATGCATTTTTTTCTTTGTCTGTTTCATTTTTTTTTCAAAAATATAACTGTGTATTGAATTTATATATAAAATAATGTATCATTTACAAAGAGCAGAAAGTTTTAAAAATAACAACACATATTACATGTTGTCCTTTCTTCTTATAAATTTTATTTTCTTTATTTACATTTATTTAGAGTCTATAACTACGATTAGAAAAAGCTTATTTTAAAAAATTATAAAATTTTTAATAGTAGCAATTATTATTCAGTAAAATTTACAAAAAAATTAAAATTATAGGGGCTCTTGTATAAAGTGAGTGCATTTATTTTTAATGATGATAAATATAATAATTCCGTTATATTTTACAGAAAACTCTTAAGTTGCTTGCAAGCAATTTAATAGGAAATGTAAAGTTTTAATCGATTGGTTTTAGAAAATATGACCAGACATTCAAAAAATTGCAGATGCATTCAGGAACGGAATGAGGAAAATAAAGAACTGACAAATCGTACGAAATATAAATTTTTCAAAAGAAATACTATAAGAAGAACTAGCTGCTTTCATTTTAAATCCAACATTGATCATTGTGAATTACTTTGGTACCGATTCGTAAACATAAATAAAAAAAATAAAAATTTTCTAACTAGTTAATTATTTTCATTCACGCATATGAATGAATGAATTTTTTTCCCACCCACTTACTCATCCAGCATTCGCAACTACTAAGGTCCGATTTGCTAGCCACTTTATTATGGGAGCACCCAATGGGTGGCCAGCGTTACCCCTATGAAGGGGGCGGACAAGTTAACCCTCATGTCCAAGCTGGGATTCGAACCCGGGACCAAGGCGTGATAGAATGGTTCTTTAGCCACTAAACCACCTGGGCGTCTAAACTGAAATCATATAACAAGTATTTTTAATGAAATGAAAATATTAAAAAAATATCTTTACATCAGTGGTAATGTTAAAATTCTACAATATGTTTTTCAGTCGACAAAATGAACGCATCAGTGGCCTGAGGTAGAAAAAAATTCATCCTGAATATTTCTATTTACATTCTATTTTTTCTCAAATGCTAGTATGTCCGAAATGACATTTTTAAATTTCTAATGTGATTGCCATGAAAACTTAAAAACTGTTCCATGGATTATGCTTGAAACTTGAAGGCATTAAACTATTAACATAACATTAAAAGAAATACTCTTTACTTCCAAATTGAGTAAAATAAGTCTTAAGCTCTTCTTTCATCAATTGAACTCTTGCTTTAAATCGAAATCTTTTCTTATTTCATGAATTTAGGAAGGATATTACTTTTCTAAATTCAGATAAATTAAAAACTAAATCGTGCCTACTTATTTTTTTTCAAATGTTTAGAGAATCTAAAGTTAGCGCTGCTTTTACAATTCTTATTAACTTGAAACAGTCATGATTCTTGGTATATTTATCCAATTTACAATTCATGTTTTTGCATTTTCAGAAAATTGTTTGGATTTTTTGAAAAGTTATAAAGAAAAGCAATTTTTAAATACCTTAAAGCGAAATGTGTGATAGTTGAGAGACTAATATATTAAAACTTAAAACACTTCATCTATTTACTTTACTACAAATATAGTATAAAGCAAATAGCATATACTAAAAACAATAAAACAACATGCTTTATGGTTTTATTTAAAAAAGTAATTTTATAAATATTGTGTGCCATTCTACGTCAGTAGACTACATCTGTTTTCTATATCAATGGAAAACTATTTTTTTAAATTTCAAATCATTGTATAAAGAACAGTTTGATGTGAAATTTTGTATGTTTTCTTTTGTTCCCCCACCACTTTATGGTAAATCATAAAAAATGAATAATTAGTGTATGCTTTTTTACAATTATTTGTTATGAGAACTTGTTTAACGCAATTCTACGAAAGTTAAATTAAATTTGCACGAGCGTAAAACTGCGTTTAACTTTTCGGTGTAAAATTTTAAAAGTTCATCGGTAATTAGTGTTACAATTGGATTAAAATAAGGCAAGTTTTACGTTATTACTATTAATATTTTTATTTCTTATATTTATCCAAAAAATTAATAACAAAATATTTTTGATAAAATATCTAAGGAAATCTAATGTGTTCATAAAATTAACAAACAATGCCTTTATATTCATCAGTAATTTTTATTTACCACGAGCGTTTTCTCTTTCTTGCCATAGATGAAACCAAATAAAGTGTTTATTCTTAATTGTGTACATCTTAATATACTATATATATAAATTAAACAATTATTTAATATATATATATACATAAAAATTGTTTAATTACTCTAAATTAAACTCTAAATTATACAATTGCTTGTATGAATATATGTACTAGTTCTAGTAACGAATTTATAATACATGTTTTAATGAAATATAAAACACCGTTAAGATTTAATTATACATTAATTTTTCACTTTCTTCTAGGGATGTTAGACTAAATATCTTACGGTTAGTTTTTTCACAGAAAATTAATCCTCACTTGTATATCTATTCGACGTTAACCCGTAAAATTTCTTTTCTTATGAAGAAGCTTACACAGTTTTTAACTAATTCAAGATGTTCACAGCAATCAAATTATGTGTAAAATTAATCTAGTGTTTAGTGTAAGTAAAATTATCGAAACTTTTCTTTTAGCTCATATTTCTTAAGAAAAACTTATATTAATATTTTCTATTTTTATTTAAAAAATATTAATTAAATGTTACTTCACAATTATATATACATAGTAAATCTTAGACATTCTAATTAACTTCTAATTAACGATAATCAGTGTTACTTGGGCATCATACTTATTTAACATAATAAAATTTAGCCTATTAGTCACAATATAAACTCTATTGCATTTGATAATTGAAAATATCAATGTGATGATAATCCAAATAAATTTCGTTTACAATTTTAAAATAAAAGCAAAATGATCGAATTTGATTTCCTTGCGTACTAACTCTCATGAAGGAGAAACAACATTTACAGGCATAACAAAATAATTGCGTTCGTAGATCGGTGAATCCAGTAAACGTTTAATATCAAGAAAAATATGCCAGACGTCATTAGAAAGTATAACTATACAATCATTACATCAGGTTTCAAATGATATGTGACAAATTTTTGAATTTTGTTACAGCACGAATGAAACATTTTAAAAAATTAAAATTATTTGACTCAATTTTTAATTGTTAAAATACACGGTGGTAACATAAGAATATACTGATTTTGAACAGCCGCTATTACAAAACTAAAGTTTCAACATTTTAAGGCAGTTTAAATAAAATATAGCATTTTAAAGTTCGTAAAGCTGCAAGTTTTTATTATCATTACTTACAAGGAATTAAGGGTATGCACTCAAAGGGAGAGGGAGTTAATGATTCAATCACTAGACAAAAATTTTCAAATGCATGTATTACTCACCCGAAAAAAAAAAAAAAAAGTTTTGTGGTGCGCTTGTTTTTTTATACTAGGGGTTGAACACTGGGTATTTGTGACCAACGGGATTAAAAAATAATAATAATAGTAAAGTTTTGTGAAAACACTAAGCTAATAATGTATATTTTTTCGAAAGTATCTCTCATTCTTAATTTTAAATATTTTTGCTTTAGTAACAGCTGTCAAATTAGCAACGGGCTAAACTTTTCAAGAAAAGGATTCGGCAGTTTAACATTCAAAATTATTTGAATCAAAGGAAAAATTTCTTAGGTAAACAAATTCATATAAAAAAATATGTTTGCAATACATTTAAATGAATGTTTGCAATCCATCAATGTAATTAATGCCACTGACATTTCCCTCTTTTTATGCAACATAGTTAAATATTCTTACATTTTGGTCATAATTATTTCACTATTTTTAAAAATTATGGATAATTATGACCATATTCAAACATATAGTCAGAAGAGTCATTCTCAGCAGGAAAAACATTTGCCAGTAATAATTCAAAGTTTTAAGAAAATAATTTGAAAATTTACATTTTTATTTAACTTTAACTTAGATATAAATTATATAACGGAAATTCTGTTATAAACTAATTGCCTCTCTTAACCATATAGATCTTCAAGGAATATGTATTCGAAAGAAAATACATCTTTTTGTAAAACAGGGAGGGGGAAGAAAAATTGAAATTAAATAAAGCTGGAACATAGCCAATTGTTGGGATAGGGGCCTGGGACACCCCCAAAATTTTGGATTTTTGTTAATTCGAAATCAATTAATCAAGCATTTTTGTGGGAAATTCTACCGTTTTCACGTTTTGGGAATCCCTCGAAATTTCTCTCTCTCTACATCCCTGCAAAAAGGCCTCGACCTTTAGAGACGAGTCACATTAAACTTGCCTATTTTTATGCACCATACACTGTTACTATGATTTAGATTATCCTAAAACAATGAAACATTTTTAGATTGGTAATTGAAGTCCTTCAAGCTTCGGATTTTCTTCTGGAACACCCTGTGTTAGTTATAAAGGGAAGGTAATCAAAAATTTACAAATAAACCGTAGCTAAAAAATGTGAAACACCATATACAGTAAAATTTTCTCTTGTAAAAATACATCCATTATAACGCTTTTCATTGAAATGATAAGAAATAGCAACTAAGTCTATTTCAAATATTTGTACTGCCGGTTAATGGGAGCAGCCGCTTATTTGGACCAAACTCTAAAGAACCGAAATAAATATTAATACATAAGGTTATTCGAACGAAATTTTGAATTAGCTTATTTGGACCAAAATTTCACCTAACCAAACTATAGAGAGCGAGACAAAATTAGAAGAAATAGCCATGTAAAGTAATCTTCGATACCAGAACTTTGTTGCGGTACAATCAATTAGCAGAATGGACGTTAAATCATAGTGACTAAGAATTTAAATCGTTGACTTTAAGATGGCAAGACTTTTTTTTTTTAAATAGAGCATCGTGCAAGTTGATTCAAAAAAGATTGGTATCGATTTATTTTCCACTGAAGTTCGTAAGAAACACTAGTTTTTGTCTGTATGACTGTCAGAATGACGTCTAAATATGACCTGGCGGATACAGAAAGTTTTTTGGGCGAGATTAATTTTAAAGAGAAAACTTATTTGACTTAAATAAAATGTATAATAAAACAAAATGTTACCCTATAGCACTGTAATTTATTTGGGGAGGCGCTAATTCAAAAATAAAGCTCATTTGAACTACGAAAAATGTACAATAAAACAAAATAACTAACATTATTACTAACTATCATAACAAATAACTAGCATTATAATAACATTATAGTGTATAAGTTATAGTATAGTATATTAATAGCATATTTTTAAATATTATAATTTAGGTTAACATTACCCATAAAACTTTGCCGCAAAACTCTCATTTTCCATATTTAAATTTGAATCCAATTTTTACCAGAACTATTGCAGGTTTAGGACTACGTGGAAGTAGTTGATATGGACACAAATATATCACACAAAAACAAATTGTGCCAGTGTATCATATTTGAAGGGTCCACGGGAAAAACGATGAGAGTCCAATACAGCTGATTTTCCAAAAATCGGAAGGCGCACGGGACTTTCATCGTTCTTCCCCAGTAAACCGTATATTTGGGCTATTTTAACAGTGTCTCATCGTTCTTCCCCAGTAAACTGTATCTTTGAGCTATTTTTTCAGTGTATTCTCATCGTTCTTTCCCCTTATGGGTTCGGATATTAATAGTGCCACTCATGAACAACAGAATGCAGTAGAAACCTCAACATTGACGAAAAGAGGACTCTCATCGTTCTTCCCGTGGACCCTTCATTTGTTAATAATAATCAGTTTTTTGCATTACTCTAAGAATCTGAAAATTGGTGTGTTTAGCATCTGCACCATTCATATATTTCCAGTACAAAGTTTATGACATCTTATTCATTTAAAGGAACAATGTCTCAGGTTTTCCCCATGGTGTATTTCAAGAAAATCTTTTAAACATGAGATTCTTTGTAAAATTTTGCAATTCAATTTAATTTTAAGAACTTATTTTTTAGCTTCAATAATTTTACAGATTTACAAACTATATCGGTGCATATTGTAAATTGTGAAAAAGCTTCCTGAATTTTTGTCTTAGCCTCTAATATAATTGGTTTGCATCTTCATGTAACATGATTTTTTCCTCTTTTTTCAAATAACAGCTCATGAGTTCTACATAACTTTTATTTACTGATAAGAATTATCTGGTGTTCTAAAAAGCAATCTGTTCGTTATAAAAATGAATTATTTTTAATTGAGTATTTTAAAAATATTGGGACAGTGAAACTTCAGAGATAATTTTTTTTCCCTTATATATTTAAATACTGGGAAGTTAGCAAAATTTGGTTTCCTTGCTTCGTTACGCTTATGACAAAAAAACAACATTTACAGGCAAAATAAATATTTATCTCTTTGATACTTATGCGCATTTGAACAAAACGTTAATATTTATTAATACATTGATCTTAATACGCTTAGACGATTTAATTCACTATTTTTCGAATTTCAAACCTTTGTATATTCATTATAGTTTGATTTTTTACTGTGACTGTTCTAGAAAGTCTAATAGCTTTTTTTAAACTATTTAAAATTTTTAAATAATAAAATATGATAAATTATTTGTTAAATAACCAATAATTTATCACATAATAGTTTAAAATGAAAATTTTTGTTTTTACAATGCATATACATTTATTTTTTTAATAATTAGCTTTGTTCCCAGGAGTGTTTACTTTTAACTAGATATACTATAAGTTTTGTGTCAGCATTAGTGTTTTTATTGAATTAATTTCTTTTTCAAATTCCATATAGTTAATTATTAATTCAATGTAAGAACAATTAAATACTTCTATTTTAAATATTTCAATGCATTTGTTTATTTGTTGGTATAGTTTTTTGACATTCTAAAGCGTCCACTTTTATTTGGATGTGAGATGTTTTCCTATACATGACAATTGTACTGATTAAAGAAAAGTAAAATCTTAATCACTGAAAAATACGTAGTTTTAGCTTTTTAAAATGTTTAGTAGATTATTTTATTATTAAATATTTCATTCTTAACTAAACAAAATATCACATGAAAAAATTATATACATTATAACTAGGGCCCTACAAAATATGCGGAAATTTTTTTCGGAATTATGCGGCATCGATGCGGTAGTTTTCTGAAATTATGCGGTATTTATAGAAATGTATTGAAGTAATGCGTCTGAGTAGGGAAATAACTAAGTTAAAAAAGAACAGCAATATTTTAATTTACATTAAAAAACAAATAAGTGAGTCTCATTTTTTCTCTAAAGTTTATGAAAATAAAGAGATGTTAGTCCTGCGACCGATGATTCTTTCAAACTCTACCCTTGTTTTGTAAATATTTGGCGCCGTAACATGAAACTGCTCTTTCACCAGTCTGGCAACCGTTGAAAAGTAGCAGGACAAACTTTAGAATGTTAATGAAGTCGCAGGCCTTATAATAGGGATTTATATGAGATTTTGAATGGCTTATATGGGGTTTTGATATGTTCCGTGGATGTTTTGATATGTTTTGATATTCGACCCGCAAGCCGGAGGATGCCCATATATAAGTTTATGCCCATCTCTAAAGTTTATGAAAATAAAGAGATGTTAGTCCTGCGACCGATGATTCTTTCAAACTCTGCCCTTGTTTTGTAAATATTTGGCGCCGTAACATGAAATTGCTTTTTCACCAGTCTGGCAACCGTTGAAAAGTAGCAGGACAAACTTTAGAATGTTAATGAAGTCGCAGGCCTTATAATAGGGATTTATATGAGATTTTGAATGGCTTATATGGGGTTTTGATATGTTTTGATATTCGACCCGCAAGCCGGAGGATGCCCATATATTGGTCTACAGAATTACGTAAAAACGAGAGTACTAACTTTGCGTATTAGTTTTGGAAACCTCTGTGAAACAGCCTCTGAATTTCAAAATCTTACTAAGTCTTCAGCGGAACATTCCTTGACATATCCTTGGAGTATTGTTGAAGACTTCTTCAACATATATATTGAACAATGTTTCTGGGTCAAAAACTTGAGCCGCTTTCATCAATTTCAAACAAGGTTATGAAAATTTAGGTTCTGGCTTTTTGGAGACGTCTATTTCTGGACAATAATAAACATTCAACAGGTTTTGGAAGAAAATATGTTGAGAAAAATTTAAGGAATAAAAAGTTTACCGAAAAATGCGGTGTTATGCGAAAAGTTGTAGTTTATGCGGAGAATTACAAATTATGCAAAATTCCGCATTTTTGCATATTTTATAGGGCCCTAATTATAACCCAAACTAGAATGATACTTGCTTTAATTGTTTTTTTTTATTAAAGTTATAAAGAATTATTAAGAATTTGAGTGAGCCGGAATCCAGGCTTAGGCAAATTCATGTCTCTCGAAGGAGGTAGTAATTGTATGCCTCTCGAAACATGTGAAGATCTTATTGAAATTTACTTGAAAACTTTTTTAATTCAGTTTTTTAGTTCGTTTGTAAGTATTCGATAGTTGATTTTTTGTTTATCTTGAAGGTTCAAATGGAGCTAATCACGTAAATTTCTAAATGTTACGTTTCTCTCGAGAAAAAAATTCTGGATGCCTTTTTATAAGTTACTCTGTGTATCTTTAAAGAAGTTAAACATACTTTACTTTGCAATACTTTCTTAAATGAATGGCATGATATCTCACGCTTTATAAATTTTTCTGTATGTTTCGTAAGTCATACTGGTTTGTCGTAGTTAATGCGCCACAGTACTGCTTGTAAAGAGACTTTTTTATTATTTGCCGACATAATCTGTTTGTTCTTAAAACTATTCAAGAGCTTTGTGAGGAGGGTTTTTTTCAAGAACAATCTTACTTTGTAGTTCGAAAAAATTACGCGTTTTTGGTACATAAGTACAGATAAACTAATTATGTCCGGCACTTCGAACTTTTGAGACTGTCTCTATACAAGCTGTATAGAGACAGTCTGTATCAGTTACAGAACTTTTAGAAAAAATTCTTAAAAATCGAAAATTTTGCAAAACATGTCGCTCTTAGAAAAATTTTTGTGGTGCAGCTCCATGTTTAAGAATTTTTTCTGAAAGTTTCACAAAAGGCACAGTTTTTCCGCTTATTATAGTGCGTAATGCAGCTTATGAAGAACCATATCGAATTTTTTAGAGACCCTGGTGCTATTAGTTTATTACAATTTGATTTACAATTTGATTACCAAGATCAAAAACAGGTTTTTTCTTCTTCGAACTACAGCCTTAACTATCCACATACAAATTACCTGCCTTAGCTCAAAAATTGCTACGCAATTTATGCAGGTATACATAAATACAGCTCAAAACAGTACTCATGTTATTCGAAAATATGACTAGCGTACTTTAAAAAAAAAAAAAAAAATCAAGTGAACTGTACTCACAGATGAACAATATAGGCCAATCGATGCATTGAAAAAAAATACTAACTTATATCCCACCAGCTTTCATAACTCCATACGTGACATTTCAACGGGAGTGAATCAATTTGCTATGTGACAATCTCCCTTTATCACGCAATTTTCCCCTTCCTTCCCCTATTCGAAGAGGGGGGGGGGAAGAAGGGAACACACGCACAATCCCTACTCAAACTCATTTTATCTCCCATTTGTAACGTGATTTTTATAATTACCCCGATGCTGCATGTGTATTGTTGTGACCCCCATTCGAGAGTACAGCGGAGGTTGCAAATAGGGGCCGGAATAAGGGGACGTCATATACTTTCTCTCTGACCCCCGGGGGAGACAATGATTATTCCACAATGACACCCCCATTACATATCCTGTGGATAAGCTTCCGGTGATATTTTATATCCCTCCCTTCCCCCAATTTCGATGACCCTTGATGTCATTAATCAAATAATTTGTGAAAGGCGGGTTATATGATTTCATCTTCGAGGGGCGGGCAGTGCAGCGCTGATAGAAAAATTTAATCGGGGAATGACGAAATGAATTTTGAAGAGTTTGGAATATGTTTATAAACAGCTTATCTTTTCCGACGGGGGGTTTGGAACTTAATTATCTTTATTGACAAATTTAAATTTCAAATTTTCAAAGATAAAAAAAAGCTTCCAATTCGAAATTTTATTATCATTATTTTTTAATCGTTTCGATTCGATCATTTTAACCCTTTGAAGAACAAGAATTTTCACATCAGTATAGAAGACCAAATAGATAGACTGTCCAACGCCGAAAAAGTGCAGCCTTTGCCATCGATCCATTTAACTACCAAGAGCATGGCGGCTGATGGAATTGCCCATCTGGGGTCCAAAGAGCTAAGAAAGCTCACTGACACAACTGGCTGAGCTCGCCCAGTGATTGATTAATAATTTATTAATAATTGAAGAGTCTGCTGCAGGTAGCTCCATCTTACGGCAGTTTGGTGAGATATGTGCTATATTGCACACACACACCCACACACACACAAAACTGTCTTTCGTTTGATGCCAAAAATAGGTGGCTCCAATTGTTAGCTCTTGTGTTCAATGGTACACCCAGGATTTTAATTTAGGAGGGGGGGGTGGCTTAGGATACTATAGGATACTACCTTCAGGAACGGCCTACCTATCTGGTTTAAAGCCTGTTTTAGTTCCTGAAGTGTCCTACTGTCCTGCTGAACCCTAGCCGCAGGCTCAGGTCCAGCAAGCAGCGGTTTCCCTGATTTTTATATATTTTTACAGCAGAATTTTTGGATTACAATTGGTAAAATACACCAGTGTTATACAGTATAAAAGCAGTTAGTTTACAATTGTTTAAAATAGCTCACAATATTGTTCTTAGTAACATTTGACCATATATACATATATTTAACACGTTCCTTTTTTTTTTATAATTTTGAAAGTACAAAAAAAGTAAATAAATATCCAAAAGTAAACAATAGGCCTGAGAATGATAAACTTTTAAAGTAATATTGAAAAAATAAACATAGAGGTGGCTAGGGCAACAAATACTGATGAACTTTGTTATAGCGACTTCGATTGTAAGTTATAACTCTCTTATAGCGTCAAAATATTCTATACTACTTGCCCATAGAACACAAGCCGACTATCAGCGTAACTCGTTAAAGAGTCATAAATAATTATCTGATCTGTTCAGTGACGTTGTAACGAAGTTTAGTGATGAAGTTTAATTGTACAGTTAGTTTAATTTGTTTAGTTAGTTTCAGTGACGAAGTTTAATTGTATTTCATACACTAACTGAAAATATTTATTTAAAAATCAACTTTTTTTTAATAGTATTTTAGAAATAATTCGAAAACAATTATTTAAATTAAATCATTCTAATTCATTATATTAGTGACAATTTTTAATTTTTAAAGCTTTTCACTTGTAACTCTCCAGATTTAGGGGGGGGATGGCTTTAACTTTCATTGCCCCCCCCCCCAAGTGTGTGTTGAATCCTCAAACGTTTTTTGCAGTTTTCCGCAAACTTGAAAAGCTAGAGCTAGCTCATCTTTCCAGCAAACCATTCAAGTATAAAAATAATAGTTTTGGATAAGGGATGAGAAAGAATATCTATATAAATAAAACAGAGTGTAAACTGTCCGTTAGTAGGTTGGTTAGTTAGTTAGTTTGTCTGTGTCTCGCGTAGCTCCGAAACGGGTGATCGTAGACCTACCAAATTTTGTATAGAAATTCTCCAGGACGGGTCCCTACATACCTCGAAGCGATTTTTTCGAAAATCGAATTATTTTAGGAGATATCGATAAAAAACCTGTCGCAAAAGGCTAATTTTTGCTCCGCCATTTCGCAATTGTAACACCGCAGTGGGAAAAGAGAGAATATAGCATATCTAGGTTGCCATATTTGACAAGTTTATTAAATAATTCAGACTTTTGAAGTAAAAATAAAAGAATAACGATTTTTTTTGTTTAGATTATTTGTAAGGTTGTTTTTTAATTAAAATATCGTGTGCATGTGAAATCGGAGCAGGAATGAAATCTTTTATACTCAAAAGAAAAATAGTATTTGGAAATTTTCCGAGACTAAAATGTGCAACTTTTTAATTTGGCGAAAAATAAAATGGTTGATGTGCGATTTTGAGGAGATGATTCTAACGCTTGGCGCAATTTATCGTAATTTTATCGTCTGCTACTTGGGTTATGAATACACATGAGAATAAGTTCTCGAAATTTTCGTTCAGTTGGAATTGTGCATTTTTCTGCGCAGCTTTTCCGCATCTATTTCTAATGTATTACATCCAGAAAAAGGATGTTAGAAATATCAATTTTAATTTTGTTTAATCACACTCATGAATAATGATATACTTTCCAACTAACTTAATAAAATAAGGAACGAAAATAGGGAAGACCCATGGATTATAATGCGCTTTTAATATATAGCACTTTAGTGCGTATTTAAAATTTGAAAAAGTTTCAGATTTTCTTACTTCTTTTTTTTTTTTTTCTTTCTTTCCGTTTTTTGGTAAAGGCCAATATATCCAGAAGCTTTTCAGATTTAATATAGGGCGAAAATAATTTGTTCCTTTTTGTAGGTTTTTATTATTTAACCATCTTATTTTTGTAACCAGGGGCGGCCCGACAGAGTAAGCATCACATCCGGGGGCCGGCTTCGAAGGGGCGTCATTTCGAACTCAAAAACTAAGTAAAACATAAAAGGGGGCGTCTTTTTTATATTAGCAGGGGGCGACACTTATCGTAGGGCCGCTTCCGTTTGTAACCATCTTAATTTTAAATTCCATTCAGAATCTGAGAAATTTCAGTGCCAAGGAAGCCGGTGAGGAACAGGATTCTCTCCGAACAAGATTTATTAAGATGGCGAACCAACTGGTCGCCGGAGGCGGTTAGTATTTAATAAAAAAAAATCTTATCAATACTACTTTTCGAATTTTAAAATTGAAGAATAATTTATAAACAAAAGCATTTTAACTATCAAAAGACGTAAGTGTATTGCAGAGAAAACTAGAGGTCAGGGAATGGCGTTTACAGTTTTCTGCCACTCTGAGGTTTGTATTCAGATTTGCATCGGAGTCCCAATTTTCCAAAGAAACGGAGAAAAGCTTTCTAGGAAAATCACACAATTAAAACCCGTTCTTATTCATGCTGACAGCTCAAGTACAACATGCCAATTTCTTTCCTTAATTACTTTCGGAAGTGCAAAAACTTCACGATTCAGTAATGTGCAAAAGCCTCGTGTCGGAAGGAAACGCTTGTAAATGGTAGGAAGTGATCTCAGGCTATACGAAGGGAGACTGTAATAATTTGTAACAGAATACAAAAATCAGGTTTTTTGCCACCCCCTTCTCCCTTTGTTTTAATTGTCGCATGTGGTATGATAATTATATCCACTCACGTTAAATTCTTGTTTTCTTTTGGAATATGATTTGATTTTATAAACATGAAAGTTGTAAAAAGTCATGCGGCAGAAATGTTCGGAACAGGTTACAGTTTCCGCACGAATGATACCAATTTTTTTGGAATACGCCAGGTTCTTTTGGGATATATGATTTATAAACAAGATGGTTGGAAAATAAAAACAGAAATTTAAATTTTCGGAACAGTTTACAATCTCAACATAAAGGATATCAATCTTTTGTTAACCCTTTGAGGCGCAACCCTTTCCCAATGCTGTAAAAAGGGCAGCTGTTGCCATCGCTCGACTTAACTACCAGCAAGATGGCGGACGATCGAAACGTTCATCGCTTGCCAAAGATCTAGAGACCCTTTTTTGACGACAGCTGGCTGCGCCGCACAGCCAGCTCTCGTTGAATAATTGAACGAATAATTGAACTGTTAATTTGAATTTTTGTGCATGTGTTATTGCTATCACGCTAATGTTTACACCTAGTTTTTGTTGCCATTCTCAGCGTAGAAATATTGTCGATTTTGGTACTGCATACGTTAGTTAGTGTTTTACACAAGTAGATAAAAAACTTTCAATTTGGGTCAAGTCTATATGTAGGGATACTTGAAACAAATTTTCAGGGTAGTTAACTTAAGTTATACATTCAAAGTTATACGATTTAAAGTTATTTTATGAATGTTTTATTTAACATGATAAGAAATTTTAGTTAGGCCATTTAAATTGTGGAACATTTTTCTGTGTAATTTTTTTCTATTCTTAGTTCTAGAATGAAATTCAAATAGAAATTCTATCAACAAATGTGCTGAAATCAAGAACTTTATAAATATAAACTACTTAGTATACAATAATCTATGGTTAAATTATATATTCTATAAATAAACAGATAATTAGCGAAATTCATAGTTCAAGACTATAATTAATGGTCTTTTAGTTTGAGAAAAACCATTTAATTATTATTTAATAAATAAAATTCACTAAAAATCAGTTTTATTTTGTTTAATTAATAATGACTATTAGAATCTTACTTTCTAAAGTCGTCCTTCGATTATGTGTTCAACCAAAATGAACTCGTAAACGAAAGAAAATATTCTTATAAATTTCAGAACATGGCAGTATCATTATGTAGGATAAAATATCCCTAGGTGCTTTGAGCCAAGAATCTTTTACTGAACATAATTTGTTTCATAGTTTGAGAATGGATGTACAAATTTTGTTCTTATTAGGCTGTAACGAAAGTTTCCCGCCACCTCAAACATCGTCAGAACACAGTTCGCATTGGCGTATTTGCTCATATTTTGTCGAACTATTTTTGACATTTGAAAGAAAGAGGCTTACTTTATAACACTGTGTTGTGAAATCTCTGAAAAATATAGTTATCGTTAAGTACAAGGTGTCTCCAAATGGAACTATAGCTCTAGAGGATTAGAACCATCAATAACTTCCAGTTGTGTTGCAAAAAGTCAGCTCTAGAATATCAACAAATTATGAGTACAGCTTTAAGTACTATTGTTGTATAATGTGACGCTGTGCAGGTTTGGTACCGAAAGTTCAAATACAGTTAGTTATCTAAGGAGTTAGAAGTTAGTTTTTCAGTCAGATATGGCGGAAAACTTTCGTTACAACCTGATATTTCCACCATTTTACTAGCTAACTAAAATGGAAAATTTTATGCAATTTTAAAATTACTTAATTTTACTTATTACGAGATAATAGGGCCTCATGATCAAGTCAGGTACCACTTGACTGAAATATCCATGAATGAATATTTCTGTCCATGGATATTTCAATCCACTTGGTTGAAATATCCATGGTTTCCCTGTTATCATGTATTAGTAACAAAATTTTTACCATTTAAAAAATGAAATTTACCTGAACTTTGAAAAATAAAGAATGATGTAGCTAAAAAGTACCAATATCAAAACTAAAAAGTATTAAATAAAATTAAAGCTTAACTGGATGTAAAGTATTGGGGGAATCGGAAATTAATGACCTCTTTCTTACATAAAATTCAAACAAATTTTCAACAAGATTTTGGTTGCAAAAAAGCTGTGCCTTAATTTGATTCACATTTATTGCATTTTAAAGCAAGAATTTCACAGATAGATAGTATTTTTTCGTCATAAAAGATGTCCACTGTCCCCTTTTTCGTAGGTCTACCCTCCTTGGGGGACGATATTCAAAATGTCCTGAAATTAAATTTTAGGTTTAAGTGAGTGTTTTATTTAACAACAAAAATTTTCATCTTGGTAACCATAGAAATGAAATCACGGTTTTAGCGGTTTCCAAAGAAAAACTGCCAATTATCATGACAGAATACCTTAAAACTAAAAAATATTCAAACAGATATTAGCGGTAAAAATCTCCGTAACAGTGATTTCGAAAATGTTTTTAAAAACTTATTCCAAATATTTTCAATCGTATTCATTAATTATAGTTCCGAAAATCACACAAACACGTTGTAGAATGTTTTCTATAATTTTTTCTGCTGTAATATGGATGGCTCATTAATTCCTCTTTTAATTAATTAACTTCTTAATTAATTAAACTTTCTTGTCATTAATTAACTAATGAAATCAAATGAATCATTTTTAATTGTATTTTAATTAATCATGATACTGATTTCATTTAAATTGTCCGTGTAGTTTTTCAGTGACAAAGAATGACTGCTTAATTTATAAACCATGTGAGTGCACGTGCAACTTTCGATTTTTGATAGCCAAGTTTATTATAATAGTCGAATGTTTATCTGATATTTCAGAAATTTCAATATTCACTTACAAAAATCTTTAGTTTTATAGAGGTTATAGATATGAATGGTTTAAAGAGTTAACAAATTGTAGCACAATTGTTATGGTACGTTCAAAATATTTCACTTCATTTTGAGATTTTGCTTCCATCACCTTAAATAAATCACTATCTAACTTAAGTTTATTCACTGTCTAATTTCCTCTTAATCACACACACGCGCTTTTAAAAATCTAAATTCGTTTATTCTATGCTTCAATTAAGAAAGGTGTGCAAGTATTTAAAAAAAAAAAGTTTTCTTTTTCTATCTCTCTCCATTTTTAATTTTAAACTCTGGTTTAACCTATTCGATACTGTCTTGTCTTTACAAAGACTTGTTGGTGAAGATCCCGCTTTTGTGCCTAGTTCTGCTTCCTAGCACAGACTGCTCGGAGGGAAAAACAACATTAGCAACTCTTTTTTTCCCCCTCCTCTTACGAGAGAAAATTGCTTGAACTTGTTGTGGGTTAGAAACAACTTCCCACGTTGCCCTTTTCAGTGGCAACCGGAAATTTAAACAAAAAAGATAAATAATACCAAGCGCATTGATTATGAAAAGCTTTTCAACATAGCAGTCTTTTTTTGCAATAAATTTGGCGATATATCGTCATCAAACTTGGCGAGATTTTGGAGATAACATCAGAACAGTTGAATATCACTAAAAACGTAATTTTGCGAGACTCTGTAGAAGAGTTTCAGATGTTATTTATATCCTTCAAATGATGAATAAGCGGGAATAATCGTTTATATAATTATTAAATTGTGCTTGAAATGGATTAGTATCGCTAAACTGCTACAGAACTTATGCATTATTCCATTTCTTTTGAATGCTCCTCTAGAAGAACTGTACGTTACAAAGACACTGTTTCCAACAGAGAGCTTTCTTTTGTAAACCTTAATAACACGTATCAATTTTTCTTTGTTTGAAATAGCTGAATTTCTCTAATCTACACTTAAATGGCAGTAAACGCGAAACCGTCGATCGCGAGCTACTAGTAGCCGGGGACATTTTCGGTAGATCACATTAATCACGTTATAGGCTCTTTAATTAAAATTGATTTCATTTTTACTAGAAATTTAAGTTTATAGACGCACCACCAGTGGCATAGCGCTAGCACTTTGAACTCGGATACGGAAGATGCCTGGTTTGAAACCAGGTCGCAACCGCCGACGTAACCGTTCGGAGTTTTCCGTGGTTTTCTCCGAAAATTCACGTAAATACGGGTTAAGACCCCTTAGAAAGTCCCCCGCGGAGGGCAATCCCACCCCAGACCTAGATCCCCAGCGTAGATAATTGGCCATAACCTGCATTTTCATTAAGTTTATAGACAATAAACAAATGTAAGATTTTTTAAAGAAAAATTTGGTAGTTCATTTGGTTGGTTAGGTCACAGAAGGATTTAGAAACGGTACGGTAGGTCAGAAGGTTTAGAAGTTGCCGATCACTGCTTTAATGGATGACTGCCGATAGAGTATAACGCATTCTAATTCCTTTAAGTACTCCTGTAAAAGAGCTATCAATGCTACATACACCATTTTCAATGGAGTACATGGCACAGTACATAGAAATAGCATGTATATATTTCGTATAAATCAATGTATATTTACAGCAGCATGAGTACAAACGGACAAACGAAATCATAAACACTTTTCAATTTAGTTGCTAAACTTTGGTCCTAGTTGCTAAACTAGTCTGGTCTTTTTGGTCCTAGTTGCCTGTCTAGTTGCTAAACTAGACCACTTCAATTTCCGTTTTTGCATCAAGAACACGGACACTGAAGCAGCATCCGGCTTGGCTAGTACTTGGGAGGGTGAATTCCTCTCTTGGCTTAACTGCTGTGGGACAGCGTACGCTAATGAGAGTTGGTGCACATAAAATCCGTGCAACAAAAAAGAACAACAACAGCAACCATGTGTTGAAAAGTGTTAAAACGTTCTGTTTACAAGATTTAAATTTAGATTTGCAAGCAGAAATGCTTGGCATCAAAACACAACACCTTTTATTTCTTCCCTTGCTACATAAATTATATATGAACTCAACAATAATGAATAAGCTACCACGGATAAGGAATAATGTTACCCCACACTAACTGCCAAAAGCAGCTGCTTAGCTGCCTGTCAGTAACTATAATTTAATCAGACATTCCAGTGCTTACGGGCGGAAGTATACGCTAAATGGCCAACGATGATTAAATGGTCAGCTCAAGAACATTCCCACCCAACATCGCCCATTTTAAGAGGAAATTTTAATTGATGTAATGTGATTAGGTCTCAGTTCCGAGTCACGATATATGTGCTTACAAGCATGAAGTGGAAGGAAAAAAAAATGCAAGCATCACGCTACGACCTGCGCCTATCTTAATTGCTGCATCGTGCATTAAATAAAGAGCTTTGTATTTGATTATAGAAGGAGCAGTTAAGCAAATACGGAAGGGCAAAATATTGAAAATGTGAACAGATCTGGATATGTATGTGAGTGGAGAGGGGGGGGGGTTAAGTATGTGCAACTACACTTTAAAAAAATATAGTAAAATCTATTTTGTACATGTATAATAGTATAGTCGGACCTCGCTAATTCAAAAATTCACAGTGTAAAAGTACTTGTTCAGGACGAATTTACACGCAGAAAGAGGGTATGGGTAGAAAGATGCGCAGGGCTAATTGAGCTGGACTGCGACCTAAAGTGAATAAAAACAATTTTTAACCATTAAACCATTATTATTAATTTCCTTTTATCAAAAACAAAATTGCACATCTGTAGCTAACTGTTTTCCTTTGATTCCGAAACTGTCCACAACTGTAATATATATATTTGCATAAGCTTTCCAAACCGGGATGGGAATTGTGACACACCCTGTATAAATCAAATAAGTTATATTACTAACTACAATAGCTCTTATAATGACAATTAATGCACTAATAAAAGCCACAGAACCTTTTTTTTAATATTTAAAAAAAGGTTTTAAAGTTTTGCTTTTTATAAAAATAAGGTAAAACTTTTTATACATATACATATACATGTATGTATATTTAGATAGGTATGCACTTTGCTACAGGAAGAGTGTCATAATTATACTCAACTGGAAGACCAGTAGACTGCAAAATGTTAGTATAAAATGCAAAATGTTAAGACCTATTAGCAGGATAATGCTCTAAATGAATTATCTGGTAATGTGTCACTATTTTGTTCCCAGGGAAAACAACGTGTAACGTTTACCTCGTGCAAATAGTTCTTTTAAAACATTAAGTATATAAAAGATGCTTTTTTTCTAAACTTTGACTTCTATCGCTTACTGTCCGAAATCAGTGTTCACTTATATACGTGTTTTGTTTTCAGAGCGTACCCTGGCTAAACTTGTACAATGTTCTGTTATTGCCCTCTGACGGTCAGTACACCGGGCGTCACCGCGCGATCTCAGAATTTGCCGTTCTCACTCTACTCTGCTGCCTCTTCTCAATGTAAGTAACTGGAGACGCATGTTGTTTTTTATCCTTTTTTAGTCTCTCTAGGTAAAATTAGTTTTAATTTTTAGCTTTTCTTTTTTTAAAAACTTTTTTTTTAGTCATAATGATGCAGAAGAGCGTGTCATGGAGGATTTTAGTTGAACCCTTTGAAACAACAGCCATTTTACAACACCCATGCAGGGTTGATCAGTTTCAACGAGTATCCGATGGTTTTTCTTGTTATACTTAAATCTAACGGATGTGACAACTATTCTAAAACCAAAAAGTATAATTGTTTGAACCTTGTTTAACCCTTTAACGCGCAGTATTCCCGCTCTGGGAACACCAAACTCTGACATTTTGACTGTTGCCAGTCACAAAGAATGATTTGATTTCTATAAAAATAGTTGCGGGTGACACAGCTCCACGAGAATCTTTTACTTTTTAGCACGTCATTTCCCGTCAAAAAATGGTCACGATTATTTTTAACAGCACTGACATCTGCTGAAAAATGGAAGAATGCGAGAACAGCTGGATAGATTGCCCACTGCTGAAAAAAGGGAAGCCGTTGCTATCGCTCGACTTAACTACCAGAAAGATGGCGGACTTTCGATCGTCCGCCATATTGCTGGTAGTTCAGTCGAGCGATGGCAACGGCTGCCCTTTTTTCAGCATTGGGAAAGGGTTGCGCCTCAAAGGGTTAAAGTGAAAATCTTCCAAGTCAAAACATCCTGCATCTTTCAATCCCTTGACCATAGAGCATTAAATAATAAACTAACACAAAATTTTTACAAGATTGAACACTGAATCCCTTCTCCATTAATCTAACTATACTCTTAAATTTAGTGCATCATCAATTGTTAAAAAACTTGCTCATAACGCCGCAGGGTTGTAGCGTCCTAAATTATCTATAATTACTCCAGTTGCTTTATAATCGAGTTCTTCTCTATATGTATTATCCGTGAGTATTTATTTATAAACCAACTCTTTTTTTATTGCTGTGGAATTTTTTTCGTCAGCATTTAAAATAAAATTGTTAATTCAATAATTCAGACACGATTCTCCACTTTTCAGAATGTTTTTTTATTTTATATTTTCTCTTTCAGTGAGGGGAGGTTTTAGCTTTTTTAGTAGCCTAGGCGAAAGAAGAATGTGAAGTAATTTTGGGGGTGGGAGAAGGTTTCTCAATAGAATTTACTTTTACAAAGTCAGTAGAAAACAAAGTATAGTAAAGATCGGGAGATTAACTACGGAACTTTGTAACACAGATAATCAAAGTTCCAAAAAAGCTCACGTGAACATAACAATAAAGAAGCAATAAAACAAATAAATAAAAATCTGGAGTGACTCCACTCGACTTTCCGAACACTTACGATTAAGATCATTACCAAGTTTTTAAATAAATTTTAACCGATGAATAATTCAAACATATATACCAAATTGAAGCTCAATCGAATGTACCGTTTAAACGCTAGCGCACTTTCAAGAATTTCCTCCCATAGGCCATAATGTAAAAGAAATCTTTGTCGTAGCCCTGTAGAAAAACTATAAGTCCCAGCAACATCAAAATCAATACCGCTCTTATAATGGTGGTTTATAATATGTATACCCAAATTGAGATAAATCGAATATCCCGTTTAAAGGCTAGGACTTATAGTTTTTCTACAGGGCTACGACAAAGATTTCTTTTACATTATGGCCTATGGGAGGAAATTCTTGAAAGTGCGCTAGCCTTTAAACGGTATATTCGATTTTTCTCAAATTGGGTATACATGTTATATGCCACCATTATAAGACCGGTAATGAATTTCATGTACATAGGACTTATAGTTTTTCTACAGGGCTACGACAAATATTTCTTTTACATTATGGCCTATGGGGAGAAATTCTTGAAAGTGCGCAAGCGTTTAAACGGTACATTCGATTGAACTTCAATTTGGTATGTATGTTTGAATTATTCATCGATTAAAATTTATTTAAATGCTTGGTAATGATCTTAATCGTAAGTGTTCGGAAAGTCGAGTGGAGTCACTCCAGATTTTTTTTAGGATGCTCACAAAATTTGTTGGTCGCAAAAATGCATAAGCATTAATTATTTTCGTATTTTCACATTTCTGGAATTTTTCGTATTTCTCAAATAATAATGAAATATAAACAAGAATGAATTAGTATGTTTGGTTTAGTCACTTGGTTTCTTAATTTTGAAAAACCTTTTACGTGAAATTAATTTCACAAAGAAACGAAGTTAAATTTGTTCTGGCGCAGCTTTGATTGGCTTTTGAAGTTCTACCTCGGTGTTGCTTGGTTCCACTGTAGGTGAAACTACAGGCAGGAAATGACGGTTGATAATGAAATATTAAATGTGCCTCACCATAGCTGAGTGGATAAGACATTGAACCTGGTATATGGCTGAAGTGGGAAGTTCCAGCGTTCTTGCCTCCCTCGCAGCTGTCGATCTGTCTGGAGTTTTGGTCGGTTTTCTTAATTTATTACGAGAAAATGCATTAGAACCTTTTGAGGCGCAACCCTTTCCCAATGCTGAAAAAAAGGGCAGCCGTTGCCATGGCTCGACTTAAGTCCCAGCAAAATGGCGGACAATCGAAACGTTCATCGCGTGCCAGAGATCTAGAGTCCCTTTTTTGACGACAGCTGGCTGTGCGGCACAGCCAGCTGCGTCAAAAAAGGGTCTCTAGATTTGTGGCACGCGATGAACGTTTCGATCGTCCGCCATCCTGCTGGTAGTTAAGTCGAGCCATGGCAACGGCTGCCCTTTCTTCAACATTGGGCAATCTATCCAGCTGTTGTCGCATTCTTCCATTTTTCAGCAGATGTCAGTGCTGTTAAAAATAATCGTGACCATTTTTTAACGGGAAAGGACGTGCTAAAAAGTAAAGTATTCTCGTGGAGCTCTGTCACCCGCAACTATTTTTATAGAAATCAAATCTATTCTTCGTGACTGGCAACAGTCAAAACGTCAGAGTTTGGTGTTCCCAGAGCGGGAACACTGCGCGTTAAAGGGTTAAATGTAGTGATGACGCGTATATAAGAAGTAAAAAAAGTAAACGCAGAAATACATACTTCTTACCTGTTGAATAATAGTTTCTCTCTATTCTAAAAAAAAGTAAAGGCCGCTGTCGCCGCCGCTGGCGCTGTCAAAGCTTGTCAGCTTATCTCCTCCTAAACCGTGGGGATTTGAGTTTCGACTAAGGTGCCCACAGATTCGAAAAATTCCGAGGAACCTGCTAAGCTGAGTTAATTTTCGAAAATCGAATTATTTTAGAAGATATTAATAAAAAACTGAAAAAATAAACAGATTTTGCATAAAATCATTCATTCCTTTGCAACAAAGCGTTTCCAAGTATCTAGAATCGCGTGAAATTTACAAACATGAGTTAGAATTACGCCCATTTTACGCCAAAATATCTTTCTTCTATATTAATAAAACAATGTGTAAACTGTTAGTTAGTTTGTTTGAATGTGTCTCGCGGTGATCGTAGACCTACCAAATTTTGTACGGAAATTTTCCATGACAGTTCCCGACACACCTCGAAGCGATTTTTTCAAAATTCGAATTATTTTAGGAGATATCGATAAAAAACGTACCGCAAAAGGCTAATTTTTGCTTTCTGCCATTTCGTAATTGTAACCCCACAGTGGAAAAAAAGCGACATTTAAGCTTATCTAGGTTGCCACATTCGTCAAGTTTATTAAAAGATTCAGACTCTTGAAGTATTAATAAAAGAATAACGATTTTTTTTTTGTCTAGATTATTTGTAAGGCTGTTTTTAAATTAAAATATCGTGTGCATCGGAAATCAGAGCAGGAATGAAATGTTTTATACTCAAAAGAAACATATTTAGAAATTTTCTGAGACTAAAATATGCAACTTTTTAATTTGGCTAAAAATTAAACGGTTTTGTGCGATTTTGAGGAGATGATTCTAATGCATGGCGCAATTTATCGTAATTTATCGTCTGCTGAATACACCTGAGAATAAGGTTTTGAAATTTTCATTCAGTTGGAATTGTGCATTTTCTGTGCAGATTTTCTCCATCTATTAATGACTATGTCATTTTATCTCTCACCCCCTTTATTGAAAAGTGTATGAAAAACGTGTCCCAAAAATGCGACATAAAAGTATGCCATATAATTTTACATATATTTAAATACCATTAGTTCACAACAGCTTTAATCTATTGTTACAATATTTCGTAAACTACAGAATATGCTTCACATGTATTTTTTACATATATTTAAATACTATTAGTTCACAACAGCTTTAATCTATTGTTACAATATTTCGTAAGCTGTAGAATAGGTATCACCTGTTTTTTTCTATAAATAGGTTACAATAATATGAAATAAGTAACTCAAAATGTGTTACACAAAGTTGACAATTTTCAAATAGTAAGTTCGCTTAGACAGCAGGAGTTTAGAATGAGCGATTATTCGTTTTTCCAAAACAGAATAACTAATATCTTGAAAATGAAAAATAATTAAAATGCAGATTATTTTAAAGCCGGTTCTCGTCCAGCTGGATTATTTGCTACCAGTAGAAATATTTGGCGGCGTTAACCATGCCATTATAGCAGTTATAGTACACTTTGGATATTTGCTAGCGCGACGAGATGGTATAATTCGTGGTGCTAAGTACGCCAATCTGCAAACGATTATGTAACTGAAAATATGGATAACGGTTTTCCGGTAACATGTGTAAATCACCAAATAATGAAAATTCGCCATTGGTGGCAAGCTATCCTATCTGTTCCGTAGCTTTTATTAACTTTACATGTACGCAAGTCGCCAAATAATGAAAAATCGCCATGGGTGGCAAATTTGCAAGGTGTCCAATAGGTTTTACATTATTAAAAATACAGCTGAAACAGATTTTCTGATTTTATTATGCTTTAGCTCCTAATTAATATAACTTTTGAATGGCAATACTAAATATCATTGTGTTTCTGAGGAGTGCAAATAATTTTTCCAGTGGTTATAAGCGGAGTCCGCACTCCAGGTGGAGTATAGCTCAGGTCCCGTACAACACGGATTCCCATAACAAAATATCTTCCGTGTTATGAGGGGGAGGGGGTCTACTGTAGTGTGAAGTTTAAATTTTTATGTATCAATGAACATGCAAGAACCATGAAATGTGTAGCTCAGTAACATTCTATCTGATCCAATCTTCGGGTTTTGTCTGTTGAAATTATGCCTTTTTTACGAATAAGCCTTCTTTGGGGCCGAATGCCTCATACGAAAAGCCAGCGTAGCGAGTCTGGGGGCCTTGGCCCCTAGTCATAAGAAAAATAAAGTTAAATTTGGACTGCCACAACTTCGATTGTCTTTGTTTTGAAGTACTATCCCGGTGTTGGAAATGTTAGTTAACAGCGAGTTTAGGATAGCAGAGGTTGCACAGCAAGTAAACTTTATCCTTGAATCAGGGAATAAATTTTGGTAAGAAAATATAATATCATTTAACACGAATAAAGTACACATCCTAAAATGTAGCGACAACACGTGCATCTGAACTAAAAAAAGTTAAATTAAGAAAGAAAATTTAAATGAAAATATATTTTTCTTTTTTTAGCAAGAACATTTATTTGAAATATTTTTGGGGACACTTGCCGATAAGGCACTGTCCACTACAATTGCAAAAAGTATTGTGACTATTATATTATAGGGTGCACCCAGTGGGCGCCAGAGTAACCCCTATGAAGTTTTGATGTTTGTGTTAATATGGCAACGCTACGCTAGGGTGGTCTGCCAAGGATGAGGATGACTTGGTAGGAGGACTTTCTAAGGGGTTCTAACGCACATTCACATTACATCTGGAGAAAACTTACCAAATCACCAGACCGTTAGATCGACGACCGCGCGATAGGACCCGAACCCGGGATCTTCTCACTTCGGCCAACTACCACTTTCAGTGACATAACCACTGTGACATGCTGACTCCCCATCTGAAGGAGTGGACAATTGAATTTAACATCCATGCCCAAGCTGGGATTCGAACTGGGACCCAAGGCATAACAGAGTGGTTCATAAGCCACTACACCGCCTAGGCAGCATATAAAAAATACAATATGACAAACTTTAATTTTTGATTTTCATCATCGATAAATGGAGTTTGTGTCTATTTTTTTTTTTAAAGAAAGTATAAATGCAAGTATATATTGATGTGAATATTCAGACATGGAAATGTATTTACCTTGAAAAATAAAACCATAAAATATACAAAAAACAATCTACGTTACCCGAGATGGAAAAAAACAATCTTACTTGAAAATTTCTTCCCACAATATAAACAGATATATCCAATAAACAAAAAATGCTGGAAGGGAAAGAAAATTGGTAAGCAAATATCAAATTTACCCCCAGCAGTATATATCCCATTCTAAAATAAAAAACGGTAGTTCCTCACAAACATACAGGACTATTAAATAAGCCCCGGGGAGTTTTTCTGAACGTTCCGCGTACATTTCCATGCATATGGAACAGCACAAAAAATGCAATAAACTTGCGAGAGGGATATCACTTTCCTTTAAACTATTTGTTCAATATTTTTCTGTTTCAATAACGCCCAGGCCTACGGAAATAACACACTCACAGGGCTCCAAAAACGAGAAGCCAAGAAAACATTACGGTGAATGAAAACGCATTTTCGGTCCCGAAAATGATGTTTATTGAACACATATCCGGAACAAAGTGTCGGTTTCTGTAGAAAACCCTATTTTCGCGTGTTCTCTGTCCCGCGTTTTTTTTTTTTTTTAAATATTTTTTTCTACCCTTTTCTGCGGGCGCAAAGCAGTACTTAAGAATCTACAAACACACCACGTATCGGCAGCGCCGACGTTTTTAGTATGCAGATGCCATTTTTAACCCATTCAGGAGGTGCTCGCTTCCCGATTGATGCACAACATGCAAATAAAAAGTCGAAGAAATCGGAACCCGAGCTTTTGCCGAGCTTCTTACTAAGCCTACTTTGCGTTTAGAATTTCTCTTTCGAAAATTGAAAAAGAAAAATCCCCACACCCCCACCCCCTCAACAGACACACACACACACACACACACACACACATATAGATATATTTTGATTGTTTGTTTGCTTTTCTTTTTTCAGTTATACTGTATGTGCTTCATCCTTTCTGAAAATCCCCGTTTTTTTTTTTATATTTTTGTGAAATCTCTCTCTCTCTCTCTTTTTTTTTTTTTGAAAGACTGCACGTAATTGGTTCAAATTGGATCAAAATCTAACTCCTATAAACGCATCAAAACTCTTGGCTACCCCCCTTTGGGAAAACCCCAGGATGAAGTAAATAAAAATGTAACGATATATAACTCTTAAGAGTGGGCTCCCAGATCTCTGGCTTTATCGCTCATCCGGGAGTGTTCCCGGCACCGAGTTTTAACTAATATTAATTACCCCTCTGTTAGCCTCTCAATCGCATTTGAAAGTATAATCCTAATTGCCTTCAGTAATGAGGCATCTTTTGATGCAATTTAAAGAATATTTCGTAAACGTGTGCGTATGTTAGATTGGAACGTTTGATTTGGTCGACTTAACTTAACGCGAGCTTCTTAATGAACTGTGATTGCGCATTGCGTCGACAACGGAACTCTTTTAATTTAAATTGTAATAGGATTAAAAAATTTTTGGAAGAAAGTCAATTAAGAATTCATGAAAATTAATTCCAAACGGGTTTTCAGATTTGTCTTCATTCATTTAAGGAAAGTTTTACGTGTAATGAAATTTCGGAATCTCGAGTTTGTGAAAACAAATTTTTGTCCTAGTCAATTTTAAAAGTGCTTTGATTAATCTTAACGAATTAAGTGTAGATTAAAGAAATAAAAGAGCTGCGCTTGTCTCATATCGGAACTATTTTTGCAAAAATGAATTGTGAAAGGATTTTAGATGTAGTGTTACTGAAATGTGAAAGTATTATTATATGAATAATAACGGTATTTCGGCAATTAACCCTTTGAGGCGCAACCCTTTCCCCAGCTGCGTCAAAAAAGGGTCTCTAGATCTGTGGCACGCGATGAACGTTTCGATCGTCCGCCATCTTGATGGTAGTTAAGTCGAGCGATGGCAAAGGCTGCCCTTTTTTCGGCATTGGGCAATCTATCCAGCTGTTCTCGCATTCTTCCATTTTTCAGCAGATGTCAGTACTGTAAAAAGAATCGTGACCATTTCTTACGGGAAATGACGTGCTAAAAAGTAAGGGATTCTCGTGGAGCTCTGTCCCCCGCAACTATTTTTATAGAAATCAAATCTATTCTTCGTGGCTGGCAACAGTCAAAACGTCAGAGTTTGGTGTTCCCAGAGCAGGAACACTGCGCGTTAAAGGGTTAAAGAAAATCCTTTTTGTCAAGTGTCTTTAATTAGTTTTCATTTAGCAAAGAACTGGAATAGAATAAAAATTTCAATTTGCTTACATCAAAATATAAATTCTGAAATCAGTTCCAAAAGCTTTTGAGAAAGTTGCTTCAATTTGTAAATGAATGAAATCAAATCACTGAAAAAGAAGAGAAAGAAATCGTGCCGTTAAATTCACATTCGAAAAAGAAATAATATTGTCATCAGGTACTTCCCAGTTGTCGTTGAACTCGAGTACATATTTATACTCGAGTTCAATGATATTACTATTACTTCAATGATATTATTATTACTTCAGTGTGAAATTAAATCCCTGAAAAACAATCGAAAGAAATCGCGCCGTTAAATTAACGGTCGAAAGAATAAATTATAATAACATCAGATAATTTGAAATTATCATTGAATTCGAGTACATATATCTTTCATTCGAAAATATTTTTGAGCTTGAACTCATCTGCTAAATTTGAATGGAAATTTTATCTCGAACATATTTCCAAGAGAATATAAATGTTTAAATTGTATGCAAAGTATAGAATAATCTGCTGAAAATAAATAAAAATAATAATAATTAATGAAATAAAAAAAATCATTGCCTATAAAATGAATAATCAAACTACTTACTTATATGTATAAAGTTCATTTGTATTTTAAAGGGCGCATATGAGGTCAACTTCTATTGAATGGTAAATTACCTAAGGCTTATACTGCCGAATATTTATGGCTACTACTATTCAACCTTAAATTATTTAAGACTTATGCAGCCGAATATTTTTACTTAAAGACCAACCGATGAGAGTGCTAGCACTTTCACAGGATATTTTGCTAGCACAAATGAATTTTTTATTCGTCCTAGACAGAAAAGAACAAGTGAAATAGTTATTAACATCACAAAAAATAAAATATGAAAGTGTTGCTGTATTTTAAATTAAAACCGCTAATTTCCAATTTTCTTTAGTTATCGCTAATAGGGACTTTCTGCATACCATTTCTTCTTACGTTGACGCTAACGCAGTTTCGAGCCAATCATGAAGCTCACTTTATGCGCTGTACTGCCCAATGGTATTTAACGTTAACGTTACCGGGAGTGAAACCGCTATGCAAAAACTGATGTATAGCGAAAACCGCTATACATTAACAAGCTGAAAGATTGTGCAACAAGCTGAAATAGAGGAGAAAAAATTTGTCGTCAGTCAGAACATTGTTTTGAGCTTTTCTTAGCCATACTTAAAATCAGTTTTATGTTAAAATTCGTAGTTACTACGTTAAAATTCGTTCGTTCAATAATATAATATTTTATTTCATATGAATGAAAAGAAAAGCTATTTAAAATATACAAGACAGTTAATACTTAACTGAAATGAAATTTTTTGGAAGATTTAAAAATAATTTAAATATCTAAACACCGTGAGAGCCTAAGCCCAAGTTTTTTATACTTAAAATGCTATCAAAATTTATAAGTTTCTGTGCTACTCTGAGGTACAATTTTTGCATATTTCAGAAAGTAAATCACGTTCACAAAAAATTAACCATTTTTTTCAAAGTTGCGTTTAAGCTCAGTAGCGTGCCCAGAATTTTTTGAATAAAGAAAGTCGTCTTCCCCTCTCCCCCCAATTTTTAATTTTGAGCCAAAGGAACTTAACCTGCACCATATTAACGATATATTTTTTCCGCTACATAAATAACAACTAAAATCTACTGGAGATGAGCTTAGACACATTTTCGTTGTTTTTGATACCGAAGAGCTGTCATTTTAGCTCGCCATAAAATTATGGTACTATTCAAATCAAACATTACACTTTCCACTGTTTAAGCATATACTTTGCACAGGATTATCGCTAAAATCCTCTCTAAAGCGACCATTCTTTTCGCATTCAATTTCATAATCATTTCTGAACAGCGCTGATAACATTTAGCCACTTCAAAAAAAACTCGGTCTAACAGTCAACAGCATTCTTGGCGACAGAAAACCAAAAACTAAAAAAAAAACCAAAAAACTTTCACATTTTCCTCACTTCCCGGGGCCATCTGGCAACCCCCGTTTTCATATCTTTAACCTTAATGGATTTTAGAGTTACGTGAAGAGGGGGTTGAGCAGCAGTGACACCTCTTTGCCTCGTGCCCTGCAGTGCCAAAAAGTCTTTTCCGCGCAAAAATATATCCGCCACTCCATTCAAGCTGGCGCTAATCTCGTCCACAGCCTGTGTGCCATAGCCCAAAAATCCTAAATCTTCTTAAGTCAATTGGAATATTCCCTCTCTCATTCCTTTGCCGGGGTATCGGCGTTTTTCCGCCTCAAAACAATCTCATTATGCAAAGTGGAAAACGAGCTTCGCCGAGAACTCTCCTCCAAGGCATAGATTTCTATACACACATACATATATATATATATATTTGAAGGTCCCGGGCTCTGAAGTGATTTGGAATGCTCGACGCTTTCCGAAAGCATTTTTCCTGGAGCTCAATTTGGGAAGACACTTTTATACCTTGGAGTAGCTCGCCAGTAATGTGTTTTGTGCGAAATATTATCAAGGTGCCTTTAATAGGCGCGTTTTATTTCTCTGCCCGTGCAATGATTTGGTTTGATTAATTCAGCTGTATTAAATTGCATCGATCATCGAATGACGATCGTCAGCGAGTGCTGCTAACATAGTTCGTTTCGTTTGACCTCAGGATCTGAGTTCGAGTCAAATGGTACCGGAAACATGTTTTGGCGACATCGTAGTACTTTTTTTGTGTGAAAAATGATCGAGGTAGATATTTAATGGACGCATTTTATCAGGTTGTAACGAAAGTTTTCCGCCATATCTGCCTGAAATACTATAACTTCTAACTCCTTAGATAACTGTTTTTGAACTTTCGGTACCAAACCTGCACAGTGTCACATGATACAACAATAGTACTTAAAGTAATTAAAAAACTTTGTAAAAAACACACATAAGAAGTAAAAGGAAAAAGGATTTCCTTTTACTTCTTATGTGTGTTTTTTACAAAGTTTTTTAATTACTTTATCGTTTAACACCAGTATTTTGAGTGTTTTTTCAATAGTACTTAAAGCTGCATTCATAATTCGGTGATATTATGTAGCTGACTTTTTGCAACACAACTGGAAGTAAATGATGGTTCTAATCCTCTAGAGTGATAGTTCTATTTGAGACACCTTATACTTAATGATAACTATATTTTTTACAGATTTCACAACACAGTGTTATTATAAAGTAAACCTCTTTCTTTTCAAATGCCAAAAATAGTTTGACAAAATATGAGCCAATACGCCAACGAGAACTGTGTGCTGACGAAGTTTGCGGTGGCGGGAAACTTTCGTTACAACCTAATATATCTCTCCTCGTGCAAGGATTTGGTTTGATTAGGTCAGCTGTATTAAATTGCATCACTCGTTGATGTTCATGATTCGATGATCATCAATGAATGCTGGAACACATTGCGTTTCGTTTGACCTCAGGATCTGAGTTCGAGTCAAATGGTTCCGATAACGTATTTTAGCTACATCGTCGATCCTTTTTTGTGTGGAAAAATGATTGGGGTAGATATTTAATGGACGCATTTTATGTCTCTCCTCGTGAAAGGATTTGGTTTAATTTGATCAGCTGTATTAAATTGCATCATTCGTTGATGTTCATGAATCGATGATCATCAACGAATGTTGCTACATAGTTCCGTTTCGTTTGATCTCGGGATCTGAGTACATGGCAAATGGAACCAAAGACGTATATTTTGACGACATCGTAATGTATTTCCTGTTGTAATATTTGGAACATTTGTTTTCGGATTTGTTTCAACGACCTTTCGAGGCGCCCTGTATAGATATACACAGAAACCGCTTATAAATCCTCGTCGACTATAGTGGACAAAGTGGAAGGGAATGGGCAAGAATCGGTATAGATGTACCCTAAAATGACTTATTTATTAATGTGATTTCCCATCCTCGGCACCATACACGTAATGCATATCGTCCATGAGTTAGTAAACCGATTTATCCATCGCCGGAAACGTCCTAGGCTGAAATGATCATGCTTCCGTAAGCCCGCGAACATTACCCTCAAGCGGTTGTCGTTTGCATTTCCGAACACAAGTTGCTATGTAAATCTTGTTTGTCTTGGCATGACAGACCAGCATGTTACGTTTGGCAACGACCTTTTGAAGCACCCTGTGTGCATATATATATATATATATACAGCGAAAGTAAAATAAACTGAAACATATCACCATACCTCCAAGAAACAGAAATACATAGTGGGAAAGTGACAGAAGTGTAAAAACAATTTAAATCAAAAAATAAACCGTAATGGAAGTACGATAGACGAATAAGCCTAAATCACATGGATCATTGAATTAACGAATGCTTTATAGAAAATTATTATGGATGTGTATTGATACACGCTAAAAAGTGTTTTTTTGAATTTAACAAAACTTTTTTTGGTTAAACGGTTTAGTAGTTTAATTTTGTTGATTCGAGAAAAGTTTGTTTGATTCAACAAAATTTATTTAACAATAGGACTTTTCCCAACAAAACTTTTTTTTTTTGTCAAACTCGAAGGAGCAATAGCGTTTGAAATTGTTGAACAGTCAATTCAAGCATGCGTCTAGAATATGCGCAGGTACGCAGTACGGTGTAAGCTTTGAGAGGAGAAGAGAACATCCATTGATATTGGAATATTTATGTTATGCCCAGAGGTAAAAAAAAAAAGTTGTAAAATCTTAAGAGGCAGCAAAAAGTTTCAGGAGCCACATATATATTTTGTCATAGTAACGAAAAAAAAGATAGTCGCTAAGGGATAATTTTTAGCCGATTTGGCAACCGGGTTTTCCGAACCCTAATGTCTGCCAATACACTTAAGTATGGGTGATTGTGATATGAAATACAAAGCGATTTAATTGATTTTTTTGAGTTAATTGAAAGTTTTTAAAAAGTCTAATTACTATATACATTCATTAAATTGTACATTTTTATTTTAGTGTTTTTATAAAGATTAATTTAAAGCAACTCATGTTTTGACAGTTAAACCGTTAGGCAAATTTGTTAAAACAACTATTTCAACGTACGTGCCTTGATAAAATATCTCTGTATTTTTATTGTAACCTTTATAATGACTGTTTAGGATTTTGAAGGCTTAAGGGTAAAAAGTTAGGTCATAAAGTATAAATTAATTAGCCTTATGTATATATGTGTAAACAGAATGCCCTTTCGAGATTGAAGATTAGCAGATTAAAAAAGACCGGAGCCGCAATATTCGGTTTTCACGGTCGCGATGGTCAACTTTTACTTGTAGCATTAAATCTAAATCTGAAGCTGCACGCGTATGACATTTGATGTATCTCCTCATATGCGATGAAAACGAGGCAACAACAATAAAAAATAACCCTACGAAGAAAGCTTTCTTTAAATTTTTTAAAAATTAACTGCAGTCTTGGGTACGTATTATTTAGTATTAAAGATTCATATTTATTTTACCATGAACCGAAGAGCGATTCTGACTGTCTGTCTTATGAACAGCAACAATAAAGAAAGTGACTTGAATTTCTTCATATTAAAATTGTAGATAGGTAAAAACATTTAAATACAAATGAAAATTTTGAAGAATAAATAAATTAATTAGCCTTACCTCTGAAATTTTCAATCAACTGTTTGTGGGTTAAAAATATCTATCAGTAAATCAACAAAATAAATTTTGTTAAATGAGCCAGCACAACACAAGTTAACAAAGAAATTTTCTTAATTCAAACAAATAATTTGGCTGATTTTAGCCAAATGAACCAATTAAACAAGTAGTTTGGTTAAATTAACAAAACATTTGATTATTTCAACCAAATTGTTTGGTTAAATTGACAAAATAATTTGTTGAAATAACCAAATAGCGCTATTAGCGATTTAAAAAAATTTTTTCTTGATCAACAAAACGTTTTCTATTCAGTGTATATATATATATATATATATATATAAGAAATTCGGCATTCTCTTGGTAATGACTCAACTTTTCTCCGAAATAATTGCAGTCGAAGCTGGTTGAGGTTAATCTAGATCGTTATCATTTTACATACTTTGTTGGAGAAGGACCGGCGACCTACCAATGCACTTGTTGCATGTTAACTAGGAAGCTGCTATAGCGAAGTCCTCGTAATTTTCTCGCTCCAGGCATACATACCTTCTAGTTCCTAAACTTGTCGCTAGGGCGCAAGAGTCAAGACAGATAATTGGTTCTCTAAAGTGATGTCATTTACTTACTTAGTCCAAGAATTTTAGGTTGTGCACCCAGAAATCGCAAACGCCTGCCATTTCAGTTTAATTTGCACTTTCGATTCTTAAATGCTTGCAAAAATTGTCTCTGAAAGTAATATTGTCTGGCCGAGAAACAAACCGTACTGTGAAAGTACTTTGTTTCACGGGGATTAAAGATGGTTTTACAGATGACTTTAAATTAAATTAGATTAATTGTCAAAGGCTATTTTATTATTACATATATATATAAGGTCCTCGTATTTCATCAGTGATTGTTCTGAATAATAAAATTACAAAGCACAAAACATGTCTTAGATTTTGAGCAGAGATGAAAAAAAAAGCAACAAAAAACAGTAAGAGAACATATTTTAAAGTTCTTATGAAATTCCCTGCTGGCGGAACTTTCATTAATTTGCATGTTATACATTACAGATGCGGGTTATGGATATCAAAACGATTTGCACGATGAAAGTTTTATGAGAAGAAAGCAAAGAAGAAACCGAACGACCTTTTCTGTGCAGCAGGTTAGTGCAGCATTTAACAGTAATTCTTGCGACTTTATTGTGTATCGATATTTCAAAATATTTGGTCTGTCTGATTAAAAAAAAAATATATGGGAGAATTTCATACGCATGCAGCGAATAATTAAGATCGCAAAGAAGGAAATTAGAGGGCTCACTAAAACTATTTTCACTTCCCTACATTATTTGAATAAACAATATCTTAAATGAATAGATATCCATGTTTTTTCTACAAATTGTAAAACTGTAAAATTATTAAATAAGGTTAAACGAAAATAAAATGTTGGTAGAAAATTTATAAAATAATATTAAATTTTAAATTCAGCAGTCACATTTTTTCACTGATTATCTCTTCTCGTAGCGTATTAAACAAAGTCGCTTTCCGTGTCTGTCTGAATATCCGCTAAATCCTCCTAAACCACGCAATGGATTTTGATGCGGTTTTCCCCACCAGTTAGATAATTTCTTACGGAAGGTTTATATATAACACCACGGTACGACAATGACATGCACGTATGTAGAAGAAAAATTCAATACTTACGCCTTCGCAAAAAAGTTTTCAGTTTAAAGCATGCGAAATAACTGTAATAATCAGTTTCATATCCAATGAAAGATCAGTGAACAACTTGGAATTAATTCTTTAGATATTGCAAGTGAGATTGACGTTATTTTGATGTCAAGAATATAAAAATGCAGTTTTCAAAAATTACGATTTTAGAAACCCAGGTTAATACGCTTTAACAGGATGTGGATTCTGCTTTATATGCATTTATTAGATGTTTTATTTGAGTGTTAAAAAAACCAAATTTCTATTTATTGTTGTGTTTTAGTAAAGTTTTGCTTTCATTTTTATTGTTTTCTCCTTTTATTTTATTTCGTACTTTTTCTATTATTTGCACATTTACTTACCATCTTGTTAACTGTCTTAACTTTTTCCATTTACATTCTTTTCAACACTTCTCATTTTTAATTATGTTTCGTACTTATATAGTTTGCGTTTGTTATTGTAAGTCTTTATGAAAAGAAAGCTTTGTAGTTTTCTAAACTTATGTAATGCGTTATCATTTTTTTATAATTTAAATTTTTAAAATGGACTTTATGAAAGTTTTTAAGCCTTGTATTATTTATTCATAAACATAACTTTCATTCCACGTGTTGAAATGCATTTTGTGATCTCAGGTTTCACAATTGAAAACTGTGTATTCCAAAAAATGAATCAAATGAACCGTTTCACAAACTCACCAGTTTTTTGATACCATATCCTGAAAATTGAAGCATTCTCATTATGCTAAAAATACACCTGTTCTTTCACTAAAATTACTCGTAAAGCTTACAGAATACAAATCTAGAAGCATGATTAGATTAACAGAATACATGATTTAGATTAACAGAATATTTTTATTGAAACTTTCTTGAAGTTTTAATGAATGATATTTGTATCCGCAGCTGGAAGAATTGGAAAAAGCATTCGCCCAAACGCATTATCCAGACGTATTTACAAGAGAGGATTTAGCGATGAAAATAAACCTTACAGAAGCCAGAGTGCAGGTAAGCCAAGAATTTTACTCTATGACAAAAAGAAAGTTCATTAGGGTATGAGACTACCCAACATTTCCTTTTTGGTGAAAAGATTTCGAAAAGTTTTTTATTTGCTTGTTTTACAAGTCACACGATTATAGGATGACTCCAAAATCGTTTTACTTTTGTTTCTACGATACCTAGAAGCTAAGTTATACAAGAAATAATGAACCAGAATCTTAGTATTTTGTACAGTACATTAAAATTTTGAAACGCGTTTTTTAAAAAGTGTGTTTTTCTTAAATTTTCTTTACGATAAATGTCATATTTCATAACTTGTTTAAGAAGTTGACTTGAAATTTTTTCAAGATATATTTTAGCTTTTACTATCTGTGTTATGGAGTAGAATATAATATTTCTGTGTTTATTTATAGATTCTATGACCATTTTTTTCTTCACAAATGTGGAAATGCGTATTTTTTAAAAAAATACTGAGTCTTGATATAAAAATTGAAATATTTTCACAGCTATCAGAACTTTTGAAACTTTTTGGTTTATAGCACAGATAAATTTGTTAGTTACGTACTGTATAAATATCATTAATTTTTTATCAGAATTTTTTATAGGAGATGTGGCGTAAATGCTATTTTTTAATCCAAATTTTACCTAAATATGCCAAGTTTGCATAGAATTTCATTAAAACTGCATTTAAATCTTTAGTTTTATACCCCATTTTAATTGAAACATGGATTGTTTATTAAAAATTTACTTTTTTAAAAGTGCCTCGAAAGTAGGCTTATACTTTAAAAAATCTTTAAATTAGTAAGGTATAATTTTCAAAATCTTTGAAAATTTAGGTACAGATGTTACGTAGCAGTAAAACGTTCGGCCAATAAAACTTTCAGATTTCAATATTTTGGTAAAGAAAATATTCTACTCGTAAACTGTAAAATTTCTGCATCAAAAATAATGTCGAGGAATTTTCAGACTAGAATAATCCTCACGTGAAATTTGTTGAAGATAGGTGTTTTCTTTCACCCAGCAACACATTGAGAAACCGAATTTCGTTTACACTGGAATGTTTATGAGGTTACTTACTTCTATATTTACTAGGCTTGCTATAGAAAAGTGTGTTTCCCCAAAAAGTAACTAATACACCTTAAAGTTTGACCTAAAAACTTTTTATTTTAAGAACTATGCTAAAAATTGAAACCTTATTTCAATATTTAAAAACTTGCAAATTTTCGCAAACAAAATCTTTATGAATTGAATATTTACTGAAAGTTTCTAAATTGCAATGCCACAGTCATTGCAATGCATGTGGTCACAGTCTGACTAGAGGTCTGCGCCGCACGGAAATTCGCAGCGACGGCGGCGCGCCGTGGCTTGGGAAATTTTTTATGTATATGTGTATGTGGTGTTACAGTCAATTATCCGCCCTAGGGATCTAGCCCGAGGTATTGCCCTCCGTGGGGACATTCTAAGAGATCCTAACCCGTACTTAAGCGAAAGTTTCAGAGAAAACCACGGAAAACTCCGAGCGGTTCGGTCGCGGACACGACCTGGTTTTGAACCAGGCACCTTCAGTCTCCCAGTTCAAAGCGCTTTGCGCTCGGCCACTGGTGGGGCTCCAGAGTATGCGCTTGCCGTTGTGGTACACTTTCAAAATATCCCTTCTACAAAACTGAACAATAGATTTAACAAAATCGGATAGGTTTATGTTGTTTAGATAGCGCATTGACGATACATTTAGTTATTAATATGCGATTGATATTATTTGCTTTTAAGCGGTTTTTTTTTTCTTCGTTATCCACAACCTTCGCATGAACCATTCTAAACCTATAATGTCCATAATACAATGTTTAAATAGTTTTAAAAGGGTTCAAATTACGCCATTGACTCAAAAAATTTAAATTGTATCTTTGCATATTACTAGCTTAAAAAATCAATTTTTCAAAAGTAATTTTAAAAAATAATTCAGATAGTTAGGAATATATTAAAACAAACCGCATCAAAATCGAACAAAAACTACGCAGCAATTAAAAGTAATAAAGCTAACATGGACTTTTCCTATAAACGTCAAGAAACTTTATTTTCTCAGTTTCTGATTTTTGCACTTTCCCACAAGATTAAAAAAAAAGTTATGAATGGAAAGTTATGAAATTTTACATATAGGTTGTATGTACATATATTTATTCTCTGAACCTCAGATTTGATAATGGGACCAAAATATTTTATTTTATAACATGATAAATCATAAAAATCTCAATAATTTTAAAATTCTGTCATTCATCATGTTATGAAATAAAATATTTTAGTCCCATAATCAAATCTGAGGTTCAGTGAATAAAGATCTACATGTACAACCCATACGTAAAAATTCATAACTTTCCATTCATAACTTTTTTTTTAATCTTGTGGGAAAGTGCAAAAATCAGAACCTGAGAAAATCAAGTTTCTTTACACTGCGTTTATAGGAAATGTCCATGTTAGCTTTATTACTTAAAATTTCTGCGGGCGTAGGTTTTCGTTCGATTTTGATGCGGTTTGTTTTAATATATTCCTAACTATTTGAATTATTTTTTAAAATTACTTTTGAAAAATCGATTTTTTTAGAAGTTTAAAGGTACTATGTCCCCTTAAAAGTTTAGGTACAATTTTTAAAAAAGTTTTGAAGTGAGGTGTACACCACGGAGTAAAATCAGCGTTTTCGCCGGCGCGCCGGCCTAGACCTCGGCGGCGTTGTACAAATGCCCGGCGGCGTGGCGCGGCGGCGCAGATCCCTAACTCTGACTGACGCTCCATCCACTACTTCAATGCAGTTTCAAGGCTGATAAATGCTTCATTAGCAGAGGGTCCCCGTGTCTATGCTTCCACTTCGACATTAAAGTCATCTTCTTCCTGGACAATCTCTCCTCTCACACTTTCCAATGAAGTTCATCATCATTTTAGAATTTAATTTGAAACCCGGGATCTGACGAAATCCCACACCCTCCACTCTACGATATCTTCTTCAGCACTAACTTCTGAACAGCCAGGAATTTTTAGAAGAATGTTTCTGAGACACGTCATCCTCATCTTCTCCTGCCTCCTTCCTTTCCGTTTTTGTCTTTTTTTTTACTTTCCGAACATGTACCATGTAAGGAAAGTATTGTAATCATGAAAAAATTCGAATTCGAGATTTTGGTGTATTGACACGTTTTGGGGTCTTCTGAATTCATTTATGCTATTTTTACGAGATGTATGTATGTATGTGTGTGTGTGTGTGTGTGTGTGTGTATGTGTGTGTGTGTGTTTGTGTGTATGTGAGTGAACACGATAGCTCCTGAACAGGGCATGCGATTGAGCTCAAATTGGGTATATATGTTATAAACCACCGTCACAAGACCGGTATTGATTTGGGTGTGTATAGGACTTATAGTTTTTCTACAGGGCTACGACAAAGATTTCTTTTACATTATGGCCTATAGGGAGAAATTCTTGAAAATGCGCTAGCGTTTAAACGGTACTTCCGATTGAGCTCAAATTGGGTATACATGTTATAAACCACCATCGCAAGACCGGTATTGATTTTGGTGTGTATAGGACTTATAGTTTTTCTACAGGGCTACGACAAAGATTTCTTTTACATTATGGCCTATGGGGAGAAATTCTTGAAAGTGCGCTAGCGTTTAAACGGTACATTCCATTGAGCTTAAATTTGATATATATATTTGAATTATTCATCGATTAAAATTTATTTAAATGCTTGGTAATGATCTTAATCGTAAGTGTTCGGAAAGTCGAGTGGAGTCACTCGAGATTTTTTTACTTTCCGAACATGTACCATGTAAGGAAAGTATTGTAATCATGAAAAAATTCGAATTCGAGATTTTGGTGTATTTACACGTTTAGTGGGCTTCTGAATTCATTTATGCTATATTTACGAGATGTATGTATGTATGTGTGTATGTGTATGTGTGTTTGTGTGTATGTGAGTGAACACGATAGCTCCTAAACGGGGCATGCGATTGAGCTCAAATTGGGTATATATGTTATAAACCACCGTCGCAAGACCGGTATTGATTTGGGTGTGTATAGGACTTATAGTTTTTCTACAGGGCTACGACAAAGATTTCTTTTACATTATGGCCTATGGGGGAAAATTCTGGAAAGTGCGCTAGCGTTTAAACGGTACATTAGATTGAGCTCAAATTAGGTATATATGTTATAAACCACCGTCGCAAGACCTGTATTGATTTCGGTGTGTATAGGACTTATAGTTTTTCTACAGGGCTACGACAAAGATTTCTTTTACATTATGGCCTATGGGGGAAAATTCTGGAAAGTGCGCTAGCGTTTAAACGGTACATTCGATTGAGCTCAAATTGGGTGTACATGTTATAAACAACCATCGTAAGACCGGTATCGATTTTGATGTGTATAGAACTTATAGTTTTTCTACAGGGCTAAGCCAAAAATTCCTTTTACATTATAGCCTATGGGGAGAAATTCTTGAAAGTGCGCTAGCGTTTAAACGATACATTCGATTGAGCTTCATTTTGGTATATATATATTTGAATTATTCATCGATTAAAATTTATTTAAATGCTTGGTAATGATCTTAATCGTAAGTGTTCGGAAAGTCGAGTGGAGTCACTCCAGATTTTTTTTTTTTTTTTTTTTCTGAAATTCTGAAAGCGATTCGTAGAGTCAGAGTTGAGTTCTACAACTTTATTTGTGAGGTAAAACAGAAATGGAGGGGCTCACAATGTTACTTAATTCTGTGATAATTTTGTGTTTGAAAAAAATAATCTAATTCAAATTTTTTTACAATATCATTCCTTATAGCAAATGTTGAACATGTTCGCCACTAGTCTGAATGCAAACATGAACACGCCCAACCAAGTTTTCTGACATATTTCGCAACGTTGTTGGTGTAATTGACGAAGTTTCTACAGTGATAATTCGTTTTAATTCATCGATGCTTGCAGGACTCTTTTGGAAAACCCCCATTGTTTTCATGATTGCATTCGAAATGGCGGAAAAATTTTCAACATTTTCTGTAAGGAATGGTTATGTGAAACATTTCAATTGAAATGTATTTTTCATAAACAAAATCATTACAGAATTAAGTAACCTTGTGCATCTCTATTTCTTTTTTACCTCACAAATAATGTTGTAACAATCCAACAGTGTTGAAAATTGTCTTCCACACTCTAAAAAGGTTCAAACAATTATGGTTAAGTGTTAGAATAACTGCCACATGCGTCAGATTTAAGGTTAATAAGAAAAACTATCCCCTAGTAGCACAACTAGTTCAAAAATCGTTTAAATTACGTTGGAAACACGTTTTTTGACGTCAAAAAACGTGTTTTAAACGTCTTTTGGACTAATTGTGCTACTGGGGTCGGGTACTCTTTTAAAGGATCACACTGTATAAGTAACTTGTAGAAATACCACAGTTGAGGGAAGATGAACTGTACTAAATATTTTGAAGCTACAAGATAAATTTTATGAAAAACGAGGGCATTATAACCAATTTTAGCTACACTGTATTGTTTGTTTGTTTGTGTTGTTATGGCAAAGCCACGCGGGGGCTATCCTCTTAGGATTGGGGTGCTTTGGTCGGAGAACTTTCTAAGGGCTTCTAACGCATATTTGTGCTCTATCTGGAGAGACCCGACCAAAATTCCCGACCGTTAGACTGACGGCCGTGTGACTGGGCCCGATTGCGGGACCATCACACTCGGCGGTCTACGATTTTCAGTGACTTATCCAAAGGTCCGGACTGTCTTCTTTGGGGACCCTCGGCGAGAGACTGAAAAGCCCCTTACTGATCCATTTAGAGCATAGGTTCCCAACCTTTTTTGAACTGATGCCCCCTTTTCCAGTGAATATTTCAATACCGCCCCCCCTCCCGCTCCAGAGAAATAAGAGCGTACATAATGCATGGTGAAAACAAGAATTAAATAAAAATAAAAATTACTAATAAATAGAATATTGTTGGAATTGGAACTCTGCTGAATTTCTTCTTCATTTAAAAAAGAGGAATAAAAGTTTTAGAGAGGTATATTAGAGATGTATCTCTTTCTCTCAACAGCGAAGTCTCATATCGAAATATGTGAATTTTCGCACACGTGATAGAAATGAATTATCAGAGTGATTTTTAAGTCTTTTTTTAGACTATATTTGGTTAATCTTCCCACGCCCCTCCGTGCCATATCAACGCCTCCTAATTTTCTCTGGGTCTTTTACCGCCCCCCTGAAAGTCTCAAATGCCCACAAGGGGCGTTATCGCCCCCGTTGGGAACCTATGATTTAGAGGGAATAGAATATTAGAATATATAATATATGAGTCTTACGTGCCTAAAAACTACATTTAACTACTTTAGAGCTTTTGGGGCCCCTCGAACCGCGGGGTTCCTGGGGTCCACCGCTGCGCTACTGCGTAAAGACGTAAGATTATTGGGAAATAAATAATCCAGTTGCTCTCTTATACACTCATGTCCATAAATTAAGGATAATGAAGTTCAGGCAAAGAAAGAGAAAGAAGCAAAACAAATTTGACTTATTTGTAAAGTCTATTTATTAAACAAAAAGTAAAGAGCAAAAAAGATGCTATATGTTTGACATAATTAATAAAAATCGCAAGTTTTACTCCCTTGACCAAATTTCAAAAAAGAACCTATTTACAAAAAACAGTATAACATGGTTAGTAGGATGGTTAATACGGAGTATGTCTCCCGGACGATGCAATACAGGCCTGACAACGCCTAGGCATGCTGAGTATCAAATGATCAATCTGATCTTGGGGAATATTACACCACTCATCAAGCAATGCACTCCGAAGTTCCGGTAGACAGGTGGGAGGGGGTTGACGGGCTGCAATTCGTCGGCAAAGCATATCCCACACATGCTCTATTGGATTCAAGTCCGGTGAGTATGCTGGCCAATGCATACGGGTGATATCCTCCGATTGAAGGCATTCGTCTACAATGTTTGCACGGTGAGGACGGGCGTTGTCATCCATAAACACAAATTCAGCACCCATGGCGCCCCGAAACAAACGTACATGTTGTTCCAGAATGACATCCCGATAGATGTGGCCTGTCATCGTTACACTCTGAACATGCAGATCAGTTCTGGAACCAAGAATAATTCCTCCCCAAACGAGCCATCCTGCACCACCGTAACGGTGTCTTTCAATGGTGTTCTCTTGGTGGTAACGGGTACCTGGCGCTCTCCAGATGAATGTCCGGCGAGAATCAGACTCCAAACTAAACCTGGACTCGTCGGAAAACATCACACAAGACCACTGTTGCGGTGTCCACAATGCATGCTCTCTACTCCAGGTTAATAGCAGGCGACAGTGAGTTGCGGTAAGTGGAACACATCTGACAGGCCTACGAGCATATAGACCAATGTGCCCTAAGCGACTGTACACGGTCTGCCTTGAAACTGTCGTACCGGTAGCTGAAGAGAGCTGACGAGACAGGTCTGATGCTGTACTCCGTCTGTTTCTTTTGGCAGTAACTGCCAAATAGCGGTCCTCATTCGGCGTTGTAACTCGAGGGCGACCTGTGCTGTAACGTCTACTCACATTACCATCATCTTGGAATCGTTGCCAAAGCCTGGAGATGACACTCTGGGCGATTCCAAGTTCCTCGGATACTTCCAGCTGGGTACGTCCACATTCCAGTCGTCCGATAATTCTGCCACGTAAAACATCATCCAAATGCCTCCTTTGTGCCATAACTATGCGGTTTTTGCACTGAAAGGCTTTCACAGCGCTTGTGAACAATTTTACTTCTTTGCCACCATTCCTTATATACCCCTCTCTTACACTCTCGTCATTGTGACGTACCATCCACGCCATCTGGTGGTTTCCTGTAATTTGCATATTCTTCTTCAAGATGTGGGTGATCATTCCACAGGTGAAATTTTTATTTTAGAAATCAATTTCTGTGTGATTCTGAATTATCCTTAATTTATGGACATGAGTGTATATTAGGGTGTCCCAAAAAAATGAAAGTCGTTATTTTTTTTCGCATGCCCTCTTATTTTTTTACTTTTATGTCAAAACAATTGTAAACAAAGTTTCATTTAATTTTAACAACGGCAACTCGTGCCGACTTGCATCTGAACGCGTTAGTCAGTACATGTGTATACTTAAACAAGCGAACGCTGAAGACCCGTGTCTGTAGCAGAGCGCCCTCCACCTACAAATGGTAAAAATAAAACAAAACGGAAAAAGACAGGTTTTGGAATGCTTCGATAGTGACAACGGGCTATTCGTGAAACGTATCAGTATTAGTTTACAGAGGACAGCGTACGTCTACGTATCACTGTGCTTAGAACGTATGTGTGCGTAGAACGTATCAATCGTTCTAATCTGTTTTGTTAATAAATGTTCGTATAGTTTTTATTCAGCGAACAGAGCATGGCAGTGGAATTACGTAGTTCTAAAAAAGGAAAATTTTTATTAGGGAACATAAAGCATAAAATAAAGGGTTCAAAACTTCCGTCGAATGGGCAAGTTCTCTCGATTTTGTTTTACAATATTCGAGAAGTGAATTTAACTGTTAATGAAAGTGCAAATCTCGCTATTCGCGAATGTACTATCTTTTGGAAAAAGGCACGCATACCTACAAAATCGTTGCCGAATTGTCTAAGGAAGCTTGTAAATATAAATGAAGTTTGGAGAGACTTACAAATAAATTCAAAGAAATCACAAGGCGTATTCAAGCGGCGACAACAAGAATTTTTAAGTAATTTAGACAATTTGTTCGATATTGCACATGCTGATGCACTTAAATTAATGAAAATAGAGGAAGATGCGATGTTCTTGCAGCGCCAAAGAAAGCCGGGCCGGCAGTTCATTTAGGAGGAGTGGACAAAAAAACTGGCCAAAAAAGAGAAAAGGGCACGACTTCGAATTGTCAAAGAAGACAATCGGTGAATTATCTTCGACATCATTGCAAGACGATTCCTCTTCAAATTCTAATGAAAATATGGATTTAGAAGATTTCCCAACACCAGTCGAAAGCTCAGAACCTTGGACAAGTAAATCTGTAATGAGGAAAGATTTCATTACTACAAAGTTAGTTGCTGCATTAGACAGGTATCAGTTAAGTGTACGAGATTCTGTGCTTATTCTTGAAGCTACTATTGATGCACTTGGACTTAACATTGAGGAATTTCCAATAAGTAAGTCTTCAATTCAAAGGATCCGAACAGAAAAACGGGAGGAACGCGCAGAAAACATAAAAATTGATTTCCAAAACGAAGTACTGGATGTAGTGACCTTACATTGGGACGGCAAACTCTTACCTGCTTTGAGTGCTTTAAAATTTAAAGAAGAACGCTTGCCCATAGTTATTTCATATAGACTCAAAGAACACACATTGCTGTGCCAAAACTGTAAAACTCTACAGGCAAATAACAGGCTCAGGCTATTTGGCAGGCGGTCTTAGATTGGAATCTCGAAGAAAAAGTCCAAATTCTCTGTTGTGATAATACAGATTTGAATTCAGGTCGTTTTAATGGCGCTTGTGCGCTTCTAGAGCAAAAATTTGATAGGAAAATGATTTTTATCGCTTGCGGTCATCATGTATACGAACTGAGGCTGTATTCGAAGTGAAAATTAAACAAGTGACAACAAGCCCCGATATCCCTTTTCTATAAAAAGCTCATAGAGAATTGGAATAACATCGATACCGCTAAAATGCAATGCTATAGAGATACAGTGGAATCGTTCCTAACTGTATCCGAACTTGAAAATTTGCTTGTTTTACCGGGCTGAACTTAAAACTGATATGGCCAGAGAAGACTATCGGGACTTGATTGAACTTTCTATCGTATTTTTAGCTGGAGATGCAGAAAAAAAAAGTCAGACCTCCGGGTGCCATGCACCAAGCTAGATGGATGGGCCGAGTGATTTACTCCCTAAAACTACCGTTATTTAGTTCTCAGATGAAATTAAACACAAAGGATAGGGAAGCATTGTTAGACGCCTGCTTGTTTATCGTGACAATGTACGTTAAACCATGGCTTCAATGCATTTTGGCAGTTAAAGCACCCTACAAAGTTTTGTGCTTTTTGAAATCTTTGGAATCTTACGAAAATGTGGATGAAAATATCTCGAAAGCTGCTTTACTAAAATTTCTCCACCATGTATAGTATTTGACTGATGAAATAGCAATATTAACACTTTTTGATGATGATGTGGACGAAGAAACAAAATTTAAATTGGTGGAAAATCTACATAGATAAAATTTCTCGGCCCATGAGAAGAAATACATTCCATCGAAGGACAAACTTCGTGTTCCATTGTATGGTGAGTCTGATATATTGATTGTGTAGTTTTTATTTAGTTATTTATATATATCACGCAATTGATACCTGTTATTTTAATTTATTTTTCACAGAAAAAAGCATCGATGATTTTATATCTGTCTGTATTCGAAGATATAAAATCGTTGTTCGTCATTATTTCCTAGACTCAAAATTGATGACAGTTTTCTCAATGAGAGTCCCTCTTCACGGAATAATAACGCTACGTTTCTAGATGCTAAAAAAAAACAATATCAATGCTTAGAGCAGTGAACGATACAGCTGAAAGAGCGGTAAAAATGATGCATGACTTATATGGTTTAATAACGGTTTAGGAGGAACAAAGACAATTTTTGCTACGTTGTGTACAAGAACACACGAAAATCTATCCTGATTGTAAAAAACAAACGTTGAAACGAAAGTATGTATATGTTTCTTTTACTATAATATGCTTCTTTTGCTATAATATAAATATTTGCTTTGACTAAAATGGTGTCTTACGTACCAAAGACACATGCATTTCACATCTTTCCATAGTAGTCTCCATACAAGATTTTACGTTCAACTTTGACATAAAGTCGGCACGGGTTACCGTTATCGTATTGCAATAATACTTTGTATTTATGTTACTGAGATCAAATAGAAAAAAAATAGAGGGTATGCGTATTCGATTTCGAAAAAAAAAATTTTTCCATTGCATCTTGGGACACCCTAAGTGTATATATATACATCAAATTACTCTAATTATAAAGTAATATATAAATTTGGGGTCTCCGGGGCCCCCTTGAGCTGGGGACCCTCGGCGATCGCCGATCTGGCCAGTCCGGGCCTGCTTGTCCACTCAAGCTTGGTGGGGGCCACGATACTGTATTGTAAAACATGCAGTGTTACGTCGAACTATATGCTGAATTCCGTACTGAGAGTTCGTTAGAAGAAATATAAAATAGAATGCACACATTTAATCATTTTGCCACAACATTTCCTATGATCCGAATTGGAAAAATCTCATTAAAGCACGGAAAAATCCAATGTTAATATGCTGTGAAATGCGACTAATTAAATAAGTCTGAATCTGGGAAAGACTCGACCAGATGATAATTTCTTTATTTTTATCCCCTCACGTACCTTCAGACATAGGCCCTTCTTCTTCATCTTTGCTTCCGCAAAATTAGAGTGTAACTTTATTTAAAACTTTAATTACCAAACTTATTTACTTCTTTTTTTTTCCACCGACGCTTTAATTAATTTCAGACGGAAAGTAATTTACACAAAAATAAGACGACGGTATTCCCTTCGAATCGTGTTATCATCATCATTATTATTATCATCATCAGTATTATGCTGCAAATAAGGATCCCGCGGGTTTTCACTCGCGTTTGTGCAAGAAAAGAATTTTCCCTTTCCCCGCGTAGCCCTAGAAGTAGCTTGTTAAAAAGTTAAGGCGAGCATGTATCAATTACTGTTTTTTTCGAGGTGAGTAATTGGCTAATTTGCACGATGATTCAGTTTAGTTTCATACGACTTGATGAAATTTTCTTTTTTTCCCCCCCACTTTTTAACCAAGAGAACCACGATAAAAAGTTTGTTGTTCGAACTGAAATGATTTGATTAGTTTGTTATTCGAACGAAACTCGATTCGAAAGTTTGTAATTCTGAAAGTTTGTTAATCGGACTGAAATGATTTGACTAATAGTACTGTGATACGAGGCACCGGAGTAATCCTTTAACGCGCAGTGTTTCCGCTCTGGGAACACCAAACTCTGACGCTTTGACTGTTGCCAGTCACGAAGAATAGATTTGATTTCTATAAAAATAGTTGCGGGTGACAGAGCTCCACGAGAATCCTTTACTTTTTAGCACGTCATTTCCCGTAAAAAAAATTGGTCACGATTATTTTTAACAGCACTGACATCTGCTGAAAAATGGTAGAATCCGAGAACAGCTGGATAGATTGCCCAATGCTGAAAAAAGGGTAGCCGTTGCCATCGCTCGACTTAACTACCAGCAAGATGGCGGACGATCGAAAAGTTCATCGCCTGTCACAGATCTAGAGACCCTTCTTTGACGCAGCTGGCTGTGCCGCACAGCCAACAGTCTTCAAAAAAGGGTCTCTAGATCGATCGTCCGCCATCTTGCTGGTAGTTAAGTCGAGCGATGGCAACGGCTGCCTTTTTTTCAGCATTGGGAAAGGGTTGCGCCTCAAAGGGGTAATTATAATACTGGGTGCAGGGCTCTCAGTTTTCCAGTGATGCCAACAGTCAAAAATCTCGTGAGGATCCTAACTGTGGCGGGAAATTCCATGAAGAACGTATGTAGCTTTAAACGACACATTCAATGACGTGAGTTGGAAAAAAAAATTGTTCTTGTTGTTGCTAATGACCTCTGGCAACCGCGGGGCAGTGCCAGATCCCCCATATAGCCAGGCGATGGGCGGAAGGGGCGGCTTCCATTTTAATGAGCCCCAGTGGGAGGAATTCCGACTCAGCTCGGGGTCCCCTAATTTTGAACGAAATCCAGAGGAGGGACCAACCCCCTGAAATCGGCACCCCCAGAGATATCGTTTAACAACTTGGAGGACATTGGAGCCACGACGGATTTTATGAGAACCAGCTCCCATTAGCGTACACGGTCCTACAGCAGTCGAGCCGAGAGGAAGTTGACCCTCCCAAGCACTGGCCAAGCCGGATGCTGCTTCACTTGCCGTGTTCTTATGGGAACGGAGTTTAGCGCTCAGACCACTTCGGGACTGGAAAATAAATAAATAATAATAATGAGTTTTTCTAGAATGGACGGATTTTTTTTTTTTTTTTTTTTTTTTTAAAGCTTAACTCACCCTAACTGCCAACTAGTTACGTTACCACCTAGCTGTGGGGTTTGAGTGAAAGATTGGCAACTGTTTGGTATTTGGAGCATTCAATTCGATGCAATGAAAAATTTCATCGAGAGCAACTCTAACAGCATGCAGTTTGAAAACTCACTTTAAAGCTTGGCTGATAAAATAAATATCCTAACACCGAAGTTAACCCATTAGTGCCAGACTTTTTTCAGCACATTCTCCAACTTAATGTTGATACCAGAAGTCGTAAATAAATTTCCGGCCTTTATGGGGTATGAAGAATACATTTCTTTTTAACGATGTTGTTCGAAAAAAATCACGCGATTTTGGTACATAAGTAAAAAAAATCTGGAGTGACTCCACTCGACTTTCCGAACACTTACGATTAAGATCATTACCAAGCACTTAAATAAATTTTAATCGATGAATAATTCAAACATATATACCAAATTGAAACTCAATCGAATGCACCGTTTAAACGCTTGCGCACTTTCAAGAATTTCTCCCCATATGCCATTATGCCATAACATAAAAGTAAGTTTTGTCGTAGCCCTTTAGGAGAACTATAAGTCCTATACACACGAAAATCAATACCGGTCTTTGGATGGTGGTTTATAACATGTATACCGAATTTGAGCTCAATCGAATGCATCGTTTAAACGCTAGCGCACTTTCAAGAAATTCCCCCCATAGGCCATAATGTAAAAGAAATCTTTGTCGTAGCCCTGTAGAAAAACTATAAGTCCTATACAAACCAAAATCAATACCGGTCTTGCGACGGTGGTTTATAACATATATATCCAATTTGAGCTCAATCGAATGCTCCGTTCAGGAGCTATCGTGTTCACTCACATACACACAAACACACACACACATACATACGTCTCGTAAAAATAGCATAAATGGATTCAGAAGCCCTCAAAACGTGTAAAAACCCCAAAATCTCGAAGTCGAATTTTTTCATGATTACAATACTTTCCTTACATGGTACATGTTCGGAAAGTAATAAACTAATTATGCCAGGCACTTCAAAATTTTGAAACTGTCTCTTTACAAGCTGTACTACATACTGAAATAAACGATAAATCTGTATCAGATTCAAAACTTTTAGAAAAAATTCTTAAAAATCGGGAATTTCCGCAAAGCGTGTCACTCTTCGAAAAATCTTGCAGCTTAGATCCATGTTTAAGAATTTTTTCTGAAAATTTCACAAAAGCCACAGATTTTTCGCTGTGGCTTTTGCAGTTTGTTTCGCAGTGTGTAAAACAGCTTATGAAGAAACATCTGGAATTTTTTGGAGACTATGCTGCTATTAGATTATTTCAATTTGTGTACCAAGACTTAAAACAGAGGTTTTTTTCTTCGACATACACCCTTAATGAAATAATGAAAGATTAACATTTTATTTTGTTGTCGCTTAGTATTTTGTGGAAATCAATTTTTTTATTTGAGAAATGAAAATAAGAAAATAAAGGAATGCTTGAATATTTTTTTTGCAAATTTCCCTTTTTTGCGACCGTCTAAAAACAGATTTCTGAGAGTTAATGGGTTAAAGAAATGAATTCTATGTGTTTGTTCAATTCAAAATATGAAATCTCGGTATGTGTTATATGAACTTGCTAGGTAGTTTGATTATTTTATTTTATAAAAATTGGTTAGAGATTTTATGGTGATTAAGATGAGAAATATTAAGAATTTCAAAATTAATGACTGGCAACTTAGATTTAGAATTGGTTAATTAGATTAACATACTAAATATGTTTTAAAAGAGTGTTATAAAAATTACTCCAAGCCTACTTGTCGAAAAAAAGAAATAAATAATCAATTGAAAACAATATTTCTTACTGATTTTATAGAACCACCGTGAAAATCTTATAGAACCGTTGAGAGATTGAAAACTTTTCCAGGGTTACCAAATTCCTTTAGGCCGAATAAATAAATGTCATGTTTCGAAAATTATGTGTTGTTGCTTTTTACGAGCAAAATATATAAATCTAAATTTCTATATTCTAGAAATGACAAATAAAACCAATTAGAAACTACACACCGTTATCATGTTGACAGCAATGTTTTCAGCTCAGCCCAAATAAAATATACAGAACTTCTCCATATCTTCTGCACAAATACCTTTTCATAGCCTTTTTACATTTAATTTTCCTTAATTAATTAAATTTACATTTAAAGAATTTATGATCCCCTCTTTTCTATTTTCCTAAATTCTAGTTTTTGTAAAATGCATGAATTTCAAAACAACATGTTTATGCACCTACATATATTTGGACATGTTTCAATTTATGTTAATTCGCACTTCATTATTAATTTAAACGGATACAAAATGCGCAAATTATTTATTTTTATGCATGTGCAAAAATTTTTATAATCTTTTACTATAAAGTAGAATTTGAAACTCAAATTTTATGTAACAGTTAAATCTTATTGTAAATAACAGTTACGATTTCTATAAGGACTTATATTAAGTTTATCGCATATGTAGAAGAAATTAATTAATAGTTAAAGAGGAAATGTTTTCTAATTCCACAATAAAACACACGATATTTTTTTTCCTCTTTTCTCACTTCCAAACTAACTCTATCGCAAAAGCAGTACCAAATAAATAGCTACTCTATCACAAAAACAACACGAAATAAATATCTAACACTTCGATTTATCATCTTCCGCCCAACATTGTTCCATCGAATCACTTTTTTTTTTTTTTTTACTTTGAATATTCAAAAGATTATGATTGCCACACTTTTGGCAACTGTTGCTTAAAGTTCTGAACTTGAAAAGTATGTGGTAACTTTACTGTTTTATTGTATCCATTCAGTTTGTCAGAATTAATCGGTACTTTGTTCGGAAACCAAAGCTTTAATGTATGCAAGAAACAGCCTAAAATATTTTATAAATGTTGTGTTAAATTGTTCTTACTTACAAAATACTGTTTAAAAAATCAAAATTTCATATATTATTCATTTCACTCCTCCATGAACTAGTAATTATACCAGGACCCTATAATCTTAACAACTCCAAAATCAAAAGTGACTAATTGAAACAAGCAAACTGGTGTTACAAACGCTCTGAATTTAATTTCTTAAGTTTTATATTTATTGACCAAATAATATATTTTATTGACCAAAATGTACTTGTTGAAGTATCAAATAAAACAACTTTCCTTACTCCCACGATAAATAGTTTTGTTTCACACTAAAGAGTTAGTAAAACATTTGTGAAATAGCTTTAGTAAAGGATTCTTAGAAATATTATTAGTTTTGCTGTAGCAGATTTTTAAATTAAAAAATATACTATCCGTGTTGGATTACTATTAATCACTGAATGAAGTCATCAGTAATAATCAGCACTAATCTGTTGCTAAATATCCTAGAAAAGTTTAGGTTTAAAAAAATATAGATGATTGTAGCTAAAATGTGCGAGCTTGTAGCTTAAGCATATAAGAAGTTTTTCAAAAAATATTTTGTATCATTTGTATTCTTATCGGAAAGAAAAACTCTATCAAATAACTTTTGAAAGTAAAACAAGAAATTATATAATGAGTCTTTATGCACATCCGTGATAATTTGATATAAATTTGAGTTGAACTTTTCCATAAACTAACTTTCCCCAATACTCAGAACAAATAAATTCAATGATAAGACAAATTGAACGAACATTTATTTTTTCTCCTCTACTCTCTCCAATAAATACTTATTTTAATACCAGCACCATTATTACGTCCGACTAATTAACCGTTAATCCCTTCAGCACCCCCCCAAGCCAAGTAAAATATCCAAGTAACTCCTCTATTTATCATCATCTTCTCTCACCTTCACCTCCCGATATTCCAGGGGTTATGATCGCCCCCTGGTGGCACCTCTTTGCCTTTTAAAGTTCCAAACTTCGCCGAAATGCGCCCGCCCCTGGGGAACCGGAATGATGCATTCGCCTGTCAGTCCCCCTCCTTCACGCACTGCGGAGTCCGTCGCAACCTCTTGGGATTCAAACCCTCGACCTTACAACGCAACACATACATACACACACATACGACCAACAGTCATCGTTGCGAGCAATCTGAAACGAGATTTCAATCAACGATCCGGAATTTGTTTGGGTGTGAGAGGGGGGTGCAGTAGTAGACGACAAAGGCTTGCGTGCAGGACCGGGATCAGTTCGATACGACACCGCAAGTGGCGAATCCAATAGAGTCTCAAGCATGTTAGAAGGAGGTGTTCATGTTATGTCAGCACACAGTTCTGCGTATATACACTCCCAAAAACTATTTCTTTAACCCTTTAACGCGCAGTGTTCCCGCTCTGGGAACACCAAACTCTGACGTTTTGACTGCTGCCAGTCACGAAGAATAGATTTGATTTCTATAAAAATAGCTGCGGGTGACATAGCTCCACGAGAATCCTTTACCTTTTAGCACGTCCTTTCCCGTAAAAAAATTGCCACGATTATTTTTAACAGCACTGGCATCTGCTGAAAAATGGAAGAATGCGAGAACAGCTGGATAGATTGCCCAATGCTGAAAAAAGGACAGCCGTTGCCATCGCTCGACTTAACTACCAGCAAGTTGGCGGACGATCGTGCGGCACAGCCAGCTGCGTCAAAAAAGGGTCTCTAGATCTGCGGCACGCTGTGAACGTTTCGATCGTCCGCCATCTTGCTGGTAGTTAAGTCGAGCGATGGCAACGGCTGCCCTTTTTTCAGCATTGGGAAAGGGTTGCGCCTCAAAGGGTTAATTCACGAAAATTTTACTGTCCGCAGTGATGCCGAAATATTTCCCTTATTTGACGAATATCCGTTTCTTTTTTCTCAAGTTGAAGAAACTTCTTCAGATTCAACGAAATTTTTTCTACTTCTTCAGATTTTGAGGAAGAATTTACGGAAATATAACGTTTCCAAGGAGTACGGAAATTATTCGTTGAAAAATGAGGAATAAATTAGCGTATAAAGACGCACTCTCAAAAATTATTTCTTCAAATCGCGTAAATTTTTCTGGAGCAGTGTTGCCAGAATATCTCCTTTAATTGTCGAATATCCGTTTCTTTTTTTTCTCCCCTGTCAATTGAAGAAACTTCTTCAGATTCATTCAACGAATTTCGTTCTTCTTCTTCAGATTTAGGGAAGAAGAATCCACGGAAATATTACGTTTCCATAGAGTACGGAAATTATTCGCTCAAAAATAAGGTATAAGTTAGTGTATAAAAATGAGTTTTTCTGAAAACATAAGCTTCAGCAATTTTTTATTCAGCTATAGGTAGCGTTGCTATCAATCCCACTCTACCTTTGCTCCAAAAGTTTGTTATATCTATAAAAAAAACACGCGAAGAGTTATTTTTGCTTCATATTAATGGTAAATATATTTTAATTTTTATAAAATGCATACCTGCCTCATCGGCTCAGAGGGAGTAATGTTAAACTTGGGAAGAATTTGCAACTAGCACCGCAGAACTGACATTTCTCCAACGTTTCGCTTCATCTCCTTTCTAGTATTACTCCCTGGCTTCAAGGGAGAGGTGATAAGTATGGCGTAGCATATTGCACCGGTCAACAAAAAAAAAAATTGGGGGGGGGGTCTGCTCTCATGCTTAAATTCTGATTCTAGACATTGAAAAACACTTAAATTTACATTTTTAGTTCTTAAAGTTTGCTTTTGTGTGATTTACGTCGATAAGTATATTTTAATTTATTTCATATACGAAAGATGGCAGCACTTTGATTAACCCGACAGTAAACTGTATTATTATTTGTAACTCTGTAGTATTGCTTGTAGTATTATTTGTAATATTATTATTTGTTTGTATAATTATTTGCTCATACAAACATAAAAGAAATACAAATAATATTCACTTTTAGACATTAATTTCTTATTATTTTACATTTATATGTTATTGTTTATCACAAATCTTGAATAAAAGAGACTGGATATATCCACGAAAAACTATTCTGATCATAATTTAGAGTGGAATTATTTAAAAAAATATATAAATCAGTGATTTTTGCCAAAATTTGAAAGATTGCTTTAATTTCTACAAAAGCAAACTTTCATTAAAAAAAAAATATTGGTAAAATCATACAAAATGGTGCGCACCCCATGTAAACATGGCGACAGTCGCTGGAGCTTGGCGGCCGCCAAACTCCAGCGACTGTCGCCAACCATTTTCCACGATCAGCACATTAAAATTGCACATATATTCCACTAAAAATGAGCAACCAGTGGACCGTTTTTAACTAAAAAAACCTCAGTGGATTCAGCAACCTAGTTGTACAGCTATCTAAACTAGGCAACCAGTGGTCCGTTTTTAACTAAAAAAACCTCAGTGGATTCAGCAACCTAGTTGTACAGCTATCTAAACTAGGCAACCAGTGGCCCGTTTTTAACTAAAAAAACCTCAGTAGATTCAGCAACCTAGCTGTGAAGCAATCTAAACTAGGCAACCAGTGGTCCGTTTTTAACTCAAAAAAACATCGGTGGATTAAACAATTAGAATAGCACGTAAATAGCACTTACGAAAACATAAAACACATCGAATATCAATTTAAAATTCACATTAAAAACCTTAAACATTGAAAAGATTCGTTAAAAAAGAGCACTTACCTTTATTTTTTTTTAAATAACCGCTCAGAAATGTCCCCAACACCCACCGGCTTATAACGTAACACCAGCATGCTTTCTTTTATTTAGCTCTATATTCACACCATATTTCTATCAAACACACACAAAAGAACGCTCCTTTTCCTTTCAAAACATAAAAAAACTCCATATTCCACACATAAATACTGCATTAATACGAAATTCCCCGAAACGCTTACTAATCTACGATAAAGAGTCCGTAAAACAGAATCAAAACCACAAGGAAAATCAAACATTAACTTAATCCACTCTATCACCAGCCACAAACAAACAACTATCGTCATTCAATTAGCACTGAATGAAAATCCCATACTTCAATACACCCCCTGTTTCTCTTCGGTTACTAGTCTAAACAATCACCGGCAGGGTACTTCACTCCAGCTGAGCATCGCCCATGACGGCGCCAGAGCCAACGCCAAATCAATTTGTAAACAAAACATCAAAATGTAAACAGCACCGTATACGGAATATAGTCCAAAATATTTTCCTTAGTTTTGGCGTAGGAGAAACTAAAATTTAACATGTAGAAGTCAGACCCCCAAAAAAAGTCTGGTCGTGTTGAGCAGTGTTATCAGAGATGAGTGTCGCTCTTTTCTTCTTAACTTTCGTTTTTAATATTGTAGTAGTATCCCTGGTTAACACCTATTCAATCTCATCACTTGAAAAGAGAAGACTCCCCATCTTTGACCAATGTTTCTTCCCAGAATGATTCTTTGTAGCTCCGATGGACCCCAGCGTTGCACTTGCGCAATCGCCGAGCCAAGATAAAGCGGAGAAAGACAGAGCTAAGTGCAAAGAATTCGTGGAATCGGTAGTTCTTCCTTGCTGATCGACCGAAGCTCATGCGCGCATCAAGATTTTTCGTTGGTTTATAGAATAAAGATTCACCACGAAGATTTACTCACCCACATTCCATTGAGCATTATACAGGCAAGGGATAATATTATATCAAGAAATCAGAAAAGATCGTGGAAAAGATAAAGATCCATCTTTGCATAGAGATGGTTTGCTGGAATGGATGTTGAATTTTTAGTACTTGTTTTAAATTTACAATCACCGCAATGTTACCCACACACACATTTTTGCATCCCTTTCAAAAAGTTTCCTTCTATCCATTAATTGCATGCTTCATAATTTTCTGCTTCTGGATTGGCTCACGGTGGCTTGTGGTGACCCTTTTTTGTTTCCCTTTTGACCCTCGTGTCCCCTTGTGACCCTTTTTTGACGCAGCTGGCTGTGCCGCGCTGCCAACTGTCGTCAAAAAAGGGTCTCTAGATCTGTGGCACGCGATGAACGTTTCGATCGTCCGCCATCTTGCTGTAGTTGAGTCGAGCGATGGCAACGGCTGCCCTTTTTTCAGCATTGGGAAAGGGTTGCGCCTCAAAGGGTTAACTAAATATTCGGCTGGTCCATCTCGTCCGGTGGTCCATCCATCATCTATCCCAGAATTACCCTATTATTTATTTACTCTGATTTAAAAAAAGTAGATTTCTCATCTAATTTCCTTGTCTGACAGAGAAATATATTTTAAAGGCGTAAAAAGATCTGATTTGCTATAGTAAAGGCTTCGTAGACAAAGCTCGATATTAAGAAGCGTTCAACTTTACAGTTTCATGGGATGCAAAGTCATCCGATGTCGGCCCTCCTCATATTGTAATAGATTAACGGACCAGGGGACGGGTAGATTAAGTGGAATAAAGTCTGTGTACTCAACACCATTCGATACACTAATCCCCGAGCTTTCCTACACCCTCCCCTCTACTTTCCACTCCAGCGTTCGTTGCCTTCTCCCCCGTCCATAGCAGCCGCAGCAATATAGTGCCGTAATTTTAGACGGCGAGAGAGGCAAAGTTAGGTCGTGATACAAAAATGAATTATTGCACCAGGGATTGTATAGGGAATAAATCTGTGTGCAGTAGAACCTCTTAGATCCGGAATCACAGGAACTTTACCGTTTCTGGATTACAGAAATTTCCAGATTATAGGAATCATGTAATATAAATCACGAAAATAAAATAAAATAAAATAAAATAAATTTAAAAATAAAATAAAATAAAAAATCTGGAGTGACTCGACTTTCCGAACGCTTACGATTAAGATCATTACCAAGCATTTAAATAAATTTTAATCAATAAATAATTTAGCAAAAATTGTTCATTCGTTTTTTTCAATTTGATCTCAATGGAATGTACCGTTTAAACGCTAGCGCACTTTCAATAATTCCCCCCCCCCCCGTAGGCCATAATGTAAAGGAAATCTTTGTCGTAGCCCTGTAAAAAAAAAAAAAAAAAAAACTATGAGTCCTATACGCACCAAAATCAATACCGGTCTTACGTTGGTGGTTTATAACATGTATACCCAATTTGAGTTCAATTGAATGCACCGTTTAAACGCTAGCGCACTTTCAAGAAGTTTTCCCCCATAGGCCATAATGTAAAAGAAATCTTTGTCGTAGCCCTGTAGAAAAACTATAAGTCCTATACACACCAGAATCAATACCGGTCTTGCGACGGTGGTCGCAAGACCGGTATTGATTCTGCGTATTATAACATATATACGCAATTTGAACTCAATCGAATTTACCGTTTAGGAGCTATAGTGTTCACTCACATACGCACAAACACATGCATACATACATCTCGTAAAAATAGCATAAATAAATTCAGAAGACCTCAAAACGTGTCAATACACCAAAATATCGAAGTCGAAATTTTTGATGATTACAATAATTTCCTAACATGGTACATGTTCGGAAACTGAAAATTGTAATAGTCATGTAAAGTTGTCAAAAAAAAAAAAAAAAAAAAAAAAAAAAAAAAAAAAATGGACGGACCTTTCTTGAATAGGGGGGAAAAAAAAAAAGAAGAAACTGTATAAACGGAAAATAAGAATCACTTATTGAGGAATTATGCACAGCAGAAAGATGTCATTTTTTAAAAAATGCCTAAAAACGTCTGTCTTTCGGTTTGTGTGACATAACTGGATTATGCTAATTCCGAATTTTGTCCGGATCATTGAAACTGCGGAGTTTAGAAGTCCGGATTTGAGAAGTTCTACGAACAGTGTTTATATCGCGCATGGTAATGTACAAAGATGCACGTTTTTTGACCATTTCGCTCAATATTATTGAATTGTGAATTTAAGCACATTGGCTAGAAAATTTTATTTGTTTGTTTGCGAGAGAGAAATCAAATGTCACTTCATTGGCGGTTACAGCTTTCTCGAATCGATTCCTTAAACGGGAAAATTCTTCCCTTTTAAGCAAAAGAATAAGCAATCATATCATACACATATAATAATCTACATATTCGTAATTCTCAAAAATTGTTTATATAGTTATCGAGAGAAATTTTGGAGCTACAAATTTACAATGCATGCAACGAATAGAAGGCAGATTCAATGGAAAAAGAATGTTCCACTAGCGCAGAATATTGTTTTGTTTGCGTGGATGGTATGGTGGAATAGTTTTGTTTGGGTAAATGGTGGAACTGTTTTGAATCTGAAGAAGGATAGCTTTGCACCCTCCGAAATGCTGTTATTGTCCACAGGTATCCTTTTGTGTGTGTTGTCCTATTAATATTATAAATGCGAAGGTTTGTCTTTTTGTATGTTTGCTACTCTTTCATGCTGTAATGGCTGAACGAATTTGGATATGGAATGGGAGCGATAGTTGATTCCCCAAATTAACCCATTTGTGCCTGGATATTTTTGCGACTTTCTTCGATTTTCACTGATAACAGAAATAATAGATAAATTTCTGATGTCAACTTCTTGAACAAGGGATGATTTCTTTTAAAATCATTATGCATAAAAACCGAAATATCAACATCCTACTTGGTCATGTTAAAATATTTTGTAAAGTTGAGGCTCAATACTCATGAATAAAGGCTAGGAAAAATAAATAACGTTTTCGACTAATAGTGAAAATGCCGTCCCAAAAAAGGGACACTAGGCATAAATGGGTTCATACATATAGGCTACATTTTATCCCGAGAGGCCTCACCATGGCACAGTGGTTATGCCTCTGAAAATGGTAGACGGCCGAGGTGTGAAGGTCCCGGGTTCGAGTACCATCGCGCGGCTGTCCATCTAACGGTCTGGAGTTTTGGTAGGTTTTCTCTAGATGTAACGTGAATACGCGTTAGAACCCCTTAGAAAGTCCTCCTACCAAGGCACTCCCCATCCTAGGCAGATACCCCGCGTGCAGGTTTGCCTTAAAAAACACAACCACAACCACTATCCCGAGGAAAGAAAATATATTGTTTCTGAGGTTTTAGAGCAGGTGTCGACAGATGGCGCTGATTTGCCGTACGACAGCGATTGCTGCATGGTAGTAACGTACAAACATATTCGTAATTTTGAACATGCATTTATTTTCTTGATAACAATTCTATTCAAAATGTCACATTTGTAATCGATTACTAATGCAATAATTATTTTTAAATGATGAAACATTTAAAAGTTAACTGAAAGTATTGAAATGTAGTCTTACACAGCAAAATTATCTAGAAATGGAAAAAAAAACCCGCATCGATATTAAAAATACTGGAATTTATGAAAATCAAATCAGATCAATGCATCAGTGATTGACATCATCTGACAACCAAGGACTTATCCAGTGAGGGGGGGGCAGGGGGCCAGGACACCCCCCTCTTCGAAATTTCAGTTTTGTTAACAAAATAATAATGGTGAAGTATTTTTGTGAAAAATTCTGCCTTTTTCACCGTTTGGACCCCCTCCGAAATTTTTTTCTGGGTACTTCCCTGCTGACAATATATTTTTTAGAGACAAATTATACCCCTAACTCCTAAAGCCAGCTAGTTTCACATAGTTTTAATTATTTTTACCTTTTAACCTTACAATGCATGATTTTTTAAAATGGACTGAAAAAAGTATTGTAACTTCATTTAGACTTACCTATGCTATGTAAAAAATATTTTTTTTTAAATTTCAGTATGTAGTTTACCAGAAAAATCACGAAAAAAAGTTCAAATTCGAAAAATTAGAATGTGCACCCTATAGCCGTCATAAAACAAAATAAAGTAATATAGCCTAATTCTACTTCATTGAGTCCTATACTACTGTTTTTTAATTCTTTTGTATTTATTTTCATTTAGCAATAAAAATTAGAAGCAATCAAAAATTCGGGGAAAATGTGTTCAGTGAACTGGATGCACACGCTATGAATTCATGCATGTTTGCTCAAAAAAAAAATAATGTTGCCATACTTTTTTTAAAAACTAAAATTTATTTCCATAAGGTCTTATATTTATTTTGAATGCAAATTTTAGACAAAAACTACATTCTTTTTATTACGGAAAAATGAAGAATGTATTCAATTGGCTACAGTATGCGCTGTAGGGTTAACTAATACACCAGTTTTTCTTTGTCCAACGTTCTGGTTAATACAGTAGACACCGGTTATAACGTACTCTCACGGGACCTTAAAGTGTTACGTTATAGCCGAAGTACGTTATAAGTAGTACCGCCGGTAAGATTCAGTATTACACAAAAAAAAGGAAGTGGGCTCGTAATTTCATTGTAATACGTGTTTTAAACAGGTCTGATTTTTAAACAGAGAAAATTCTTTATTACTTACAATTTTTATAGAGATAAATAATCTGTAATTTTCTTTTGTTTTAAATGGCCAGATGCTACTTTAAAAATACCGTTTTGGATATCCATAATAGACTTTTGTAGAGTCTCTGCATCATCATTTCGGCATTCAAAAAATCGTGATCATGTTTTTGCAGCATTCAATGCGTCGGGTACGCTTGGTATAGGCTCCTCTGTTTCATCTTCACTATCGTCAAAAATCATTATAGATAGGGCTTTTCAGGAGGCATTTACATGGATGAATGACAAATAAAAAACATGGGTCTTGTTCTTAGCCCCACCTAGCAGGGGTAAAAGATGAAAGATCGCTCCCTTCATTCATGCACAATTCATCTGGCTAGAGAATCTGAAAATTGACAACGAGTGTTTTCGAAGATACTGAAATTTCTCAGAACAAGGAAATAAAATTCTTAAGAAAAGCAAAATTTTATTTTTGGCTTTGGGTATAAAAAAATACATTATAGCCGAAGTACGTATTAGGTTGTAACGAAAGTTTTCCGCCACTACAAGTATTGCCTGCAGATGCAGTTCGCGTTGGTGTCTTTGCCAATATTTTGCAAAACGATTTTTGTTATTTGAAAGAAAAGACTTGTTTCAGAGCACTGTGTTGTGAAATCTGTAAAACAATATCGTTATGATTAAGTATAAGGTGTCTAAAATGGAACTACCACGCTACCAGATTGATCCATCATTTACTCTCAGTTCTGTCGCAAAAAGTCAGCTACAGAATGCCACTGAATCATGTGTACAGCTTAAGGTACTACTGTTGTATCATATGACACTGTGAAGATTTGGTACCGAAAGTTCAAAAACGAGGACTAGGATATTAAAGAAGCAGAGCGCTCTGACCGGCCTACTGATGCTGATGAGACCCGCCTACGAGAATTTGTGGAAGAAGATAAAATATTCATCCACGAGAGCTAGCTAAAAGAGTTAGACTTTAGTGCCATGTCCATTAGTCGCGCTAAGTATCGCACAAACTTGACATATAAGGCCAATAGCTGGATACCGTGTGAGCTGACTCAAGCAAATCTGGCGGAAAACTTTCGTTACAACCTGATACTTTTGTTAAGTACGTTTTAACCGAAGTTACCTAACATTACAAATACAGGACTTCACTATCATTCATCAGTTATTTTAGCTGATGTTCCTCATATTTTTGCAGGTCTGGTTCCAGAACCGGCGTGCGAAGTGGCGCAAGGCCGAGCGCCTCAGGAAGGAGCGGGAGGAGAAGAGCCGACCCCTCCTGGAATCGGAAGGCGGCGGGGGAGTGGACGACCTGAAAATCGCCGGCGACTCCGGGGAGCAGCAGGAGTCGCTGGTGGCAGAGTCTCCCCTCCTCCGATCCGATTCCGAAGACAGCAACCAGGAGTGCCGCAAGGAGCAGCACCATTGCTCCGACGGGGAGTGCAGGTGGAGGTGCCACGACAAAGGAGCAGCCGAGGAAGGCAAGGATGTAAGTCCGCCTGGTGGTGGTGGTGGTTGGCCAGATCTTTTGTGTCTTTTGTTTTTTGCTACGCACGTACCATTATGCACACTCTCAGAAAAATTCGTCTTTATCCCTTTGAGGCGCAACCCTTTCCCAATGCTGAAAAAAAGGGCAGCCGTTGCCATCGCTCGACTTAACTACCAGCAAGATGGCGGACGATCGAAACGTTCATCGCGTGCCACAGCTCTAGAGACCCTTTTTTGACGCGGCTGTGCGTCAAAAAAGGGTCTCTAGAGCTGTGGCACGCGATGAACGTTTCGATCGTCCGCCATCTTGCTGGTAGTTAAGTCGAGCGATGGCAACGGCTGCCCTTTTTTTCAGCATTGGGAAAGGGTTGCACCTCAAAGGGTTAATTCATTAATTAGGCAAAAACTTAATTAATGATTTATTCATTAATTAAGTTTTTTTAATTTTTGAATTATTTTAAAAATGATTTTTCCTTTTTATTTTTACACCTTTAGCGGGGGCTGTATCCGCTCCCTGGGTGCATCTATGCAAGTTTTTCAGAGTGGCGGATCCAGAAAAGTTTCAGAGGAAACACGATAAGTGTGATGAAGCGTTTTATCCCAGATATTTTATTCATTTTTTCCTGATCATTTTTATTCTTGAGAACCCGTGTTTAACTTGTTCGCTCAAGGAGAAGACTCTCGGTCTGTGGCAAATGTTCCTTCCTAGTTGATCTCTTTGAATGATTCACCGGGGCCCACCGTTTCGCTAGCGCAATCAGTAGGTTCTGTTGGAGCATTCAAACATCCTTGTTGGGAAGAAACACTGGTCACAGAAGGAGAGTCTTCTCCTTTGCGTCTTTTCACCGATAAGAGCAAGAAGGTTAGAACTGGGTGAGATAGTAGGTTAAACTCTCTGAGAAATTGAGAGATTTTTTTTAAATTTCAGTATGCCCCGTGCCCCACCTTCTTAGGATCCGCCACTGTGATGCACTTACTATTATGAAAGTGCTCTAACAGAAATCACGTGGCAGTCAAAGAAATTAAGCCTGATGAATTTAAAATAAGTGGGGGCATTTTTAATATTTCTTATCTCTTCTGCAATGTAATAGAGGTTTAAATTTTCAATCTAAAGTGAACAATATTGTGACGACTTACTCAAGTACGTTTCGTTTGTCCTACACAAATATAACTTGTCCGACAGCGTCGCTCATCTTTTTAAAGACCTCATCACAGGTCGTTCAATTGGATTTGAAAGAATAGTGTAGACGTATTGCCAAACAGTACATGTAAAACAGTACGATTCATTTATTTGCAGTTTTATTGTTAACTTTAAACAAGTCAGATGTGCTGTAAATATATTCTTCAAGCTTCCCTCTGAAGAATGCGCAAAGCTTAACAAGGCAAGAGATTCACACCTTGCCACATGAAGAGTACCCCTCGTTTCATATATATGTTTCAGCCGTCTTCTCGAATGATAGTTTATCCTAAATCTTTTATACTAACATACATACAATTTTTACATTCGTTTTGCACGTTTTAAAATTAGCATTTGCTTTGTCCTACTGCTTGACACTTTATAATAAAAACATATTTGTTTGGCAGCCAAAGAACAAAATTATTCTGTAAGGATCTGCACTAAAATTATTGTTCAAATTTCCAATTACAGTGAGTATTGCATCTAATACTCACTACTTTTTGCGTTGATAAATACTTTTTAAGCTAAATTAAAAACGGCTACAAAATTACTTGGGATCCTCATTAGGTAGATTAATCCAACATATTTTTAGAAGATACTATATCTGGATGGTGCCTCATAACTAATACACTGAAGACATTCAAAGGGTGTCAAATATGTAGCAGCAGTTAACTCTAAAATTGTCGGGCAATGTCTCTAAACATCGCCTTCTTCTCAACTATCACGTAAGTGGAGTTATTATTAATAACGGTTTTTTTAGTACTATCTCTGGTATTTATTTACAACCGTCACACTTCTTTAAAAATTATACCTATATTTGATAAACAAAAATATGCTCCCATGCTGATATGATTTAAACTGTTTTCAAGGTGATTTTAACTGACACTTTGCTTTTCTGCATGGACACTCTAAAACTATAATAGGGCGACAAATCATTTTAAGAAATAAAATAGCATCCATAACACCCATCTTCGAAAGGAGTAAATATATTCAATCTCTATAAAATTGTTAAATGTTCAAAGTAAAGTAATTATTTGGGATTTTATGACTTGATATGATAAGTGCTGACTTTTCCCAAAACAAATCTGTTAAAATAGCAACATTTTTACTCTCAGGGATTGAATGGTTTCGTAACCCGTAGGGAGTGAATGCTTTGGCTGCCATTCCATTCCTTGGCAGTAACAACCTCTCTTATCATTTCAAAGTGTAAATTTTGCACATTAGCGCTCATAATTTAATACGGTAAACGTGATTATTTATGTAGGAAGCTGAAGGCTGATTACAGTTAAATAAATAAACAAACTAATAAAAAAAATACCTATTAATTATCAAACAAGCCCTTTTGGCTAAACAGCACTTATGCTATACACACACTCAAAATCTATAGAACAACCCAATCTTTATATTTTCACGTAGTTAATAAATTTTGCGCGTGCAACTTTTTGCTATGCATTTTAAGATCATGAAATGTCTTGTTTTAAATAAAACCAGTGAGTTAATTGGAGTCAGTGACTAACCTGAAACCAGTGAGTTTATTGGAGTCAGCGACTAACCTGATCCCACATTTATCTTTATATTTTCACGTAGTTAATAAATTTTGCGCGTGCAACTTTTTGCTATGCATTTTAAGATCATGAAATGTCTTGTTTTAAATAAAACCAGTGAGTTAATTGGAGTCAGTGACTAACCTGAAACCAGTGAGTTTATTGGAGTCAGCGACTAACCTGATCCCACATTTATTAGGTAATTTCAAATGAAACCCATCTGTCTCTCAACGCGCCATCTAGTCAAGGAGATCACCTGCAATCTAAAATAGATTCACCAAGCGATGATCCTAAGATGGACGAAATGGATCCCGTCAAAATGTGCTCGACCCTGCCCAGCGGATTCTCTCCGTCAGTTACAGCAGCCTTGTACAAGGACTACTTTCCAGCTTTAAGACCAACAAGACTAGTTCCTCCTCCTCTATGGTCTACTCTAAGAGACTGGTGAGTCAGGAATCAAACACTCATTTTCATAAAATTCAACTATGATTCAATGACCACAATTGCAATGAACTGCAAGGATCATTTTTAGCTGTTGTTTTTAAGTTTCCGATTTGAGTGTAGACTATATAGACTTATATAGACAAGTATTGGACTAATCAAATTAAATGATTTGGTGTTTCCAAAATGTAGCACGCATATACAGGGTGAATCTAAACTCTTGGGTAAAACTTTAAGGGGTGATAGGGCACATAATAAGGAATCAGAATCACATAGCAATGTGGGGTCGAAAACGCAGTTTCCACTTACCTGGTAATAATCACTTTGTGAAAAGTATTGAAGTGTTCGTCTAATTTCTTAACCAAGTTTCATAAACAATAGGCTCGTCTTCAAAAATTTCATCCGTGAAATAAAATAGTATTTTTTAAACTATGAATTTTAGTCTTCTGTTTTCGGAGAAAAATACATTAGTTTCTGACGAACAATGGCCGGAAAGTGCACTGTTGTTTCAGCACTTTTTCCAAAGTGATTATTAACAGCTACATGAAGACGATGTTTCCTGCCCCACATTGCTGTGTGATTCTGATTCCTTATTTTGTGCCCTGTCACCTCTTAAAGTTTTGTCTAAAAGTTTAGATTCACCCTGTATATTCATTGAAATGAATAAATACTCTTGACCGCTCGTGGTAGATCTGACTTCATTTTGAATAAGCATGAGTACATGCTATAATTAATCGTAATGAAATGTCAATTGCAAAGAAATACACAATTTATTTTGTTGTTATAGAAAAAAATATTTTAAAAAAAAGTTACGAATGGAGTATAATATGGAATAGTCGGGTAATATGGAATAGATGGTTTAAACCGATGAAAAGCAATTTATATTGCTTCATATATAGTTATTTGTTACTATAAAACAAATTTTTATGTTTTGTAGTTTAAATCATTATACTGGAGTCATTTCTGCTTCGAGTCGATTTAGAAAAGTTGTAGATATAATTTTCTTTCTTTGCTCCGATACAGTCATGGTGAGCCCACAGAGAACAGCTGGATCTTTGAATCCAAACTTATCGTCGTTGATCATTAGAGAATTTTTCGTGACAAAAGATGCATTCAGCGTCTTTGTTTTCCGGGTCTTTAGTGGATGACATGAAACCCATTACAATATTACCCAGTATTCCATAATACCCGACACGCCATCTCGGAAAACGAACCTTTAAAACTAATTGGCAAAACACTGTCATCTAAAAAATAACCACAGTTCAACAAACTACCATTCTCTTAGTGTACATTATGCGTAACATCCATGTTCATGTCACGTGTTTACTAGTAAGTTAAAATGTTTGAAAACTTATCTACAAAAACTCTTGAAAATCACAAAACATACTTTGTTCTGTAGCGAGTTTTACGGCAACAGAGAGCGGTCAACTCTTACTGCATTGTAAGAAGGGAATCTTTCTTGAGTTGTTCATGGTATTCCCTTGTGGCAATAGCAACTAACAGAGCCAAAAACTCGGTATTCCATATTTCCCGACTATTCCATAATCACCTCCTCTCCTCTACCACTAAAAAAGCATCGCAGTTAAAAATAAAATAATAAAGCTGTTTTTTTTTTAATTTAGAAAGGGGAGGGGGATAACAAATTTATCTTTAATTTTAAGAGTTATTTAGGTTAAAAATGTATGAATGAATTTTTTTTTCCAATTTTATCAGATGCTATTGCATTCCGCAATATTTTCAGTATATTAATTCTGAAAAAAGGACATAACATTACAAAATAATTTTCATTTATGGAAATTTTACAGAGTTTTTTAAGATTAAACAAGTGTTCGTCATGATAATTCTTTTTATTTTTTCTTTGGTCATTATGTTTCTGATTTCTTGCTAAGCCTATACTCGAGCTAGATATCATTCAAAGGTAGTACATTCTGTGAAAAAACTAAAAAATGTAAAAACATACCATCAAATCTCCATGAAACAGCAATACAGTGGGCCGGTCACATGTGTGGAAAAAAGAAGTATAAGATTTTTTGAAATAGAAATTGGAAATATTTACAATCGTTGATACTCTCATTAAGGGCTGCACACAGCATATTATTGTAAATATAAAGACAAAAATAGAGGACTTCGGTGAGTGGTTTTGCAACAGAAAACATGAGAAAGCAATTACACAGGTACATATACAGTGAAATCCCTATCTATTTTGACCACCCTCGGGAAGAACAAATCTGGTCATCTTATAAAGGGGTCACTTTATGAAGGCGCTTTAAGAGTGGTGCAGTTTCTAGATCTTATTCTTAATCCGACGCGCATTTTGCAAATAAGAGGAAACTCGAATTCAGTGAGCGAAAAAATTCTTAAGAGTCGATGTTAATACAAATATATAATTCAAATTTTTGCTATTTTTTTAACTGTGTAAGAAACTTTATAAGTTTCACAGTTTGATTTACAGTTATTTAGACAGTAAAATGTTTATTTGATGCTAACTAACTCTGAATCATGCGTGTACTTAATAGCTCATTTTGCTGAAAATCTATTATATTTTCAAAATTGTTTTTCTTTTTCTCTGTCCTTATCTATCCTGCCCAGAGTCACAAATTAGTTACATTTCTCTACACAGCTATGTCTGAGGCGTCTAATTTGAATAATTTTACTTTCAAAAATAATAACAGGGGAAACCTTCTCTCCGAAGATGGACCACACTATGAAAATGTAAAATTAACTTGTTGGATGAATAAAATGCTTTAAAGATCAGTAAATAATAAAATAATTAAAAGGATAAGCGCAATCAATTTCGACAAAAAATTAAGAAAAAGTTTAATATGAATATAATGTATTCCAATTGCATTTGACTCATTTACAGTTATTCAGACAGTAAAATATTTATTTGATGCTAACAAACTCTGAATCATGCGTGTACTTAATAGCTCATTTTGCTGAAAATCTATTATATTTTCAAAATTGTTTTCTTTTTCTCTGTCCTTATATGTCCTGCCCAGAGTCACAAATTAGTTACATTTCTCTACACAGCTATGTTTGAGGCGTCTAATTTGAATAATTTTACTTTCAAAAATAATAACAGGGAAACCTTCTCTCCGAAGATGGACCACACTATGAAAATGTAAAATTAACTTGCTGGATGAATAAAATGCTTTAAAAAAGATCAGTAAATAATAAAATAATTAAAAGGACAAGCGCAATCAATTTCGACAAAAAATTAAGAAAAAGTTTAATATGAATATAATGTATTCCAATTGCATTTGACTCATTTACAGTTATTCAGACAGTAAAATATTTATTTGATGCTAACAAACTCTGAATCATGCGTGTACTTAATAGCTCATTTTGCTGAAAATCTATTATATTTTCAAAATTGTTTTTCTTTTTCTCTGTCCTTATCTATCCTGCCCAGAGTCACAAATTAGTTACATTTCTCTACACAGCTATGTTTGAGGCGTCTAATTTGAATAATTATACTTTCAAAAATAATAACAGGGAAACCTTCTCTCCGAAGATGGACCACACTATGAAAATGTAAAATTAATTTGTTGGATGAATAAAATGCTTTAAAGATCAGTAAATAATAAAATAATTAAAAGGATAAGCGCAATCAATTTCGACAAAAAATTAAGAAAAAGTTTAATATGAATATAATGTATTCCAATTGTATTTGACTCATTTAATCAAATGTATATATTATTTAGCAAAAACTTTATTACAGGGGTATTCAAATAAAATTGCTAATATCAACATCAAAAGGAATGTCTCAGGAACAAAGCTTCATTTTTATACATTCCGGCATTTCCGTGTGATCATTCTGATTGATACGGATGAGAATAAACTCGTAACAAACAGATGCATATTCAAAGAGTTCTGTTGAATACCCTTGTTTCACCTGACCAAAGGGCTTTTTGTCCGAGTATTTTTTAGGTATGATACTGCCCAAAAAATCCTTGTTTTGTGAACATTTTCAAGATTTTTATCCTTACTTTATAGGTCACATGATTAAGATTACAAAACTGTTTTATTTTTGTTTCTACGATAACTAGGAGCTAAATTATTCAAAAAATAATGAACCTAAAGGATGGTATTTTGTAGTGTTAAAATTTTTAAACGCGTTTTTTGAAAAAGTGTGTTTTTCGTAAATTTTCTGTACGATAAATGCCATACCCCATAACGCGTTTGAGATATTGACTTGAAATTTTCCCAAGATATTTTGGTCATTACTATCTGTGTTATGAAGCAGAATATGATATTTCTGTGCTCATTTATTGATTTTACAGCCATTTCTTTTCTTTAAAAAATACTAAGTTTTCATAAAAAAATGACATATTTTCACAACTATTAGAACTTTTGTTCTTTTGGTTCATAACACAGATAAATATGTTATTTATGTTCTGTATAAATGTTACCAAAAAATATTTATTGGAGTTGGTTACAGATAGTGTGGCGTAAATACACTTTTTTACCAAAATTTCACTTAAATTTGCCAATATTTCAAACTTTACATTGAATTTCATTAAAAGTGCGTTTAAATTTTTTTGTTTTACGACCCATTTTAATAAAAAATTAATATATTTATCATTAAAATTTTACTTTTTAAAATCAAAATGCCCCTGAAGTAATCTTATACCTTAAAAGATGAAGTTTATGCACGAAAAGGGCAACAGTTGACAAATTAAAAAGAGCTATTGAAAGAGAATATGCCTAAATACGCCATGAAACAGTATCGATTTCTTTGTTTTATCAATTGCTCTTTAGTATAGAACTTTGGGCGAAAAGGAACAGCGTAAAAATCAACATTTACACAAAGTTAAAAAAAAAAAAAAATAAGGCTTTAGGTTAAAAAGTACCAAAAATGGTATCAGCGAAAAAGTCGAAAGGGGAAAGTCTATAAGTGTAGTATAAAGACGTTTTCAAACAGGTGCAATTAAAATCTTGAATTTACTTATTTTTCCTTTTTAGCCAAACAAATAGTCGCCAGCACTGCATTGAAGCTTTGCTCTCCACACCGCATACGGATTTGCCAAGGTTTCCGTTCCCTCCACTGTGTTTTCCGTCAACGCATCCTTTGGCGTCTTCTCACCATTTGGCGACGAACAATTCCTCGCCAACATTTTTTCCTATTAAAGGTACTTTGCATTTCTGAATACTAACTTGAGGTGAGTTTATGATTCAAAGAAGAGAAAATATGCTAAATTTTATATTGCTGTTCGAATTAATGTTTGAGTAAGGTTTTTGTAATCCGCATAAGTAATTGATTGACAGCTTAGGTTTAAAATGAACAATTTAACAACAGGCTATTGAACACATTTTTTTATTTAGTCTGTACAATAATTGAATCGTTTATTTCTGGAAACTGCTAAGAGTGCTTTTTGAAACTTTCGGAGGGAAAAAAAAATCTCTTTAGGTAATAATTCTTGGCTCAACAAAATTTAAGTCATTAGTTAAATTGTAGAAGTGGATGAACCTGTGTAACTAAATCATATAAGTTACTCCTTAATTAAAATTGTAAAAATTATAATTTCAGTTAAGGTACAGTTCAGTTTCTGTTCAGTGTTTTAAGTTCAGTTATGCAGTAAAACTAATTTGTTCCCTGAAAAATAAAACATCATTGTTAAATGACTGGATTTTGGAGTTCTACTTCAGCTTTAAAAAGTATAAACACAACGTTATAAACTATATTTATTTATTTGAGGATAAAAGATTTCAGTTTGTATACTAATATTTTTCCTATTCCATGTTTACGTTACACTATTGTCTTACAATAAAAGCGCTTTTCTCATTCCTTGTTTATAAGAACATTCTGCATATAAAGAACTTTTTTGTTTGGCAATCAGGACTCGAGATATATCTCTGGTGTTTGAATTTTTAATTTGAATACTGTGCATTTGAATAGTACTTTTGAATGTGCACAGAGTAAATAAAAAGTAAATATGGTTTAGTAGTTGCGAATCGTATTAAATCCAAAAAAGGTTAACGGATTTTTCTAAACATACTTTTTTACGAACTACATAGTTAGGTTATTTTCTTTCTGCTTATTTGGATGAGAGTTAATAGGAAATAGTTAAGTTTATAATAGTTTATAATTAGAAATAGTTACAAGGTATAAACATTTATGATACAGATTTAAATTATGAAAACAATCAAAAATTTTAAATTAAAATACTACTAATATGCCTAAAATATTTTAAAGTATTTACTTTCCGTACGCTACAAAATTTCATGAATAGTTTTCTTAGTTTCTTTCTTTTTTTTTTTCTTCTTTCATTTCTGGACACCCAAGTATTAATTTAGTAAAATAAAAAGAATCTTTTAAACGTTGCTTTTACTAATGTAATCATGATTTTTTAAAGATAAAATAAAAGAAAAGCTAATTTGTAAAATACAAAAAATATATTTGTCTGTAAACTGTAGATCTGTTCGTGCTTTTTAACAATACAACAAGAAAAAAGTAAAGGTTTTTAAGTTATGACTTGAATGAATGATAAGAAAAAACAAACGTTTTGGACGAATAACACTAGATTTTGTTCCAGAATTAAAAGCTCTTAGTCCTCAATGATTAGAGATAAGCCTAAATTGCAGATATCACGCAACTCTAATGACTGAATTATGCATGTTAGATTTAAAGAATTGCGCACTCTGAGAAATATTTACCGTTGGTTTATGAGATTGAGAAAATTTGAGTCAAACGTTTTGAGTCTGAACATGAAAACTGATAAAGGGAATGAGTTCACTAGAAATTACACACCACTTGTTTGCTAAATTGCGAATAAAGAAATGAGATGGCGGTAAATAAATTCTATAAGGGTGCAGCCGTTAAAAAACAGTTATCTTTAAAAACGGTCAAAGTATTTATTTTTACTGACATTGTGTTGATTTGCATTCAGACGTGTTTAGTCTTTACTAATTAAAAAGCGAGCCATACAATCTAGCACTATTCTCCGACGGTTGATGGGAAATTTTCGGTTATTAGCTGCCAACTGGGGACACCCAGTGGCTTAGTTACTGACAGCTCTAACAATTTCGGGAGGTCGTTTGGCCAATCACAAGAAGCTCTTTGACTCTCCTCCTTAAGACTCCACATCAAATGAAAACAAGGCGGGGCAGAGTTGATCACCGACGACTTTCCAACAACCGGGGGAGAGTAGAGCTCTGGAAACGTTTCCTCATCGTTGGATATCCTTATCATTTAAATTCTGTTTCAGTAACTCAAGAAATAGGATAAGGGTTTATCCACTCTTATATGGATTTGACTTGAAAAATTGCGCCAAAAAACTAATTCACTTTTTCTTAAGAGGCTCCCAATCACAGGAGATTTATATGCATGGAATTAATATTGAATCAATATTGATTTTTTTTTTTTTTCGAACAAAAATATTGATCGAAAATAGCTTAGAAAATATTCTATATGAATTTCGTTACGGAGATGCAGCTCTGTGTTTTCATTAATTTTTACTTCCTTGTACGTAGTATAAGGAAGTAAAAATTACTTCCTTATACTACGTATAAGGAAGTACGTAGTATAAGGAACTACGTACTCCCTACGTACTCCTTCTACGGGTTTTAACCCTTAGAATTTTGAACTTTTGTATTTAGAACTATATTATAATATCTAACGGTTTTCAATATCTTTTTTGACAGCAATCGACTGGGAATTTATTTACAGGGTGAGCCAAATGACTTTAAATACATTAAGGTGTATGGATGCATTCAATTCATTGAAAGTCTGTGGTCAATGACTACTTTGGCTATCCCCAAAATCTCGCTGACTATCTCAAGTTTGCCGGCTTTTGGTGAAATATCGCCAAATAAAGTGTCAGAAGGAAATCTTTCAAATTGAACTCAGCTTGGCGATATCGAAATATTTGGCTAGAAATCGCTAAACCTTACTGTTATTCATATTTTATCTCTTTCAAACAAATAAGTTTAGAGGAAGTGCGTAAAAAACATTTTTGATTTAATAGACGTGCAAGGAAGTCATGTGTTGGACACATCAGATTTTTTTTTTCTTGTTTTTCCAATCGAGAGCACGAGAACACAATATTCATTTAAAATTTCAGTTCCATAGTTTGAATATTTTTTTTAGTTGCAGGGATAATAGACATTTATATGAGTACAGGATTTGTGAGAATTAGCAAAATCATTGTTGGGCTTTTTCTTGAAATAGTAATAGCAAAGTTAATCTTCTTCCTGAGAGTCTTGGAAAAAAGCAAAAAGGTAACATTGTTTCCTCCACAACAGGGACAGGCAGTTACGTACATAACAGAAGGGGAGGGGGGAGGGGTTGTAATCGATTTCAACCAATCATTGGAATTAAGTTTAACGTCATCCTCGCTAGTAGATAATGAGGGTGACGGTTTAATCTGTTCGTTCCCATTGTTGCAAAGACTCAATGTTGAATCCAATATCGCAATCCAGAATGGGTCTTGAGTGCTCTACTGGGACCCAGGTTTGTGCAACCACAACGCTGGGCACCAGCAGCCATCGTTGCACCTTTATGACGACGGGAAAGATATTGATGCTCTGTAACAAAAACTGGAGATCAGTGAGTGGAATTTTACCTCTCAGTCGCTCAGAAGATTACAGCATTCTTCCATGACTCAATTTTGACATGACCCGATTAATCTACCTATAGTAAATGATATCTTCCAACTTGGACAACTTTTTTTTGAGAACCACGAGTTCTAAATTTTCTGAGGTTTCCCTGTACATAAAAGTGGAATAGAAGCAATGATTCATCGTGAAATCTCAAAAACTCTAAGGCCCGTAAACTTTAAAAGTGGCATGCAAATTCAGCTTTGCTTCTAAGTGCTGTCTAAGAAGGGATATTCCGAAATTCTACTTCCAAACTGTTGAAATGGTGCTCAAAGAATAAGCAAATATTTCAGCTTAGCATCGCCAAGCGTATTTGTTACTGCTTTTAGTTTAAAGTACATTATTTAGAAATAATTTTAATAAGCGGTTTAATTTTACGTTATGAAATCTTCGTAATTTAACAAGTCCTGTCCTGTGACAAGCTATCTAGATACAGGAGTATCCGGCAAATAACACCCTGATTTCAAAGTTTAAAATCTCAAAAACAAAGATCAATAGAAAGGTGCAGCAAACGGTGTGTTCCATAGGTAAGCTGTGTAAAAATTTGTGAACAGAAGTTTCGAAGTAGTAATTACAAAAAACCGCTAACAGATGGCGTTGTAATCGTACGCCTCCATATTCTCTCGATCTGGTTCCTTGTGACTACGTTCTGTAGAACACATTAAAAGGTACTTTCTACTTGAACGAGCTTCAATCGCCGATGCGTGTGGCATGTGAATCACTTTCCGTTGACGCTTTACTGACTGTGATTTACACAGGATACGTAATGAACATACACATACCGTTTACTTCATTCGTTCTAGTGACCTTTGTTTTTGAGAATTTTAATTTTGAAATCAGGGTGTTATTTGCTGGACAACCCTGTACATAAATAAATAAAGCTGTAGCGAAATAAAACTCACACATTCATCTCTCATTATTTGTAATAACGTGTTATATAATAGGAGAGACAGGGGACAGTTGTAACATTTTGCACATTTTTATCAATATTTACATTAATGGAAAAAACTCGATGCAAATTCGAGATAAGCATCACGGAATCTTTGCAAACACTTGCATAACTGCAGTTTTGGAATAAGTTGGCATATGAGCATGGGTTTCAATGTTTGCACGTCAGTACATAGAGTGTTGCAATACAAATGTCCCATCCTGGGTCAGTTGTAGCAGCTTCATGGGGCAACTAACTGTAATGCACTTAAGTTTGTATTACTGAAAGCGAAAATGTATTTGGCATAACATTTCTAATCATACTTCTTAGAGATGCAATGCAACAGAAAAATGATTTTGTCCAGTAAGTTATATGATAGAGAAAGACAATGCTTTCAGACCGAAAACTTAGCAAAACAATTTATTACTCCGGAGAAACAAAAACACGTTGTCCATGATAGCAATGAGATATTTCAACTGATTTCGTTACCGCTTCTGTCCTTGAATTAATAGAGGGAGTTATGCCACACTGCCATATCCCTTAACTGTTGCAAGAAATACATCATGCATTAACCCTTTAACGTGCAGTGTTCCCGCTCTGGGAACGCCAAACTCTGACGTTTTGACTGTTGCTAGTCACGAAGAATAGATTTAATTTCTATAAAAATAGTTGCGGCTGACATAGCTTCACGAGAATCCTTTACTTTCTAGCACGGCATTTCCCGTTAAAAAATGGTCACGATTCTTTTTAACAGCACTGACATCGGCTGAAAAATGGAAGAATGCGAGAACAGTTGGATAGATTTTCGAATGCTGAAAAAAAAGGACAGCCGTTGCCATTGCTCGACTTAACTACCAGCAAGATGGCGGACGATCGAAACGTTCATCGCGTGCCACAGATCTAGAGACCCTTTTTTCGACGCTGGCTGTGCCGGCACAGCCAGCGTCGCAAAAAGGGTCTCTAGATCTGTGGCACGCGATGAACTTTTCGATCGTCCGCCATCTTGCTGGTAGTTAAGTTGAGCGATGGCAACGGCTGTCCTTTTTTCAGCATTGGGAAAGGGTTGCGCCTCAAAGGGTTAAATATGTAAAATATTACAATCGACCCGTACTACGTTCGACCCCAGTCTCCCCTAATCTGTGCAAGCTACGCATAAATACGCAAACATAATATGCATTTTTCTATTACAGTTCCTTTGTGTGCGTGCAGTTTTGGGCGTCATCTATCTCCATGTCCAGCCGGGCGCCCCAGTTCCTTGGTCAGTACGATTCCCAACAGCAACAACAACAACAACAACAGCAGCTCCGGGGACTCCGGGAGGAAAGTGTCGACGCATTTTCTTCCCTCTCTGCTCCGCCCTCTGACATCCTCACCCCCTGCATCTCCCGCTTCTGCTAGATCTGACACCACTTGATGCGCAGCGATGCGCCCCTGAGGTTCTCCCCCTCCACTGTGACTGTTGTTCGAGAGACTTCAAATGTGGGACGGCTCCAAAAATTATGTGAATAACGGAGCGAAAGCGATCAAAGGCAATAAACTCGTGTTAGAACGCCCCTCTTAGCCGATAAAGAACAAACGACGTTTCATCGGGTTGTGCATGAAGTTTCACAGTTTCGAATACGGAGTTTGTTTGTTGTGACCTTAACCTTTTACAGGCTGAATTCAGATCTAGGTTGTGTAGAATCTCGGTATAGCGAAAATTCAATTCGTAATTCTGGAATATTCGTTTAAGTGAAATTTCATTGTGACTGAATTTTTACTTAATGATTTTTTTTAATTAAAAATTTGCATCATCTTAAATGTTCATGAAAGGAAATTCGTAACTGTGTATTTTAAGTTACTCTTTATTTTCACATTTCAAGCTTTAGATCACGTATGGGATGCCTTTGGCCCGCTGGCCGGATGTGGCCAGCAAAGGCTTTCAATCCGGCCCGTGGAACAAATCAAACCCCAATATAAACCATTCAAAATGCCATGTAAATCTCAATTATACAATTCGCGAGTCCTTTAACATTCTAAAGTTTGGTCCGCAACTACGCCAACATCCTTAAATTTGGCCCACAACTTTCCAGAGGTTGCCCATACCTGCTTTAGATAATGACACTAGCTGTTTAACCCATTTGCATCATAAGGGAACATTACAGCATGACATTTTTTTTCCAGCAAAAATTTGCATTCGTTAATCTAAAGTGTTCATGAAAGGAAGTTCGTAACTGCGTAATTTATTTTAATTTAGTGTTCATTTTGACTTTTGAAGCTCTGGATAACGATATTAGCTGTTTAACCCATTTGCATCATAAGAGAACATTACATCATTACTTTTTTTTAATTAAAAAATTTGCATCCGTTAATCTGAAATGTTCATGAAAAGAAGTTCGTAACTGTGTATTTTAATTTGCTGTTTATTTTGACTTTTGAAGCTCTGGATAACGACACTAGCTGTTTAACCCATTTGCATCGTAAGAGAACATTACATCATGACTTTTTTTTTTCAGCAAAATTTTACATTCGTTAATCTAAAATGTTCATGAAAGGAAGTTCGTAACTCTGCATTTTAATTTATTTTAATTTACTGTTTATTTTAATTTATTTTAATTTACTGCCCTTTTTTATACTTCAATAAAAAAAGGAAAAGAAAATTAATCTTTGTTCCTCCCCATTCTCCATAAAAAAAAGTGATTAATTCCATTTTTACAATTTTTTGAACACTCCTTTTTTATGATCAAAGGAAGGTTTCTATTACATAAATTCAAACAATCTTTTGGTAATGTTTGAATTAACCGTTTCAAGTGATTGTGCTGATGAAATTTAATAATTCTACGTTTCTAATTGTGAATTTTTGCCTGTAAAAGATTAAGTCACTATGATTCCTTGACTTTCCAAGAAGCTTTTTTTTCAACACAAAATCATAATTTATTAGCTAGTTTCTGAAAAAAAAGGAACAAGTTGTAGCTCATAAATATGACCACTGCATAAATTTATTAGCAAACAAAAGAATTATTTATCTCCCTAAACTACATAAAATAAGCAAAATGTTCTAGACTGACATAAGGATAAGGAATTTGAATTTCATTCACAGCTTACTAAACTGTTGAATCTGAATGACTTCTTCCATTTGCTGTACGGATTTTCTTTCTTCCCCTCATATAAAATTTGTGATATAAACTACATATAATACATTTTTCAAATGCAGAACGTAAAACTCATTAATGTTTAGTCAGACAACTTCTCTAGTAAATATACATTTATTATTTGAATATAAAATTTACTTAGCGACTATTTTGTTGAATAATTTCTCAATTAGCTCGGTGGTCTCTTTTCAAACTAAGAAATATCTTTTGTGTTAACTACCCTTTAAAAAGTATAATCTGTTACATTAATGGTGTATTTACCATACATGGTACATTTATACCATACCAAATACGATACGGGTGTTATGATGTTGTTTATTATTTAAATCTGAAATATTTAACTCGGTCATTTCGAAATCAAACTTTTAATGAATTAAGCTAATATTACGAAAAATTTGAAGTAAATCAATTTGCATAATTTCAAAATCAAAATTCATTCAGGTTATTAATATATTTGTTTACTTAATATTTTAAGGAAAGAAGATATATTTTTGTTTACATAAAAAGTATTTTACGGTGAGACATGTAATTTTAAATTTATTCGCTGTTGCGTTTATTTGTATTCAGCTTTAGCTTTAAAGATTAAGTCATCAACAAAATTGTTCACGGAAATAGCATAAAATCGTTCGTGATTAATTATTACTTTTTAGAATATCTTACATAACATGAGATCTATAAAAATACATGTAGTAAGTTATATCACATAATTTACAAAATAATATCAAATTATTATTACAGTTAACATTTCACAGATGTTGTTGACAATGTTTTATAAAATTAAATTTTGATAAATTTTATCTTCTGATCTTTGGAACTAGTTTAATTTTTCAATATTTATTAAAATTACTGTAAAATTTTTGCAAAATTTTAGCCCTGCAATAAGTTAAAAATTATTGTATAAAACTGAACTGTGTAGCATCACTGAATTTATACTTAAAAATATTAACTTTGTGTACATAATATTGTAGACAATATGCAATAAACCTTTATGATTTTGAAACAATAAAGTTTTCCCCTTATGAAATGTATTGCATTTTTTGTGTGTCTGTTTTTGTTTTAAATATGTATATAAAAAAGCGATATGGTTCTAATTCACATTCAGAGAATTCAGTTTATTTAAGTACACGTGCTCTGTTAATGGGTCTAGTAAAATTTTTCTTAAAGGGTTATCTATATTTAATTCTGAAACCAAGTTTTGAAATAAAAATGTTGTTTTTATATTTTCACTTTACATTTAAATCATAAGGTAAAATTTTAGACCATTTTATGTTAATAACTTTCAAGCTTTGAGTCATACCTTCTATAATAATGGACGTATTTTATTATACTTTATTTCAAAAAGGAACTTATAAACAGATTTGGAAAACGAAAAAACTTTTCGAAATTAAGTATCGCTTTTCACATCCATTATGAATTATTAAATAGTGTTTTTTAAAAATGGTAAATTTATAGCCGTCATATAAAATTCTGCTTTCATTAAAATCAATTTATACAAGGTGGTACACATCCCTAGTTTTAAAGAAGACCCGTCGACGAAGATTCCCCTTCTGTAACAAGAACACTCAACAAAGAACTGGTTTAAAAAGATAAAATTGATTAAAAACTTCGTATAATAGCACACATAAAAATGTGCTTTAGCGAGACGATCATTCAAAGTGGTACAAATGGTCCATTTTTCTTCAGGTTCAAAATAGTTCCCCTATCCACACAGGCAGGAAGGTTAGAAATGAAGGATCATCTGGCGAACAAAACAATCGTTTTTTTTCTAAATGTATCTTTATATGTGTTTATTTACAAAGTTAATTCTCCTTCTGTATTCAGCTTCACCAGCCCGTACTTGCCTTGAAAACGACGGTAGTGTACAAACGTGCATTATAAAGATTAACCCTTTAACACGCAGTGTTCCCGCTCTGGGAACAACAAACTCTGACGTTTTGACTGTTGCCAGTCATGAAGAATTGATTTTATTTCTATAAAAATAGTTGCAGGTGATCTAGCTCCACGAGAATCCTTTACTTTTTAGGATGCCATTTCCCGTAAAAAAAATCGTCACGATTATTTTTAACAGCAGTGACATCTGCTGAAAAATGGAAGAATGCGAGAACAGCTGGATAGATTTCCCAATGCTGAAAAAAAGGGCGGCCGTTGCCATCGCTAGACTTAACTACCAGCAAGATGGCGGACAATCGAAACGTTCATCGCGTGCCACAGATCTAGAGACCCTTTTTTGACGACAGCCGGCTGTGCCGGCACTGCCAGCTGCGTTAAAAAAGGGTCTCTAGATCTGTGGCACGTGATGAACTTTTCGATTGTCCGCTATCTTGCTGGTAGTTAAGTCGAGCGATGGCAACGGTTGCCGTTTTTTCAGCATTGGGAAAGGGTTGCTGCTCAAAGGATTAACAAAAAAGATAAATTTTACAGACACATATATTTTCAACCTCTTTCCAACGAAACTTGAAAAACCTAAGAAACAGTAAACCTGTTTGCTCCCTTCGTCACAAAAACACAAGAGCAGAGATTCCGTTCCTGTGACGAATTAAAGTATGACATATGCCTTAATTCGCATGGTGAACAAACATGTCGAAAAGTAGTTTAAGCTATGTTGATTTTTCAGTAACAAAATACAAATGAAAACAAATTGATAATCTATTTTAATACTCAAACCGGTAAACACTTTCTGTATGAGATTTGCACTTTAACATTAGGGGAGGTAACTTTTTTTAAGTTCATGATTTGTCAATGGTTTCTCCAAACATATTAAAAGTTAGTTCCCAGTTTTAAAATTGCCTAAATGTTTGAAATATTTATTAAAAGCATATCATTGGGAAATAGATGTTTTTAATAAAGTTGATGAACATTTAAATATGAAAACTGTTCCATATGCAAATGTTATACACAACAATTAAAGTAGATTTATTTTTTCATGCATTTATAACAAATTGACGCTATTGAGAAAGTATTGTACTAAAATATTTATCTAAGTAGGAGATAAATATGGGGAAAGTGAAAAAAAGTCATTTTAATGTTTTTCCTATGTAATTTTCTCTTTTTATTCCAGTTATAAACCGTACTATATATTTTACTCAATTTCTTTTTTGCTTAGTTATAAACTTATTTGCGGGTTATACCGACATTGTTCGAGTCTATTTTTTATCGTGTATCGTTTACTGTTATAGGTCGTGTGTCAGTTATCCATGTTTTCCAGTTCTGAGTGTAAACCCAAACACAGTGCCGGATTAAGACAGCGCGGGGCCCGTAGCAAATGTTACCAAGGGGCCCCCTGCTCAGTGACGCACCTATATATATATATTTAGGGGGAGGAGTTCACCCTCACATTAAAGTAATAGAGCTAAATTAAGTGAGAAAATAAATAGTGCTAATTATATTACAATTTATGTTTAGTGCTAATTAATGGTATTACTAATGCTAATTAGATGTAAACAAAACTAAAAGGTCCCACGTGTTATATTTGCGAGAGGTTTATCCCAGCCCTTCCTCCACCTTGGGTGAGCTAATCTGTAGGTTTTGTGCGATAATAAAATAAAACACAACTTTTACGAATTTTCTTGATTCAAAATGAAAAAATTTGAGTTAAAATAGTGTGAGGGGAAAATGCCGCAAGACATAGACAGTGAGTAAATAGATAGTGAGACTGGCGATATTTAAAGTTATTTATTCGTAAAACTCAGGTTTTTTTTAATGAATGTTAATGTTCATGGATATATATTTGGAATTTCTAATACTTCCCACCTTTCGCATATGCAAACATATAACTAGACAAGTTTACACACATAAAATAATAATTGTTTCTGTAAAATTTTTAGAACCTTTGAAATCAATATGTATTTTAAACTGTGTGTTTAAACACTATTTTTTCCCCTATAAAAATACATGCTTGTAAAATTATTTCATTATGTATCTGTACGGTCTTTACTAATTATAGGTTACATATTTTTAACTTCTCTTAATTTATTTAATGGGTTAATTCATAAGAAATCGAACTGAAGATAGATAGATCTAGCACAATAATACCTCCACCATTCAAAATATACTGCATACACGGAAAGCATTTAAACTGTACATGCTTGTACAGGAGGACTGTTACTTCCACATACCGCTTGGGACACTTCTAAAGGTCATTTCGTTAGTGTTCTACAAGCATATGTACATTACTTTTCAACTTATCCTCGTTAAAATGATATAAAATATTTTCCTCAAAAAAATCTTTATAAGAGGAATAGAATAATCTATATAATAAATAATAAGAAATTCGGATAAAACATTCATTATCGTATTACGTTCAAATGTTTTTTCAAGACATAATAATCTTAAATGTAACAAGTAATTTGTGAGTTTCTTTGTGGGTCAAGAGTATCCGAAAATACTTTTTGTTTTCAGTTTGCTTCTCGGATACCCCGACCGTGCGAAGATCCTCTCGGTTCTAATTATTTTATTTGAACGAACGTAGTGGCATTCGCGCTCTTGACCTGTGGTTTCGACCGGCCAAAAATGAATTCTTTCATATTTAACGTGGTTAATTTCCGAGATTAATAAGATAATTTATCGTAATAGTGGATTCCCCAACTATAAAAAAATGACTTACATTCTATATATTATTATTGTTTCAAAAAGTAATTCGCCTTTGTTTAAATACTGTAAAATGTAAAATAAATAATTAAGTAAAAACAAAGCAAGCCAACTACCAAAAGCCTTCTAAGATGGTTTACATCCTAGTACACCTTCCAATTTCGCCAAAGCCACCCGCCTTTACTGCAAAATAAAAGAACTTTGGGGCTGCCCAATATCCGTTTAAAATACCATCCCCATATTTACTGCAAAACAAAATAACTTTATGTCCAATATTTAAGACACGAAAATGCGTTACGAAAACGCGACATAAAAGTAAGAATAAATGTCCGCTGAAAACGTTAGTATGTGTTACGTAAACCACCGATTTCTATAAGCTCCGTAAGGTTGCATTTATTTGATAAAATGATTGTTTAAAAATTTCATCCGTTTATTTAAATACTATTAGTTCACAACAGCTTTAATCTATTGTTACAATATTTCGTAAGCTGTAGAATATACATCACAAGTATATTTTACATATATTTAAATCTATTAGTTTACAACAGCTTTAATCTATTGTTACAATATTTACTAGCTGTAGAATGTGCATCACATGTATTTTTCTATAAATAGGTTACAATCCTAAAAATTTCAACATGGGGTTACCAGGTGAAATACACGATAGATGAGAGATAAAATGACATAGTCCATTAATATCGTTTTAATATGGCCATCATGAAACTAAAAAAATTAGGGGGGTTCAGGGGGGTCTCCCATTGATGAGGCTCGAACAGCCGAGTTATACATATATTCTTTCAATGAGTTGTCTACAACTGATTTACAGTTCCACTATATAGATCTTCAGAAATTGTCTTATCAAATAAATAAATAAAAATGACAAGAAAGAAAGAAAGAACGAAAGAAAAAAAGATTTACAAGATTTATCTGTTGCCTTAAAAAATCAAGAAAGATAAATCATGCCAAGCTCATAGATTATAAAACACTTTCCAATACAAAATATTTTTGCGCCAAATCTGCTATGTATTTTAGTTAAAACTGGCGGGATTTCGTAGATAAAAAAATGTTGTATTATCACTGTAAATGCAATTTTATGAGACCCTGTAAAAGACCATTAATTTTTTTTAGCGTTTAACTGAAGAATATAAAAATTTTATACTCATTGTCTTGTGCTAGAAATGTATTAGTGTCTCTCAAATGCCACAGACTGCAATGGGAATTCTTTTGAGTGCTCCTGTAGAACTATTAATAATACGGACGTTATTCTCAATGGAGAGCATCATTTTGAGAGCCTTAGTAATATATATGCCAACTTTGTTTTCTTTCAAAAATCGAATATCTCTAAAATATGTTTTCAAGAATGACTGCTGATTCAGTCATTCCTGTATCAACAGATACAGGGGGAGACCCCCCCGAACCCCCCTTTTAGTTCTGTTTTTTAGACTGTGCTATACATTGGATTTTTTTCTCCTGTAAAAGAACTATAAATGCTACACACACCATTTTCAATATGGTACGTGGTACTGTACATAGAAAAAACATAAATTTCGCACAAATCAATGTATATCCACAGCAGTTAGAACACTGGATGGGTGGACATCAGAACAGACAAATAATCGAAATCATAAGGACGTTAACCCGTTTTGGGTTCTAATGCATTAACAAATTTTCGTCGGTCGGAGACCCCCTCATACTCCAAGGCAGATAGCCCTTAACAAAACACAATACAATAAATCAGTTAATTAAAGTGCGAGTAACGAATTTTCAAAATTTCCGAAGAAATCGACATAGCTTAATATAATTACATTAGACATTTTTCGAGGTACTACATTATTATCTAGGCGATCCGCCAAGACGAGCAACTTTTTCGCCAAGATAAATGCCGGACACATGAAATTATTGATGGTTCGGAATACGATTGCCAACAGTTTGCCAGGAAATTTGCGGGAAAAATAGTTTGGCGTTAATGACCGCCGGGATAATACGTAAATACCTTTTTCGATTTATCGTAAAATAATAAAAATATCTCTAAGTTTGGTTCATTTTTTAAAGCATTTTTTTCGCACCCTATTTGGCAATTTATCGCAAAAGTCGCCAACATTGCCGGCTTTTGGTTCAAATTTTGAAGGAGGCACACGATCGTCGTCGGATTATTAGCTAATCATATTGTAGGATAGTATTATATGCTTAAAATAGATGCCTGTTTCTAAACTGCCATTGACCGTATTGTATAGAAATTGATTTGAGTGCTCCCGTATAGAAAAACTTTTAACTATACAGACACTATTTTCGATGCAAAGCTTCATTTTGTAATCCTTCATAACATCCAATTTTGTTTCATTTCAAAGAGCAGAATATCTCTAAAACTAGAAGTCAAAGCCTTTTGTGAAGGCAATTACAACGGGCGAGAGAAAAAACATTTTAAGGAAATTTGTCTTTCATTCAATATATTTAATTTTCATCCACCTAAAATAAATAAGTTCATATTCAATTTTTATTACAGACCCAAATTGAATTTCATGCTAATCTGGAAACGCGCGGAATCTTTTCGCAGTCGAAAGCTTTCGTTTTGTATACATAAACATTCGAATATCCAATAGACGATTTATTTGTGGGGGAAAAAATAATAATAAACTGTGTAATCGGGAGAAATTATTTTAAACGTATTGGAATCCCCCCCAATTGTATGACGTCATTTTCACTTAAAATAGGTCATTTTGTCACGCAAATGATTCAATTTTTTGACTCTGGGAAACGAAATGGTGCTGAAAATAGCGAAAAATCGCTTAAAAATGAAGGAACGGGTGGATTTTTAGATTTTAAAATTGACAGATTGTTTTCTATATTTTTTTACAAACTTGTGAAAAATTTCAAGCGGATCGTACGAACGATGTAGAAGTTTTTAGGCTTTTTGTCCTTGACTTTGTAATCTTTTTGCAGTCATAGAGGAAAAAGTTTTATCTTGAAGTCGGGGTTCAGCGCAACTACAAGGGGTGATCAAATGAAAAGGTACCAAACGTCGCAACAACCTAACCGTTATCATATTTGTCCATGCAGCTAAGAGCACGTATCGAGACATCTAGGAATGCGATTGGAGCCTTTTGTGTGGATAGGAACATGCGGGGGCCCGCAGGAGAGAGCAGAAACTCTTGTAAAAAGCACCCTACTACGTCCAATTGACGCGGCAGTGCGTGTGAGGACAGGATGGTGTTCACATTGCAAAATTCGACGATTTAGGGGCAGCGAGGCGTTATCCGATTTCTGACAGCGGAAGGTGTTAAACCGGCCACTATTCATCGCAGGATGATGATAGTATACTGGGAAGGCTGTGTGTCCCACAAGTCAATGAGAAAATGGAATGTCCGTTTTCGCCAAGGAACTGGTCACGTTCAAGTGGGAGACGTTGGACCATCCGCCCTACAGTCCGGACATGTCACCCTGCGATTTCCATATTTTGGTTCCACTGAAGAAACCACCTGAAAGGGAAGCGCTTCTATTGTGTATATTTTGAATAAAGTCTACATTTGTACCCATCGTTCTTACCTTTTCATTTGATCACCCCTTGTAGTTAGCAGGATGATACGCTTTAAAGAATAACTTCCCGTAGAGCGCAATGTATTGGGACTATTTTGAGTGCTCCTGTAGAAAAAAAATCAATAAATGCTACATAGATCCTTTACAATAGGGTACATGGTACTGCAGATAAGAATAACATATATAAATTTCGTAGAAATCAATGCCTATACACGCGAGTCAAGGACGGTTAGACAGAGAAACCGAAATCTTAAACACTTTTCTACCTTGTTGGACAGTGTCAGAAAAGCTAGATCTTGAGAGGGAAAGACGAAAACTTTCAAGGTAAAGGCGCGGGGCCCCCAAAAGCGCGGGGCCCGTAGCATTTGCTAAATCTGCTATATTGTTAATCCGGCACTGCCCAAACATGAATATTCCTTCAAACTGTGGTTCCCCGTTTTTAGTTACAATTCACGTGACATTAATTTAGATTTAAATTCTAGAGACTTCATCAGTTGTTTCCATGACCAGTTAAGTTTAATTAACAATTAATCAGGAGTGCAGTGTATTCGTAATTTTGCTGAGCGACGAGTCGTGGCTAATTAACAAGTAAATTGATTTTATTTTTTTAACTGTGGAGTTATTAGGATTTGGTGAGAAGTGAGAAGCATGAAGGATATGTGTGATAAAATTATTTAATACTAGCTGCGTGCCCGTTCTTCGCACGGTAGGAAACGAAATATTTCCTCACATGTGTAATTCGAATTAATTCCAGTGATGTGGAATCTAGAAAAAGCAAAATTATTTCACTCTTGACTTAAAATTTGCGTCATATATGTAATAACCTGAGATCATTGCAATGTAATGACACACACACACACACACACACGCACACACACACACACACACACACACACACACACACACACACACACACACACACACACACACACACACACACAAAACTATGTCAGCGTCATTCGGTATCTCAGACATGCTGTCTTTTAGGTTCACGTTTTAGCGTTAAATACCTCAGACACTATATGAAATGGACATTTTTTTTAATTTTAAAAATACGTCACCCTCTCTTGCAACCCTTTACAAAAAGAAAAGAGATAAGACTGCGCTATTTATAAAGGCTTTAAAATTGTTTTTCTCAGTTTAATTTTTCTTCTCGCAAATAAATCCAGTATTTATAAAAGGAAATCGAGCCATGCAAAGAAATCGTCTGCTCGCGGGACCCGTTTTTATTTATTTTTTTCAACTGGCAATTTTAATCATTTACTGTATCCATGACAACCAAACCGCAAGATATCAAACCGAAACTCATAAGCAGGTGCTACTGAAATGAAAATCCTTCTTTACTTAAAAATTCGTAAAAATTCTCCTAATTTATATTTTCCCTCCGTTCTTCTTTTAAAAGTGGGCGAATTGTGTGCTCCGTCTTTTGCCCAAATATAACAAAGTTATGACAGATAGAATTCAAGATGCAGCAGTTTTAAAAATATTTTACGAAAGTCAGCGTCAAATTTAATTTTATTCGAAAAATTCCCAAAAATCTGCAAATTATGTTACACAGTCCGAACAAACAGTTTTTAAAAGAAAATTTTCTCCTCTATACGATGATGTAAATATCGTTTTCTTGCGAGTGCAATTACCGGCGTTATTATGTATTACGCAAGAAAAATCGCTAAAAATCGGACTAAACATAAAATAAAACATTTTCTAATTCGGATTTCGAAAAAATCGCTTCGAGGTGTGTCGAGACCCGTCTTGGAGAATTTCCGTACAAAATTTGGTAGGTCTACGATCACCCGTTTCGGAGCTACGCGAGACACAGACAGACAGACAGACAAACGGACAGTTTACACTCTGTTTTATTTATATAGATAGATAGATAGGAATTTTTGAAAGTTTTTTTCCCATTTGTGTTGCATTTAAAGAAATGTTCCAAGACTTCGGATCACGTTCTTTTGATTGACCTAGATGTACTTGAAAGTACATCTGTTCATCGAGTTCTCCTACTTATGGATTTTGAATTGAATTGTGCATTAAGGCAGAGCTACTCGAGGGCTATCTGCACAAGGAGGGGTGCTTTTAACAGAGGGCTTTTTAAGGTGTTTTAACGCATATTTACGTTTCCTCTGGAGAAAAGTGTCTAAAGCTCCAGGCCCGACCCCGGGACCTTCACTATTCAACCTTCTCGCATGTTCAGTGTCTTTATCCTCTGGGCCACGGTGGGGCTTAACTGGTCATGGAAACAACTGATGAAGTCTCTGGAATTTAAATCTAAATTAATGTCCAGTGAATTGTAGCTAAAAACGGGGAACCAGTTAGAAGGAAAATTTTTCGTTCCTTTAGTTGAATGCTAACTATACATAAAACATACACGCTGCTTTTTTTTAAGTAAAAATTACTTAAATATTAAATTATTTACCATGTTTGTAATTTATATACCACGATTTCATAAAAGCGGATTGCAAAATAAGTTTGGTACCATTTGTAGCTATACCGTATGATAATTAGTCATGAAAATAATCTAAAGAAACACTTCCAAACTAATTAAAGAAAAATAATTATCGCTATAAAATAAATGTAAAGAAACAGTTTGAAAACTATGTAAATTGTAATAGATTTTAAATTCTATTCTAGTTTAAATAAACATTTTAAAAGCAAGAATACTTTGAATGCAGCTTATTTATTTATTTGTTAGTCCCCTCTCCCGTAAGCAAAATTTATCTATCGTGCACTTTTTAAAGTTACGTTCAAAGCATTTCTCCGTTCATTCAGAACATTATTAAGCATAGTAATGCATGATAATTAGCCCGAGAAAAATAACAAGACGAACACGCCACCTGATTATAAACACACACAAATGGGGAAAAAGAGACAAAAATCTGCACGGATGATCATAATTGCAAGAGCAGTAACAAAAGACTAAACTTAATTCAATTTATTACACAGCTTTCTCTACCCATCGCAATTTCCTTTAAAAAAAAAATAAAAAGGAGCGAATTTTCACCGACTCACAACAACGGGATTGCACAGCTTAAGCTCTCCAGCCTGTCAGATCCGACTTTCCACATAATGAGGAACAGCACTAAAAACAAGCCAAGCGATCCCTAACTGTTTTACGCAGTGCAGCAACGTTACATAGAGAACGTTACATAGAAGCGTTCTCCGGAAAGACAATCCAATTAAAACCGTTTTTGACTGAGAGGGCCGCATTTGTGTCTTGGGCCAAGTGCCCGATCGTGACTTTTGCACGACGGAGAGAGGCAGGCTCCGGCCGTGTTGTTGTCGTTTTGAGTCCCCCCCCGTCCCCCCCCCCAACAACAACCCCCCCCCCCCCCGCCGCAACCGGGTTCTTAATCACGGCGCGAATAAAGGCGGTTTCGCAACACCAGGTTGTGTAACGACGTAATTGCGTTCCAATCCATTCGCTCTAAATCGGTTAGGGTTAATGAGATAAATCATTAATTAGCTGAAATCAAATTCGATGACGCTGTCAAGTCAATTAGCGTTTTCTGGGGGGGGGGGGGAGACGACGAGCACGCTGGCGGAGGCGGAGGCACGTTCTCTTGTCTTGTCGGAAGATCAGATGTGATTTGGCAAGGGGAATATTTCCATAGTGCCAATGGACGGCACTATGGAAAACAACTGAATGAGAAGTTGAAAACATCTCATTCAGATCGTTTTTCCAATAAATAAACAGGGCTCTGCAGGGCTCCATCTGTATGCGGTAGATGACTGGACATAACTCTTTTTTTTTTTGCTTGATGAGGGGGGAGGGGTGACTGGGCTGAGCAGGGCCATTGCAAGGACCTTTTTTAGGGAGAAATGTCGATTGACTACCAAATTAAATATCGATTTTTACCAACTTCTTACATTTTCCAACTAGGTTCGTGTAATTTTGCCAAGTGTACCAGAAATAGAAAGAAAATTATAGCTTTCGTTAATTATTATTATTATTTTTTAACCAAGTTAGTCAACTAGGCATTTAATTTTACCCAGTTTAACAGATTTTGCGAATGTTAGGGGGGGGGGGGTAGGCTTCCCCCTTTAGCAAAGGCCCTGACCACACAGGCTGATTGTTTTCTCTGTGCAATTTCTGGGAGACTTTCTATCTGTGTTTGGAAGCATTTATGAACAAAATGCCGATGTGAAAGAATGTAACAGAAAATGTACTTCGAATGTTACTCCTTATAGCTATAAATATGGCAAATTTAATTGATCGGTTCAAACAACGCAATACTCTTAGTTTTTCGGAAAGCCTATCAAGTAGATTCATTTTATATACGTAGTATGTGTTTATACTATAAATTTTGAATGGATAGTTAACCAATAATCAATTAAAAATTACTAAATTTTATTTATTAATTCTATTAATCGTCTTATTTTCTAGAGTTTGAAAGATGGCAACAGGTAATGTGCCCTCTTTGAGATTGAACACTGTTTGCCGCATATAAAATTCAGCCGCTTATTAAAATCAGCATAGCTCGGAACGAATATGATTTTACTAAGCGGCGGCCATTGTAAGCAGCGGAACATGTTGCTATATGGATGTGTGGTAGCTGCGAAGGAAAGCAACCACACTGAACATGCTTTGCACTAATAGCACTACAAAGCCATTTGAAATTTGTAATATTTTTGTATTTTTCTGTTTTGTTCACATTAAAACATATTTTTGGCTTTGAGGTTGCCTGAAAGATGGAATTTATCGAGGAAGCATGATAAATCTGTCAGATTTGAAGAACCACATCCTCTTGTTATACTCAGAATGGCAACACTGAAAAACATCTTCGAAAACTTTGTGTGCTGTTACGTTAACACTAGGGTTCCTTTAGATTGGGCTTTCACTAAGTCTTTTTGTCGTATCGCGAGTTTGTACATAAAAAAACTGTAATAATAAGGAATTCGTATTCTTTTATTTATTGATAGAGTTTTGTTGCTTTTCCATATCTTAAACCGAACGCATTGGCCTCATATCCACCCAGCAGGCTTTGCTAGAACTATTTCTACCCCCTCCCTTCCACCAATCAGTTTTCTCTGGCATGAAATGCTTACCCTGAAAATGAAAACACAAATGCTATAAACCAGTCGTGAAATACAACGACAGACTATTTGGTTCTGTTACGATGTAGTAAGCCGTACCGAACCAAAGCCACTTAATCCTACTATGCAATTCGCTATATTTTGGGAAGATTTTAAAACTATACTTCAATGACAAGGCAATTATAACTAAAAAAAAATACTGTATTACGTTGGAAATTATACCTTGACAAATAAATTTCATAATTATACCGTTTTCCCTTTTTTGTATTTTTGTTTATCTAGTACTAAATGAGCTCTAGATAAATAAACAAGCTCTAATCTTTTGGCATCCTGTCTAAAGACACAACAAAACAATGCAGCGCTATGAATTTTTGAGGAGAAATATGCTCCTTTAAATTTTAATTTAGTCTAAAATTAATTTTCTACGCGTTAAATAACCAAAATCTCCAGTTTGTTGCATGTAAATAGGTTAATTAAAGTGCGAATTATGAATCTTTAAAACTGCCTATGAATAACATAAGAATTTGGCGATTTCTCACCAAAGTAACAGATATCGCGCCAAGCACGGCTCAGTTTTGGAAACTTATTTTTGCTATCAAATTTGGCAATATTTTACCAAAAGTCACAAGCTCGGAAATTTTGGCATCATTTTAGAGGATGCTTGCTACGACCATTGTCACCGAGCCATTAGCAACTTATGAAGTAGGTTGTAGTTGTTTTATTAATGCAAAGTTCAATAGGGCTGTCTGAAAAAGGGGGTAATGTCTGTGAAAACCGTCCATATCCGCAGAAAATTACATCGATAGCCGTGTAGTAGAGCAGAGTCCTGGATTTCAACCATCTACTACCAACAATGACTTATTCATTCTGCCGTTGTGTCATTGGTTGGCTACCTAGAAGAATTGCGTCCACTGTTTTTCTCCCCATGCCTTCCAAAAAATAAAGATATTTTCCCAAACAAGGCTCATAGATACAGGGTGTCCCAAAAAGGCAGTAATGGGCTTTAATTCTTTATCTATTGGAGGTAAGTGGCCAATGTATATTGAAAAAAAATGTTCAAAATAAGGTCGGAAATAATACTTCGTTAAGAAAAACTTCCTCTTGTCCATTTACAAAAAGTTACACTTTTTAATTTTTTATACGACCTCCATACGAAAAATACCCAATTAGTAAAAAAAGTGCCCCATACGTGATGTAAAAATTTGAGATGTATATCCTACAAAGTGTCAGAGATATTAAAGATAAATATATGCTGACTTAAACCAGTTTTTAATAGTTCTCGAATGGAAAACGAAGGGAACATTGGATGATTTCAGGGGTCGTACGGATATTACGAAAGTTTTTTTTTTTTTTTTTTTTTTTCCACTCGCAAATAAAAGTTTACATTCAAATTCATGTATAGTCCCAATTATCATTGTTTAAAGGTATCTCTGAGACGTTTAATGATGAAATACTAAAATTTTGTACATAACATCTTCATTGTATGGAGCGCATTTTATTAATTGGGAATTTTTTGTATGGAGGTGGTATAAAAATTTAAAAAGTGTAACATTTTGAAAATTAACGAACGGAATGGTTTTTTATAAAGTAGACTTATTTTCGACCTTATTTTGAACGCATTTTCAATTTATATTGCCTACTTATCTCTAATAGATAAAGAATTAAACCGTGTTACTGACCTTTTGGGGCTTCCGGTATATATATATGAATTGCGTTTCACAGAAATTATTTATTATTAAATGCAAACGTATTTATTCTCTGCAAAATGGTAAATATTTTCTAAAAGGTTCATTCATGAACGTCTTGTCTCATACATATATATTAGTTCCTTTGTGCGTGTTATATGAACAAAAAACAAACAAAAAATTCCGTCTGTGAAACTTTTAATAATGATTCGTTTTTGGCAGCATTTTACGAAGAACTGCGGAAGGAAGCCGTCGCTGTGAAATGTGAAATGCCCAGAACAGAAAATTGTATCTATCTTGAACACTTGAAAGCACACCATTTATCAAAGTAGATTTTAACAACAAAGTTCTTTTGTCGAAACATCGTTATGTGATCGCTGAATCGCCTGTGTGACGTGGTGAATGAGGAGCTTCACTTCTTTTTTTTTTTTTTTTTTCCTCCGTTCACTTTGGAGGCGACGAAATAAGCTGATAAATGAAGCTTTAAGCTTTTATACAGTGAGATTTTACTTACAAAAATAATCGATTTTTGTTCCGAAAATGTTGGCATTAGCCTCCGTGTATTTAACGCTACATGGGGCATATTTAAATTTTTATTAGGGGACTATATATTTGAAGATAACACGCTGTTTCAGAAACTTGATTTTTCATGAATGCAAATTAACGTCCCTGGATTGAACGCGATTACTAGGATGATGTAAATACTTGTTGTTTATAAAAAAAATAATTTCGAGATAAAATCAGACTTTTCTCTGTACATCACTTGGAATAAAACATTTTACATATATGTAGTGTAAGGAAGACAAAAGAAACCTTCAGAAATATTCTGTACGTCAGATGTTTTTTTTAATATTTATTTATATTAATCTCTCTTCAACAAAGAGAAAAACCTTCATGCCCCACCAGTGGCTGAAAGGTTCTACTCTTGAAACTAAAAGGCGGAAGGTGCCAGGATCAAAACCCCGGTCGTGCCTGTCGACCAAGTCGTTCGGAGTTTTCCGTGGTTTTCTCTATAATAAATGCGGGCTAGGATCCCTTAGAAAGTCCCCCACGGAAGGCATATCGCCCTAAATGCTTAGAACCCTAGTGCAGTCAATCGGCCTTAGCCCATAAACAAACGGAAAAAAAAATCTTCATAAATTTTCCCTGTGTGTCGAGGGCCAGTGGTCAAGCGCATAGCGCTCTGAACTGGGAGACGGAAGGTACCTGGTTCCAATCCAGGTCACGTCCGATGACTTAACTGTTCGGAATTTTCCGTAGTTTTCACCGAAATATAGCGTAAGTACGGGTTAGGACCCCTTAGAAAGACCCCCCCCCCGCCCACGGAGGGCAACCCATCCCCTCGGCCTAGATTCCATGTGTAGATAATTGGCCGTAATCCCACAGCAACAACAATAACCTGTGTGTCAAGGATTGGGAAAGACTAAGGATATATCTCCCAAATCAGACTTTTGTTAACGAAATGCCAGTAATGATTTTTTCCAGTAAGGTTCCATCGTCAATAAAATTTTGTCCCAGTGAACTAATTTACATGAAAGAAAATGCTAATTCTGAGTTCTCCATACTGTGACGTTGTCCGAATAATTACGAATAATTAGAACTCATAGAGATGTATCTGTGATGCTCCCTTTTTCTTGCCCCTCAATACTTGAATCTCTCCGATAGCCTTTGATCTGGGCGGTATCGTAAAGTCTTCGAGAAGAAGCTATAGATCTTTGATAATGTGCAGTTCTGACGTTACAGAAAGAATAAGTCCCTGAGTGTCTCAAAGGCTCTTCAGAATTTGACGCTTTACCGACATGAGGAATCTCATAACTTTCGAACACTTACTTCAATCATCCCACGTGATCGAAATCCACTCTAAATTCACTTGAAATTCCAGACGAGACCCAAGATGAACAGATCAAGGCAGAAGAGGTCGGTTTCAGACAGTCACCAGTGCAAAGGTACTTTCCTCTGGTTTTGGGCCGGTACGGCCAGAATTTTGCCCGAACCCGCCATCTGACTGCATAAGTTCCAACCCAAATTTTATGTGTTTGTATGTGGCGCCTGATAAAGTACTTTGTGTAAGCAAAACGGCTCCATCTCTTCATTTATGACGCCAAAATACATTCGTTTAACCTTTATTAAAGATGCCAACCACTTCACAAATTGTAATGTTGCCCCTTAATAAAGACTTATCTAAGGCCCGTTCCTGCTCCACGCTAATCGCCTGACAGTTCGACTAGGATTTATAAGCGGATACCTAGAAAAAAAGCACACACATCCGAAAATAAATACTCCAAATACGACAATAACAATCTCGAGTTGACTGCATTTGTTTCTTTCCTACTGGATCCTGCATGCGCCAATTCAAAAGCATTGGCACACTTCAGACCTTCTCAATTTAGCATTGTATCGAGGAACCTTTTGTTTGCTTCATACAATTAATTGCACCTTTTGTATTTTCTTTTTTTTTATATAGCTGTTAGCAACGGACATTCATCTGTTAATATGATAAAAGACTGTAGTGCAATGTTTTGTTATTACTTCCTCGTATGAAGTCCAGGGAAGTATACTGTGATCGCGAAAATTTTCAGTATCCAGAATTTCGATGGAAAATCGATTTTGAATATCTCTAAATTTACTTTAACGAGTTTTTTCTCGTCGTTCCAGCGTACGCATGCATGCACGTAGGCAGTGACGTAGCCAAAAATTTTTCATGGGGGAGGGGTTGCGACTACTGCAACTCACATATATGTATACATGTGTGTGGTAAGGGAGTGAAAAATATACATTTTGTATGGCAAAAAATTCCTCATGGGGGACTTGTGATCCCCTATCCCCCCGCTTGGCTACTCTACTGTACTAAGGTATGAACGATCAATTTTGACTAATCCCAGTGGCGTAACCAGCATTTTTTCATGGGGAGATACGACTACTGTAACACACGTATATGTATATGTGTGTGTGATAAGAGAGTGAAGAATATACATTTTGTATGGCAAAATATTCCCAATATCCCCCCCCCTTGGCTACGCCACTGGCTAGTCCATTTGGACTACTTTTTCGTGACTCTGCTCTTTTTCGGACTCTGTTCGTCCGTACATATGTACGGACGAACGTACGTATGCATGTAACTCGCATATCTCAAAAAATATTATCCGTAGGAAGTTGAAATTCAATATTTAATATTGTTATAAGATCTAGCTATGCACCTCTATTTCGCATTAAAATCCACTTGGTAGTTTATTTACAAGGCTACCCAAAAGAATTTCATTAAAATCTATGAATATCTTCAGTTCATGAAGTCCAAGGACTGTCATTCCTTGGGACATGCCGAAAATCTCGCTAACTGGGACCAAATGTTGCCGAAATATCAATCGATTTGGCACCAAAAATAAGAACTTATGTCCCACAGCTCAAAAACTTTTAGCCGTAGAATGTTAACATTTTGATTGAAGAACTGTTATCACATCTATTTTAGTGCACCCTTTTTACTGATTGCAATAGACTGGGTACACCCTCTCAAAAAAGTATTGGAGTGCAAGTGACATTTCCTTTGACAGTTTCGTATTTAGAATATTGTTCTCAGTAAAAGTGAATCGTGTCATGCATAATAATAACTTCTCATATTTCTTTCTAATGTTGTGCTTTTCCAAAAACTAACTAGTCATTGACAAAACTAAAATAGGAAATTCGGCTATTACTAGTATACTTTTCGAGCGAGTGTAGTTTATTTACAGGGTCTCCTAAAAGGTCTGCTTTCGATACATTTGAAAATCTATGGTCATTGTTTGGCCAATCTCGCAAGCTGTCGCGAAGCTTGACAACTTTTAGTGAAATAACTCCAAAATTGGAACCAAAAATAAGGAACCCAGCTTGGCGATACGTTTTATATTTGGCAAGAAATCATTAAACCCTAATATTATTGGATTCTCAATTTCAAATGAAATAGAATTTAAATCTTTCACTACCAGTTTTTTTTTTCTGAAAAAAAGTGAAATGAGTACTTTAATTCATCAATACAAATATTGATGAAATGATGAAAAGATGAAGAATTTACACACTGAGTTGTGAGTTAGATCAAGGAATACCAGTGGGACATGCATTCATATTGATACGAAGCATATTTATCCCATAGGGTCATTTGTAACTACCTGTGGGACATATATGTCCCAGTGGTGGCGAAAACATTAAATGAAGTGCATCAAAGGCATGTATAATTTAGTAGACTACAAAGAAGCCACGTGGTGTTCACATCAGATTTTCGTTTTAAAATAACAAATGTGAGCTGTATATGCATTTCATTTTTTAAAAAAGGTGATAATTTTTGAAAAATACATAGAAAGAAAGTAAGTAAGAATGTAGAAAGAACGTGTTGTATACGAAGAAATAAAATTGTAATCTTTCTTTCTTTCTTTTTTTTTAAGAACTCCCATTTCTGCCATATAAAAATCTCACTATTTTACGGTTTCATCAGATTCTCAGTAATAAAATAGATCAGATTTTAATAACACACTATGAACACAATGGCATGCTTTTTTGAAGACACACATGCAACTGCCAGGAAAGAGAAAGAAAAAAAAATAGTCTTAAGTTACAGCACAGGTAAACAGTCTGTCTTGACAGCTTATGAGGAAAAACAGCTTCATTTTTCCACTCCTGTGCGGAAATATCTCTCTGAAGATGCATGTTTTTGATATGACGTCACTTTTTGTACAGAGACAAGTGATTGATTTTTATCAAACATTATTCATGATACATTATATCAGACAAATCGTAAAAGAATTAAAATTGTATTGCCATAATTATTAATTTAAAGTATTTCCCAGAAACTGTGTGTGTGTGTGTGTGATGGAAATTGATATTTATGTCAAATGAATATGACGTGATCATCGCCAAAGCAAACGCATTCGCTACATTTGGTATAAGTGACGTAGAAAAAAAGTCATGTGCTGAAAATAGAAAAACACTTTACAACACACTACTTCCTGAACATACTATTCAATTAAGGTGTTGTTAGCATGTTTGCTTCTACAGTTACAAAGGCGCAACGTTTTGCCACAGCGATGCATTTAAACACCGAAGGCAAGAAGCAACGGCTGGGCCAGTCTTGACTTTGCAAGCCTCTCAATTGGTCTTTTTTTTTTAAATTCCTACCTCTATAAATAATAGAGTAAAATGTTCTGCTTCTTCAACAGTTGTTCATTGTTCTTTTAGATGTTAAGGTTTCGTCTATCAAACCATTAAAATACTAGGCTATATAAATAAAACTTTGATGAAGGTAGAAATAAAAAAAAAGAGGACCAATTGAGAGGTCTGGTTTTGTGGTATGACAAACCTACACTAGAGCATCTGCTTATGGGGAGGGGCCTTGGTCGGAGGACATTTTTTAAGGGGCTCTAACGCGTATTCACGTTACATTTGGCCATATGGGGCTTGGAATTGTTTCCGCCATGTCTTTACTTCAATAAAGGCAAACAGGTAAAAAAGCAAGCAAAGCATTGAATTATTTTTTTGAATCACTGTACTTAGAAATAAAATTTATTGCTTACCCCTGTAAAAGGTGTATTAATGCTATGCCAATCCTTTTCCACGTCAAGCATTATTTGTATAAGCCTCAATGTACAATGTTATTATTATTATTATTTTGACAGATGAAAGTCTCTAAAATAAACTTTAAAGCTATTGAAATTATTTTGAAAGCTTCTTTAAAACAAATAAATAAACTATTTACGCTATACATGCATAAAATGAGTACTTTAATGTAGTTGCACTTTTTCAGTACATTTCAAGTATATTTTTTAAGTGCACTTTTTAAGTCATAAACGAGTACATTGGCGTGCTTAAATATAAATAAAACTTTAAAAAATGAATACATGAATTGCTTAAATTTAAAGTACTCAAATCTATTACAAGAGGATCAAGTACCCAAGAATGAGTTCATTTTGCTTATTTCTAAGTACCTCCATTTTACTGCGCACACTTATCAATGTCACCGTGCATTTCGATAGCCAATGGCGTCCCTTGACTTCAAACTGTAGGCATCGGTGAGAGTAAAAAGTTGTTTTCAGACTACATCAAGTTAATAGTTGTGTAATGAGATGGAGTGGTGTGGTCAGACTTATTCTATTCACACATCTTTGCAGAGACACAAGGGTGGAGATCCCCTTCCAAGCCCAACGTTGCTACAAGCTGGGACCTTTGAATATTCGTTGGGGCAAAGCTTATCGATTTTGCGGACATTCAAAAATGCATGCCGAGGAACGGCGATAGGCACAGAAAGAAAATTTTGTGTCTTCACAAAGATGGGAGCTAAACAAGTTAAATTGGGTTTCAAGAAGTAAATTTAAAAAGATGACTTGCCCCTTAGAAAATTCTGTGCTGACTGCTAAATTTGGGGAGTTTTAATGATGTAGAAAATCAATTTGTTCAAAATAATTTATATTTGAGACAAAATTAGTTGGATATATTTCTTTCAAAACTCTAAAATTAAAAAAAATATATATATTTATTTTTAATCCATGTAATTTAGTTACCAAAATAAGCGGTGTATTCCAGTGAAAATTGAAAGTTAGAGAAAGCAATTTTATATCTCTCTCAGAGCCGCTATCAATCAGAGCTAATCAAGCTCAATCAGAGCAATCAGAGCTAATCAATCACATTTCTATGAATAAACTATTTCTATGAACAGTTCTCATTTACGATTCCGCGAGTGAACTAGTAAATATATCACATTAGTTGACATTTTGAAATGAGGGCAGAATCGACTGTTGTCAGTGACTTTGTCTTTTATTAGTATAAGAAAGTGATGAAAAAGAACTTTTCAGTAGTGTTTGGAAAACGCTACTTAGGATAAGTCATCCTGAAAACTTTAACCTTCCAAAAATCAACGAGATGATACTTAATCGGACAGCATTCACTCTAGTCCAGTGGTTCCCAACCTTTTTTTAATCGAGATCCCTTTTAGGTTTTTCAAAACTTTCGCGACCCCCCCCCCCCTCATCTGCCATGTTTGACCAATAAAAAAAATTAATAATGAAAAAATATATTTTGAGATTTAAAATTGACATCTTTTTAAATACGTACTGATTATTAATAGGATGATTGGAGGTTTAATTTGACTGACAAGTTTGGCTATTCTTGGCTGAATATTAGTCAAAGCCAACCGCATGTCATCTTAGACATCTAATTTATTACTGACTTTAGTCTTAATCTGCAAAAGAGTTCAAAATCGAACTTCACGCAGGGAAGTGTATGCCAGTAGTCGCGCTGTCGATCGCCAACGTCGCAAATTGCGATAGTACAATTAGTTTGGCGAAAGAAAATACGATTTCGCGACAATATTGGCAATTGCATTTCTTAATGATGTCCGGCAAAAACTTGGCCAATGGATTGGCGAAACTTCAAAAAAAGTCAGTGCGACCTCTGGTGTATGCAAATGACTGTTAACATCTGACACGAAAGCTTAGAAGTTATCGGATATGAGCAAAGCACAGCACACTGAAAATTGAGTTAACGGTTTTTTCTGTGGAGGAGTCATTTTGCGAATTCAAAAATTCACCCTGCACTTCATCAGGAAGATCGGCGACATCTAAAGATGCGTGAAATGGATTTCGCACGAGTGCAATCTCTTGTTCATCGAACTCTGGGAAATATCTTTGAATTTCAGATTCAGGGCTTCAAGGTGGCTACTAATTACCTCCTTTAAATTAATTGCAGTTCCTATTTCCGATTCTTCTGTCTTAATGCATAGGTTCTGAAGCATTAGTTAACACTCCTAGATTCGCCGACGTCAGTTTTTGTAGCTTTGATACAAAAGCCCAGACGAGAATAAGGATTATTTTCTTTCTAAAGAAAAAAGGGTACAAGGGCGTCTAATGGCAAAGAAACGAGAAAATAGTTTACTACTCATTTCCTACAAAAGAGGTCTGCGGCGACCCTCGAAAAACGGCATGGCGACCCACTGGGGGGTCGCGACCCCCCGGTTGGGAACCACTGCTCTAGTCTATAAGAAAAAGGAGTCAAGTTTTAAGCTCAAGTCGCGTCATCTCAAGGTAGAAGACACGATGTTCCTTCAACGTTATGAGAATGAAGCCAAGCGGAACCATCGTGATTCTGCCGGGCCTGATTGTGCATTTCTATGAGTCATCCAAAGAGGCCTACGGATGCTCACTTATTGGTTCCGGCAATTAGATACGTCATCTAACGGCCGAATCTAACCAACGAGGGAACGTCTGTAGGCCTCTTTCGGAGTGCACTAAACAGCCGGCAATCCGTGCCCAGAGCAAGCACTGCAACGATGCTGTCCATAGACTGTTTGATAACAACTCAAGCTCAGTCTGTCATTTAGAGGCAACTGACGATCCTCGATAATATAGGTTCTTTTTACTTCGACAGTACCAGTAAGGAAAATCGACTTCGATTTTGGATATTACACGTTTGAGTCTCTGAATCATTTGCATTTTACGAGATGTCGTATGTAGGTGGGTATTGCGTGCATGTGTGTGTGTAGGAGGAACACGATAGTCCTAACGGGCATCAATGAGCTCAATTGAGTATATGTATAAACCCCATCGTAGACGATATTGATTTTGATGTGTATAGACTTATAGTTTTCTACAGGCTACGCAAGTTTCTTTTACGTTATGGCTTGGGAGAAATTCATGAAGTGCGCTACGTTTAACGGTACATTCGATGAGCTCAATTGAAAAACTAGAATTTTCGATTATCACGTAAAATTTATTAACTGGTAATGAACTTATCGCAAGTGTCGGAAGTCAATGAGTCACTCCAATTTTTCTTTCGATTGAACTTTGACACAGACTGGCACCAGGAAACGTCGAGTGCATACGTAACTTGTACATCAGTCAAGCCAATATCTGCTATGTGCAAGAAGTTTATTAATTGTAATCAGTTTTTATTAGACAATATTCTGGCTGATTCGCATGGTATACTTTTCTAATGAACACAGTTCACCGTACAATACTTAGCGTCACATAGAAGTCTTCTTATACGAAAATTCGGTTAGTAAACAAGTCATAATAGTCAAATTGTCGAAATATCCAAAAAGTGCACATAACAGATATTTATTTGAAAACGATGATATGTTGGCAGCAGTTAGAGCTCAGTTGGATAGGCGGACAGACTGAATTTACAAACAGTTGAACTTGCCTAGAAAATGCACGCACACACACAGTAGCGGATCCAAGGGAGGGGCTAGGGGACTTCAGCCCCCCCCCCACCCAAAAGAGATTGATCAAGGGTAACATTCTGCTTTATTATACACTTTAAATAGCTAAAATGATCCTATTTTATTGCTTAGCCCCTCCCAAAAGCCTAATACATTGGTTTAGACTAAAATTTTGATTTATAGTACATTTTAATTGGGTGAAATAAGCTTTTTAAAAAATTTAGCCCTTCCCAAAAACTTTTTTCTGAATCCGCTACTGCACACACACACACAAAACCCCTAACAACGACTTTGAATGGAATTCAAAAAATTATTTGACTCCGGTTCCTGCATCTCCTCCTTGTCTGTAACAGCGGCTACTTATCCAGTTCAAAAAACCATCTCGACCTCCATATTCTTCCCATAAATATGCTCTCAGCCCTCCTGATCGCGGAAGCAGACAATCTGTTTCCCGACAAAGCACGAAATGAGGCGTAGTGGTGAATTGGGGGGTGCGGGGGAAAGAAGCTCTCTTCTCGCGAATTATTATGTCGTAGTCCTCCTTTTGGATAAAGACTCGCCACCCCAACTTTTGTCGCTTACTTAATCATTAATCACTCTGGGATCACTTTTTAGATGGAAAGGAAATTTTCCGAGATGAGATTTTTCTTTTTCAAGCTCTGGAGCGAGTGTATTTTTAGCCGACTAAAGCTGATCGTGGTAGCTTTAAGCATCGTATTCTTTTTCAGAAATTTTTAAAATCACTCTATGAAGAATGATAAAAGAAAGAAACTAAGCCATGTCGAACACATCAATTATAAAACACTGTCCAACACGCTTTTGTTTGTTCTTACCCCATCTAATGAATGGCTAATATGCTTGACATGTCATGGGTTTTTTTAATTTTTCCAATACAGCCCAGCGGGTTGCGCTAGCGCTTCTCTCCCACTACGAGAGCGAAGAGATTCACACGAATAATATACTTATATATATATATAAGTACTTATTTTTAAATTTCTGTCTACGGAACCTACTTTTATGAGTTTCTTGTTCGTTTGTTTCTTCCTTTTCAAAAAGCAATAAATGTTACATACTATATCTTCTAAGCAGAGCATTCTTTGAGGAGAAGGTAGGATAGTATCGGCCACTTATAAGCTTCCTCTATATTTTAAACTACTTTTGCAGGTCAGCGTTGGAACAAATTATACCCATACAATTACATTATAGTTCTCACCCACCCCTTAAAACTCGTTTTTCTATAATAAAAATGTAATTTTTTTTAAACTCTCTTTGAGCAGTCAATTCATTTTTATTCATTTTACTTGTAGTAGGTTGTACGCATCCGACTTGAAATAAATGCACCAACAGAGAATTATTTATGATTATGTCTCGTCTAAGTACCCATATTGTAATGATAAAAGTATCTGTCTCAAAAAAAAAATGTAAATCTCTGCCTCGTTTCGTCTAGGAAATCAGCCGTAAAACTTTGTCTCGTCTCGCAAAATCCATGTATTTTAACGATAAAATTGTCCGCCTTTTCTCACAAGGAAACTGTAAATCTCTGTTTCGTCTCGTCTCGAATCCATTCGTGCTATCTGTGTTTACTCAAAACAATAGTAAAAATCCCGAATTTGTTATTAAGCATCAGCAACACATTGTCGTTCGATTAAGTACTGAAGATATTTGTTTCGGGATGGAACTAACCAGTAATGGTTCCAGACTTTCCCCGACGGGAGGGCCATCTTCCCCGACAGGGGGGGGCCAAACGATAAAACCCCAAAATTTTACGTTTCAGTACTTGCACAGCCTCTCAAAAAAGTATTCGAGTAAGAGATACATTTCCTACTGTGGTTTCGTATATTAAAAATTATCATGATGAGATGGTCATTAATTATCTACTCTTGGTTAACAGGAAACCCAGTGATTTTCACCAAAGTCGTAGTTAAAAAGGTCGTTACGAAGGCAATTGTCAGCAGATCGGGCAACCCTGCTTACCCTAGAAATGTGGATCTTGTTCGCTGGTTCCTTCGAATCCCGAGAAACATACTCAGAGCTGCAAATAATCAATATTCAGTATATGAATATCGTATAATTCCAAGCAGAATGAGAATGGAAGTGAACGGAACGGAACCTCTACGGTCGGGTCAGACACTTTTAATGGAATTTATCTGGTTGCAAAACTTCCTTCGTTTTTCTAAACCAATAAATTCTCTAAAAAAAATCCCCGACGACACTCCCCGACAGGGGGGGGCAGTGATCCCCGACGGGGGGTGCATGGCCCCCCCGATCCCCCCCCACTGGCGCCACCCCTGGAACTAACTCTCACAAAGACGAAGGTTTGAATTTTTTACTTCGTTGCTGGTAGCCTTTTGGCATACTAAAAGGTCTAGAAAAATCCGTGTATGCAAACTTTAATTATTTATTTATTTTGGCCATCTTGAAAAGACCTCAAAAATTAAAACAAGTGATGTGTGTTAACAAATTACACGGGCTCTCCCGCTGGAAAATACCATCAGAATGTAAAAGCATCATAAAACACAACACAGATAATTAGGTATTTATGGACAAGACGATCGTTTTGGATGGTGAAAAATAGGTCCGCCCTTTTTCAGTTGCAAAAACAGCTCCACACGAGCAAAAAGCTTAGAAGATGGATGAGGTGAGTTCTAACCTTCTGAGAGTGAGTTCTAACCTTTGTAAGTCAAAGTTCTAACATTTCTGCCGGCGTGGATGGTGGAACTTAGTGAGTGTTAATTACCTGTACATTTACTACGGATTAAGGATATGGAACGAATAGTATAACATGTACAAGAAAGAAGGGGATGCCACAGAAATTCCGTACAAGATTAGACATGTTCCAACAACCACTATTTAAGTTCTGGAGCCGGCCTTAACCCTATCCACATTTTCATGATGGATAACATGCATTGGCTTTTCTGGCTCGCAGTTTAACCGTAAGCATTATTAGGGAGTTTTTGCGCTGCATTTCTTCCCACGTTAACGCTAACGCTATCCGCTATTCGGAGTACTTTGACCAATCAGGTTTCGGAATTTATTCGTGCGCATGCACTCTATAGTCCGATGGCATTTAACGTTAGCGTTACCGTGGGAAGAAACGTAGCGCAAAAACTCCCTATTATTGCCCAACAAACGCAATTTTTTCTTCTTTCGCAAGACTGTAGTGTGAGTGTAGAATGTGTAAAATACAAATCATCACGGAATAAAATTATCATAGAGCACGGGTAAAAAGAATTTCCTTTCCATTCTGCATAAATAATTTTGATTTCGATTTTTTTTCTTCTGTTTTCTCTTCTCGCCGACGTACACAGGCGGATTGTCCGATATTCGCCGTCAAAACTCCATGACACTCCTGTTACTTATTTTTTAGATTTTTATTGTTTCTCTTGAATCCAATGACAGCCTGCATAATATTTGAATCGAATGTTTCAACGATTAACCACTATTGAAAAGTTTGTCGGCTCCTAAATAACAACTGATTATTGTTTAAATTTGAAGTTATTAAAAAAGAAAAGTTCACGTGTTTTATAAGTGTTTGGTGTAACTTTTTTAATGGATTGGGAACCTGGGGACATATATTTGCGTATTTAAAATATATTTTGTAATTTTCTTTAGTTCTTTTTCCAAAAACCAAAATAAAACAAATCTTTTGAGTTAAATTTCATGTAATGATTGACTTTCTTGAGCTATAAATTCGTTAGAATCAGACTACGATGTAAAGATTATAATGAAGTTCCTCATTGTAAAATAATGTCTATGTTAATTGTAGCTGCTAATATTTGCTACTCTCCTTATTATAAGATAATGAACAACAAAAATAACAAATAACGAAAGTATATCTTTTTATTTAAAAACAATTTTTTTTTTTCAGACTCGTCTTCTGAGAATATCGTCATATATCGTCGGCAATTTACTAAATATTATAGAGGCTGTAACTAAAAAGAAAATGATAAAGAAATTGAAAATCTTGCCCGCAAAGTAAAAACTTTTTTGGGTGTTGAGGATGATTTAACACCTGACTGAGGACAATCATTATCGATGTTTTCATCATGTTTTTTTTATGATTTCTTTAGCTTTTTAAGTGTTTAAATCCACCTACAGGTTTTGTCCAAAAACTTTTAAAAATCTGCATGCGTGCGACGGCTTGTAGCATCGACATGACTAGAAAGATTGGCTACGTGAAAGCCTCATCTTCGGTACTTAAATGATACACTGAATTTAATGTAAAGTTTAGAGTGACGAATATATATATATATATAACATTACAAATCAAAATCCCGCTAAAATACCACATTTCTAGAACTACGCAGTTTTAATTCAGCTGGAACAAAGGAATCCGCTTTCAAAAACTGCAATTACTACACGGTCCCTTGAAATCCCTTTGTATTTTTGTAGACAGTCCCTGCGTCCAGTCAATCTGGCTTCTTAAAAGCCATGACAAACCTTGAAAAACCGCTGTCCGGATTTTGGGATCTGCCAATAATTGCAACGTGCATGGATCATGTGACACGATCTCAAAAATTAATAAAAGGGGCTGATGCAGCCCAGCAGCGACTTTTCCACGTGACCGCAACTGCCAAGGAAAGATGTATCGAATCACCTAATAAAATAATGTAATCGCAGTTCAATTCATTCTTCCACCGACAGACACAGCGGCCCAAGGATTTTCTCAGCTCGCTCCAGCGTTTACCAGCCAGCGAAGAGCGGTCAGGATCCCACAATAACGGCTCTAAGCCAGTCTCTCGAGCCGCCTCGCCTAATACCCAACGCCGAGAATAGAGACCCATTCTTGGCGTCGGTCAGCCTCGCGTCCTCCGGCCCACGACTACAACCTTCCCGTAGCCGTTTAATGCTCCCCACACTCTCACACATATATATATATATACAGAGCTTGTAACCTTTCTCACTGTAATAAAGGTTGTGTGAATTTCGTGATGACTGTTTTATGACGCTATTTTGCAGTAATATCACATTTATACAAGCGCAGCGGTTCCCAAACTTTTATTCCTTGCGAACCGTTTCATAGATCCGAAAGAAATGGGCGAACCCCATCTGCAGTCACAATGTATTACTATCATAGCATACTACCCTCGCCAATTCCTGGGGTGTTCTCAAACCACCGGTTGTGAACCAATGTACTCGTGGATAATTATCATCTTCATAAAGAAAATTATTCTCATCACATGAAAAAAAAAAGAAATCCTTTTATTATCAGTCCTGTTCCGTTCTGACGAGCTTAGTCCTTTTATAAAACGAGCCAACATTAACTGAGTCAAATCGATTAAGCGGTAATTTCACCGGATCCACTTTTATCCAGGTAATTTGATCTGGCTGACAATCTTTGGCAGCGGGGCATCCTGAAGGGCTCACGGGTAACGAAGACTAACAAGCGGTTATTCACGAAGAATGTCTATAGACAGTAGATTAAATCCCTGGGCGTTAGAGAAGGCGTCTGTTTTTTGATACTTCACTCTCTTTGACAAAGTAGGCACTATATGTATGTATATGTATTTATATCGAATATCCGTTTTTCTCTAATTTAATAGGCTTAATTTTTGTGTCTTTTAACCCTTTAACGCGCAGTGTCCCCGCTCTGGGAACACCCAACTCTGACGTTTTGGCTGTTGCGAGTCACGAAAAATAGATTTGATTTCTATAAAAATAATTGCGGCTGACATAGCTCCACATGAATCCTTTACTTTTTAAGCACGTCATTTCCCGTAACAAAAAATTTCACGATTCTTTTTAACAGCACTGACATCGGCGGAAAAATGGAAGAATGCGAAAACAGCCGGATAGATTGCCCGATGCTGAAAAAAAGGGCAGCCGTTGCCATCGCTCGACTTAACTACCAGCAAGATGGCGGACGATCGAAACGTTCACCGTGTGCCACAGATCGAGAGACCCCCTGTTTTGACGCAGCCAGCTGTCGTCAAAAAAAGGGTCTCTAGATCTGCGGCACGCGATGAACGTTTCAATCGTCCGCCATCTTGATAGTAGTTAAGTCGAGCGATGGCATCGACTGCCCTTTTTTCAGCATTGGGAAAGGGTTGCGCCTCAAAGGGTTAAAGATATCTCTGAGATGGATACTGAGGAAGGGCTCAAATTTTGCTCGCCACATTAGCGAATGGGACACATTTTACTAATTGGAATTTTCTTTTTCTACGGGGGTCGTATGCAAATTTAAAAAGTGTAACTCTTTGAAAAGCATGACGAGAGGGATGTTTTCTTGGTGTAGTCTTTTTTTTTCCAGCCTCATTTTGAACATTTTTTTCAATTTACATTGCCTACTTATTGATAACAAATCAAAGTGTGTTACTATCTTTTTGGGACACAATGTATATCGTGGAAAATTCAGTTCATTTGTACGTGGTTTTCTTCGTTAAAAGTAAACTATAATTTTGATGATGACAGTTTAGCGCTCGTGCTGTATGAAATTTTTAGTATGCGATACGATGTAAACAACTTTTGAGAAATTTTAAGTAATCTAAGGTAAACTTTCATTCTTAAATCTAATCATTATTTTTTTACTAGAAAAAATAATCAGTAATTTTTGAATAGACGAATTTTTTATTAAAATTTGCATGCAACGTAAAAAAAAAAAGTCTTGCCAGAAGTATTGTATTTTAAAGCGGAACGATCCTACTAGATACGCTGATTCCTGATTCACTCACTAGCAATTCCGGTCCGACCACTTCAAAACAAAACTTTTACCATCATTAATCCAAACATATTAAAATTTATTGTCTAAAACTGCAACAAAATTCCCACCGCTTAAACGATCCGCTTGAAATTTTTCATAATCATGTGTGAAAGTAAACAATCTGCGCTCCTTTAAAAATCTGAAAATCGAACCCTTCCCTCATTTTTAAGCGATTTTTCGCTCTTTTCAGCTCCATTTTATTTCCGAGTGTCAAAAAAGTGAAACATTTGCGTAGCAAAAAGAGCTATTTCAAATGAAAATGACGTCATATAATTCCAATTCATTTAAAATGGTTTTTCCAGATTGCAAAGTTTATTTTTTTTTCCACTAATAAGTCGTCTGCGTAGATATAAGAACGCACTTTTCTAGAAGTGCATGAAATTCGATTTGGGTATGTAATAAAAATTGAATATGGTGTTATTTATTTTAGGTGGACGAAGATTAAATATATTGAGCGTAGGCGTATTTTCGTCGAATGTTTTATCTAGCGCCCCTTGTAATTGCCCCCACAATAGGCTTTGAGTTGTAGTTTGATAATAGTTGAACGGAATAACACTCTTGATATAGATTTACGCATGTAAAAATAAAATGAAAATAGTGATGAAATTTTTAAAGTTAGCATTAAAAATTAAAAATGTTTTTCAAAAACAGCTTTGTGAGATGTAAGTTTACAAAAAAAAAAAAAAAAAGAAAAAAAAAAAAGAAAAAAGAATGGGGCGTGAGAGATTTAAAAGAAAAGACTAGCTCATAAATGTAAAATATTGGTGTTACATAGCAATACAGTCGTAAAATTAAACGATCTAAAGTACTTTTTTAACGTAACGCGTTTTCTACATAACATAACGTTTCTGTGTAAAGGGGGTGTCTTTTATGTGCGTTATTTTACAAATTTTATAATGTTTCAATACAAGAGCTAATATCAAATCATATGCTTTAGCAGTTTTACTTTATTTGAAATGTATATGATTTAATAAGCACATAAGACACATAAGCCAATACATCTTAATAGTAATTAATAGTAACCATAATATTATTTTTATAACAATGATGATAATAAATACACCGCTCCATAAACTGAAAGGGCACATACTCTTTTACAGATAGATATACGATGGTCCCTCTGAAATTTTTGAGATACAGCGAAATGATGCAAGTTAAACTTACCAAATTTATAGGGGTGTTCAAAATAATCCAGTCCAACATCCACTTTTGAAGGCGAATTTTCCGAAATTTAAAAGCCTCAATCCATACAAAACATGGTTTTACAGCCTCATCAATCTCATCCTCGGAATGAAAATGGCGACCAAGTAAATTTTTCATTAGGTTAAAAAATAACCTAAACTCAAGCATAGCAAGATCAGGAGAATAGGATGAATGTTCTATCATTTCGATGTATTTTTGTTCAATAAATTCCACTTTCATTCTTGCCGTATTAGAAGATGAAATGCCATGATGAAGCATGAGTCAACTTACATTAAATTCTTGAAGAATTTCTGGAATAGTGGTGTACCAGATAGCTGTAACTGTCTTCTGTCCCTCTAGCTTGATACCTTTGACCAATCCTGTACTTATTTAGAAAACGGCATACATAACTTTTTTTTCATTGCTTGTTGTCTTTTCACCATTGTTAATTTGGGGTCATCATCAAAGACCCATACTTTATTTTCTTGACGTGTTGAGACATCAAAAAACAGTACGTGCGATAATGATCTTGCGTCAACTTCATTTTCCTTTCTTTCAAAATTTATTCTATGGCAGATAAATTGAGCAAAATTCCAATTGTTGCCACAAATTATCGTCTGCGATCATAAAAGAGTTCAAATTTACACTAAAGAATTTTTTTTTTTTTTTTCCTGAGTAACCTTCGTATAAACACTACAACTACAAGATCTTAACGAAAATCACTCAAAAGAAACTGGTATTTAGAAGCTGAAATAATTAAACCTAAGTACCTTTTATGCATGGGCGCCGGCAGTATAGGGCAAGGGGGGCAGCCCCCCCTGGATTTTTGTATGCAGTGTTTTCCCTTGCTTTTTTGCTCTTTCCAAAATGGTAACCATACATTAAAGTAGTCTTTGCCCCCCCTAGAATAGTCTTGCCCCCCCTGGGAAATATTCTGCCGGAGCCCATGCTTTTATGTGTGTTGTTTTATAAAACTTTAATTATTTCAATATATAAGAGATTATTACAAATCATATGCATTTCTGATTTGCTTTATTTATTTTTAGAGATTACCGAGAGTTTGTTGACTTATTTTTACAAATTCATTTAAAAAGTGAACAAAATTTGATAACACTTGGTTGAATTGTATTTTCCAACAACCATAGATCTCATATCTTATTTGGGTGTTTTAAAAAAATGTCTTTATAGAATTACAAATGCACCGTTTACGAGATTACAGAAATCTCTAAGAACACAGCAAAGAATGACTTTCTCCGTTCCTTACTCCCCCTTAAAAATTGGTTTTAGTGTTTTCTAAATATAATTTATCTTTCCTTTCATCTTATAACTTGATCTAGACAATATGATTGGGTGAAAGGAAGAAAAACTTGCTGCCGTTATCTTTTGGGCAAGATAATGAAGATAAGCAATGCTCTGTTTAAGAACTGATACACTCAATCAAAGCGGTTTCCTTGGGGGAAGAGCACCGGCCAACGCCAGTAAATAAACTTATCTTTGATGATGAAATAATTCGATAAAGTATTTATTGAGTTAGACTTACACAGAGTGTTGAGGAGGTATTTTGTTTCGTATACGGATGATATAAAAAGGAAATATATGTTCGTCTTCCACTGACTAGCTTTTGAAAAAGACATTTTTAAGATGATTGTTTCTAAGGCATGCATTGATAAAGGTAAAACAATACGGTAAAAATTTTGCAAAAATAAATAAACGAACGAATAAATAATGTAAATAATTACCAGTGCATCAACGATAATTAACATTTCTTTCATTTGCCAGTTATTGGGGGGGGGAGAATATCACACACATAATAACTTTTTGAGTTTTAAAAATTTGTAGACAGCAGTAAAGCTTACAAAAAAAAAAAAGGTTCATAGTAGTAAGTAGAGACAGTCCATTACTTAGACTTAAATGGCGTCTTTTGTAATAAATTTTGATGAATTTAAATAAAATTAAATAAAATAAAACAAATTGGAATAAAAAATCTACCATCAGTTACATTTCCACTCATCTGAAAATGTACATTAATTCTTAAAAATTATTGAAGCTTATAAATAAACAATAAAAATAAATTATGTCAAATGCATCGACTTTAAAATGTTTTCCAACACAATAATATTTTTGCGGAAAATCGGTGATGTATTTTCCTCAAACCTATCGAGATTTTGCAGACATTAAGAAAAACCTCCATATGAGTATTAATGTAATTTTGTGATACCCTGTAAAAGAACTTTTAAAATATCTTTTAACTGAAGAGGAAACAGTTTTAAACGTTTATATACTTACTGTATTCAGCTTGAAATGAATGATTCCCTAATAGCACAACCGTCCCCTGTGATTGAAACGCGACTACAGAATACTGTCACAATAGAGTTAGAAACAGTCGCCGCGACTCTGCAGCAAAGTCACCCCCAGAGTCCCTATGTCCTCTCGCTGTGTATTCACATTGCGACCCTTCAGAGAAGTCGCTTTGGAACAGTTTTGGGCCAGCGAAAAAATTCGGTGAAAAAGAGTTACCGAAAACATGCACTTGATGGCAGCACCAAACTCTCAGGAAAGGAAACGCTCAGGTACAGTATCCAACCCTCGACACACTGGTTCGTAGGCCAGCATGTTACCGCAACACTGTGATTACCTAGCTCTGGTTGCTTTAAAAAGTACTGATTGCTGCAAAAGCCAGTTCTGGCATGGGTTCTTTTGGAAATTTAAAAATTTTCTGGAGTATTTTATAAATGGGGGAAAATGCCATAATTAATAAATATAAATTAAAAATCTTGGAAATCTTTCTTTTACCAAATAAATTATTTTCAGGAGATAATGTGCTGTTTTATTTAAGTATTCATCCGAAAAAACTAATGATTTATTGAAATTTTTTATTCGGTTATGAGAAATAAATTTGTAATGTGCGACATGTGGGGTTTGATATATATTAGGGTATGAGGGATAAGATTTATATATTTGTTATATTTCGCCTAAAAGGGATTTCATATAAAAATAAATAAAATTAATTGGAAAAACATGCATTAGATAAAATAAAGTATTTTTGACTTAGACCCATAGTTTTACCTCAAATTTTTCCTAGTGGAACTTTCAAACATACCAGGGACGTATTTAAAGGGGGGGGGGATCCCGGGCCCCATCTGAAAACTTAAAGCAGTTATGAGAAAACAGCAATTTTGAGACATCTGTATTTTCTCTAGTAACAATAAGGTTTAAAATACCGGTTGTTCCCCCCCCCATCCGAAATTTAAACCTACATACGCTATCGAAACATATGTGCCATGGGGATATGAAAGAAATTGTTAATTTTACTCACAGATACTTAGTTTTCATTATTGTGATTAGAACTCTCAACTCTAATATTTTTAAGAATAATATTTTTTTATAAATAATATTGTCTTGTTTAAACGAAATAATTTAAAAATTAATAAATTAAACTAAATTCCATTACTACATAACTGCGAGATTTTATCGAATTACTATTTTCGGATTTATTTATTAAATGTTTCACGAAAGAAATTGCCACAAAATATTAGAAAAAATGAGTCTGCTTCCAAAGTCGCAAAATCGGCCTGTGTGACGCCATTTTGAAGTCCAAAAAAAATCAGTAGTCACAAAACAGTCACACAGTGACTTCACAGTGGAGTCACTTAGTGACCGATCACATACTAGTCACATGGTGAGTTCACGGCTACGTCAACTGGTGACTGGTCACAAATAAACTTCCTGTGACCACACAGTAAAGTCACATCACTCACAAGTCACAATGTGACTAGTATCTGACAGTCCTGTGACAACTGTGACCCTCTGTGACGTCACAGTGACTCTTTTTGACCATCTGTGCTATTAGGGTTGTCTCTAACTGCCAAGATTGCCATGTATTTATTCTTTTAAGTGCTCCTGTAGAAAACAAATACTATTTTCGACAGTGATCCTTAATAACACATGTACTAATTTTGGTTTGTTTTAAATAGAGAATATTTCTAAAATATGCATTAAAGAATTATTACCCTTAGAACGTAATGTATTGGAATTTCTGTGGGTATTCCTGTAAAAGAGCTATATACATTTATCGCAGTTTTAATCGATGGACATTTACCTTTTGCTTTCTTTTAATTACCTAAGATTGTACCAAAAAATTTTTTCTACACTTTGGCTTACTTTACTCTCCGGCGCCAATTAAAAAAAAAAAAAAAACCTTTATGTATATTTTTATGTGGGAAATTATGCACTTACGTAATTTCGACCTACACGATTATCACTCGGTCCCATCAATCGCGTAAGTTGAAGGCATTACTGTACATAGAGTTATGAATGCAATTTCTGGTTATTTCTCAAATGAACTATTGATGTTAACTTGCATTAAAGCTCAAAATAGGTCAGATCAGCTGGCAAATACTTAAATTACTCTTTAAAGGTGTGGTAACTGAAATTTAATGGGGAAGATTAAGTGTTCTTGCCTACCAGGAGGCGGTATTAACGGTAAGCTAACGGTTTAGAGTTTTGAGAAGTTTTCTTTAAATTTAACGAATACTCGTTAAAGCCCGTTGAAAAGTCCTACGCCCAAGGCATTTTTCCCTTAGGCAGACAGCCTTTGTGTAGCTTTGAATTAACCCTTTAAGGCGCAGTGGTCCCGCTCTGAAATCACCAAACTCTGACGTTTTGACAGTCGCCAGTCACGAAGAATAGATTTCATTTCTATAAAAATAGTTGCGGGTGGCAGAGCTCCACGAGAATCCTTTACTTTTTGCACGTCATTTCCCGTAAAAAAATGGTCACGATTATTTTGAACAGCTCTGACATCTGCTGAAAAATGGAAGAATGCGAGAGCATCCGGATGGATTGCCCAAAGGATAGCTGTCCGGATAGATTGCCCGCAGCTGGCTGTGCTCGCGCACAGCCAGCTGCGTCAAAAAAGGGTCTCTAGATCTGTGTCACGCGATGAACGTTTCGATCGTCCGCCATCTTGCTGGTAGTTAAGTTGAGCGATGGCAACGGCTGCCCTTTTTTCAGCATTGGGAAAGGGTTGCGCCTCAAAGGGTTAGCCAAATGAACCCTTATAGGATTGTTTTCAATTTTTTGTTATGCAATTTTATGCATAAATAATATGTAAATAGGCGGAAAAGGTTTTCTAACAAATCCGTTTGTCATGATTCTTCTCCTTTATTTAATCTTTATTTTATTTGCGTAAAGAGTACGGGTATATCGCTTGTTCTTCATAAAAAATTTTTACCTTTACACCGCGAATTCAGTTTCACAAATTTCGCAAACGAATATGCTAGTTTACTCACAAGAACAGAAAATAATTAATAGCAAGCTTTGTTTTGTATGTTCAGGAGGTATTCGTTAGGCAGGTGCAAGCAATAAATTAGCCACTAAAACTCTCTAGAGAATGTCTGCATGCTACCGAGTAGGTTTATTTAAGAATAATCTAATGATGACAAGATGAATTTTATTCATTACGATATTTTTAAAAAAAGGCGAATTTTGTCCTCCTAATGAGCCACACCATCAGGACCGGGCTGACTCTTTTGAGGGCCTTCAGCTAGAAATTGAAAAGGAGGCCCCTTACTGGGGAATTTCGGGGGAATAGAATCTTAGAATATGTAGTAGTGTACGAAAATTAGGCTTAAGTGCCTAAAAAACACATTTAACGATTTTAAAGCTACCCTCGTGCCGCGGGGTATATAGGAGTACTCCGCTAAGCCACTGTGTAAAGGCATAAGATTACTGGGCAATAAATAATCAAAATTGCTCTGATATCTATCAAAGTACTCTAATTCTAAACTAGTACTATATCCATTTCTGGGGTATCTCGTCGGGGCCCCTTTGAACCGGGGGGCCTCGGAAATCGGCGACCGTCCAACCTGGCCAGTCCGGGCCTGCACGCCACCAACCTGGCAACCTATTGTTAGAAGCGACAGGCTACTCAGTTATGTCTCGAAATGCGTGATGCTTGCTTTCCTGTGCTTAAGAAATTAAAGTTCGCCCTGTTACTGAGTTTAATCTTGCTTTTTTAAGATATGTAATGGCTGCGCTTTCTTACCTTGCGGCAGGTTTTTGAATACTATCTCAAAATATATGGTCTGTTAAAACTGAAGATTGTAATTTCTTTTTTGTATCGACCAAATCAAATCTTCCATACTTTTCACCCAAGCAAATGGAACTACAATGTAATTTTGCTTTTTTTTTAACAGAAAAGGAAATCTCAATTTTAAAATTGTTAACAGTTTTTTGTTTCTCTCTCAAGGGGATACCCTCGTGTGATACCTTGAGTACCTCGTGTACCTTGATACCTCGTGTGATACCAAGTTGACATCTTGACGTACTTATTCCTCCTATGCTATGCATTCAAGTGGTCATTAGGGATGGACGCGAGACGAAAAATAGGAGTCTCGCGTCTCGCAAATAGCCTAAAATCTTTGTCTCGTCTCGCAAAAATCCCTATATCGTAATGTTAAAAATGTGTGTCTCGTCTCGCAAAAAAGATGTAAATCTCTGTCTCGTCTCGCTTCCATCCCTAGTGGTCATTTGCTGCTATTAAATTTCCAACACACTATTCACTGTGCACTAATAATTATTTTTGTCCTCTTCTTAAGCTCTTCAGGAATATATTGTTATTTTAGAACGAGTATCTAACTTTGTGAAATGAGCTAAGATTTCTTGTTTGTGTGTTATGGCAAAACTATACGAGAGGCATCTGCCTTAAGCGGATGATTTCTTTAAGGGTCTCTGGCGAGTATTCACGTAGCATCTGGAGAAAATCACCCAAAACTCCAGACTGTTAAATCGAGCCATATGGTCTGAAATATATGGTCTGTTAAAACTGAAGATTGTAATTTCTTTTTTGTATCGACCAAATCAAATCTTCCATACTTTTCACCCAAGCAAATGGAACTACAATGTAATTTTGCTTTTTTTTTTTTTTTAACAGAAAAGGAAATCTCAATTTTAAAATTGTTAACAGTTTTTTGTTTCTCTCTCAAGGGGATACCCTCGTGTGATACCTTGAGTACCTCGTGTACCTTGATACCTCGTGTGATACCAAGTTGACATCTTGACGTACTTATTCCTCCTATGCTATGCATTCAAGTGGTCATTAGGATGGACGCGAGACGAAAAATAGGAGTCTCGCGTCTCGCAAATAGCCTAAAACCTTTGTCTCGTCTCGCAAAAATCCCTATATCGTAATGTTAAAAATGTGTGTCTCGTCTCGCAAAAAAGGTGTAAATCTCTGTCTCGTCTCGCAGAAAAGTCGTCTCGCTTCCATCCCTAGTGGTCATTTGCTGCTATTAAATTTCCAACACACTATTCACTGTGCACTAATAATTATTTTTGTCCTCTTCTTAAGCTCTTCAGGAATATATTGTTATTTTAGAACGAGTATCTAACTTTGTGAAATGAGCTAAGATTTCTTGTTTGTGTGTTATGGCAAAACTATACGAGAGGCATCTGCTTAAGCGGATGATTTCTTTAAGGGTCTCTGGCGAGTATTCACGTAGCATCTGGAGAAAATCACCCAAAACTCCAGACTGTTAAATCGAGCCATATGGTCTGAAATATATGGTCTGTTAAAACTGAAGATTGTAATTTCTTTTTTATATCGACCAAATCAAATCTTCCATACTTTTCACCCAAGCAAATGGAACTACAATGTAATTTTGCTTTTTTTTTTTTTTTTTTTTTTTTAACAGAAAAGGAAATCTCAATTTTAAAATTGTTAACAGTTTTTTGTTTCTCTCTCAAGGGGATACCCTCGTGTGATACTTTGAGTACCTCGTGTACCTTGATACCTCGTGTGATACCAAGTTGACATCTTGACGTACTTATTCCTCCTATGCTATGCATTCAAGTGGTCATTAGGGATGGACGCGAGACGAAAAATAGGAGTCTCGCGTCTCGCAAATAGCCTAAAACCTTTGTCCCGTCTCGCAAAAATCCCTATATCGTAATGTTAAAAATGTGTGTCTCGTCTCGCAAAAAAGATGTAAATCTCTGCCTCGTCTCGCAGAAAAGTCGTCTCGCTTCCATCCCTAGTGGTCATTTGCTGCTATTAAATTTCCAACACACTATTCACTGTGCACTAATAATTATTTTTGTCCTCTTCTTAAGCTCTTCAGGAATATGTTGTTATTTTAGAACGAGTATCTAACTTTGTGAAATGAGCTAAGATTTCTTGTTTGTGTGTTATGGCAAAACTATACGAGAGGCATCTGCCTTAAGCGGATGATTTCTTTAAGGGTCTCTGGCGAGTATTCACGTAGCATCTGGAGAAAATCACCCAAAACTCCAGACTGTTAAATCGAGCCATATGGTCTGAAATATATGGTCTGTTAAAACTGAAGATTGTAATTTCTTTTTTGTATCGACCAAATCAAATCTTCCATACTTTTCACCCAAGCAAATGGAACTACAAAGTAATTTTGCTTTTTCTTTAACAGAAAAGGAAATCTCAATTTTAAAATTGTTAACAGTTTTTTGTTTCTCTCTCAAGGGGATACCCTCGTGTGATACCTTGAGTACCTCGTGTACCTTGATACCTCGTGTGGTACCAAGTTGACATCTTGACGTACTTATTCCTCGTATGCTATGCATTCAAGTGGTCATTTGCTGCTATTAAATTTCCAACACACTATTCATTATGCACTAATATGCACTATGTTAGTGCATATTAGTGCACTAATAATGCACTAATGTGCACTAATAGTTATATGCACTAATAATTATTTGTGCATATAATTATTAGTGCACTAATAATTATTTTTGCACTAATAACATGTACACTAATATGCACTAATAATTATTCTTGTCCTCTTCTTAAGCTCTTCAGAAATATATTGTTATTTTAGAACGAGTATCTAACTTTGTGAAATGAGCTAAGATTTCTTGTTTGTGTGTTATGGCAAAACTATACGAGAGGCATCTGCCTTAAGCGGATGATTTCTTTAAGGATCTCTGGCGAGTATTCAACGTAGCATCTGGAGAAAATCACCCAAAACTCCAGACTGTTAAATCGAGCCATATGGTCTGAAATATATGGTCTGTTAAAACTGAAGATTGTAATTTCTTTTTTGTATCGACCAAATCAAATCTTCCATACTTTTCACCCAAGCAAATGGAACTACAATGTAATTTTGCTTTTTTTTTTTTTTTAACAGAAAAGGAAATCTCAATTTTAAAATTGTTAACAGTTTTTTGTTTCTCTCTCAAGGGGATACCCTCGTGTGATACCTTGAGTACCTCGTGTACCTTGATACCTCGTGTGATACCAAGTTGACATCTTGACGTACTTATTCCTCCTATGCTATGCATTCAAGTGGTCATTAGGGATGGACGCGAGACGAAAAATAGGAGTCTCGCGTCTCGCAAATAGCCTAAAACCTTTGTCTCGTCTCGCAAAAATCCCTATATCGTAATGTTAAAAATGTGTGTCTCGTCTCGCAAAAAAGGTGTAAATCTCTGTCTCGTCTCGCAGAAAAGTCGTCTCGCTTCCATCCCTAGTGGTCATTTGCTGCTATTAAATTTCCAACACACTATTCACTGTGCACTAATAATTATTTTTGTCCTCTTCTTAAGCTCTTCAGGAATATATTGTTATTTTAGAACGAGTATCTAACTTTGTGAAATGAGCTAAGATTTCTTGTTTGTGTGTTATGGCAAAACTATACGAGAGGCATCTGCCTTAAGCGGATGATTTCTTTAAGGGTCTCTGGCGAGTATTCACGTAGCATCTGGAGAAAATCACCCAAAACTCCAGACTGTTAAATCGAGCCATATGGTCTGAAATATATGGTCTGTTAAAACTGAAGATTGTAATTTTCTTTTTTATATCGACCAAATCAAATCTTCCATACTTTTCACCCAAGCAAATGGAACTACAATGTAATTTTGCTTTTTTTTTTTTTTTTTTTTTTTTTTAACAGAAAAGGAAATCTCAATTTTAAAATTGTTAACAGTTTTTTGTTTCTCTCTCAAGGGGATACCCTCGTGTGATACCTTGAGTACCTCGTGTACCTTGATACCTCGTGTGATACCAAGTTGACATCTTGACGTACTTATTCCTCCTATGCTATGCATTCAAGTGGTCATTAGGGATGGACGCGAGACGAAAAATAGGAGTCTCGCGTCTCGCAAATAGCCTAAAACCTTTGTCTCGTCTCGCAAAAATCCCTATATCGTAATGTTAAAAATGTGTGTCTCGTCTCGCAAAAAAGATGTAAATCTCTGTCTCGTCTCGCAGAAAAGTCGTCTCGCTTCCATCCCTAGTGGTCATTTGCTGCTATTAAATTTCCAACACACTATTGACTGTGCACTAATAATTATTTTTGTCCTCTTCTTAAGCTCTTCAGGAATATATTGTTATTTTAGAACGAGTATCTAACTTTGTGAAATGAGCTAAGATTTCTTGTTTGTGTGTTATGGCAAAACAATACGAGAGGCATCTGCCTTAAGCGGATGATTTCTTTAAGGGTCTCTGGCGAGTATTCACGTAGCATCTGGAGAAAATCACCTAAAACTCCAGACTGTTAAATCGAGCCATATGGTCTGAAATATATGGTCTGTTAAAACTGAAGATTGTAATTTCTTTTTTGTATCGACCAAATCAAATCTTCCATACTTTTCACCCAAGCAAATGGAACTACAATGTAATTTTGCTTTTTTTTTTTTTTTTTAACAGAAAAGGAAATCTCAATTTTAAAATTGTTAACAGTTTTTTGTTTCTCTCTCAAGGGGATACCCTCGTGTGATACCTTGAGTACCTCGTGTACCTTGATACCTCGTGTGATACCAAGTTGACATCTTGACGTACTTATTCCTCCTATGCTATGCATTCAAGTGGTCATTAGGGATGGACGCGAGACGAAAAATAGGAGTCTCGCGTCTCGCAAATAGCCTAAAACCTTTGTCTCGTCTCGCAAAAATCCCTATATCGTAATGTTAAAAATGTGTGTCTCGTCTCGCAAAAAAGATGTAAATCTCTGTCTCGTCTCGCAGAAAAGTCGTCTCGCTTCCATCCCTAGTGGTCATTTGCTGCTATTAAATTTCCAACACACTATTGACTGTGCACTAATAATTATTTTTGTCCTCTTCTTAAGCTCTTCAGGAATATATTGTTATTTTAGAACGAGTATCTAACTTTGTGAAATGAGCTAAGATTTCTTGTTTGTGTGTTATGGCAAAACTATACGAGAGGCATCTGCCTTAAGCGGATGATTTCTTTAAGGGTCTCTGGCGAGTATTCACGTAGCATCTGGAGAAAATCACCTAAAACTCCAGACTGTTAAATCGAGCCATATGGTCTGAAATATATGGTCTGTTAAAACTGAAGATTGTAATTTCTTTTTTGTATCGACCAAATCAAATCTTCCATACTTTTCACCCAAGCAAATGGAACTACAATGTAATTTTGCTTTTTTTTTTTTTTTTAACAGAAAAGGAAATCTCAATTTTAAAATTGTTAACAGTTTTTTGTTTCTCTCTCAAGGGGATACCCTCGTGTGATACCTTGAGTACCTCGTGTACCTTGATACCTCGTGTGATACCAAGTTGACATCTTGACGTACTTATTCCTCCTATGCTATGCATTCAAGTGGTCATTAGGGATGGACGCGAGACGAAAAATAGGAGTCTCGCGTCTCGCAAATAGCCTAAAACCTTTGTCTCGTCTCGCAAAAATCCCTATATCGTAATGTTAAAAATGTGTGTCTCGTCTCGCAAAAAAGATGTAAATCTCTGTCTCGTCTCGCAGAAAAAGTCGTCTCGCTTCCATCCCTAGTGGTCATTTGCTGCTATTAAATTTCCAACACACTATTGACTGTGCACTAATAATTATTTTTGTCCTCTTCTTAAGCTCTTCAGGAATATATTGTTATTTTAGAACGAGTATCTAACTTTGTGAAATGAGCTAAGATTTCTTGTTTGTGTGTTATGGCAAAACTATACGAGAGGCATCTGCCTTAAGCGGATGATTTCTTTAAGGGTCTCTGGCGAGTATTCACGTAGCATCTGGAGAAAATCACCTAAAACTCCAGACTGTTAAATCGAGCCATATGGTCTGAAATATATGGTCTGTTAAAACTGAAGATTGTAATTTCTTTTTTGTATCGACCAAATCAAATCTTCCATACTTTTCACCCAAGCAAATGGAACTACAATGTAATTTTGCTTTTTTTTTTTTTTTTTTTTTAACAGAAAAGGAAATCTCAATTTTAAAATTGTTAACAGTTTTTTGTTTCTCTCTCAAGGGGATACCCTCGTGTGATACCTTGAGTACCTCGTGTACCTTGATACCTCGTGTGATACCAAGTTGACATCTTGACGTACTTATTCCTCCTATGCTATGCATTCAAGTGGTCATTAGGGATGGACGCGAGACGAAAAATAGGAGTCTCGCGTCTCGCAATAGCCTAAAACCTTTGTCTCGTCTCGCAAAAATCCCTATATCGTAATGTTAAAAATGTGTGTCTCGTCTCGCAAAAAAGATGTAAATCTCTGCCTCGTCTCGCAGAAAAGTCGTCTCGCTTCCATCCCTAGTGGTCATTTTGCTGCTAATAAATTTCCAACACACTATTCAGTGTGCACTAATAATTATTTTTGTCCTCTTCTTAAGCTCTTCAGGAATATGTTGTTATTTTAGAACGAGTATCTAACTTTGTGAAATGAGCTAAGATTTCTTGTTTGTGTGTTATGGCAAAACTATACGAGAGGCATCTGCCTTAAGCGGATGATTTCTTTAAGGTCTCTGGCGAGTATTCACGTAGCATCTGGAGAAAATCACCCAAAACTCTAGACTGTTAAATCGAGCCAGCCGCGCGATTGGCCCGAATCCAGAACCTTCGCACTTCAACCAACTACCATGTTCAGTGCTTATCAGCTAAAGGTTTCAACATTTAGATATTAACTAAAACTCAAGAAAGACTTAAAATTTAAATGTAAGCTTTTTTTTTTTGAGTGTGTACACTTGCACGCTGTCTTAAGACTTTATTGGTTGCAGAAATCGCATAGAGGCCAATTTCTGTCAAAACACCTCCATCGAATCCCACCTACTATTATAACATGATATGACCACCAATTCCCGGCGAACGGACACCTTGAAGGCCGCCGAAATAACGAAGATTAACATCTTAGTGTACGATAAAAGGCCACCTATCAAGTGGCAATCCTGTGGTGGAGATAAAAGGCCTTTCTCTCCACCGGAAACAAAGTTATCCGCAAAGAGGGAAATAATTCGATAATGCATTGAGTGAATTAAGTGCGACAAAGGAGAAAGCCTTTAGAGTTGGCTTTTTGTTTCTCACCTATAAAAGAAGACAATTACTCTTTTTTATTTGAGTGTGTGGTGTTTATTTGGTTATAGGAATGAAGGGATTAGAAGGCAATGGAGGTCGGAAGAATAAAGTACTTTCGTCAACTAGAAGAAAAAGCGTTAAAAGTTTATTCTTTCTCTGTTTCGTTTCGCTCCTCAAAATGTTATATTATTTGCTATTTTCGTTTGCGGTTAAAATATTACTTTACACGGTGGAAAAAAAAAAAAAAAATTACTGCTCTTATCTTGAACGAACAGACGGCTGTTCTCTGCGTCCCAAAACTAGATGAATATATCGCAGAAATGCTTGTAGGTGATACACGCCACTGGCATAGACAAAGTCTAGTCCGCAGTATTCTGGCTAATCACAGCAGAATGACTGGTTTGCGGAACGAGAAATTATCATTCGATTTTTGGAGTACTAGAAGGACCGTTTGTGAGTCTACCGCAAGCGTACGCAGCGATTAACAGATATTTTCATCTGGATAATAGAGGAGCATCCGATAATAGAGGAGAGATCTAAAAGTTGCATAAGTGGGTTCAGAAGTGTCTCGTTCAATGATCTAGTATTTACAGTTAGTACGTTGACTCATAAATTCTAGTTCCACCAATTATTGTCAGTGGCATATTTATTTTCAGTGTGCTACTGCTATATGTATTTATAAAACCGACTCGAATTAGACTGTGCTAACGAGTGTTTGAGTAAGCTGTGTAACAATGAATCCTAGGTATTTTAACACTGCATTGTGCATGAAACATTTTACCTGGCTTTTTTTTTTTTCAAGAGTTGAAAGTGCTAAGGATTTCGTTTTGTCTGTTCAACTGGACAATAAATGTCATAAATAGTTATCAGAAACTTAACATGAGCTGTTAATACGAAGTACGAAACTGTAAATGGTGTAGTGTTAACAGTTCTTTTAAAGGGCGGAAGAAAAATAATAATAAAGTATCATAGATGACGGTTAAATATTATACAACATTATTTTAAAAAATATTACAGTATATATTTAACAAAAAAATATATAGTTGTGGCTTACAAAAATTTTAACTTCATCGAAAGTAGTTAATGCAGAATTATGGTAGGACGCCACATTTTTAAAAAGAGGTAATAAAAAAGTAATAAAAATACAAAATATTTCCATTGTAGCAAATTAACACAACGAGAGTGAACAAAAATAAAAATTCCTCTCGACGTAAATATATATCTGTACTGCTCCCTAGGATTGCCCTTTAAAAAGCCACGAAAAACCAATAAAACAAACCCTTTTGCTTAGGTGTTCACTCCCAAGAAGGGGAGAAAATCGAGAATGACAGTGGGACAGCTCTGATTTTGAAAAAGATGCGGTTTCATCTTCTTATAAATAAAATGAAATTCTGTTTGTTTGTTTGTTTTGTGGATTTGATTCGTATACAAATCCACAAAAATGGACCTATCGGCCTGAAATTTAGCACAGATATGTAAAATAATATAGAATAAATCGTAGTCCACTTTAAAACTTTGAAAGTCCACCCGTTCCCGGAATTTAAGAGATTTTTTATGCTCTCCACGCAAAAAGCTTTCCGTAATTGTAACCCCTGTAGTGAAAAAAGTGTGAAATAAGGATCGTGGTTGCCATGTGTGCCGATTTTGCCGTATAAAATGTTTTAAATTCTCAAAGTAAAAATAAAAGAATAATAATGAATTTTTTTTTTTAGTTTATATTCGCAAGGTTATTTTTTTTTAAATTATAATATCGTGTGCATGGGAAATCGGAGCAGGAATGAAATGTTTTATATGCAAAACAATAAGAATTGAATATTTCCGAGGCTAATAGGTAATTTTTTTTAGTTTGGCGAAAAAATAAAATGGCTCAAATGCCGATTTTGAGAAAGTGAGTTCTAGCGGTTTGCACAGATTTCGGCTTGGCGCAATTTATTGAGAGCTTAAGGAAATAGATTTTTGAAAACAAGTGCAAAGGTTTTATTAGGATACAACGTTAAATTTTAATGATCCGTGAAGAAATAATGCAGTTGTTAAGGGATTTCAAGCGATCTATCTACATAATTCTCGCCAAATGAGTACATTGATTTAAGTTGAGGGAATTCCGCCAAATTTCAGAAAATTGAAATCTTTTCATTTAGTACATCGGAGTAACGATGAATAAAGCACGTTATAGTTGATAATTTTAAAAAATTCGGCTGTATTAAGGGATTCCACTTTTCAAATAAAGGCTTGCTTTACTTTTTCGCGGTCGAACCATTTCCCATACTGATTGCTGCTAAGTCAATGCTTCGAATGATTTCCTGAAAAAGCGCTTGCAAAATGGCGTATGTTGGCACTTTGGCGAGGCTTAGATTTGAAACTGGATTTTATTTGAGACTGTGATATATAATGACACTGGTTATAGATAAAAATGAATGTTGGTATGTGTGTATGAGGTTGAAAAACTCCAGCACCGTTGAGCACCGTTGCACCATGAAAATTGGTTCACCTAAGTCTTTTATCATGGAGAAGCTTTTTATGCTATCCGTTTTCCTCTAACTTGCCACCAGGTGGCGCAGAAGAACGTCAAATTCTATTCCGTTTAGCCGTTTACTATGCGAATATCGGCCAACCGATTTCGATGAAATTTGGTACACGCGGATATTAGAACACGGAGAATATTTTTGAGTATCCATTTTGCTGTAACTTGCCGCTAAATGGCGCTGCAACGCATCAACTTCTATACCGTTCGACCAATCGGCATAAAATTTCTTATACTTACACATTTCAGCACGAAGAATATATTCTAACTGTGTTCCTTTTGATGTTACTCACCACTAGATGGCACTGCAATGCATTATTATTTTAACTCGCCACTAGATGACGCTGCAGCAGGCCAAATTCTTGACCATTCAAACGGTCGCTATGAAAATCAGTAAACATAGCTATTTACACAATGAGAATATTTTGGCGTTATCCATTTGGCTATAACTCGCCACTTGACGGCACTGTAGCAAATCATTACTTTAATTAACCACTAGATGGTGCTGCAGTGTATCACTTCTTGACTGTGCAACTGATCGCTATGAAAATAGGTATACATAGATATTTGAACACGGGGAAGAGTTTCGCGTTAGATGTCGCGTCAACACATGAACTTCAGGGCTGTCCAGCCAATCTTCCTGAAATTTCGTATTCATCGATATCTGAATGCGAAGAACATTTTCGCCGTATCCGTTTTGCTAAAACTCACCACTAGATTGCACTACGCCGCATGGCCTTCTGCGCCGTACAAACGATTGCCTTGAAACTCGGTATGCATGGTTATTGAACACAATATAATGCGATATCCATTTTGCTATATCTTTTTATTACAATGAATAGTAATCACCACAAATCGTAATATCAAAAAGTCCATTCATTCCCGTGCGAAGAGCGGGTACTTCAGCTAGTATTTAATAATTATTTAACATTAGAATACAAAACTTTCTATACGTTCCTACATATGGTCAGAATGGTATTAAGTGCATTTAACCCTTTAACGCGCAGTGTTTTCGCTCTGAGAACACCAAACTCTGACGTTTTGACTGTTGCCAGTCACGAAGAACAGATGTGATTTCTATCAAAATAGTTGCGGGTGACATAGCTCCACGAGAATCCTTTACTTTTTAGCACGTCCTTTCCCGTAAAAAAAGATGTCACGATTGTTTTTAAAAGCACTGACATCTGCTGAAAAAATGGAAGAATGCGAGAATAGCTGGATAGATTCCCCAATGCTGAAAATAGGACACCCGTTGCCATCGCTCGACTTAACTACCAGCAAGATGGCGGACGATCGATAAGTTCATCGCGTGCCACAGATCTAAAGACCCTTTTTTGACGACAGCTGGCTGTGCAGCACAGCACGTCAAAATGAGTGCAAACGACGAAGATTTACGACAACATACATTGCATAAAAAACGGGTGGTATAAATACTTGTAGATCTTTCATGAGAAGACATGTAGAATTACATTCACAGATTACACCTTAAAAAAAGAGACGGTGGAGGAAATTTTTTTTTAATTTCATTGATTTATTTCATACAAACTGATGCACCACTAGTGGCCCACAGAATAGTGCTCTGAAATGGGAGACGGAAGGTACCTGGTTCAAAACCAGGTTGTGCGAACTAACCGTGCCGAGTTTTCCATGGTTACCTCCGAAATTTAGCGTAGATACGGGTTAGGACCGTTTAGAAAGACACCCCTTCCGGAGGACACCTCACCCCTCGGTCTAAAGCCCACATGTAGCTAATTACACTTGATTCCACAACACATTCATGCAAACTTCATTGTAAAACCAAATTAAAGGCAGCTTTTCTATTGTCACTCGGAATATTTCTCATGCCAGAAAGACAGCGTATTGAGTCCCTTTTCATGAAGACAAAAATGTTTGTGTTCAGCTATGCCAGTCAAACATTCGTCACACAGACTACTGTTCCACTTGTGGTAGACCCCCATATATCTATCGGAGATTTTCGACTTACAAGTGCTTGAAGGGTGCAAACAACTCCACCTGTTTAAGAACCGCCACATCGTTATTCAGAGCCATACTGACTCTGTTTCCAGGGTATTTTGGTATTTTGGTACTTTCCCACCGGAGGGACCGACCCGAAGGTTTACGGCGAAAAGTCCCTCCGGGGGACACATTTATTTAACTTAAGAGAAATAAAAACTATACCGCTGGCAGAACACAGTAAGCCAGCGGCAGAACGAACGTAACAAAGAGAACATTGAACAAACGATAAAATAACAAAAACAAACGATAAAAGGGCGTTGAGAAGGTTTACAAGCTCAGACCTAAAGAGCAAAAAATACGATGGATGGGTGAGCGAAAAAGAAAATTCATGGATTCGATCCGTTTATATCGAAATTTACCGTTATTTCCGCAAAAGTGCCCTTTAAGTAGTCTTTTTTCTCAGAATTCCCCTCTTTGCTTCGCCTTTTTTTCTGAGAATTTCCCTCCTCGCTTCCTGTTTTCCAAAATACTGATAACGTTCGATTCATGCATATTTCGCTCAGCTCTAGTCATCGAAAAACGCTCCTAAAAGAGAAGCGCACTTTTGAAAACTGCGCCAAAAATCGCTTCGACTTATCGAATTTCGCTATTTTGGTTTAAGCGTGTACGATCTTGAACATAGTAGACCAACTTCTACCAAGATAGCAAGAACAGAAAAGAGTATTCAATTACGATTTAAATAAAAAGTGGAAATTTTAAAGACACCCTCACGTAGAGGTGGAAAAATTTAAAAATCAAGAACGAGTTGAAGGCACGGGAGTTTGGTGATGATAGAAACAATTTTTATGTTTTAATTAATAGCATTGGCCTGTTAGTGACAATACAGTACATTTAAATAATCCATGTCTGCTCGTTGGTAAATAGAATCCGTAGAGAGAGGTTGAAATAAATAATTAAAAGCATGGATAAAAATGGACTTGGATTCTCGTGTATTCCGAAACATGAAACAAAAGGGGAGTTGTTTTAAAATATATGCTGCGATACAAAATAACATCCGTTGCCACGACGAGGATGGGATTCGAACCCACGCGGGCAGAGCCCAATGGATTAGCAGTCCATCGCCTTAACCACTCGGCCACCTCGTCCGCGTCTCCGACTGCTCGTTGGTAAACAGAATCCGTAGAGAGAGGTTGAAATAAATAATTAAAAGCATGGATAAAAATGGACTTGGATTCTCGAGTATTCCGAAACATGAAACAAAAGGGGAATTGTTTTCAAATACATGCTGCGATACAAAATAACATCCGTTGCCACGACGAGGATGGGATTCGAACCCACGCGGGCAGAGCCCAATGGATTAGCAGTCCATCGCCTTAACCACTCGGCCACCTCGTCCGCTTCTCCGGCTGCTCGTTGGTAAACAGAATCCGTAGAGAGAAGTATAAATAAATAATGAAAAGCATGGATAAAAATGGACTTGGATTCTCGAGTATTCCGAAACATGAAACAAAAGGGGAATTGTTTTAAAATATATGCTGCGATACAAAATAACATCCGTTGCCACGACGAGGATGGGATTCGAACCCACGCGGGCAGAGCCCAATGGATTAGCAGTCCATCGCCTTAACTACTCGGCCACCTCGTCCGCGTCTTCGACTGCTCGTTGGTAAACAGAATCCGTAGAGAGAGGTTGAAATAAATAACTAAAAGCATGGATAAAAATGGACTTGGATTCTCGAGTATTCCGAAACATGAAACAAAAGGGGAGTTGTTTTAAAATATATGCTGCGATACAAAATAACATCCGTTGCCACGACGAGGATGGGATTCGAACCCACGCGGGCAGAGCCCAATGGATTAGCAGTCCATCGCCTTAACCACTCGGCCACCTCGTCCGCGTCTTCGATTGCTCGTTGGTAAACAGAATCCGTAGAGAGAGGTTGAAATAAATAATTAAAAGCATGGATAAAAATGGACTTGGATTCTCGAGTATTCCGAAACATGAAGTAAAAGGGGAGTTGTTTTAAAATATATGCTGCGATACGAAATAACATCCGTTGCCACGGCGAGGATGTGATTCGAACCAGACTTCGTGCCGATTACACAGATGTGTAATCGATTACGATTACGATTAATTTTCACTTTTAGACCAGGATTACGATTACCGGAGAAAGTATAATTCCCGATTATGGTTAGATTACGATTATCATATAAAACCCAATTTCCGATTAAGATTACATTACGATTACAAAACTTTTCTTTTTACCCTTCTGGCGTTGATATTATAATGTCTAAATTTTACAATTTTAATTCAAGAACAGAATAATGGGTCCATCTGTTCAGGGAGCTGAATTACAAGAATGCCATACAGCAAGAACTTTTATACTATTAGACGAGCCTGGTTGATTTCCTAGGCCCACTTGTGAAAAGTTTTTTAATGCATACAAACCTCTATTTGAACATGGCATTTTACGATTTTAACTTAAACATATGTCATTTGCAGTGTGCGTGTGGGGTGGAAGGGGGGGGGCAGTCTTGGTGGTTTAACACATCTTTGAAATGAACCCAGGTTTAACCTAATTAAGCAAAAATTAGTATACAAAAATTGATATTTGATCCCTTCTATGCTCGGCATTGCTTCCTTGCCTATGTCCTGATTTTCTGGTTCCGAAAGAGGTACTGGCAGACGCATGAAAAGTTAGCCGTGGTTCCTATTCAACCGTTAAGGAGGAACCTCTGTCATTACGATCTTGCAACGATGTGCGCGAACATATTAAACCAAAGTTTAAGATTTTTTAATGCATTGAGTAAAATGCTAAAAACAGGGGCTCTCGACAAATGCATGTTTTCTCCACAATAACCGTTAGCCTGAATCTGAATAGATGAGGCTGAACGCATATTGCAGTTATTATTTCACAGAAAACTTCACGCACAGTTTAACTTCTTTTTTTATACTTTCATAACACGTATATGGGCACTAAATATCTAAAACCGGGCCTGCCGAACAAACAAACTTTTAATTTCTAGAATACACACGCCATTTCAAAAATTCAAAACTAACTACTAACTTTAGATAGTAGTTAGTTTTGAAGTGCATGCATACTATCTATTGAGGATAATTTAAGAATTACAGAAAGACTTAAGAATACTACTAATAATAATTACTTAAGTATAGCAGAATGGAGATGTCTAAAGATATCTCTAAACATACATCTTAAAAGTGTGGTGGGTCATATATAGTGTATTGGTGCTGGTACGACGTAATAAACAAAACTGGACAGTGATATTGGCGGTGTGAATGGTAAAACCCAATGTAATGCCAATTACAATAAAAAAGGCACGAATTTACTGTAAAACTATTTTATAAATAATTAATCGTTCAAGGATGCTCACTTTCTAAGCAATTAGCTGTTATATATGCTAAAGAACTGACACACATTTTTGTCTCTGGTCAAGAATTCCTTTTACATATTGAATATTTAATATACACATACAAACATACATACTTTGAAATTTAATGAAAATAGTATAGTGCCAAAAGTTGTTTAAACTTTTGAATGTGGTATAAAGGAGCTAACATTTTTATGAGAGATAGAAAATAGGTTAATATAGACGTAGAGATGTCAAAGATTTGCGGATTGGGGGGGGGGATGTCTGTATATAGGTTAAATATATTCAAGAGTGGAAATAGTGAAATTTTTATAGGTTTTGCGGGAGGAAAAGACTTTTGAATCGATGGTGTTTTAAACAAAGTAGACGGCAAGCGGAACATGTTGTCCCTTGTCCTACGCCTATGTTGGTTAATGCGAATTCTCGGAGAAATTATAAAAGCTTATAATACACACAATAGAAAAGTTATATATAATTTAGTCTCCAGTTTAATTCCAAATTGATAATAAATAGATGCCAACAATTCAACTTCGAAAGACGTACTATGTTTTAATATAATATGTGTACAGTACAAATTAGATAAAAACAAAATATTTTAAATAATTTTCACACTCATCAGTGAAAAAAACGAAGTATGAATACTTTGTGAATCATATTATAAAAAAAATGAACTGTTTTCTGGGACTAATCACTAACACTGGCATAAATGAAAATAAATTATTTATCCGTTAAACTTTTAGAACTAAGTCAAGGCAGCCAATCAAGTCGAAAATAAGACAAAATTGATTTTTAATACTTCATTATGTATTTCTAAGCATTTTTACTCTCACCATCAAATTCTATTGGAAAAAAAAATGTTAATTCTATTAAAGGGGGAAAAGGGGTTTTGTAGATCATTGTAGATCATCCCTACTCTTTACCCATTTATCCAGAAATTTATCGATCATTAAAAAATATTGATATTTCTAAAGGTCTTTATACATTATAAAATTATTACATTCTTATGCAATTACATTCTTATTAATAGCACAAAGATATACTAATTTTTAACGGAAATATATGCGCTCCTACCTGCTTATCCAAACAACACAAGGAACCAAAGTTTATCTGTTGTCCACTAATCCAAACAACACATTCATAGTTCTTAAATGCACATCCTTTTCCATTTTTATTTTTATACTTTTCTAAAACTGTAAAAACATGCTGCACTTTTTCCTGTGTAGGTGCCATTTATGTTCTTTTTCACGACCGCAAATCAAAATGAAGAAATGAAGCAAAGATCTGACACCACAAGAAATAGTTTTAGCTATTCCCTCCCGCGCAACCCTCACTTTCTTCTGGGAAGTCCATTCTATTCTTGTCTCTCACCAGTCCAGACTCGGATGAACAGAAGACGACAGACAACAACAACAACAAAAAAAGAATGGTCATCTAAATATTTTCCTGGGGGAAAAAAATAATACAAGCGAGCTCCTGTCTTCCTCCAAACGTCAGAGCTCCAGGGTAACTTCCGGCCTTCAGGGCATGCCTGTGCCTCCCCGTGAAAATTTTCCCCGCAAGCAGAACAAAAACTAAAACCGGGCAACTGTAATCGTTTTGTAATCGTCTCGTAATCAAAGCGACTACGATTACAGGCTCTTCGATTACGACTATCTGGCAAATGAAATTTCTAGATTACGATTAGACTACGATTACGCGAAAAAATAAACTTCTAGATTATGACTAGATTACGATTACATGAAAAATTTAATTGCCAGATTACGATTATATTACGATTACACAAGAAAATGTAATCGATTACAGTCGATTACGATTACACGAAGTCTGATTCGAACCCACGCGGACAGAGCCCAATGGATTAGCAGTCCATCGCCTTAACCACTCGGCCACCTCGTCCGCGTCTCCGACTGCTCGTTGGTAAACAGAATCGTAGAGAGAGGTTGAAATAAATAATTAAAAGCATGGATAAAAATGGACTTGGATTCTCGAGTATTCCGAAACATGAAACAAAAGGGGAGTTGTTTTAAAATATATGCTGCGATACAAAATAACATCCGTTGCCACGACGAGGATGGGATTCGAACCCACGCGGGCAGAGCCCAATGGATTAGCAGTCCATCGCCTTAACCACTCGGCCACCTCGTCCGCGTCCCCGACTGCTCGTTGGTAAACAGTATCCGTAGAGAGAGGTTGAAATAAATAATTAAAAGCATGGATAAAAATGAACTTGGATTCTCGAGTATTCCGAAACATGAAACAAAAGGGGAGTTGTTTTAAAATATATGCTGCGATACAAAATAACATCCGTTGCCACGACGAGGATGGGATTCGAACCCACGCGGGCAGAGCCCAATGGATTAGCAGTCCATCGCCTTAACCACTCGGCCACCTCGTCTGCTCTCCGACTGCTCGTTGGTAAACAGAATCCGTAGAGAGAGGTTGAAATAAATAATTAAAAGCATGGATAAAAATGGACTTGGCTTCTCGTGTATTCCGAAACATGAAACAAAAGGGGAGTTGTTTTAAAATATATGCTGCGATACAAAATAACATCCGTTGCCACGACGAGGATGGGATTCGAACCCACGCGGGCAGAGCCCAATGGATTAGCAGTCCATCGCCTTAACCACTCGGCCACCTCGTCCGCGTCTCCGACTGCTCGTTGGTAAACAGAATCCGTAGAGAGAGGTTGAAATAAATAATTAAAAGCATGGATAAAAATGGACTTGGATTCTCGAGTATTCCGAAACATGAAACAAAAGGGGAGTTGTTTTAAAATATATGCTGCGATACAAAATAACATCCGTTGCCACGACGAGGATGGGATTCGAACCCACGCGGGCAGAGCCCAATGGATTAGCAGTCCATCGCCTTAACCACTCGGCCACCTCGTCCGCGTCCCGACTGCTCGTTGGTAAACAGTATCCGTAGAGAGAGGTTGAAATAAATAATTAAAAGCATGGATAAAAATGGACTTGGATTCTCGAGTATTCCGAAACATGAAACAAAAGGAGAGTTGTTTTAAAATATATGCTGCGATACAAAATAACATCCGTTGCCACGACGAGGATGGGATTCGAACCCACGCGGGCAGAGCCCAATGGATTAGCAGTCCATCGCCTTAACCACTCGGCCACCTCGTCCGCGTCTCCGACTGCTCGTATGTAAACAGAATCCGTAGAGAGAGGTTGAAATAAATAATTAAAAGCATGGATAAAAATGGACTTGGATTCTCGAGTATTCCGAAACATGAAACAAAAGGGGAGTTGTTTTAAAATATATGCTGCGATACAAAATAACATCCGTTGCCACGACGAGGATGGGATTCGAACCCACGCGGGCAGAGCCCAATGGATTAGCAGTCCATCGCCTTAACCACTCGGCCACCTCGTCCGCTTCTCCGACTGCTCGTTGGTAAACAGAATCCGTAGAGAGAGGTTGAAATAAATAATTAAAAGCATGGATAAAAATGGACTTGGATTCTCGAGTATTCCGAAACATGAAACAAAAGGGGAATTGTTTTCAAATATATGCTGCGATACAAAATAACATCCGTTGCCACGACGAGGATGGGATTCGAACCCACGCGGGCAGAGCCCAATGGATTAGCAGTCCATCGCCTTAACCACTCGGCCACCTCGTCCGCGTCACCGACTGCTCGTTGGTAAACAGAATCCGTAGAGAGAAGTATAAATAAATAATGAAAAGCATGGATAAAAATGGACTTGGATACTCGAGTATTCCGAAACATGAAACAAAAGGGGAATTGTTTTAAAATATATGCTGCGATACAAAATAACATCCGTTGCCACGACGAGGATGGGATTCGAACCCACGCGGGCAGAGCCCAATGGATTAGCAGTCCATCGCCTTAACCACTCGGCCACCTCGTCCGCGTCTTCGACTGCTCGTTGGTAAACAGAATCCGTAGAGAGAGGTTGAAATAAATAACTAAAAGCATGGATAAAAATGGACTTGGATTCTCGAGTATTCCGAAACATGAAACAAAAGGGAGTTGTTTTAAAATATATGCTGCGATACAAAATAACATCCGTTGCCACGACGAGGATGGGATTCGAACCCACGCGGGCAGAGCCCAATGGATTAGCAGTCCATCGCCTTAACCACTCGGCCACCTCGTCCGCGTCTCCGACTGCTCGTTGGTAAACAGAATCCGTAGAGAGAGGTTGAAATAAATAATTAAAAGCATGGATAAAAATGGACTTGGATTCTCGAGTATTCCGAAACATGAAGCAAAAGGGGAGTTGTTTTAAAATATATGCTGCGATACGAAATAACATCCGTTGCCACGGCGAGGATGGGATTCGAACCAGACTTCGTGCCGATTACACAGATGTGTAATCGATTACGATTACGATTAATTTTCACTTTTAGACCAGGATTACGATTACCGGAGAAAGTATAATTCCCGATTATGGTTAGATTACGATTATCATATAAAACCCAATTTCCGATTAAGATTACATTACGATTACAAAACTTTTCTTTTTACCCTTCTGGCGTTGATATTATAATGTCTAAATTTTACAATTTTAATTCAAGAACAGAATAATGGGTCCATCTGTTCAGGGAGCTGAATTACAAGAATGCCATACAGCAAGAACTTTTATACTATTAGACGAGCCTGGTTGATTTCCCAGGCCCACTTGTGAAAAGTTTTTTAATGCATACAAACCTCTATTTGAACATGGCATTTTACGATTTTAACTTAAACATATGTCATTTGCAGTGTGCGTGTGGGGTGGAAGGGGGGGGCAGGCTTGGTGGTTTAACACATCTTTGAAATGAACCCAGGTTTAACCTAATTAAGCAAAAATTAGTATACAAAAATTGATATTTGATCCCTTCTATGCTCGGCATTGCTTCCTTGCCTATGTCCTGATTTTCTGGTTCCGAAAGAGGTACTGGCAGACGCATGAAAAGTTAGCCGTGGTTCCTATTCAACCGTTAAGGAGGAACCTCTGTCATTACGATCTTGCAACGATGTGCGCGAACATATTAAACCAAAGTTTAAGATTTTTTAATGCATTGAGTAAAATGCTAAAAACAGGGGCTCTCGACAAATGCATTGTTTTCTCCACAATAACCGTTAGCCTGAATCTGAATAGATGAGGCTGAACGCATATTGCAGTTATTATTTCACAGAAAACTTCACGCACAGTTTAACTTCTTTTTTTATACTTTCATAACACGTATATGGGCACTAAATATCTAAAACCGGGCCTGCCGAACAAACAAACTTTTAATTTCTAGAATACACACGCCATTTCAAAAATTCAAAACTAACTACTAACTTTAGATAGTAGTTAGTTTTGAAGTGCATGCATACTATCTATTGAGGATAATTTAAGGATTACAGAAAGACTTAAGAATACTACTAATAATAATTACTTAAGTATAGCAGAATGGAGATGTCTAAAGATATCTCTAAACATACATCTTAAAAGTGTGGTGGGTCATATATAGTGTATTGGTGCTGGTACGACGTAATAAACAATACTGGACAGTGATATTGGCGGTGTGAATGGTAAAACCCAATGTAATGCCAATTACAATAAAAAAGGCACGAATTTACTGTAAAACTATTTTATAAATAATTAATCGTTCAAGGATGCTCACTTTCTAAGCAATTAGCTGTTATATATGCTAAAGAACTGACACACATTTTTGTCTCTGGTCAAGAATTCCTTTTACATATTGAATATTTAATATACACATACAAACATACATACTTTGAAATTTTATGATAATAGTATAGTGCCAAAAGTTGTTTAAACTTTTGAATGTGGTATAAAGGAGCTAACATTTTTATGAGAGATAGAAAATAGGTTAATATAGACGTAGAGATGTCAAAGATTTGCGGATTGGGGGGGGGATGTCTGTATATAGGTTAAATATATTCAAGAGTGGAAATAGTGAAATTTTTATAGGTTTTGCGGGAGGAAAAGACTTTCGAATCGATGGTGTTTTAAACAAAGTAGACGGCAAGCGGAACATGTTGTCCCTTGTCCTACGCCTATGTTGGTTAATGCGAATTCTCGGAGAAATTATAAAAGCTTATAATACACACAATAGAAAAGTTATATATAATTTAGTCTCCAGTTTAATTCCAAATTGATAATAAATAGATGCCAACAATTCAACTTCGAAAGACGTACTATGTTTTAATATAATATGTGTACAGTACAAATTAGATAAAAACAAAATATTTTAAATAATTTTCACACTCATCAGTGAAAAAAACGAAGTATGAATACTTTGTGAATCATATTATAAAAAAAATGAACTGTTTTCTGGGACTAATCACTAACACTGGCATAAATGAAAATAAATTATTTATCCGTTAAACTTTTAGAACTAAGTCAAGGCAGCCAATCAAGTCGAAAATAAGACAAAATTGATTTTTAATACTTCATTATGTATTTCTAAGCATTTTTACTCTCACCATCAAATTCTATTGGAAAAAAAAATGTTAATTCTATTAAAGGGGGAAAAGGGGTTTGTAGATCATTGTAGATCATCCCTACTCTTTACCCATTTATCCAGAAATTTATCGATCATTAAAAAATATTGATATTTCTAAAGGTCTTTATACATTATAAAATTATTACATTCTTATGCAATTACATTCTTATTAATAGTACAAAGATGTACTAATTTTTAACGGAAATATATGCGCTCCTACCTGCTTATCCAAACAACACAAGAAACCAAAGTTTATCGGTTGTCCACTAATCCAAACAACACATTCATAGTTCTTAAATGCACATCCTTTTCCATTTTTATTTTTATACTTTTCTAAAACTGTAAAAACATGCTGCACTTTTTCCTGTGTAGGTGCCATTTATGTTCTTTTTCACGACCGCAAATCAAAATGAAGAAATGAAGCAAAGATCTGACACCACAAGAAATAGTTTTAGCTATTCCCTCCCGCGCAACCCTCACTTTCTTCTGGGAAGTCCATTCTATTCTCGTCTCTCACCAGTCCAGACTCGTATGAACAGAAGACGACAGACAACAACAACAACAAAAAAAGAATAGTCATCTAAATATTTTCCTGGGGGATAAAAATAATACAAGTGAGCTCCTGTCTTCCTCCAAACGTCAGAGCTCCAGGGTAACTTCCTGCCTTCAGGGCATGCCAGTGCCTCCCCGTGAAAATTTTCCCCGCAAGCAGAACAAAAACTAAAACTGGGCAACTGTAATCGTTTTGTAATCGTCTCATAATCAAAGCGACTACGATTACAGGATCTTCGATTACGACTATCTGGCAAATGAAATTTCTAGATTACGATTAGACGACGATTACGCGAAAAAATAAACTTCTAGATTATGACTAGATTACGATTACATGAAAAATTTAATTGCAAGATTACGATTATATTACGATTACACAAGAAAATGTAATCGATTACAGTCGATTACGATTACACGAAGTCTGATTCGAACCCACGCGGACAGAGCCCAATGGATTAGCAGTCCATCGCCTTAACCACTCGGCCACCTCGTCCGCGTCTCCGACTGCTCTTTGGTAAACAGAATCGGTAGAGAGAGGTTGAAATAAATAATTAAAAGCATGGATAAAAATGGACTTGGATTCTCGAGTATTCCGAAACATTAAACAAAAGAGGAGTTGTTTTATAATATATGCTGCGATACAAAATAACATCCGTTGCCACGGCGAGGATGGGATTCGAACCCACGCGGACAGAGCCCAATGGATTAGCAGTCCATCGCCTTAACCACTCGGCCACCTCGTCCGTGTCTCCGACTGCTCGTTGGTAAACAGAATCCGTAGAGAGAGGTTGAAATAAATAACTAAAAGCATGGATAAAAATGGACTTGGATTCTCGAGTATTCCGAAACATGAAAATAAAGGGGAATTGTTTTCAAATATATGCTGCGATACAAAATAACATCCGATGCCACGACGAGGATGGGATTCGAACCCACGCGGGCAGAGCCCAATGGATTAGCAGTCCATCGCCTTAACCACTCGGCCACCTCGTCCGCGTCACCGTCTGCTCGTTGGTAAACAGAATCCGTAGAGAGAAGTATAAATAAATAATGAAAAGCATGGATAAATATGGACTTGGATTCTCGAGTATTCCGAAACATGAAACAAAAGGAGAGTTGTTTTAAAATATATGCTGCGATACAACATAACATCCGTTGCCACGACGAGGATGGGATTCGAACCCACGCGGGCAGAGCCCAATGGATTAGCAGTCCATCGCCTTAACCACTCGGCCACCTCGTCCGCGTCCCCGAATGCTCGTTGGTAAACAGTATCCGTAGAGAGAGGTTGAAATAAATAATTAAAAGCATGGATAAAAATGAACTTGGGTTCTCGAGTATTCCGAAACATGAAACAAAAGGGGAGTTGTTTTAAAATATATGCTGCGATGCAAAAAAACATCCGTTGCCACGACGAGGATGGGATTCGAAGCCACGCGGGCAGAGCCCAATGGATTAGCAGATCATCGCCTTAACCACTCGGCCACCTCGTCCGCGTCCCCGACTGCTCGTTGGTAAACAGTATCCGTAGAGAGAGGTTGAAATAAATAATTAAAAGCATGGATAAAATGAACTTGGATTCTCGAGTATTCCGAAACATGAAACAAAAGGGGAGTTGTTTTAAAATATATGCTGCGATACAAAATAACATCCGTTGCCACGACGAGGATGGGATTCGAACCCACGCGGGCAGAGCCCAATGGATTAGCAGTCCATCGCCTTAACCACTCGGCCACCTCGTCTGCTCTCCGACTGCTCGTTGGTAAACAGAATCCGTAGAGAGAGGTTGAAAAAATAATTAAAAGCATGGATAAAAATGGACTTGGTTTCTCGTGTATTCCGAAACATGAAACAAAAGGGGTGTTGTTTTAAAATATATGCTGCGATACAAAATAACATCCGTTGCCACGACGAGGATGGGATTCGAACCCACGCGGGCAGAGCCCAATGGATTAGCAGTCCATCGCCTTAGCCACTCGGCCACCTCGTCCGCGTCCTCGACAGCTCGTTGGTAAACACTATCCGTGGAGAGAGGTTGAAATAAATAATTAAAAGCATGGATAAAAATGAACTTGGATTCTCGAGTATTCCGAAACATGAAACAAAAGGGGAGTTGTTTTAAAATATAGGCTGCGATACAAAATAACATCCGTTGCCACGACGAGGATGGGATTCGAACCCACGCGGGCAGAGCCCAATGGATTAGCAGTCCATCGCCTTAACCACTCGGCCACCTCGTCTGCTCTCCGACTGCTCGTTGGTAAATAGAATCCATAGAGAGAGGTTGAAATAAATAATTAAAAGCTTGGATAAAAATGGACTTGGATTCTCGTGTATTCCGAAACATGAAACAAAAGGGGTGTTGTTTTAAAATATATGCTGCGATACAAAATAACATCCGTTGCCACGACGAGGATGGGATTCGGACCCACGCGGGCAGAGCCCAATGGATTAGCAGTCCATCGCCTTAACCACTCGGCCACCTCGTCAGCGTCTCCGACTGCTCGTTGGTAAACAGTATCCGTAGAGAGAGGTTGAAATAAATAATTAAAAGCATGGATAAAAATGGACTTGGATTCTCGAGTATTCCGAAACATGAAACAAAAGGAGAGTTGTTTTAAAATATATGCTGCGATACAAAATAACATCCGTTGCCACGACGAGGATGGGATTCGAACCCACGCGGGCAGAGCCCAATGGATTAGCAGTCCATCGCCTTAACCACTCGGCCACCTCGTCCGCGTCCCCGACTGCTCGTTGGTAAACAGTATCCGTAGAGAGAGGTTGAAATAAATAATTAAAAGCATGGATAAAAATGAACTTGGATTCTCGAGTATTCCGAAACATGAAACAAAAGGGGAGTTGTTTTAAAATATATGCTGCGATAAAAAATAACTTCCGTTGCCACGACGAGGAAGGGATTCGAACCCACGCGGGCAGAGCCCAATGGATTAGCAGTCCATCGCCTTAACCACTCTGCCACCTCGTCTTCTCTCCGACTGCTCGTTGGTAAACAGAATCCGTAGAGAGAGGTTGAAATAAATAATTAAATGCATGGATAAAAATGGACTTGGATTCTCGTGTATTCCGAAACATTAAACAAAAGAGGAGTTGTTTTATAATATATGCTGCGATACGAAATAACATCCGTTGCCACGGCGAGGATGGGATTCGAACCCACGCGGACAGAGCCCAATGGATTAGCAGTCCATCGCCTTAACCACTCGGCCACCTCGTCCGTGTCTCCGACTGCTCGTTGGTAAACAGAATCCGTAGAGAGAGGTTGAAATAAATAACTAAAAGAATGGATAAAAATGGACTTGGATTCTCGAGTATTCCGAAACATGAAACAAAAGGGGAATTGTTTTCAAATACATGCTGCGATACAAAATAACATCCGTTGCCACGACGAGGATGGGATTCGAACCCACGCGGGCAGAGCCCAATGGATTAGCAGTCCATCGCCTTAACCACTCGGCCACCTCGTCCGCTTCTCCGGCTGCTCGTTGGTAAACAGAATCCGTAGAGAGAAGTATAAATAAATAATGAAAAGCATGGATAAAAATGGACTTGGATTCTCGAGTATTCCGAAACATGAAACAAAAGGGGAATTGTTTTAAATATATGCTGCGATACAAAATAACATCCGTTGCCACGACGAGGATGGGATTCGAACCCACGCGGGCAGAGCCCAATGGATTAGCAGTCCATCGCCTTAACTACTCGGCCACCTCGTCCGCGTCTTCGACTGCTCGTTGGTAAACAGAATCCGTAGAGAGAGGTTGAAATAAATAACTAAAAGCATGGATAAAAATGGACTTGGATTCTCGAGTATTCCGAAACATGAAACAAAAGGGGAGTTGTTTTAAAATATATGCTGCGATACAAAATAACATCCGTTGCCACGACGAGGATGGGATTCGAACCCACGCGGGCAGAGCCCAATGGATTAGCAGTCCATCGCCTTAACCACTCGGCCACCTCGTCCGCGTCTTCGATTGCTCGTTGGTAAACAGAATCCGTAGAGAGAGGTTGAAATAAATAATTAAAAGCATGGATAAAAATGGACTTGGATTCTCGAGTATTCCGAAACATGAAGTAAAAGGGGAGTTGTTTTAAAATATATGCTGCGATACGAAATAACATCCGTTGCCACGGCGAGGATGTGATTCGAACCCACGCGGGCAGAGCCCAATGGATTAGCAGTCCATCGCCTTAACCACTCGGCCACCTCGTCCGCTTCTCCGACTGCTCGTTGGTAAATAGAATCCATAGAGAGAGGTTGAAATAAATAATTAAAAGCATGGATAAAAATGGACTTGGGTTCTCGAGTATTCCGAAACATGAAACAAAAGGGGAGTTGTTTTAAAATATATGCTGCGATACAAAATAACATCCGTTGCCACGACGAGGATGGGATTCGAACCCACGCGGGCAGAGCCCAATGGATTAGCAGTCCATCGCCTTAACCACTCGGCCACCTCGTCCGCGTCTCCGACTGCTCGTATGTAAACAGAATCCGTAGAGAGAGGTTGAAATAAATAATTAAAAGCATGGATAAAAATGGACTTGGATTCTCGAGTATTCCGAAACATGAAACAAAAGGGGAGTTGTTTTAAAATATATGCTGCGATACAAAATAACATCCGTTGCCACGACGAGGATGGGATTCGAACCCACGCGGGCAGAGCCCAATGGATTAGCAGTCCATCGCCTTAACCACTCGGCCACCTCGTCCGCGTCTCCGACTGCTCGTTGGTAAACAGAATCCGTAGAGAGAGGTTGAAATAAATAATTAAAAGCATGGATAAAAATGGACTTGGATTCTCGAGTATTCCGAAACATGAAACAAAAGGGGTGTTGTTTTAAAATATATGCTGCGATACAAAATAACATCCGTTGCCACGACGAGGATGGGATTCGAACCCACGCGGGCAGAGCCCAATGGATTAGCAGTCCATCGCCTTAACCACTCGGCCACCTCGTCCGCGTCCCCGACTGCTCGTTGGTAAACAGAATCCGTAGAGAGAGGTTGAAATAAATAATTAAAAGCATGGATAAAAATGGACTTGGATTCTCGAGTATTCCGAAACATGAAACAAAAGGGGAGTTGTTTTAAAATATATGCTGCGATACAAAATAACATCCGTTGCCACGACGAGGATGGGATTCGAACCCACGCGGGCAGAGCCCAATGGATTAGCAGTCCATCGCCTTAACCACTCGGCCACCTCGTCCGCGTCACCGACTGCTCGTTGGTAAACAGAATCCGTAGAGAGAAGTATAAATAAATAATTAAAAGCATGGATAAAAATGGACTTGGATTCTCGAGTATTCCGAAACATGAAACAAAAGGGGAGTTGTTTTAAAATATATGCTGCGATACAAAATAACATCCGTTGCCACGACGAGGATGGGATTCGAACCCACGCGGGCAGAGCCCAATGGATTAGCAGTCCATCGCCTTAACCACTCGGCCACCTCGTCCGCTTCTCCGACTGCTCGTTGGTAAACAGAATCCGTAGAGAGAGGTTGAAATAAATAATTAAAAGCATGGATAAAAATGAACTTGGATTCTCGAGTATTCCGAAACATGAAACAAAAGGGGAGTTGTTTTAAAATATATGCTGCGATACAAAATAACATCCGTTGCCACGACGAGGATGGGATTCGAACCCACGCGGGCAGAGCCCAATGGATTAGCAGTCCATCGCCTTAACCACTCGGCCACCTCGTCCGCGTCTCCGACTGCTCGTTGGTAAACAGTATCCGTAGAGAGAGGTTGAAATAAATAATTAAAAGCATGGATAAAAATGGACTTGGATTCTCGAGTATTCCGAAACATGAAACAAAAGGGGAGTTGTTTTAAAATATATGCTGCGATACAAAATAACATCCGTTGCCACGACGAGGATGGGATTCGAACCCACGCGGGCAGAGCCCAATGGATTAGCAGTCCATCGCCTTAACCACTCGGCCACCTCGTCCGCGTCTCCGACTGCTCGTTGGTAAACAGTATCCGTAGAGAGAGGTTGAAATAAATAATTAAAAGCATGGATAAAAATGGACTTGGATTCTCGAGTATTCCGAAACATGAAACAAAAGGGGAGTTGTTTTAAAATATATGCTGCGATACAAAATAACATCCGTTGCCACGACGAGGATGGGATTCGAACCCACGCGGGCAGAGCCCAATGGATTAGCAGTCCATCGCCTTAACCACTCGGCCACCTCGTCCGCGTCTCCGACTGCTCGTTTGTAAACAGAATCCGTAGAGAGAGGTTGAAATAAATAATTAAAAGCATGGATAAAAATGGACTTGGATTCTCGAGTATTCCGAAACATGAAACAAAAGGGGAGTTGTTTTAAAATATATGCTGCGATACAAAATAACATCCGTTGCCACGACGAGGATGGGATTCGAACCCACGCGGGCAGAGCCCAATGGATTAGCAGTCCATCGCCTTAACCACTCGGCCACCTCGTCCGCGTCTCCGACTGCTCGTTGGTAAACAGAATCCGTAGAGAGAGGTTGAAATAAATAATTAAAAGCATGGATAAAAATGGACTTGGATTCTCGAGTATTCCGAAACATGAAACAAAAGGGGAGTTGTTTTAAAATATATGCTGCGATACAAAATAACATCCGTTGCCACGACGAGGATGGGATTCGAACCCACGCGGGCAGAGCCCAATGGATTAGCAGTCCATCGCCTTAACCACTCGGCCACCTCGTCTGCTCTCCGACTGCTCGTTGGTAAACAGAATCCGTAGAGAGAGGTTGAAATAAATAATTAAAAGCATGGATAAAAATGGACTTGGATTCTCGAGTATTCCGAAACATGAAACAAAAGGGGAGTTGTTTTAAAATATATGCTGCGATACAAAATAACATCCGTTGCCACGACGAGGATGGGATTCGAACCCACGCGGGCAGAGCCCAATGGATTAGCAGTCCATCGCCTTAACCACTCGGCCACCTCGTCCGCGTCTCCGACTGCTCGTTGGTAAACAGAATCCGTAGAGAGAGGTTGAAATAAATAATTAAAAGCATGGATAAAAATGGACTTGGTTTCTCGTGTATTCCGAAACATGAAACAAAAGGGGTGTTGTTTTAAAATATATGCTGCGATACAAAATAACATCCGTTGCCACGACGAGGATGGGATTCGAACCCACGCGGGCAGAGCCCAATGGATTAGCAGTCCATCGCCTTAACCACTCGGCCACCTCGTCCGCGTCACCGTCTGCTCGTTGGTAAACAGAATCCGTAGAGAGAGGTTGAAATAAATAATTAAAAGCATGGATAAAAATGGACTTGGATTCTCGAGTATTCCGAAACATGAAACAAAAGGGGAGTTGTTTTAAAATATATGCTGCGATACAAAATAACATCCGTTGCCACGACGAGGATGGGATTCGAACCCACGCGGGCAGAGCCCAATGGATTAGCAGTCCATCGCCTTAACCACTCGGCCACCTCGTCCGCGTCACCGACTGCTCGTTGGTAAACAGAATCCGTAGAGAGAGGTTGAAATAAATAATTAAAAGCATGGATAAAAATGGACTTGGATTCTCGAGTATTCCGAAACATGAAACAAAAGGAGAGTTGTTTTAAAATATATGCTGCGATACAAAATAACATCCGTTGCCACGACGAGGATGGGATTCGAACCCACGCGGGCAGAGCCCAATGGATTAGCAGTCCATCGCCTTAACCACTCGGCCACCTCGTCCGCGTCACCGTCTGCTCGTTGGTAAACAGAATCCGTAGAGAGAAGTAGAAATAAATAATTAAAAGCATGGATAAAAATGGACTTGGATTCTCGAGTATTCCGAAACATGAAACAAAAGGGGAGTTGTTTTAAAATATATGCTGCGATACAAAATAACATCCGTTGCCACGACGAGGATGGGATTCGAACCCACGCGGGCAGAGCCCAATGGATTAGCAGTCCATCGCCTTAACCACTCGGCCACCTCGTCCGCGTCTCCGACTGCTCGTTTGTAAACAGAATCCGTAGAGAGAGGTTGAAATAAATAATTAAAAGCATGGATAAAAATGGACTTGGATTCTCGAGTATTCCGAAACATGAAACAAAAGGGGAGTTGTTTTAAAATATATGCTGCGATACAAAATAACATCCGTTGCCACGACGAGGATGGGATTCGAACCCACGCGGGCAGAGCCCAATGGATTAGCAGTCCATCGCCTTAACCACTCGGCCACCTCGTCCGCGTCCCCGACTGCTCGTTGGTAAACAGTATCCGTAGAGAGAGGTTGAAATAAATAATTAAAAGCATGGATAAAAATGAACTTGGATTCTCGAGTATTCCGAAACATGAAACAAAAGGGGAGTTGTTTTAAAATATATGCTGCGATACAAAATAACATCCGTTGCCACGACGAGGATGGGATTCGAACCCACGCGGGCAGAGCCCAATGGATTAGCAGTCCATCGCCTTAACCACTCGGCCACCTCGTCCGCGTCTCCGACTGCTCGTTGGTAAACAGTATCCGTAGAGAGAGGTTGAAATAAATAATTAAAAGCATGGATAAAAATGGACTTGGATTCTCGAGTATTCCGAAACATGAAACAAAAGGGGAGTTGTTTTAAAATATATGCTGCGATACAAAATAACATCCGTTGCCACGACGAGGATGGGATTCGAACCCACGCGGGCAGAGCCCAATGGATTAGCAGTCCATCGCCTTAACCACTCGGCCACCTCGTCCGCGTCTCCGACTGCTCGTTGGTAAACAGAATCCGTAGAGAGAGGTTGAAATAAATAATTAAAAGCATGGATAAAAATGGACTTGGATTCTCGAGTATTCCGAAACATGAAACAAAAGGGGAGTTGTTTTAAAATATATGCTGCGATACAAAATAACATCCGTTGCCACGACGAGGATGGGATTCGAACCCACGCGGGCAGAGCCCAATGGATTAGCAGTCCATCGCCTTAACCACTCGGCCACCTCGTCCGCGTCTCCGACTGCTCGTTTGTAAACAGAATCCGTAGAGAGAGGTTGAAATAAATAATTAAAAGCATGGATAAAAATGGACTTGGATTCTCGAGTATTCCGAAACATGAAACAAAAGGGGAGTTGTTTTAAAATATATGCTGCGATACAAAATAACATCCGTTGCCACGACGAGGATGGGATTCGAACCCACGCGGGCAGAGCCCAATGGATTAGCAGTCCATCGCCTTAACCACTCGGCCACCTCGTCCGCGTCTCCGACTGCTCGTTTGTAAACAGAATCCGTAGAGAGAGGTTGAAATAAATAATTAAAAGCATGGATAAAAATGGACTTGGATTCTCGAGTATTCCGAAACATGAAACAAAAGGGGAGTTGTTTTAAAATATATGCTGCGATACAAAATAACATCCGTTGCCACGACGAGGATGGGATTCGAACCCACGCGGGCAGAGCCCAATGGATTAGCAGTCCATCGCCTTAACCACTCGGCCACCTCGTCCGCGTCCCGACTGCTCGTTGGTAAACAGTATCCGTAGAGAGAGGTTGAAATAAATAATTAAAAGCATGGATAAAAATGAACTTGGATTCTCGAGTATTCCGAAACATGAAACAAAAGGGGAGTTGTTTTAAAATATATGCTGCGATACAAAATAACATCCGTTGCCACGACGAGGATGGGATTCGAACCCACGCGGGCAGAGCCCAATGGATTAGCAGTCCATCGCCTTAACCACTCGGCCACCTCGTCCGCGTCTCCGACTGCTCGTTGGTAAACAGAATCCGTAGAGAGAGGTTGAAATAAATAATTAAAAGCATGGATAAAAATGGACTTGGATTCTCGAGTATTCCGAAACATGAAACAAAAGGGGAGTTGTTTTAAAATATATGCTGCGATACAAAATAACATCCGTTGCCACGACGAGGATGGGATTCGAACCCACGCGGGCAGAGCCCAATGGATTAGCAGTCCATCGCCTTAACCACTCGGCCACCTCGTCCGCGTCTCCGACTGCTCGTTGGTAAACAGTATCCGTAGAGAGAGGTTGAAATAAATAATTAAAAGCATGGATAAAAATGGACTTGGATTCTCGAGTATTCCGAAACATGAAACAAAAGGGGAGTTGTTTTAAAATATATGCTGCGATACAAAATAACATCCGTTGCCACGACGAGGATGGGATTCGAACCCACGCGGGCAGAGCCCAATGGATTAGCAGTCCATCGCCTTAACCACTCGGCCACCTCGTCCGCGTCCCCGACTGCTCGTTGGTAAACAGTATCCGTAGAGAGAGGTTGAAATAAATAATTAAAAGCATGGATAAAAATGGACTTGGATTCTCGAGTATTCCGAAACATGAAACAAAAGGGGAGTTGTTTTAAAATATATGCTGCGATACAACATAACATCCGTTGCCACGACGAGGATGGGATTCGAACCCACGCGGGCAGAGCCCAATGGATTAGCAGTCCATCGCCTTAACCACTCGGCCACCTCGTCCGCGTCTCCGACTGCTCGTTGGTAAACAGAATCCGTAGAGAGAGGTTGAAATAAATAATTAAAAGCATGGATAAAAATGGACTTGGATTCTCGAGTATTCCGAAACATGAAACAAAAGGGGAGTTGTTTTAAAATATATGCTGCGATACAAAATAACATCCGTTGCCACGACGAGGATGGGATTCGAACCCACGCGGGCAGAGCCCAATGGATTAGCAGTCCATCGCCTTAACCACTCGGCCACCTCGTCCGCGTCTCCGACTGCTCGTTGGTAAACAGTATCCGTAGAGAGAGGTTGAAATAAATAATTAAAAGCATGGATAAAAATGGACTTGGATTCTCGAGTATTCCGAAACATGAAACAAAAGGAGAGTTGTTTTAAAATATATGCTGCGATACAAAATAACATCCGTTGCCACGACGAGGATGGGATTCGAACCCACGCGGGCAGAGCCCAATGGATTAGCAGTCCATCGCCTTAACCACTCGGCCACCTCGTCCGCGTCCCGACTGCTCGTTGGTAAACAGTATCCGTAGAGAGAGGTTGAAATAAATAATTAAAAGCATGGATAAAAATGGACTTGGATTCTCGAGTATTCCGAAACATGAAACAAAAGGGGAGTTGTTTTAAAATATATGCTGCGATACAAAATAACATCCGTTGCCACGACGAGGATGGGATTCGAACCCACGCGGGCAGAGCCCAATGGATTAGCAGTCCATCGCCTTAACCACTCGGCCACCTCGTCCGCGTCTCCGACTGCTCGTTTGTAAACAGAATCCGTAGAGAGAGGTTGAAATAAATAATTAAAAGCATGGATAAAAATGGACTTGGATTCTCGAGTATTCCGAAACATGAAACAAAAGGGGAGTTGTTTTAAAATATATGCTGCGATACAACATAACATCCGTTGCCACGACGAGGATGGGATTCGAACCCACGCGGGCAGAGCCCAATGGATTAGCAGTCCATCGCCTTAACCACTCGGCCACCTCGTCCGCGTCTCCGACTGCTCGTTGGTAAACAGAATCCGTAGAGAGAGGTTGAAATAAATAATTAAAAGCATGGATAAAAATGGACTTGGATTCTCGAGTATTCCGAAACATGAAACAAAAGGGGAGTTGTTTTAAAATATATGCTGCGATACAAAATAACATCCGTTGCCACGACGAGGATGGGATTCGAACCCACGCGGGCAGAGCCCAATGGATTAGCAGTCCATCGCCTTAACCACTCGGCCACCTCGTCCGCGTCTCCGACTGCTCGTATGTAAACAGAATCCGTAGAGAGAGGTTGAAATAAATAATTAAAAGCATGGATAAAAATGGACTTGGATTCTCGAGTATTCCGAAACATGAAACAAAAGGGGAGTTGTTTTAAAATATATGCTGCGATACAAAATAACATCCGTTGCCACGACGAGGATGGGATTCGAACCCACGCGGGCAGAGCCCAATGGATTAGCAGTCCATCGCCTTAACCACTCGGCCACCTCGTCCGCGTCTCCGACTGCTCGTTGGTAAACAGTATCCGTAGAGAGAGGTTGAAATAAATAATTAAAAGCATGGATAAAAATGGACTTGGATTCTCGAGTATTCCGAAACATGAAACAAAAGGGGAGTTGTTTTAAAATATATGCTGCGATACAAAATAACATCCGTTGCCACGACGAGGATGGGATTCGAACCCACGCGGGCAGAGCCCAATGGATTAGCAGTCCATCGCCTTAACCACTCGGCCACCTCGTCCGCGTCTCCGACTGCTCGTTGGTAAACAGTATCCGTAGAGAGAGGTTGAAATAAATAATTAAAAGCATGGATAAAAATGGACTTGGATTCTCGAGTATTCCGAAACATGAAACAAAAGGGGAGTTGTTTTAAAATATATGCTGCGATACAAAATAACATCCGTTGCCACGACGAGGATGGGATTCGAACCCACGCGGGCAGAGCCCAATGGATTAGCAGTCCATCGCCTTAACCACTCGGCCACCTCGTCCGCGTCTCCGACTGCTCGTTTGTAAACAGAATCCGTAGAGAGAGGTTGAAATAAATAATTAAAAGCATGGATAAAAATGGACTTGGATTCTCGAGTATTCCGAAACATGAAACAAAAGGGGAGTTGTTTTAAAATATATGCTGCGATACAAAATAACATCCGTTGCCACGACGAGGATGGGATTCGAACCCACGCGGGCAGAGCCCAATGGATTAGCAGTCCATCGCCTTAACCACTCGGCCACCTCGTCCGCGTCACCGTCTGCTCGTTGGTAAACAGTATCCGTAGAGAGAGGTTGAAATAAATAATTAAAAGCATGGATAAAAATGAACTTGGATTCTCGAGTATTCCGAAACATGAAACAAAAGGGGAGTTGTTTTAAATATATGCTGCGATACAAAATAACATCCGTTGCCACGACGAGGATGGGATTCGAACCCACGCGGGCAGAGCCCAATGGATTAGCAGTCCATCGCCTTAACCACTCGGCCACCTCGTCCGCGTCTCCGACTGCTCGTTGGTAAACAGTATCCGTAGAGAGAGGTTGAAATAAATAATTAAAAGCATGGATAAAAATGGACTTGGATTCTCGAGTATTCCGAAACATGAAACAAAAGGGGAGTTGTTTTAAAATATATGCTGCGATACAAAATAACATCCGTTGCCACGACGAGGATGGGATTCGAACCCACGCGGGCAGAGCCCAATGGATTAGCAGTCCATCGCCTTAACCACTCGGCCACCTCGTCCGCGTCTCCGACTGCTCGTTGGTAAACAGTATCCGTAGAGAGAGGTTGAAATAAATAATTAAAAGCATGGATAAAAATGGACTTGGATTCTCGAGTATTCCGAAACATGAAACAAAAGGGGAGTTGTTTTAAAATATATGCTGCGATACAAAATAACATCCGTTGCCACGACGAGGATGGGATTCGAACCCACGCGGGCAGAGCCCAATGGATTAGCAGTCCATCGCCTTAACCACTCGGCCACCTCGTCCGCGTCTCCGACTGCTCGTTGGTAAACAGTATCCGTAGAGAGAGGTTGAAATAAATAATTAAAAGCATGGATAAAAATGGACTTGGATTCTCGAGTATTCCGAAACATGAAACAAAAGGGGAGTTGTTTTAAAATATATGCTGCGATACAAAATAACATCCGTTGCCACGACGAGGATGGGATTCGAACCCACGCGGGCAGAGCCCAATGGATTAGCAGTCCATCGCCTTAACCACTCGGCCACCTCGTCCGCGTCTCCGACTGCTCGTTGGTAAACAGTATCCGTAGAGAGAGGTTGAAATAAATAATTAAAAGCATGGATAAAAATGGACTTGGATTCTCGAGTATTCCGAAACATGAAACAAAAGGGGAGTTGTTTTAAAATATATGCTGCGATACAAAATAACATCCGTTGCCACGACGAGGATGGGATTCGAACCCCACGCGGGCAGAGCCCAATGGATTAGCAGTCCAACTCCTTAACCACTCGGCCACCTCGTGCGCGTCTCCGTGTGCTCGTTTGTAAACAGAATCCGTAGAGAGAGGTTGAAATAAATAATTAAAAGCATGGATAAAATGGACTTGGATTCTCGTGTATTCCGAAACATGAAACAAAAGGGGAGTTGTTTTAAAATATGCGCGATACAAATAACATCGTTGCACGACGAGGATGGATTCGAACCACGGCAGAGCCAATGGATTAGCAGTCCATCGCTTAACCACTCGGCACTCGTCCGTCCCGACTGCTCGTTGGAAACAGTATCGTAGAGAAGTAAATAAATAATTAAAGCATGGATAAAAATGACTTGATTTCGAATTCCGAAACATGAAACAAAAGGGAGTTGTTTTAAAATATATGCTGCGATACAAAATAACATCCGTTGCCACGACGAGGATGGGATTCGAACCCACGCGGGCAGAGCCCAATGGATTAGCAGTCCATCGCCTTAACCACTCGGCCACCTCGTCCGCGTCTCCGACTGCTCGTTTGTAAACAGAATCCGTAGAGAGAGGTTGAAATAAATAATTAAAAGCATGGATAAAAATGGACTTGGATTCTCGAGTATTCCGAAACATGAAACAAAAGGGGAGTTGTTTTAAAATATATGCTGCGATACAAAATAACATCCGTGTGCCACGACGAGGATGGGATTCGAACCCACGCGGGCAGAGCCCAATGGATTAGCAGTCCATCGCCTTAACCACTCGGCCACCTCGTCCGCGTCTCCGACTGCTCGTTGGTAAACAGTATCCGTAGAGAGAGGTTGAAATAAATAATTTAGCATGGATAAAAATGGACTTGGATTCTCGAGTATTCCGAAACATGAAACAAAAGGGGAGTTGTTTTAAAATATATGCTGCGATACAACATAACATCCGTTGCCACGACGAGGATGGGATTCGAACCCACGCGGGCAGAGCCCAATGGATTAGCAGTCCATCGCCTTAACCACTCGGCCACCTCGTCCGCGTCTCCGACTGCTCGTTGGTAAACAGTATCCGTAGAGAGAGGTTGAAATAAATAATTAAAAGCATGGATAAAAATGGACTTGGATTCTCGAGTATTCCGAAACATGAAACAAAAGGGGAATGGTTTTAAAATATATGCTGCGATACAAAATAACATCCGTTGCCACGACGAGGATGGGATTCGAACCCAAGCGGGCAGAGCCCAATGGATTAGCAGTCCATCGCCTTAACCACTCGGCAACCTCGTCCGCGTCTCCGACTGCTCGTTGGTAAACAGTATCCGTAGAGAGAGGTTGAAATAAATAATTAAAAGCATGGATAAAAATGGACTTGGATTCTCGAGTATTCCGAAACATGAAACAAAAGGAGAGTTGTTTTAAAATATATGCTGCGATACAACATAACATCCGTTGCCACGACGAGGATGAGATTGGAACCCACGCGGGCAGAGCCCAATGGATTAGCAGTCCATCGCCTTAACCACTCGGCCACCTCGTCCGCGCCCCCGATTGCTCGTTGGTAAACAGTATCCGTAGAGAGAAGTTGAAATAAATAATTAAAAGCATGGATAAAAATGAACTTGGATTCTCGAGTATTCCGGAACATGAAACAAAAGGGGAGTTGTTTTAAAATATATGCTGCGATACAAAATAACATTCGTTGCCACGACGAGGATGGGATTCGAACCCACGCGGGCAGAGCCCAATGGATTAGCAGTCCATCGCCTTAACCACTCGGCCACCTCATCTGCTCTCCGACTGCTCGTTGGTAAACAGAATCCGTAGAGAGAGGTAGAAATAAATAATTAAAAGCATGGATAAAAATGGACTTGGATTCTCGAGTATTCCGAAACATGAAACAAAAGGGGAATGGTTTTAAAATATATGCTGCGATACAAAATAACATCCGTTGCCACGACGAGGATGGGATTCGAACCCAGGCGGGCAGAGCCCAATGGATTAGCAGTCCATCGCCTTAACCACTCGGCAACCTCGTCCGCGTCTCCGACTGCTCGTTGGTAAACAGTATCCGTAGAGAGAGGTTGAAATAAATAATTAAAAGCATGGATAAAAATGGACTTGGATTCTCGAGTATTCCGAAACATGAAACAAAAGGAGAGTTGTTTTAAAATATATGCTGCGATACAACATAACATCCGTTGCCACGACGAGGATGGGATTGGAACCCACGCGGGCAGAGCCCAATGGATTAGCAGTCCATCGCCTTAACCACTCGGCCACCTCGTCCGCGCCCCCGATTGCTCGTTGGTAAACAGTATCCGTAGAGAGAAGTTGAAATAAATAATTAAAAGCATGGATAAAAATGAACTTGGATTCTCGAGTATTCCGAAACATGAAACAAAAGGGGAGTTGTTTTAAAATATATGCTGCGATACAAAATAACATTCGTTGCCACGACGAGGATGGGATTCGAACCTACGCGGGCAGAGCCCAATGGATTAGCAGTCCATCGCCTTAACCACTCGGCCACCTCATCTGCTCTCCGACTGCTCGTTGGTAAACAGAATCCGTAGAGAGAGGTTGAAATAAATAATTAAAAGCATGGATAAAAATGGACTTGGATTCTCGTGTATTCCGAAACATGAAACAAAAGGGGTGTTGTTTTAAAATATATGCTGCGATACAAAATAACATCCGTTGCCACGACGAGGATGCGATTCGAACCCAAGCGGGCAGAGCCCAATGGATTAGCAGTCCATCGCCTTAACCACTCGGCCACCTCGTCCGTTTCTCCGACTGCTCGTTGGTAAATAGAATCCATAGAGAGAGGTTGAAATAATTCTTTATATTCGTTGCAGTTTCTAGTGTGTGCATGAATTTCCATCTGGAAAAAATAGCAATTACAACTTATGCAAACTTAAGATACTTTTCATAACAACGGACGCGATTTCATAAACAACAACAAAGTGTAGCAAGTGTATCTTCTCAGCAACTAGATGAACCTGCTCCGTGCTCAGTCTGCTTAGTTTGAAACTAAACGCCCTCGGTTTTGTATACGCTTTGTTGAACACTCTAGTTTATAAACGGAATGTCCTCTGTTTCATTTACGAGCACCCTAGATGGAAACTCGTTGCACGAGTGTAACTGGTTTGTCATGTACGAATACTGTCTGTGATGCAACAGATGATACCAATGAAATACGCTATGTGCCAGGGAAATTTGGCGTTAGAACAACGTTCTCTGCTTTGTTTCGCTGAGTGACGTCATCGCGGCGTCTTAGCGCTGCGGAAAAGACAGTAGAGTTTCACTTGAAGATATAGCATGTAGGGGGGCGCTTAAACGGTATATATTTTCTGATTTTTACCTCTTATCCACCGCCTATTGTTTATCCGCCCCCATAGATCGCGATTTTCCTTGGGGGGGGGGCGCTTCACTTGAAGTTTGGGAGGGGCGCTTTTGCAGTATTTTTACTTTAGTTATCGTTTAAACCTTTAACGAGCAGTGTTGCCGCTCTGGCAACGCCAAACTCTGGCGTTTTGACTGTTGCCAGCCACGAAGAAAATATTGTATTTCTATAAAAATAGTTGCGGGTGACATAACTCCACTATAATCCTTTACTTTTTAGCACGCCATTTCCCGTAAAAAATTGTCACGATTATTTTTAACAGCACTGACACCTGCCGAAAAATGGAAGAATGCGAGAACAGCATGATAGATTGCCCAATGCTGAAAAAAGGGCAGCCGTTGCCATCGCTCGACTTAACTACCAACAAGATGGCGGACGATCGAAACGTTCATCGCGTGCCACAGATCTAGAGACCCTTTTTTTGACGCAGCTGGCTGTGCACGAGCACAGCAACGGCTGCCCTTTTCCCAGCATTGGGAAAGGGTTGCACCTCAAAGGGTTAAAAATGATCCTGTCATAATGCATCCCCTGCGGCTGTCGGGATCTACTCTTGCCTTTTCGGTTTTTAAGGTAAGAGTCTTATGGAGCCCTGAACAGCTGACCGGGAAAATTAAAAAAAACTCCTTGTGACTTTTTTTTTTTTTTCACGTGAACTAATCGCTGCATTTACTTAGATAAAAACCTGAGGTCATTGCTGAGTTCTCTATGAAAAGAGTGTTTATGTCTGTCCACGTCACTCAGGTCAGGTGAGAAAAGGTCACGACGGTTAGGTTGGGCTTCTCCCTAATCCACCAAAAATAGAGGCTGTTGTTGATGGGATATTTATTTTCAGATTTGTGTACTTGGTTTCAAGTATACGCTTAACCCTTTAACGCGCAGTGTTCCCGCTCTGGGAACACCAAACTCTGACGGTTTGACTGTTGCCAGTCACGAAGAATAGATTTGATTTCTATAAAATAGTTGCGGGTGACATATCTCCACGAGACTTTTCCCCACGAGACTATCCCCACGAGACTATCCTACTTCAAGACTATCCCCACGATACTATCCCCACGAGACTTCAAGTATACGCTTAACCCTTTAACGCGCAGTGTTCCCGCTCTGGGAACACCAAACTCTGACGGTTTGACTGTTGCCAGTCACGAAGAATAGATTTGATTTCTATAAAATAGTTGCGGGTTACATATCTCCACGAGACTTTTCCCCACGAGACTATCCCCACGAGACTATCCTACTTCAAGACTATCCCCACGATACTATCCCCACGAAACTTCAAGTATACGCTTAACCCTTTAACGCGCAGTGTTCCCGCTCTGGGAACACCAAACTCTGACGGTTTGACTGTTGCCAGTCACGAAGAATAGATTTGATTTCTATAAAATAGTTGCGGGTGACATATCTCCACTAGACCTTCTCCACGAGACTATCCCCACGTTTACTTTTTAGCACGGCATTTCCCGTCAAAAAATGATCGCGATTATTTTTAACAGCACTGACATCTGCTGAAAAATGGAAGAATGCGAGAACAGCTGGATAGATTGTCCAATTCCGGAAAGGGCAGCCGTTGCCATCGCTCGACTTAACTACGAGCAAGATGGCGGACGATCGAAACGTTCATCGCGTGTCACAGATCTAGAGACCCTTTTTTTGACGACAGCTGGCTGTGCCACGGCACAGCCGCCTGTCGTCAAAATAGGGTCTCTAGGCACGGCTAGGTCTCTGTGGCACGCGATGAACGTTCCGACCGTCCGCCATCTTGCTGGTAGTTAAGTCGAGCGATGGCAACGGCTGCCCTTTTTTCAGCATTGGGAAAGGGTTGCGCCTCAAAGGGTTAAAATAAATTCTCGTAATGTAAAGTGGACAGCACAGTGAAAGGAAATTTAAACAGTCAGAGATTTGGGTGGGAATCGAACTCATGACCCTACTCTAAAGCGATTAGCGTGGAATAGGATAGGCTCTTAACCTCCGAGCCACCGGTTTCCCCCGAGAGAGCTGGATGAATGCGACCAAAGAAATTGAGATATTTCCGATTATGCGGCCATCATTCACATATCTCAGCACGTGAAATAAGAATAAATAAAATGAGTGAACGTGCAACGCGTATCTTCTTTCTGGTGAAGCTGTTGGTGTAGACCGACATGCTGGTGTTAGTTTGCGAGGTATGATAATTTTCTGAAAAATTTTGTACGCTACTAATTTGCGGCATATAATAGATATCCTGCCTGCGGCTATGTATTAGGAATCTTGCCAGGCAGCGAGTACTGTTAAGTGAGACTAAATTTATTCCGAAATTTTTCTTCCTTTTCTGAAAACGTTACCTATTCCGCCCCCCCCCCCGTCTCCAATTATAACATACTCTAGCTTGTTGGAATACCTGTACGTATGTATTTAATTTCTCCAAAACCTATAGTTAGAATTTAAAACTGTTGCATGGAAAGAACGAAGGAATATGAATCTTTGAATCTATAATTGAAGCCTTTAACTTGTAGTTTGGTTTCATGAGAGTAACTACTTTTGTACTCTTAAAGCTGTATTCCCATATTGGTTCCTTTATTATGAATCTACGATTTTAGAAAGTGTAACATTTCGAACGGATATTACACTGCTAAGCTTCGGGGTGGTTAAGTATTAATTACAACTGATAAACTACAAATTGGGATTTCAAATTACGAAATGGAGTATTGGGAATTTTTTTCGGATTATATACTTTAATTTCATTCATTATTACTTTCATACGAAGTAATACGGGATGAAAAACTTTGATTTTCTTAGTCTTACAGTTTTCCAGCTTCTATGTGTTAAGAACGATTGTCAAAGTATTGTCATATGAAAAATATTTTTGCACTTTGATTGTTTCCATAAATGGACATATTTAACAAATTAAGTATTTTAGTTATGACTTAATTCTTTAGAAAAGCGTCTCTGTAGTAGAGAACCTTGCAACGCCGAACAAAATTTGATATTTTAATACTTGATATATTAAAGTATTCTCATCACGCTTTTAATCTGAATATCCTATTTGGAACCTTAATTAAGAGAATTATTTTTAATGATTCAGACTGAAATACTTCTAATTTTATTTACCGATAAGATGTTTCGTTTATATGTCCGAGAAGTCTTACGACTTAATTAAACATCCTTAATTTGTTGCTTGAATAGAATATAAGCCATGTTTTATCCTCTCCCCATTTCTTAATCTGATAATAAACGAATTTCTTTCAAAATGTGTAAGCGAGATTTTAAATATAATGTGAACCTAATGTAACGAATGAATTCCTAGGACAAACTCTGTACCATTAGTACTCCACAGGGACGTAGCCAAGGGGGAGGGGTTAGGGGGGTCATAACCCTCCCCCCCCCCATGAGGATTTTTTTGCCATACAAAATGTATATTCTTCACTCCCGCATCACACACATGTATGCATATATGCGAGTTGCAGTAGTCGTAAACCCCCCCCCCAATAAAAAATTTCTGGCTACGCCCCTGGTACTCCAGGCTTCACGGTTATTGAAACTCGGCGCAATATAGGCTATGTGAGCAATATTAGTAAAAATTTGCAATGATCTTAAATGTATTGCGAGTACAATATACTTTGTTTTCTTCCAGGTTACTGACAGAGCAATGTTTTCGAGATCTCTGTGGCCAGTGAAAGGTTTTCAGCCTCTGCTCAATGAGCTCATAAAGTCTGAACGTGCTTTACTACAACTGCTTCTTAGTAAGGTTATGGTTCGAACTTCTATCTTAATGTTAAAGCTATAAGTTAAGATACAAAATTTATAAGTTAGTAAAGTTAAGTTATAATTTTAAAGTTAACGTTCTATTTGAATGCTTAAAAATTCGGGAAAGTGACTTTCCATAGGCGGCTCGAAAAACTCCCAGGTTTTCAATGAGTTAACTTTAAGCAATTTCAAACATTGTCTTATTCTATGGGAAATTATTAAATATCGCTATTTAGCTTTTGTGACCTTAATATGGAAACTGATAACATTTAATTTTAAGCGTTGTAATTAATCTCGGAATCGTCTAGCAGGGGTAGACTATTCCCATTAATCCGAAAACGTCTAAAGTGTAAATAGTTGAGGGTACCGCAGAACTTTGTTAAAACCCAAACAAAATATGGGCAGGGCGGGATGCCATGTCTGCTGAACATCAATGGCACTCGGGGTAAGTTTTTTGCCCCTGCCGAAGAGTGCGGGCTTTAGTATGGCTACCTAAGAAGAGCGAGACAAGTTTGGCAGGATCTGGATCTAAGCTGCAAAAACCCACCCGAACAGTCTTTGCGAAATGCCATAGGTAGTTGGGAGGGGTTTTCGAAAGCTTGTTAAATTCTATTGCTAGGGGAGAAAGCTCGCTAAAGGTGAGCTTCCCACAATGACTCTCGCCCTCCTCAGCAGAGGACCTGGCCAAGGAGTCTGCTTTTTCATTGCCTTCAACCCCAACATGCGAAGGGATCCACTGAGAATGTATGGTATGACCGGGTGAAAGTCTGACAAGTAGATTTAAAATTATTTAATTTTAGTTAAAGTACTATAACATAGCATTGTGAATTCTTCAATTCTGATTAAACTTATTTCATTGTCAGTGGTCACCTTCCAGTATTTCATGGGATAGCTTTGAGTTATTGCGTGTAACTGATTGGTTTCCGTCTAATCTTGTCGAGAGTTTGCATTAGTTTATAAGCAGCTATTATTGTTACCTAATGGTCACATTAGGAAACTAGCATTTGTTAACCGTGAATTAGAGGCCATAAAAGTGCTTGCAACTTAAAACAGCTCAAGACATTGAAATAAGTCAAGTAGGCCTAAAATGGTGAATGCTAAATCAGTATGCGAATTACCAGAAATTGAATTTTTGCTCTACTGAACGGATGAAGATGGGGTATACTGAAATTTTTAAATTTAGTACTGTTTTATCATTACCGTATGTTAGACCGTATTAGTGACAGAGTTGGTGTAGTGGAATGTTCATTCTGAACATTCATGCATATTATGCAAGGAATTTGTATGGCTTTGAACGATTTTTCATGCATAGTTTTGGACTAAATGTTCATCAACTGTAAATCGTTAGATGTGCTAGATTGGGTAATTTTCTTAATATCCAGTGGTGATCAATTCATTACGTCAGCAAAAAGTTGTTTCCAAATCATTAGACTTAAGCTTACAAGTTTTTAGTGCTTTAGTAAACTGTAAATCATGCATTTTAAATCTCGTTTGAAAGTTGAAATATACTCAAGCTTGGAATCTGTATTGGGCCCATAAAAATCGATTGATGCAGATTCCAACCTTTTTAACATTTCAACAAAAATCTATTGTGTAAATATAAAGTTCCCGGAAGAAGAGTTTTTATAAAATCTTGAAAGTAAGCGCAAAATTTAGATTTAAAAAAATTGTCTATTATAAACTACAGTTTGATTTTTAGCACTTTGGACACTTGTCTGTTCTCCACTTTTTAAAAAGATTACTAAAGGACTTTTCCAAACTAATCGTAGCACGAAGAAAATAATCGGATTCCCTTCTATAAAGAATTAAAATAAATTTAAATTTTCAATAATTTGCTATTTGATCACCAGTGCGATAACTGAAGTACGCAGTTTTCTTTGGTATTAACTATGTCTTTGTGGTTATGGAACGGCTATTAATATACTTGAGGGTTGGTATTTTGTTTTTATGCTGTGCACGCATGAAATGTGGAGTATTCCACGGTGGTATTTGAAATGGAGCAAGGGGGCAATTAATGGTGTTGCCAGAAAGACACATTCATATCCAGAGTCCTAAAGGATTGAAATGGACTTTTTGGTAGGGTACGGCATGTTTAACGGTCATGTCCCAGAGTTTTCAGAACGGGTGCATGTTGGTGAACAGCAACAAGATTGATTATAGTGTTCAGATCATTGGCACGGAAAGCAGCGGGCGAGGTTGGGTACAGTGTCTCAATACGTTGGGTACAGTAGACATACGTAGTAGTGTTTAAAGAGACGTTATTTTTAAAGATTGGAATGTCATGTGTCCAGTGTTAAGAAATTGAGTGTTAGCGAATGGTGATTCTGCGGACAGCATGGCTGTTTTAGAAGTATTTTCTAGAACTTTATTAGGAAACATTCGAAAGAGCAGGTTGGGATGGGCTGAGAATGACAGTATCTGGTTCTAGACAAACTTCATATTTTCATTATGCTGAAGACTTGTTTTCAGTGCCTCCATATTTTAATTTTATCTTTTGAAACTTCTACGTTGGTTGTTAGATTTAGAAAAATTGTTTGGGTGAAGTTACCTTCTAGGCATTCAAATAGATGACGATCGTTTCTTCATTAAACAAGCTGATAATTTTATTTATGGAACTTGATCTTCAACGCAAAGAACGGTTAATTGAGTCGGTCAGGTACGATATTTCTGTTAATTATGAATGAGTTGATATCTTTACGACTCTGAACGCCTATAGAATTTATTTCAAAGAACTGTAGGTTAAAATTACTTTAATTCGATTGGATTGAGCAATTTTAAAATCCCCACCATTCCGTAATTGCCAATTCAGAGTTACATTATTGGCATTATAGCCCAGGTTGAGCCTTAGCTTGCCGCATGTTTCTCCAGACAACTATATCCTTGACTTTTTTTCAGTTTGCCAACTTCAAATCTTTCAGGTCAATCAAAACATCCTCCATCCATCTTTTCTTGGGTCTAACTCTCGGCTTATTGCACATGGGCCTCCAATGTAAGATCTTTATCACTCGGTTGTAGGGTGAACTCTCAATGTACCCAAGCCACGAGTCTGCCTTTTAATATATTTGCAGTGTACCTTGTTCACTGCATTATCCAGGCGAAAATTTTATACTGGTTGGATTAAAAGCCTCCAGTCTTTCACGATAACTAAATGATGCGATAAATAAGGCTTCAATTAGCTAAAATTGTATGGTTTGGCTCCCTCTTTGAATCTATTACTTGACCTGCTTACTCATCATCGCAAAGCCACGAATGCGAAGGCTCCCTCTCTGTGGTAGCGTTTCTTCCCCGCTTAGGTCTTCGAATGCCTAGGGAGGCTCGACGCTGCCACTGGGGGCCCCCGCAGCGCCGAGCCTTAGCGGGACGTTCAATGACCAAAGAGAAGAAGCGATGCTGGCACAGAAAGGGAATCTTCGTGTCTCTGCGATGATGACTGGGCGGGTTGATCCTGGTTTCAGTTTTAAAGAGCGAGCCTATTGTTTTCTAGAGAAAAGCCTTAATAATTTTAAGCCGATGGATAAAACCAAATATATTAAAAAATTAAAGTCTTAAACTTCTCTTTTTTTATAGTGAAATGTTTATCTACAAAAGTGTATTTGAAGTATGAAGATGACGCATGTATTCAAATTTTTACTAAATATTTTAAAAATACTTTAGTCTAAAGTGTTTTAGAATACAGACGAATCGTCAATTTAATTTCGTGTAAATTTTTATTAAATGTACTCGAAAATAGTAGATTCATTCGATGCGATCTTTTTATAAAATTCATTGAAAACGTTATTCGAATTAAAATATTCTGTATCTTGAACAATCTTGACACTCACTACCTGTAAAATTTACAAGGCTTGAAGAATTTGAAAGTTCCTTATACAGGTCCAGAAATGCTCTTTGAAGGTTTTGGTATTTGCTGTTTTATCAGTTAATTTTATTTAGTTCCTGAAACATGTCTACGTATGTTTTGTTCGTGAGGTTTATGGAATTATTGAAGCTGATGTGTTTTGTGTCTTGGGATCTTTCAGCAGCTTAAAATTTTCTAATTATACCACAGGTGCGGATAGTGTTAGTCTTTTGAAAATCACTTTGCTTCAAAATATCTTTTTTGGATGCCTTGAATTACGTCGATAATCGCTCTTTTCAACATTGGGTCCTTTGAATGTGTACTGCGATTTGAACTAAGATAACGGTCAGCGCAGAACACTGGGAAGTTAAGCTCGGTACTTGCGAGTTCATTTACGAGTACATGGAGTTCTTCATATTTCTTGCCGCATTTGGTAAAGTTTCGTCAATTTTCTAGTTGTTCGTATTTCTGGAATGTTGACCCTAGTTCCACTTTACCTTAGCATGTAAACGGTACCAAATTAGTCTGTAAAAATGACTCGAAGACTGAACACAACTGTATTCATTCGCTTTGAAATGCAGATTTTGTCTGGCCTTCTATCTAAGCTTTCTTGTTTTGTCTTTGTTTTTCTTGCCTTAAATGTATTATGCCAATGGTTTGCCATATTTTCATAACGGACTTCGGTGCAAATTAAACTGGATTCTTAAACGAAATTGCATACTTTTTGGCTTGGGCATTTTACATTTGTGAACATTCAGCAATCTGCGTGCTCGTAGCAATGTGCGTAGTTGTGAACATTCAGCAATCTTACTAATCTTTCAAAATCTGGTCAAGTTTTTGGAATGTTTATTGGTAGTGGGTACCAGATGGATGTAGTTGGCTTATCGAAGATATTGGATTTTGTTAGGAGGTTTAATATTTTACATGAATCTTTTGAAATGCATATTGGACCGTTCCATTTAGCAGATGATCAAATGGAAAATCCTGACATTTTGTACAAACGCAAAGCTAAACGTGCATAAAATCAATATTGTATTAGTGTTTTATGTAGTAGCAATTATAAAAAGGTGAGTTTCTTGTACATTTTTAAGTAACTACGCAATTAACTCAAATATGTATTTCGGTTAAAATAAGCATTCCAAATGATGTTCCCAGTCTGGAAGACGCAATTATTCAGATTAAATTTGTTAAAACAAGTTTATGTAATGAGTTGCTGTGGTATTTTGATTTTAAAAGAATTAAATAGCATTCACCAAATAATTAGTCTTGCATAATCTCACTCTGGTTTTCTAGATTGAAAAGAAATAATCTAACGATTTTATAAGGTATAGTACTTGACATGGAAAGGAACATTTTTAAAAAGTAAATAAGTTTGAAATCTGCAAAACTTATTAATGACACTTCATTAAAACATCTTAATACTTAGAACTTTAAACTCGGTCAAATAAGATTTAATGCCGCAATTGCAACAATGTCCTGAGCAGCTGGAGTCAAAGCGGAAAGAAAGTCGGATTAGGCAGATCTATAACTAACCTTTTTGTGTATTACACCAAGCAACCACCACTGTCATTAGATGATCAGTATCTGTTTTACTAAAGAACATTGCTCGTGGATTAGTTTTTCACCCTAGATTTCGATCAATCGGAAGTGGAAGAGCCGGTAATTTGGAGCCGTAACATTAAAACTAGAGGGCTAGAGCAGTCAAATAATTGGGTTGAAATTTGTGGCGTCTTGGCTGAAGTGGATGACAGACTACTGACAACTGTCTGAATTAAAGTTGCAAATAGTGTAAGTAAGCTTTTTGGTTATTTCTGAAGTTTCATTGCACTCAATTTTATCAGAATTTTAATCTACTGCACTACATTGTATGACATAATGATCTTATTGAATCGCTGTCTTGCCAATTGGCGTCGCGGCTCGTTTAAGTCTAAAGGCATACTAAATTTTTAGCCTTCAAACGCAACAATGATTCAAAGTTCTAAAATGACAAGACTTGTCGAGCAATTTAATTTTAAGTAGATTCGAAGGATGTTACCACTTAGGCGCCTTTTTTATCCCCACAAAATATGTACAGTATGACAGCAGATACATTTTGAACTTTCTAAAAACTTGCTCAATTTCCATCAATATTAACTGGCAGCAACGCGCGTTTATGCATGATGTATAAAAACCAAACACAAAGCCTAGTATTTCACGCAAAAATATAGCAATACGCCTCAACTGAATAAAAAATTTGATATAAATACCGAGTGAGCTACTGTAAAAAGCTATAAATACGAAGTGTTGAATAATTTGTCTCTTCTGGGCATTAACGTATCAGAATTCTAAATTCTCAAACGGAACTGCTCGTTTAAATTTAAAATTTTTCCTTGTAAATGTTGATGCGCATTCATTACTTAATATAAAAGCTTTTATGTAAATCATAATGTGGAAGCGGATACTTATGATCTCTTTGCATTAGATTTTGTAACGTTTCATGAAGATAAATGACAAAATAACTCTTTTAAAGCGCAGAAAGAGATCTAACACGACGATTAACGATATACTAACATCTAAATTAACCTACTAATTAAATTCTTTCAGCGCTTTAAACGAAGTTATTTAGTTAACGTTATATGGCATTTTTTCACTTGAACACTAGATCGATGCTAAAAGTAACATGGCCGAAAATCAAATTTTCTGCAGTGTCCGATAAAGTTCCAGGGGGGACTATTTCTATTTTAAAAGTTTGTTAGGATATCAAAACAACTGAAAGCCATAATTTCGAATGAACTGATCTGACGAGCCTTATTGCTGCTTTTGAAAATTCGGAGATGAATCGGTATAAATTAACATAATATTCATTTGATTTCTATTTGCATTTTTCATGTCTACGGAACCAACAACTGTGGATGGAGTTCAGTTTGCTGTGATCAACTATGGTTGGATTTTCCTGCTTTTTGGAATCGTCGCCAAGAACAGGGAGGACGTAATTTGGACGACTCCATGCCATTGGGTCCGTCAAGTCGATATACCTGAGGATCTATCTGCTCAGCGGTTCTCCTCCTGAAGATGGAAGATGGCGACGGGAGATCTCAAAATGTAGCTCAGTGGCTGCACTGAATTTGAAAAGGTTCGTAAGTTTTGACCAGCTGAGTTATACTGATGTTATATTACACTAGGCTCCCATCTTTGGAGAAATGAGTAGTTTTAACCAAATTGTTATATCAAACTTAAGATTTATAGCCGATATAGTTTAGCCCATAATGTTCACAGAATTTTTAGTGGGGTGGAGGTTGCCGTCCTTAAGAGTGCTTTTAAGTAGTCCACTCGCGTCGTTCAAAAAACGCATGGGCGAGAATATTCTTGCCTCCAGAGGAGTTTCTCTGGATTGGTCTTTCAGACTCACTTTCAGACCGTGCATCTACAATTTAAGGGCACGGGTTACTTGTGCTAGCGTACAGTGTGGATGTCCTAATTTGTGCATTCAAGAGAAACTAATTTTCCTTAAATTTTATCAGGATTATAAATTAAAAATTTAATCTATTACCCCAAAAAATGTAATTAAAAAGTAATTAATCGGGCCCGAAAGTGTTTAAGGGCTAGACTTTTTTAAATCAACGATGAGCACATAAGATGCAACGCCGAAGACTCCCTTAACTAGTTAGTGCGAACAGTCTGATTTAGCTCTTTTATGAATTGGTGTTCAAACTTTAAACTCCTCCGCCACCAGAGTCGTACTTAGGGGTGGCAAACTGGGCAACCGCCCAGGCCCGCTATGAAACTGAATTCATGGATATCAATAGGGTGGACGCGAGACTCCTATTTTTCGTCACGCGTCTCGCAAAATAGCCTAAAAGCTTTGTCTCGTCTGGCAAAAATCCCTATATCGTAATGTTAAAAATGTGTCTCGTCTCGCAAAAAAGCTGCAAGTCCGTCTCGTCTCGCAAAAAAGTCGTCTCGCGTTCATCCCTAGATATCAAGTAGTCAAACTTCAGACCTAGAACTGAAAACTGTAGATCCGTAGGCATAGGCGAGAAAAAATTGGAATTTGTAATTTCGTTTAAAGTTTTTCAAATTTACTGCATCGCAAGTGGCTAGAATTCAGCTTTTATATTATGGAAGCATATTGCACTAAAACCTAATCAATTTACTTAGTCAATAGCAGTAGCGGGGCTTTACTGGTTGGAGTGGGGATCAAGATCCACTATTTAGTAAATTTCAAAGACTTGCAATGATTTTTTGTCCTGTGTCGTTAAATATATTCTGCCCAGGGCTACTGAAACCCCACAATCACGTTCCTGCCCGCCGCATACTTCATACTTGATATCCGACTTGGTGAGAAATAACTTTATGATTACGTTCTTCGTTGGCGCTCGGAGAGTTTTTAAATTTATGCTTTCATAAACTCTAAATTGTTAGCTAAATCTTTCAAATTTTGTTTTACAGGAACGAAGCGTAAATTTGTACCGCAGGGAATTTGACGGAATGTATGGCTCCTAGCTAACTGAAAGATGACTTGATCCAAAGAATGACGTCCAGATGCTTTGTGGACTTGGGTAAAGCAAACCACCTTCACAGGCAGCTTCCTGATATTTACGACTTCTGGATACAGAGATCTTGCTTTAAAAGGATTAGATTGATTTATGTACATAAATCTCCAACCATATTTAATAGCAAGTTTTTACATGGTACGCGAAACCTCTTGTACTTAAAGATTTTGCTGATACAACGAGGTTTTATGCTGTACGTTGCAAGCCGTATTATGCAATGTTTATTTTAAAAACCATTTAAAAACTTCTGTATAACATTTTAAGCCTTATCTAGTTGAGTATCAGTAATGCTAGTAGGAATTTTATGGTCAGATAAAAAAATTTCAGTATTTTAAGTGCACAATACAAATAACTTTGATAATTAAGGCTTAGTTCTATTTTATAGCAAACGGCAATTACTATTAATCATTTGTTTTAAGCAATGGTTGTAAATCGTATGTTTCTTTTAATGATTGTATATTTGTGAAGCCTTCAGAGTTCGTCTTTTAATTTTTAGATGTATACTTTGTAAAATATCGGTGCTGTAAGTTTTCAGTCCACATTTTGGAAAACTTATGATGTTCCAGTTTGTAAAAGGTACGCAAAATTATTTCCTATTGAATACATTCATTATGAGAGAAATTGGGATTGCCAGTGGGATAATGAACCCATTAAATGCCAGAATATTTTTATTTTTACTATAAAAAAATATTAAATGAAATGTAAATCGTGCAATAAGCGTTAGGTTAAATTTTCTTTCAAAAACCTTCATTCTGGTGTTGAGGATTGTGCAATAAATGTAATTGCACGATTTGTTTTTATCTTATAGCAGTAATTATTGTAAGTGTTATAAGGCATGCTACATTTTTTAATAGTTCGTTCACGAAATTATTGTAATGAATGTTTCGAATTGGTAAAATGAATAGTTATGAACAGAAAATATTGTATAGCTATTTTCTAATTGCGATGAGAGCATTAATTTAAGTGTAAAATCTTTTAACAACTTTACGGTAAAGAGCATTAATTTGAAAAACGCAAATTTCTATTAAACTTGCAGCCACTATTACTTGATTTCTAACTTAAGCTGCCTACTCTCGTCGTTGCAAATCTTAGATGGTGTGCCAAGATTGCCTCTCTGTGCCAACGTTGCTTCTCCGCTTCGGACTTCAAATGTTCTGCCGTGCTCGGCGTTGCCACTGGGGGCCCCCGCAACGCCGATCCCGAGAGGGGCGTTCGATGGCCAAAGAGGAGGAGCGATGCTGGCACAGAAAGGGAATCTTCGCCTTCGTATCACCGTGATGAATGGGTGGCCCTCGCTGGGTTCAGCATTTTGATTAGTTCATTCTGATTAAATAAAATTTAAAGAAAAAGTAGTCAAAACCTGAATATTTAGTTGTAGGAAAGCTACCGCTATTAAATTTAAAAAATAAACTTTATTTTCGCTGATATAATAAAAAAAAGTACGACTTCCAAACCAATTTCATATTTGATCGTTAAGTTAGATAAAAACTTGTATATTTTAAGTCTTGGGAAGCTTGCTAAATTAAGTTTCCTAAAAATAACGGTTCAGTGCTTGCATAGTTTTGCTTGCATAATGATACATAAGCATGAATCATGTGAACATTTAAATTACTGAACTTATTAGAAAAATACCAGATGGTTAAAATGGAGAAATGATGCTGCTTTTTCTCATGAGTTTTTTACGTAATCATACAAATATGATTAATGCTAAAATTACAGTTGGCCTTTACGTATGTAAAAGCAGTTAAATTTTGAAAGTCTAGCGAACCAGCAGATTTTGAGCTCTACTAGAAATAGCAATTTTCTGAAATTTTCGGTTTCCGATTTCTACAACTGAAAGTTTTCTTGCAAAACATGGTTACCAAAATTCTTCATGGGCTTACTTTAAGCGTTTAGCGAATAATATTTTTATACTAAAAAATTTTCTGAGAGTCAAGTTGGTAATTTTTGAAAAGCTATACTCATTTTTTAAAGAAAAATTCAGCCACTTCCACACCTCATGAGAACACAAGGTTTAAGATATTTAACATAGATTTGCTTCTTAAAAATTCTCCGAACAGAGTTTTTATTGAAAGTATGATTCTCCATAAATTCAGTTTTCATAAGATTGCTGCAGTGTATACATAGAGACAAATTATTAAATATTTAAGATGTATGTACATTAAAAAAAAAGTGTGAAATGTTTTTATTCGACAGTTTGCCAACAGTAGTGTTATTGTACCATTTGTTCGCTTGTTCATGCATTTCCTTAATAAAGGTAAAAATACGGAGTTTGTAGTTATACTTTTAATGTAAAAATGGTGTAATCATCAGTTGGCAATGGTTTAAACATTGTGAAATTACACATTCATTCTGAACTGTCGAAAATGTTATACATGAGAACAAATAGCTATTCTCATGGAATGTAAATGTTGCTGTCCCAAGATTGTAAAATAATAGAAACTTCTGATAATTTTTGTAACGGCAATCATCCGAAAGTTATTGAAGTGTGTTGTATTATCGATTCTGATAAAATAAATTTACTGTATTTGCAGTCTTCATATTTAATGGTCAAAGTTTTAAAATGAGAATTTTTATAAGAAAACTTACTTTTAAATACAAAGTTTAAAATTTAAATTTTTAATCTTGTCTCTTGCATTTAAATAAAATCAAATGTTTTGAAACTTTTAATACGGCCACAAGAGGACAAGTTAATCCTAAAATCATAAGAAATACGTAAACTTCGTTTTTTTAGATGTGGCATTCTACTTATTAAAAAAAACACGCGAGTTTAGTTGAACACTGATAAAAGTAACTTTAATTGCCATACTTTTTCTTAAGAATTATAAAATTCCATAAAAGAAATTTATATGTTCATATTTCAAGCGCCTTCTGTTATAAAAGTTAAGCACTTAATTGAAAGATGAAAAAGGTTGAAATGTCATAACTTAGTCTGTTCACGTTTCACAAATACTAGACGTTCATAATCTAACTTTTCATGCTAAGCATATTTAGTCTCTCATTAATTTCCCAATATTTTTAGAGCTGCAATTGCAAAAGTATATAAATTGTCAGGAAATGAATCTGAAGGCTCAATGATCACTTATTTGGCGCTGAAGGAAAATTGGGCAAGCTGATTCATGTTTAAGTATGTAATGTATTTGAGATTCGGGAATTTTTCCCATTTTATCTAACATGGTTAAATAATAAACATACAGTGAATCTTAATTTTCATGGTCATAATTAGCCCTCGCCCTTTTTTTGTATGGTATTATGGCAATGTGTAAAAACATGGTCCTTCTGATCAGGAAAGTTCCGTATCATTTTAAATTAGACTAGCGGTTGTAAAAATATTTGTTATAAAAATGGCAATTCTCATTCAAGTTAAATATAACTCATTTTGTACACTTAAAAAAAAATATTCAAATGCTTAAAACTTACTCGCATGACCTGCGATCATAAGTACATTCGGACACTAAAAGTGCACTGGGTACTAGGTATAAAAATTCGCCTTATAAATTAAAATTAATTTAGACTAGGTATTATCAAGTGATCATGATTTCCTAATGATTGTAATTAACCTTTTCCCCAATTTTGGAAATTTATGTTTAAGGCACTTACGACCACCTTAAATTTTAAGTAAACAAATTTTTACTAGGTGTTCCTAAAAGGGCTGTTTTCCATAATTAAGATTCAATTTTAGGAAAATATTTTAAGATCTCACTAGCAGTAATTGCCCTATGTAAAAATGACTGTATCTCTAGCGAATAATCGGAGATAAAAAATTTATTCGTTATAAGACTGAGTTTTCGGCGCTTTTAACGTTAAAAAATTTAGATCTGTTATAAAGTAAAATCGCATTTTCAGGAGAATCGCTCTATTGAACGTTACTTACTCCGCTATCCATTGGTAATGAATAGCCGATTTAAGCTTGATCAGTTTTAATGAAATATTTATGCATTGCAAAAAAATTACGTATGAAGAGTGCCTTAGTTTATTTTAATAAAAATTTAATCTTTAAGTACAATGGCATTCATTGACTTTTGATGTTAACTTCAAAACTTGAAGGTAACATATTTCTAACGCGTTTTAGGGAATTGTTAGAAAACGTGTTTTGCTCTGTAGGAAAAACTCAAAACACAGGAAGTTTTCAAAACTCTCTTGGTCATTATTTTAACGAACATATTTTAGCCGTTCTTGATTCAGCACTTAACTGGTCAGAGCTTAAAAGGTACACTGCGTTGTCCTTAAAAGGGAGAGGCTGTTAAGCCTCTGTAGGCTGATAGAAATGCTGCTTATTTGGCAAGACAATATTTGATCTTGGCATTATAGACCTCTTTGCAGTAAACACAGGTTTACTGTTGATGAAAGTGCAACAGATTACGCACGGTTTTGTGGATTTAAGTGTATTTCAGCTATCTACTTCATAGGTCCCTTTTGGAATGACTTACTCCAGTTATCTGTAAAGTTCCGAGGGATATGCCCACCCCAAAAGTATAAAATCTGTCCTGGGTTAAACCCTTCGTGGTGTAGATAAAATTACTCTGCTACACATGTATAGCCAAACGCTCCGTGAGTTAAAGTCAGCACACATCCCGCAGCTAATCATCGTAGTGATGGGATTGGTATTTCAAACTTGTGTAACCTTACAGATAGTGATAATATCGGCAAACAAACCTAATCGCCAGGTAGAAAGTGAAGATTGTGATCAGTTGATATTAAGTTTGATATTGCCAATACATATCTTCATTAAATCCAGTTAGCAACATTAGAAAATAATTTTAAACAACATAAAATTTAGAACTGAAGTCTATCAATTGTTCCGAAGTCTGATACACTACGGACAGCTACATACTAGAGATGAGACGGGCTCAGCCCGAGCTCGAAAGCCCGGGCCCGAACCGGGCTCGGGCTCTGTAATTCACAATTGCATTCGGGCTCGGGCTCGTGAAAAATTTCTATTTTATTGAACATACTCCTTGAAACAGATTTTTAAAAAGTTATTCATATAGTAAATAAAAGTACTTAAAAAAATAGCAGCACGGGTGCCTAGAAAGCGCATGAAGCTCTTTGGGTATTTCAGAACGGCGGCTTATATTGCTTAGTGAGTCATGAGATCGGACATTATTTCATAAACATAGATATAAAGAATTAGAAAGTGCATTAAAGATTTGAAACTATATTTGTCTTTAATTTGCACAAACGGCAGAATTCGTTGTATTCTATCAAAGAATTACTTCTTTGAATTTTATGGAATTTTATTTATCAGCTGAAATTTCGGGCTCGGGCTCTGACTTAAATAATATTGCTCGGGCTCGGGCGGGCTCGGTTTAAAAGTCTTCGGGCTCGGGCTTCAAAAAATGAGCCCGAACTCATCTCTACTACACACTAATGATGCGCAGGTTGTAAGAGTTTTCTGTATACTTAGCGTGAGCAAGCTCGAGTCAGCACAGATGATTAACAGATTCAGTATGACGAGGTAGTTCAAATCGCCTTCGAACAGTGACCGTACAATGCTGTTTGTTCATGAACTTTTCCATTATCATTCAAATCGTCCTCCGTAAGTAAGCTAGCAAATATTTCGCAAAGTGTGCTTCCTCTCTCATTACTAGTTTATAAATAGATCTTGGGGGCACAAACTTATACCCAGTACTCTAAAAATTTCTGGCTTGAAGGATAAAAAAAAAAACAACGTTGCACGACTTGCAACGAATAAACATTACACGAGACTTACTTTGAATAATGCGAGTTTGCGCTCTCATAACATGCTTTCAAAGTGGAATATATCTGATGCAGGATCTTTGTAGCCGGTCAAACGTTACTACGCACTTTAGTTGCCTAGAGAAGAAAAATCCCAGAGTTCCTGCTTTATAGAAGTGTTTTGCCATTTATGAAAATCTGCATTTAACCATACATATGTACTTAGTTCAAAGTTGAACATTCGTTGAATACAATGGGCTTTGTTCATTTATTATTAAACTTCATGAGTGACGCCCGAAAAATAGAACATGTTAAGTTTGAAAATGACAAAACAATAGAGGCTGCCTCTTCAAGGATGGGAATCGAACCTACGCGGGCAGAGCCCAATGGATTCAGTCCGTCGCCTTAACCCCACCGGCCATCCAAATTCTTGTAAAATTTTTGAAAATTAGCGACATCTATAGTTTAAGATGAGTTATTAATTTTTAATGCCACAAAATTTTGTTTGCTTCTGCTACTTACACGGGATGCGCAAACGGGTGAAAAAAAAAAAAAAAAAAATAGACGCTGCTGACTGAGTAACAAGATTGCAATCGGGCATACTTTTTTAACGGGCATTTTGCGTTGTCACGTGCTTGAAACGTGGAATTTTTAAAAAATTACAATTTCTAAGTAGTAAACAGAAGCAAACTTATTTTATTCACATAGATTAAAATTTAATCAATGCGGAAGGAAAAAAGTCTTAATTAGCCATTGAAAACTAACTATATTAGTAATTATGGTTAACTATTCAGGATTGAAAATTTTGCAGACGGTAATGACGATAACAAATTTTTTCTCAAAGCTGAGCTTAATTAATTATCCTGTTCTTCGACAGACACCGATACATACAAGGGAGGGGGGGGGGGGGGATCAAATCTTTGCGAGGAGCGCGCATACTCACAAAAAGGGAAATCTTTAGATGTTCTATTTTTACTTGTTTAAATAAACTAAATGCTGTCGAAGACACTATGAAAGTATCTCGCATCTCAGTATGATGTTAAGTATATTCAATTATATACCATCACTTTTTAAAATACCCCTCTGCAAAGGATTGCATTTTGTTACTGAAATTTGATGAACCCACTTAGCTAATAGCTCCCATTAGAGAGCTGTCTAACTTATTTTAAGAAGTATTTTTATCCGCTTGCTGAAAATATTATTTGAGCGGCTAATAGGTTAAGGAAGTATTTAATTTAATAAATGTACGCATCAGAATAACTTTGAGAAAATTTATTATCCTGTCGTAAGATAACCGAAAGAAGATTGCTCTTGGCGGTTTTGTAATGATTTCGTATGTATAAGCAATTTGTAAATAGACGCAAATATGTGATTTTTTTTTGTGAATAGGCGCAAAAGATAGATTTTTTTAACCCTTTGAAGCGCAACCCTTTCCCAATGCTGAAAAAAGGGCAGCCGTTGCTCTTAAGGCACAGCCAGCTGCGTCAAAAAAGGGTCTCTAGATCTGAGGCACGCGATGAACGTTTCGATCGTCCGCCATCTTGCTGGTAGTTAAGTCAAGCGATGGCAACGGCTGCCCTTTTTTCAGCATTGGGCAATCTATCCCACAGCCAGCCGGGAATACTGCGCGTTAAAGGGTTAAATGTAAACTCAACATTCATATATGAGATGTGCCCGAAAATTAACTAACGAATTAGAAGATTCAAATTACCCATTTGCACACTATTTATGGAAGGAATTGGAAGGCTTGAAAGCAACTCTTGAACAACAAGGTCAAGTAATATGGATCTAAGCGCAATGCTCTATAAACCGCACCTGAAAACACTGTCAATAAGCTTTCTCTGCCCATAAAGTTAAATACAATAAATGAAAGTGTCTTTTTTTTTTAACATTGATAAATTATCATGTTGTAACGAAAGTTTTCCGCCAGATTTGCTTGAGTCAGCTCATGCGGTACCGAGCGATTGACCTTATATGTCAAGTTTATGCGATGCCTAGCGCGACTAATGGACATGGCACTAAAGTCTCTAACTCTTTTAGCTAGCTCTCGAGTGGATGAATATTTTATCTCCTTCCACAAATTCTCGTAGGCGGGCCTCATCAGCATCAATAGGCCGGTCAGACCTTTCTGCTTCTTAAATGTCCTAGTTCTCGTTTTTGAGCTTTCGGTAACAAATCTTAAGTGTCGTATGATTCAACAGTAGTACCTTAAGCTGTACTCATGATTCGGTGTCATTCTGTAGCTGACTTTGCAACAGAACTGAGAGTAAATGATGGTTCAATCTGGTAGCGTGATAGTTCCATTTCAGACACCTTATACTTAATCATAACGATATTGTTTTACCGATTTCACAACACAGTGTTCTAAAACAAGTCTTTTTCTTTCAAATAACAAAAATCGTTTAACAAAATTTTTGCAAAGACACCAACGCGAACTGTTTGTGCAGACAATACTTGCAGTGGCGGAAAACTTTCATTACAACCTAATATTTTGTTACGCGGCACAAAATTAATCGTTACACAGCCAGTCTGTAAGAGTTGAAAGTCGCCTGGCTTCACTAGTCTGAAATAAATCATTGACTGCCCAGGCTTGTATGAAGATTGGGCTTGAGCTGATCGAAAAGTTGTGGGTGGGATGCTTTTGCCATAGAGCTGTGAAAGAAGTGATGTTTGTAAAAGCTGCATGTTTCTTAAGAATGTTTGTTTTACTCTTTACAGCAATTATTCCGATATCTTTTTTTCGGGAAGTTTCTCAAAGGAGAAGATGCTTGAAAAGTTATTGTGAAAATTGTATGCGCCACAATACTGGGTTACTATACAAAAGAATCTGTCATTTTCAAAATCCGATTTATTAAATAGTATTATACTTAAAAATATGATTGATATATGAAAATAACCAAAAATATTCAAGTTTTATGCTTTTTCTACGTGTGCAATATTCTATGTGTGCCCCCTTGGAAAGTGAATCGTCACTATGCACGATTCTGGGATACTGAAAATCCACGTGCAATTTTGACAATTGAAAGAGGTTCACCAAAGGTCAATTTTTTTTTCAACTTCAAAAACAAAGTTGTACGGGCCGTTTATCTTCATTGAGATGACTGTGGATGGTTCAATTTACCTAGACATGTTGCAGTTATGGTTGCTTTCGCAACTATCACTTGACCCACGGATGGGTACCGGTCCGGGAGTTGGGGACCACTGGCTTATGCGATCTCAACGAAATTTGGCCCAGTAATAGAGGCTGTAGATGGTACCGAAGCAAGATGGTAGTGATCGGTCTCGTCTGCGTTGAGGGAATAATCATTTAAAAAAATTCCCCATAGACCTAACAGATGTTTTGAATTGCGGAGGTCTTCGCATTCACGATTCTTTTCTGCCATTTTGTGAAAATAATGCTGGATTTTGATAAGGGAATGAGCAACGTTCGAATCAACTAAGCTTGGCAATTCCTGACTTCGGCCTTCCGTTTAGTCATTCCTAGAAAAATATACATTAACTAAAATATGTCAATTGGAATTTTTATTCGAGCCAACGTTTTATCCACGATTAGCGTTAGCGTACATAGTGACGATTCACTTTTCCAAGGGGACACAGATAGAGCATTGCACACATAGAACAAGCATAAAACTTGAATATTTTGTGGTTATTTTCATACACCAATCATATTTTTAAGCATAGGCGAGGATTCGTTCAAAAGTACTATCTTATCCTAAACCAAGCGCTATCTGAAGTTCAATATCTAACTGCGTCAAAAGACACTTCTTTTACAGTAAATTGTTCAGTAAAAACATTTGAATGAAACCGTACTTTGGTTGTCCATGTTTCTTTAATATTAGGTTGTAACGAGTTTCCCGCCACCGCAAACATCGTCAGCACACAGTTCGCGTTGGCGTATTTGCTCATATTTTGTCAAACGATTTTTGGCATTTGAAAGAAAGAGGCTTACTTTATAACACTGTGTTATGAAATTTGTAAAAAATATAGTTATTATTAAGTATAAGGTGTCCCAAATGGAACTATCACTCTAGAGGATTAGAACCATCATTTACTTCCATTTGTGTTGCAAAAAGTCAGCTACATAATATCAACAAATTATGAGTACAGCTTTAAGTGCTATTGTTGTATCATGTGACACTGTGCAGGTTTGGTACCGAAAGTTCAAAATCAGTTATCTAAGGAGTTAGAAGTTAGTTTTTCAGGCAGATATGGCGGAAAACTATCGTTACAACCTGATATTTTAAAAAGAATTCAATAGTTATCTCGAAAATCATTTGTATTAAAGAACCATGTGAATCAAAAGTATCTGCTGAACCAAAAGGTATCTGTTGTTAAAACTGTGTTACAGTTGTGTAAGGTGGTTTTAGTTCTTCAGAAGACTGATTATGCTATGCTTCAAGGTTATATGTTTTAGACAAATACTTAAAAAAAAAAAAGGTAGGGGAGAGGGGTATTAAAAGGCAATAGACTGACCAGTTACTTCATCGAGCTTATTTTTGAAATTTAATAAGCAACCCGATGCTTCATTTCAACCCCCCCCCCTCAAACTTATAGCAAAGCTGAGAACAATGGACACATCCGGCAAATCCCATTCCGCCCTCCCTCTTAATCCCATTTCTGAGAGGGTCGAGTTCGGCATTTTCTCTTCGGGCTTCTTATTCATGCTGTATAATGCGCAGTATAATGTTTCAGGTTAAACCTGCAGTAGAAGATCTAACACGACCCTAATTCTTGGCATTCATTGGCTTAAATTCTAAGAATAAAAGCGACAAAAACAAAGTCAAAGCATCGAATAATCTATATTTGCAGATTTATTGTTGATTAGAGAGGTAGGGGGTGGTGTGTTTACTGAAATGTTTTGTGTATGTGTAATTGAATTTCATAAGAGTATTATAATTATTAACGTGACCATTTATTTTTTCCTTCAAAACGGGACATCTACTACTCTTATGGCAATAGTGTATTTATTTTCTTCCTCAAAACGGGACATCTACTGTTTTAAAGGTAATAGTGTAGGGAGATTGAATGTACAGGTCTGGAGTATCTTTTAGTGGTTAAGAAAACGCGCAAAAAAAGCTTGTGTTAATATTAATACATCAAAATAAAATGGAAAAAGACCTTTTCTAACACACACATATACTATATAAAAAATAGTGCAAGACGTACGTTTCGGGTGGTGCAAGGGGAGGCCCTTCTTCGGCTTCAAACACGCCATCCGACACAAGGCAGGAAGGTAGGAAAGTGAGATGTAAACAAAATAGGATACACAGAAAAAAGGAAATTGTCATTCGGAAGGAAAAAAATTCTTAAAAAAACCAGAGTGAAAAGGGAAAATAAAGTGGAGTTCGGGGGAAGGGGGAGGAATAAGCAAAAGAGGAACATGACTTTAAAAAAAGAAATAAAAATTAAATAAATTGAAATAGTTGACAAAAAAAAAAGAATATTAAATCGAAATTGGAGGGAGGGAGGTCAGTTTTTTTTTTTTTTTTTTTTTAAACAGACACTGCCATTGGATATTTTAAATTTTTAGCGGCCTTTATTGAAATCGTTACCGTGGTTTACTCTTTTTCCCCAAATGGGACATTGCAGGGAACATTTTCTAAAAACGGGACATTACGGTGTCCCTAAGCTGTGCTTGGGGACAACGGGACAAGCCACCTAAAAACGGGACGTATGGTCACCTTAATTATAATGCTTATCGTCAAAGAATCAAAATTTTGGACATCAAGCGTTTGGATTTCTTCATAAATCCTTGTTGGACTTCGATATTTTCAAGAACTCACACTTCCTATTTTAATCATGTGCTGACTAATGATATTTGTGTGCCCAGGACACTTTTCAAAATTTACGCTCTTGTATATAGATGACTAGATTTTTTTGTGTCCTAGTAGCTTTATACTAAAGTTTTAAACTCAATTTTTTGGCCTATTTGTGCATGTGTGTCCAGGGCAAGTGCCGCATGTCCGTGCGACAATCAGAGCTAATTGCTACGCAGTTTTTTCGGTGTAATATTTTCTAAATGTGCAATTAAATTTTCAATGTTTGTATGTTTTAAAACTGCTTAACAGTTTGGCGTCATTATTCTAATATTTACACATGTTTCGCTGTCAATAACGGGGCAGTAACTTATGTAATTTCACTAAATAAACTATGGTACATTAAAAAGTTTTGAATAAATGATTTATTGCAAAGGTATAATTTTGTAAAATTCCTTGTTAAATATGCTTTGTTTAAAGCACGTTTTAAAAAGTATATTCCTCATCGTACAAAATACCTCTTTTCTTCTAATATTCCCTAAAAGAGCCAAATATTGGCATATTATTCGTTACTTTCTTAATAAGCATATATTTAAAGCTTAGCTCATCTCATTTCTAATGAAATAATATTATATTCAACCTAAATAAATCGTGGAGGAATTAAGGTGTATTTAGAGGATGAACTGTCGCATATTTACAAATCTTATTGGTAGTACCTAAAACCAAGAGTATCAAATTTAATTCATTTTGTTATGAAATATTATATTTAAAAAATGCAAATTACTCAGTTTAAATTTAATTGTTGCAAAACAGATTTGATTGAAAATAGCAATATACATGTTAATTATTTGAATATTTCCTATACACACTGTCGTAAATATCAAGTTGTTCAGAAATTTATAATCACCATAAATAGTAGCATAAAGATAAGTGTGATTTTTTTAATAACTGGAAAATTAGTTTATGTAAAATATTTTTATGTGATTTTATTAAATTTTACTTTTACGCGGTGCATTTTCCTCAATTAACCATGTAACTCAAATTAAATAACATTTATTACTCAAAACATTCGTTTTACGGTCATAAAATAATTTCTGCTCCTTTCAGCTTTAAAAACCCACGGCTTAAATTAAAAATTAAGCTTCAGAGCAGAAAAAAAAGAAACCTTCGAATAAACACTGGATTATAAACACACTCGAATAATTAAGTTTCGCTAAAATCCACTACAATTAAAGAGCGCATTGCCAGGCGCAAAATTAGAGTGCCAAGAAAAAGGAAAAAGAAAAATTGCAAAGCAAAATGGTGCTAAAACAAATAGAACCTCTTATGAGAATAATTTCGGAACATATATTCCATTTATGAGCATAATGGCGACGATAAAAACAACATTTGGGCATTTATGGTCGTTGCCATAAAGAAAAAAAAATCTCATCAAATATCACACAAATATTCAACGTTGCAAATTCCACGTAATTTATTCCAACAGAAATGGGGAGATTTTTCTTGAGGCATTTATTCAAGGGTTCCTAATATAAAACGGGTACTTCGTTTCCTATGTAATTGGAACAAATGTTTATTTCCTGTCTTAAAATAAATGCGCCGTTCCCATTTCAATTTGCGAAAACGTCAGTTTCAAGTAGCTAGTAAGGAATACTCCCGGCGTATACTCTTTTTTTTTTTTTTTATTCTCCCCTCTTTTTTTTTTCTTCCGCAGAACGCGCGAGAGGAGGGGATGATATAAAAATGGCTAAACACCTTTTTGAAAAGGAAATCTGGTCATAACTTTTAATAATGAAAACGGAAGAATAAGTTTTGCTCTGTAAAATGTAACTTTCAGCACTGCCATTTTCAATTTCTCCTTCAGTTTCGTAAAATAATCTCTAGAGTATAAAAATACGTTCTGTGAAAAGGAGAATTTGCGGTGGGGTTCCGTATTTGGCGTCATAATCGCTTTTTCTCGTATTTGCAAAGCTATAACTGGATGGCGATTTTTGACACTTCTATGTAGGTGCTACAGCCCCCCCCGAGAGTTCGCTATCTCCCATTCCCTCAAAGGGGGAGAGACTATTTTTGAAGCCCCCTTCTCTGCTCAGTAGTGTTTCATAAATTGTACTTTAGTACATTGTACAATCCACTGGATAGTGGGTTTAAGCGCTCAAGGGTAGGGCGATCGCCCCACGGCCGTATCCTACCCCCCCCCTCCCACACTTCCCTCCGAAAATTTTCATTATGGTGTTTTAATTCTTCTATTTCTGGAAAATATTTCACGAAAATCACGAAATAAATCACGAAAATGAACTTGTTTTTTTTTTTTTCCTTTTTCTAAAACTTTTTTTTGGAGGTAGGAGAGGAATGTGTACTCAATTTCAATAGCAAGTTAGTAGTCCCCCATCAAATATTTGTAGAGAACTCAACTTTCATTTTTAATTTTACAACTTTTCACAAGTTTTTAATAGAACAAATCTTTTGAATTTTGTTGTCACGACCTTGAAAATTCGACAAAGTGAACATAAATTTTACAAAATTATGCCCTCCTTAATTTCCATCTTATTAAATCTGTCAATGCCATAGTTGCATGGGCGACGGCAGCATAGGGCAGGGGGGGGGTTAATGCGCCCCCCTGGATGTTTGTATGCAGTGTTTTCCCTTGCTTTTTTGCTCTTTCCAACATGGTAAACATACGTTGAAGTAGTCTTTGCCAGTCTTTGCCCCCCCCCCTGGAGTAGTCTTTGCCCCCCTCCCCCTGGGAAATATTCTGTCGGCGCCCATGCATAGTTGGGGTACACCTTGATGTTCCGATGCACCGACATCAGAGCCAATCCATTCAGGCACGATTCGCTTGGTGAATTTTTCAAATTATAATGTCCGTGAACTGAAGTCTTTAAGCCTTTAAGACTTCAATTTCCTTTTCCCATCTAGATCGTCAGATCTGAAATTCAGCAGTAAATATGTCCAGTCCAGGAAGAATTTTTACTATACATGCCAGCACACTCTTTCAACTCACCTAATTGTAGCTGTTACACATATCTGTCGGGGATACATTTTTTGAAAAGATAATATTATACCTTTATGGTTTTTAAAACGATCACAAATCTGCTGTTGAACCTAGTCAAAAAATTGCAAATACACATTTAATTTATAACATTCTTCGCCATTTTTGGCAGGAAAATTAATTCGGGGTGTTTGTCTCTTTGTCAACCGGGGAAAACCATTACCCCGACAGTGAATAAGTGCGATCTTCAAACATAAGTATTCACAATAATGAAATTAACTTTTTCGGATACTCATATACTTGTAAATATAGGTAATATATATGTAATGTATAAAAAGGTAATTTGGGTTTTACTAGTTTGGGTATTGGTCAAGCGGGTACTTTCACTGTAAGTTTTACTTTCCTGTCATACTTGCCACGCGCGCTCTGGAGCTATGTTTTATTTATTTTGTTATTTGTCAAACACCAGGCCGTCGATTCTGAGTTCTTTAGATGTACACGTGTCCCCACGCCCTTGTAGCCCCGGATGCGGGTCATGTTGGTAAATGTGTGTGGTTCGATCAGAGATAAGAGAGAGGCGGAGTTATGTCTTCGAAAACCACGTGTTGTGGTAAGCGTAAATACTCCCGCACATCGAAAATCGTCGGACTTCTGCCACTAGAACTGCTTAATGAGTCCACGCTGATTCTTGTACCCGTCTCCCCTCCCCTCTTCTCATTGTAAATTGTAACTTAAATGTAATGTTCAATAAACCATATTACCTGCCTTAACTCTGAAACTTTACTTGAAATATCTGACGTCACATATATATATTGTTGCAGAAAACTCTCTGCTAGTTTCTGGGTTCGTCGTTCTAAAGTCAGTAGGTGTAGAAAGTTCTAGTAAAAAGTCCACCAGTCAGGATGGAACACAAACTTTATTGCTTCTATAACTTCGTCGAACAATCAGCTGTACAAAATTCGCAAGGACAATCAGCCAGTAATGTGCTGATAACAGTCCGCTTAGTACAAAAGCGTTCACAAATGCTGCATTTCTCACACAAAATAAAACACTTCCACTGGCTTCCAATGGAAACTTACGAGGGAAATCGTAAACTGTCCCTCAAGACTCAGCAATGAAGAATTTACACACAGCACTTAAAAACAAAGCTTCAAAAAGGCAAGCGAAAATACCGCTTCTATCGCACAATTCACGGTGCAAAGCAGCATACTCATCGGAAGCTCGATAACAAACACCGAACTGGGGGGTCTGCCATGCCTGTATTTATAGGCAAGGATGAAGCTACAAGGAGCTTCTAGAAGAATCTATTTCCGAGGATTCCACATAAAGCGGGACTTATGATTTCGTCATAGAAGAGAAATAGCGTAATATTAGGCTATTATATGATGTTAATAAAGTAAAACAAACTTTTCAAGCCCTATTGGGAAAATCATGCCCGAAATTTCGCCAAGCTTGGCGACTTTCTGGCTAAATATCGCCACATTTGGCACAAAAAAAACTCTCCAAAAGTGACGTTAGCGAAGGCTTACGACCGATATTTCTCGAGATTTCTAGAAAGTGCTATGGAAACCAATGGAGATACATAAAACTTCATATTTCGAGTTCTAATTAACGGATTTTGGTACAACAAAAAGCAAAAGTTAACTATTTGAAGCTTAAAATACGAATTTTATACTATTTCAAACCCCAGAACAGCGAGTCTCCCCGAAAATTCGTAACAGTATAATGCTGAAATTCTTTTTTCGTGTATACAGCGAATCACTTGAAACAATTAAATCTAAGGCTTATTTAAATATTGAGTGCTCGCTATTTTTAAACCAAAGAGAGTTATTATTACAAAATTCGTGGCCAAATGAGTAACGCTGAAAGAGAAACGTTAGTAAACACCAATGAGAATTACCGATTTCGGCAATTATTCCATACCAACATCAGTGCGAGAATGTATTCTGCGGCATTTTTAAAAGTTTTTACGAATGCAGCGGCGTAAGCCAAAAAAAGGTTTTGGAAGATACGACTATTTTAATTTCCCGAGGTATTTACGCGCCAAAAATTCGTAGCATACGTCCTCCAGGAGGGGCAATTGTCCCTCCTGCTCCCCCCCCCCTCTCGGCGGTCCTACATATATATGTGTACACATTTTTAAACCCTTCCCCCCCCCCCACACCGAAACAGAAGTTTAAAACGAGGGGGAGAATTGCACGCATTTCACTTTCACCCATCAGCTCTTCATGTCTACATCACACTTGTTTCGCAAATATTCCCCCCCCCCCCCGACCTTCTCTGGAATAATTCCGACCTGATTAGAGAGTGTTTCCGAAGATTCCACCGCATTTTGTTCTCCGTATTCATTTCTCTTACCTCAACCTCAACCGACCGTTCTGCTCCACTTAGGTAAAAACTCCGGCGCTGTCGGAGCTTTCTGGCACATTTATAGACCCCGTTTGTGAGCAGAAGGACCCAGTGAGCTCAATTCTTGACCTCGGTCCGCAGCATTTTCCGGAGTCCCAGAAGCGTGGCCCCATATCGAAGCCCCTTTATCTCTTTTCCTACATTTTCTTGGCTTTTTTTTTTATTTTTATTACTAATACGGTTAAAACCCGAAATCATCCGATAGGTGGAACTGCGGCGATAACCGCGTAAGTCGGGGGGGGGGGTGTCATTTCCCATATGAATGTGTACGTACAAATTAGTTTTAACTATGCCCGAAGACTAATGAAAACAATAATTTAGAAGAAGAAAATGTTAGATGATACATATGTACAAAGGGCATTCCGTAAAAACTGAGAGTAAAATCATAAAAAAATCAAGAAATATATTTACAGAAAAAAAAATACATCATTCTTTTTCAAAATACCTTCCGTCAGATGATATGCAGCGGTCCCATCGTTCAACCCACTTTTCAAAACAAGTAGAGAAGCCCTTTTCTGGAAGCTGCTTCAAAGAACCCTCCACTGCTGAAATAACTTCAGAATCTGTGTTCAATTTTCTGCCACGGAGCTTCTCCTTCGACGTCGAAAACAGCCAGAAATCGCATGGTGAGAGATCTGGACTGTAAGAGGGATGTGGCATGATTTTAATATTGCATTTACTAAGATATTGCTGAACAGGAGAAGATAGCAAAATTTTATGGCACAACGCATTTCGTTTTTTAACTCCAAACCACTCATCTCCATTTCTGTAGGGCAAATAAAACAATTCTTTAAACAATCACGGAACTAGGAAAATAAAATCGTCTGCTTCGTTTAGAATTTTGTATAAACGTACTGTTAACAGTTTGAAAAAATCGCCTACACTTCTATTTTTTAGTTTCGCGGTGTTGCCACTACGTAAAAAAATAACTCTCAGTTTTTGTGGACTGAAGTTTCTTTTCCTTTCTTTTTTTTTTATGGAAGACCTCAAAAATGAAGTGACCAGACATCCTGCTTTTGGCAGAGACAGTCCTGATTTTTACCTAGATGTCCTGCTGTCCCCACAGAACCCTAAAATGTCCCGCTTTTCCATTTCTGTCCCGCGTAGTCCTGCATAAATAAATAAGTAAATAAATGTAAAATAAATTGGGAATAAATTCACATGAGAAAATAATTGTGTTATTTATCTCAATCCTAGTGTTATTACCCTCAAGTTTTTTGCTACATGTATTGAACACCGTTTTTTACTTTCCGAACATGTACCATGTAAGGAAAGTATTGTAATCATGAAAAAATTCGAATTCGAGATTTTGGTGTATTTACACGTTTTGGGATCTTCTGAATTCATTTATGCTATTTTTACGAGATGTATGTATGTATGTGTGTGTGTGTGTGTATGTGTGTTTGTGTGTATGTGAGTGAACACGATAGCTCCTGAACGGGGCATGCGATTGAGCTCAAATTGGGTATATATGTTATAAACCACCGTCGTAAGACCGATATTGATTTTGGTGTGCATAGGACTTAAGTTTTTCTACAGGGCTACGACAAAGATTTCTTTTACATTATGGCCTATAGGGAGAAATTCTTGAAAATGCGCTAGCGTTTAAACGGTACTTCCGATTGAGCTCAAAAAGTGTATATATGTTATAAACCACCGTCGCAAGACCTGTATTGATTTTGGTGTGTATAGGTCTTATAGTTTTTCTACGGGGCTACGACAAAGATTTCTTTTACATTATGGCCTAAGGGGAGAAATTATTGAAAGTGCGCTAGCGTTTAAACGGTACATTCCATTGAGCTTAAATTTGGTATATATATTTGAATTATTCATCGATTAAAATTTATTTAAATGCTTGGTAATGATCTTAATCGTAAGTGTTCGGAAAGTCGAGTGGAGTCACTCCAGATTTTTTTTTTTAAATTCATGAAAATGATTGTTTTATAATATGTATTAAAGCCGACCAGATTGTACGGTGGGTAAAGCACCGTACTACGGTTTCGGATTCAACTCCCGGCGGTCGGGGTTCGATCCTCGATTAGGCGTGTTTGTCATTTGTCTGTCTCTTCATAGGGGGCGACGTTGGTCCACCCAGGGCTATTGTACTCACCGGGCCTGCTCCTTGAAAAGAAGGGGTCTGGAAATGAGTCCGATTTGTCCTCAAAGATAAGGAATACTGAGCAAATACCTTTAACGAAAGGATGATTCAAGCCGTTTAATTACGAAAAAATTGTAATATCCTTTTTAAAGCAGTACCACATTTATTGACTAAAAGGGAAAATGTTATTATTATAATTTTGTAATCGCCTTGTTTGATTATTTCAACTTTCTTTCAGAAAAATGATGGAAATCGTTATTGAAACCTTTTGATTTGAAAATAGTTTTCTTTCTTCTGACAATATATTTATTGCTTACCATTATTAAATTAAATTCAGAATAATTTAATAATTATGTGTAGATAACCAGCGCACCACGGATGGGCTATGGGACTGAAGCCCCCCCCTAAAGGTAGCAAGTTAGACGTGAAAGCGTTAACAATAGAAAATTGTCGCTAATGAATTATTTTTATTGCAGTACTTCTTTTTTTAATTGTCTTCAAATTTCTGAAAAAAAGACATTTACTTAATAAAGCAATTTTAGTAATGCTATACTTACAGTTAGTTTAAAACACTGTTACAAACGGTTACAACGTTCGCTCAAAAGATCAGATAATTATTTATCCGCCTGATTATTGAGTTCACATTGCTTTGATACTATGGGACAGTCAGTGGTACCGAATACTTTTGATGTTGATAAGAGAGTTTTAACTATCCTGAGGTCACTATGATCGATGCTTCAGCAGTATTTGAATGTAGCCCAGCCCACCCTAAATTAAAATCTGGATGCGCCACTGTAGATAACCGAAATGGATGATATGAAATCTTTGCTATTGATCATGTTTCCGACTTTCCCAAAACTCGCTAAATGTAATTTTTCATTGCAAACTCTTTAATAATTATACCAATTCTGAAAAAAGCTACCTGAATAAAGCGATTTGAGTAAGTATAACTACATTGCCTCTTAAGAAATTATTAAAAGTGAACATTAGCATATTTTTTTTCAAAAAGTTCATATTGGAAATCCAACTCTGAAACTCTGATATCACACTGAAGATAGTAGACAATTTTTAACAAAAATATTATTTTTGTATAGCTCATAACTGGTTGTTGAACACATTTATTTAAGTGCAAACCTTCTATTTTCCTATTTTAAGAAAACTTTTTTGAACAAAGTTAATAGTATAGTAACATAGAAAATGTTGCATATGTATATGTGTTAAAGAAACAATAAAAAGTATGAAAATACAATGTTTATTCAACAATATTTTGTGACAACTCCCAAATACTTTGTGAAAATTTAAGCGTGGCATTAACATTTTTCATACATTTTTTTTTAATCATAGTGTATTAAAAATATTTATATGACTGCATTTTTCTAGAATAACGTGAGCATAAAATAAATGTAAAAAGGTGAAAAATTTGTGACATTTGATTAATATGGTAACACGTAAATATATTTTGTCTTTGAGCAGTCATTCTTTAAAAAGCTTTCAGCTTAAACTGTTTTCAAATACTCTAGATTAAGACAGAAAAATAAAGTAAAAATTTGACTTACTTTCTTTCAGTTAAATTGGCATATTATTAATCAAAAATTTCAAAAAAAGCATTTGTAAAATTGTTCAGTGTTAAAGTTATACAGGGATTTTTTTTTTTTTTTTTTTTGTAAAGAAGGAGAATGAATCATGCAGAGTTGACAGTTGAAAGTTTTTCTGCATCTTTTTAGCGTTTTTTTCCCCTTTATTTCTGTCGTTTCGTTTTTTGCAATAATTATTTAAAAAGATATTGTATGCAATAGCAATACATTTATTTATTAAAACTTCTCTGACGATATCCCACAAGAACAAACATTAAGAGGAAGATCATTTGATAAGGAGATTTTATCTTTTATAAGTCTAGTTAGAAGCTTTCTCTGACAATTAATATTTAAAAAGAGTTCTTCGAATTCTTCTGAAATTAGAGTTTCAAATACCTTATTATATTAAGGGTATACTAAATATGTCATGCTTCAAAAACTATTCCAATGAAATTCTGCGTTTAAAAATTTTCCCAGAGTTTCATAACTGGCATAATTTACCGCTTTTTGCCTTTTTATTTTTTTATTATTATTTATTTATGTATTTTTGTTTTTCCTTATTTTATTTTCTTTTTATCCTTTCCCCTTTTTTCCCTCTCCATGGTTCTGTTCACCTTTTCTTGTTTCTTGTGGCAACATGCTTGTTTGTTTATCTTTCTAAGTTCCCCCTGCTCAACGAGTCGATGAGCTTGTCTGACAAAGACCGCAAGAATTTTTTGGTCTAAACGATCGTAACTTCTTATAAGTAACATTTTATGTGTGCTTTTTTCACAAAGTTTTTATTTATTTTACTAATTATTAGTATCCTATCGCTCTTTATAATCAAAACAAATAGTTACTATCATTTGCAATTAAATCAAGTTAAATTTTTATTTCCTTTCGCAAATAAAAACAAAAACCTTTTATTTTGACTTTCAAAAAATAGTTAAAACAACCCATAAATAGGTATCGATAATATATCTATAAGAGAAAATTTGTCTGAAATCGCATTATACTACTATGAAATCATAATACTACTTATTCAGAAGAAAAAACTTGAAGTATACAATCACTTCTGCTGAGATCCTATTTATTTAGGAAAGAAACTTAACATTTAAAATATCTTCTCTGAGATCATTATAATTTACCAAATTATTTAATTACTTATTCTATAAAAAATGCGGGATATTTGGCGTTCCGCATTCGCGGGACGCGCCCTCTGAAGTCCTAGAAACGGGACAGTTGGCAACCCTAGGCGTAGCACTTTCATAAATACGTTCAGGGATGGAATTCAATTATTCTTTAGAAAAATTTTCGGCGATGTATAAATTTTCAAAGATTAAATAAATTTTCTCTCGTTCAAATTATTATAATTTTTTTAATGATCTCGCGGCCTTTACGAGCCCCAAAATTTCAATCTTCAGTACTATGAGACCGGTATTCCCCCCCCTTCCCTCTCCCCCTTAACTGCGGCCCTGAATCGCAAATTTCAAAGCCGTAGCTCGATTTGGAGTGGGTAAAAAAATTGATCGCAAAACTTGAGGGGGGGGGGGAGTCGGGGAAATTGAACGCTACAAACCATTAGACAGAACAACGATACTGATTAAATGTTTTTAAAATGTTGGAAAACTTTGTAAATGTAAATTCTTTAATAGCATTACCCATCGCATGCTTCCATTAAAGAGAGGTACTCTTTTTTTTTTTTTTTTTTTTTGTAAGTATCGAAATGATACTTTGAGTTACTTAGTTACTTGAGATACCTACGTTGAGTTAATTTTCAACGAATAACGATATTTGTGGAAGTACTTGACTGACCTTTCAACGTTTTTTAAAGTGGCTATTAAATAGTGTATAAGTCCGAACGCCAAATTGCGTGAGCCTTTTGTGATTCAGAAACCCTTGGTGCAATCATACGAATTCTAAAACACACCCCGCAGTGACAAAAAACACTGAAAAGAAACCGGTGCTTAAAAGATGAAATAACTATGTAAAGTAACACACGTAAAAGGCGCGTCTTGATATATAAGTACCTTTTATGTATGACACCTTTTATGTTTGGATTTTACAAAGATTTAATTATTTCACACACTGCAGGGTTTATGTTGGATAAATGAAGAACATCATCGCGATGACGATTTATCTAGTGTATAGTGAGCTAATTAATTGGTTCAATTTACTATTCCATTACGTTTTTTCCATTCTACCTTTTATTACTTTTATACTACGCTACATTTTTTCTTCCACAAAAGAGAACTAAATTAAAAGAAAGAAAAAATAATAAAAAAAGAAACAGCAGATCAGAACAACTTAACTCGTTTTTCGTCTCCGAAATGAGTAACAGTTTAACGTTAATTAAATTTGATCTTCGCGGCATTACGTTATCTGGCGACAAAAATTTGGCGACCGACCGGCAAAATGACAGCAACCCTGCGAAATCCTGGTACTATTAGTTTCAGCTGACAAGCAGCGAAGACTGAAGAGATAGAGGGAGAAAAGTATTTATGAAAAAAAATAAAGATAAATATAAAAATGCGAAGAGAGAGGGGGGGGGAGATTTTATAATGAGCCTTATCGAAAACAACAAAATATATAGGTACAGGCGTAAAAAAAAAAAAGATAGAAACCACACACACACACACACACATGAGGATGGCCCCAAAAATCTGAGCTTCCCATTGGCTGTTCGAGAATTGCTGCGGAGTGGAGCAATTTTCCATCATATGGCAAGCTCTCTTATAAAACTGTGAAAAATGAGCCTGAACTAAGACCTCGGTTGACAATCGAAATTCACCGAAGGAATTGGGACGGGGGGGGGGGGCAGGGAAGGATGTACCGGCTTGAGAATTTTATTGGAAACTAGAATTTTGAGAAATAGGGGGACATTATCTGGAAACTCTAACATTCGAGATGTCTTTTTCATTGGCTATTTTATGAGAACCGAAAGATGGAGAGAAAAATGATGATAAGTTTTTGATAGTATTAAAATGGATTCGACAGGTAAAATAAAAATGTACTGATTGATTTCAATTTGGCACTTTGCGCTAGTTTGCATTCATTACGGAAATTATTTGGAGAGATAAGTCTTATAGACGATCACATTTTTTTTTCTCTTAAAAAAAAAATAAATAAAATAAAGGTCAGGCTGAGTTCAATATATGTTTATTTCATTACGAAATTTTCCATGAACTAGTTGCAACTATTTTTACAACAAAATAAAGTTGCCTAGCTGACGTAGTGGCTAAAGAACTATTCTGTCACACCTTGGATAAGAGTTCGATTCCTGGCTTGGGTGTTAACGCGTCCGTCCCATCATAAGGTTTAATGTTGGCTGCCCATTAGTTTATCCCATTATAGAATGGCCGTTACCTTCGGGCCGTTCGTTGGCATGTGCTTTAATCAGCAAGTGCCCGCCCGTTATTAAAATAATAATAACAATAACAATAAAATAATAACAAAGATTGTACATAATTATGATCTTTAAATAATACTTTCGATCTCTAAAGTTGAAAAATTACTTAGGATATGCGCCCTTTTATTTAAATGAAAATTCTGTAGAGTTGCAGTGAAAACTGGAGATTAGTGAACGAAATTAAACGTCAGTTTTTAATCTTATACGCCTGGGTTATCTACGGGCTCGGGTACATTTTCAAGTACTAAGGCATTTAAAAAGAAAAGCTTGATCTCATCTCTAAAAACACATAGAAAAAAAGTACGGGATTTTTTTTGAAGCACGTAAATATATTTAACGTTTTTATAACCTGCACCTAAAGCCCATTATTCAGAAAAAATTAAGAGTATTGTTGCATGGAATCGTGTGTAGCTTTTAGTTAGCAAGAATTGTTATTTATAAAAAAAAACTTTTGACGTATTGTTGTACTAATTGTTCAAATTAAATTGTTGAAAATTTGTTAAAAATAAATCATTATTAAACACAGTACAACATTAACATCCTCTTAGTCCACAACCATCTTTTTTCGAAAAGTCAAAAATTATTTTGAATCTACCCCAAAATCACACCAAAACGCCGTTTTTTTTTTTAAAGTTTGTTGCAATAGTTCTTGATTTTTTGCCAATACATAGTACTTATTAATATTACAAACAACTTAAGCTATGAGTTCGAAGTCCTTGTGTAGACGTGAATTGGGAAACCTACGCAGTTCTTACAAAAATTCAAAATTAAAAGGATTTACGAATTCCGCGGGCGAGGTTAGTAAACCTAAAACTTTTATGTAATCTTTTTATTAGCTTTCGTTAGATCTGGATGACAAATCGGTACCTTTTCCTATCTTGGGATGCCTCTTTTTTTTAGTAATCGTTCCTGAGATGTATTGCGAAGAGATTATGAAAATTACTATAATTTAATGCAAATAAATCGTCTCATTTATCATAAATTATACGATTTTTATGTTAAAAGGGGTGACATTTTGCAAAATCTTACTTTTGATGATCAAACTATTTTAGTAAACAAATGAAATTTAGCTTTACTTATCTCCCATCTCCTTAATATTTTCATTACCTCGAACTGAAACTTCAATGCAAACTATTTTATGTAAGCCAGTGTTTGTAAAAATTGAAGAACGAATATTCATAGTTCGAATTATAACATACGTTTTCAAAAAGTATACTTTATTCACATTAAATTAAGGGATAGTTGACTATAGATTGTTATCAAATAAAATACCTTTTACACATAATCAGATAAAAAGGTTCTTTCCCCCACTATGTTCAATTATGTTAACCCTTTAACGCGCAGTGGTTTCGCTCTGAGACCACCAAACTGTTGGCGTTTTGACTTTCGAAGGTCACGAAGAATAGATTTCATTTCTATAAAAATAGTGGCGGGTGACATAGCTCCACGAGAATCCTTTACTTTTTAGCACGTCATTTCCCGTAAAAAAATGGTCACGATTATTTTTAGCACCACTGACATCTTCCAAAAAATGGAAGAACGCGAGAACAGCTGGATAGATTGCCCAATGCTGAAAAAAGGGCAGCCGTTGCCATCGCTCGACTTAACTACCAGCAAGATGGCGGACGATCGAAACGTTCATCGCGTGCCATAGATCTAGAGACCCATTTTTTGACGACAGCTGGCTGTGCTCGCGCACAGCCAGCTGCGTCAAAAAAGGGTTCTCTAGATCTATGGCGCACAGCCAGCTGTCGTCAAAAAAGGGGTCTTTAGATCTATGGCACGCGATGAACATTTCGATCGTCCGCCATCTTGCTGGTAGTTAAGTCGAGCGATGGCAACGGCTGCCCTTTTTTCAGCATTGGGAAAGGGTTGCGCCTCAAAGGGTTAAATGTTCTTTGTTCTATGTTCAGATATGTTAAATGTTCTTTGAAGTGTTCTGCCAAATTTCGGTCTAATGCTGCAGCTTAATATAACTCTTAATGTGTAATAATATTTAAAAAATGGCAACACACGTAATTTTGTGACAGATGCATGAGAGAAGCTTTGTAAATCCTTTCATTTTCACGAGAAACAAACACTGGCAGCTACACTAGTTTATTACATAGTCTGTTCTTTGAAGAAGCCAAACATATTTTATACCTTGACATCATAGGCGGATCCCTGACTCATTGACACTCTAACAATTCTGGGCAACCACTCCAGGATAAAACATTTTCCGCCATTACTCCAACAATATAAAAATGTTAAGCACAAAGAGCCTAATGACATCTACACCGTTTGTACGATTCGCGTGAAATTTTTCATAATTACGTATAAAAATACAGAAAACAATGTAACTACTTTAAAAATCTGAAAATCCACCCGTTCCCTCATTTTTGAGCGATTTGTCACTATTTTCAGCTCCAGTTTATTTGCGAGAGTCAATAAAGTTAATCATTTGCGTGACAAAATTAGCTGTTGCAATTGACATGACGTCCTATTAAAAGTCACGGTCACCAGGCTTTGAAGGGAAAGTTGCGATGCCAGTTCGTTTAAAATATTTTTTGCAGATAACATAGTTTTTTTTTTTTTCATTAAAATGATCGTCTCTGCATGAAGCATTGATATGAGAGGGTCTGCTTACACTAAACGATATCGTTCGAATGCGGAAAGTTTCCGCACGTTTCCAGAAGATCCTTTAATTCGTTTTGGGTCTATAATAAAAATTGAATGTGAAGTTCTTTATTTTAGGGGGACGAGGATTAAATATGTTGAGAATGCACATATTTTCGTCAAATGTTTTTCCTAGTGCCCTTTGTAATTGCCTCCACAACGGGCTTTAACTTCTGTTTATAAAATGATCTAAGTACGTTAGTGCCTCAAAAGATTATAGGATGCCTTTTCAAGAGCAGTGCAACGCATGGTAGCAAACAATAATACTATATCCTGAATGGAAATATAGTATGAAAGAATTCTTGTTTATTCTTTAAAAAAATCTCAAATAGGGAACAGCACGAAATTTTCTGAATCACATTTCATTACATTTGGTGAAAATTTTCACATTTAACTTTTTTTTTTCTGAAAATTTCAAAAATGACATAGGTTTACCGTTTATTGTATAGTGTATAGTGCATGTACAGCCTGTTATACAGACAGTACATTTTTTCTTGATGGCTAAAAAGAAAATTGCAACTGAGATATCATTATTTTACAAATATTAGTTTATTATAAAAAAAAAACACCCAAAAAGAAACTGGTGTTTAAAAGATGAAATAATTAAAGCTTAGTAATATAACACACATGAAAGGTACTCAGTACTGTGTGTGGACTTCTGCTGAAGAAAGTCAAAAAATTTTTAGGCCGCCGAAACGTACGGCCAGATTGGCAAGTGCCGCGTATGTGTGTTATTTGACAAAGTGCTGATTATTTCGTTATTTTATTGTATTACTTGCGATAAGGTTATCAATATGCATGATGATACATGGTATTACATGAATATTATCAATAACAAAGGCAACAAAATCTGAATTCATTGAATACATTCTTTTTGTTAACTTTTTGGGGATTTTGACATTTTGACTTTTATGGCTAGTTTACTACCAATTTTTTTGTATAAAAAGACTGCTCTGTGACTTTAAGCCTCATATGGGCGACCTTCAGTCCGCGGATCGTATGTGGCCCGCCACAGCTTTTGTTCCGGCCCGGGAAACCTATCAAAACCGTGTATAAAACCCATAAAAACCTTTCAAAATCCCATTATGAATGGCAATTATACGGCCCGCGACTTTGCCGACAGCCTAAAGTTTGGCCCGCGACTTTTCGAAGTTTGCCCATATCTGCTCTAAGCAATAACTGCGGTCGTTAAAAATAATATACAGTGTGCATCATCCAGAATATTGTCAAATAATAACTGCTAATGAAAACTGGTAATAATAGATAAACTGTTTGCACATAGCACATATTGTTTTGACAACGACGATATGCAACATATTTTGAAAATGACACAAATATTTTACAACAAATGCATGATTAGTCTTTTTTGTTGTTGTTAATTACTCGTAGAAACTATTAGAGCAAGAGCCCGCGGCCGCCAGACCTTCGTCATAGTATAAAAGCTGAAACTTTCTCTGCGCATATTCCCCGACAGAGGTAGGAACCATCGGCCACTCTAAAGTTTGGATGATCGTGGCTTTGGCAGGTAACAGGTGGCAAAGGTGTATAAAATTGCAGAAAATGTTCGTCATTTCATAAAGCTTCATTTTTTTATATGTTCTTCTTCGCAGTACTAGAAATCACTTTATCCCTTGCCAGACACTTTTCCATCGTGGCAAACCCCCGCCAGACAATCTCAAAGTCATGGAAAACGTAATTCTATTACGAGCGCGCTGCAGCATCGTAAGAAAGTTCAGAAGTAGCAGTATAAAATGTGCTTGCCGCTTTGTGACAGCTTGACGTACTTCGTCGCGGGAGTTTACGAACACAACAGTTTTCCATGACTTTGAGGTTGTCTGGCGGGGGTTTGCCACGATGGAAAAGTGTCTGGCAAGGGATAAAGTGATTTCTAGTATTGCGAATAAGAACATATAAAAAAATTAAGCTTTATGAAATGACGAAAATATTCTGCAATTTTATACACCTTTGCCACCTGTTACCTGCCAAAGCCACGGTCATCCAAACTTTATAGTGGCCGATGGTTCCTACCTCTGTTGGGGAATATGCGCAGAGAAAGTTTCAGCTTTTATACTATGACGAAGGTCTGGCGGTCGCTGGCTCTTAGACTATATCGGGTATTCACCGAATGATGATTCTTTCCTTTGAGACATACGATAACATGTCATTCCTCTAGGCCACTGACAAGTACATCGTGACGACATGTCCAAAGATGGCGACGAGAGATCGGCCAAGTCCCCATGCAATGCTGGAAAAGAGAGACCGTATCGGGCTGGCTGAGGAGGCATCATCGGCCAGAATCGGCGACTGTTGCTCGGATGTGAAGCACAGCTGCCGATCCGAGGAATGTGGATGTGGAAAAACAGTGCAAGTCTACAAGTCTGACCGGCAACACTTCAAGAACGGCCGTCTCGTTTATTCGTCTACGCACGAACTGTTCTCGGATCGTCACGGCGATATTGAAGAGAGAAGACGCAGAACTCTATGCGATATGAAAGGTAAAGTTCGTGGTTTTTTTCTTTTTTTGTACAGTTTAACCCTTTGAGGCGCAACCCTTTCCCAATGCTGAAAAAAGGGCAGCCGTTGCCATCGCTCGACTTAACTACCAGCAAGATGGCGGACGATCGAATCGTTCATCGCGTGCCACAGATCTAGAGACCCCTTTTTTGACGCAGCTTGCTGTGCACGCGCACAGCCAGCTGTCGTCATTATTTTTATTTTATTAAGCTATTTTTTGTCCTTGTAGATACTGTAAATTAAAATAACCTTTTTTTAGCAGCATAATAACGGGGGGGGGGATATAAATTAATTAAAAGGGAATTTATATCTGTTATAATTGTGTACATTAGTTAAAATTCAAGAATCATCCGATTTTTATGCATTTCAAGCATCTGGAATTCCAAAACCACCTTTTGTAAAGTTATGATTGCTAGTTCAAGTTATATCATTCTTTCTGCGACGTGTTCCGTCCTCCCCGCCACCCACGCATTACATAAAAGTAGCTGAAGCAGCGAATGAATTAAAATATGGTAACACGACAGATGGTCACTCACCATAAACAATAAAGGTTGATTTTCTTTTTTCCAAAATTTCGAAAACATTTAAAAGATATTTCGTAATTTTTTCTCAGACATCAAGTTAAAGACGTCGGACAGGAATGATAAGTTAGTTGGTTCCCTAAGTAAACATTCAGTCTGAAGATAGATTGATAGATTTACTTCAATTTTTTTTTTAATATTTAGTGAAAAATTCTTAAAATATCACGTTAAAATGCTTGTAGTATAAAATTTAGTTATTGGAGAGACAATTTCTCAACTGCAGTAGTAGTTTTTAATTTTTTCGAACTTTTAAATAATTTTTATGATTTTGCAGAAAAATGTTTTTCCGTTCGAGCATCACTCAAAAACGGCTCAAGCGAATGAGATGTAATTTTGTAACTTGAAAACTGGTTAAATTACTTAAGTGCTTAAGTAAACTAAAGGAATAGGTATAGATTCTAATCAAGATTTTGAACAAATTTTCAGATTTTATGAAAACTGAGCGTAAATTTTTGTTCAGACATCACATTAAAACGGATGTAGTGAATAAAATAAAATTTCAATTTTTGGAAATACATTGACAGCTTTGTACGTATAATACAAATAATTAATATTCTATTTACTCAATTTTAATTGTTAAAAAGTTTTTAACACAAATTTTTTGGAGTGGCTTCTGGGTACAATTTTAACTAAGGTAAAGTTTTTGACAGTATATTTTGAATATATATATATATATATATATATATATATATATATATATAGTGGCGCACCCAGGATTTTAGTTTAGGGGAGGGACTACAAATTCTACTGAACTCGGTTATAGTGACCTCGATTATAGTTATAACTCTCTTATAACGTCAAAATATTCTGTTCCACTTGACTAGCCCATAGAACAGGGATGGGCAAACTTTTTCGGTTGCGGGCCAAAAATCGAAAAAAAAAAAGTTTGGCGGGCCAAAATAAATTTTTCTAAAATTTTAAAAACAATACACAAGTATTACAATTTAAATATGTTAATGAGATGAATGAAATTGCGATTTCATTTTTAAAAGTTTCTTATATGGAGGTTCGAAGTGAGATGTACTCATTCTAAGGAACGAGGCTAAATGCTCATCTGTCAGTCTACTTCTGAAAGAATTCTTACTAAGCATACTTGTTCGCATATATAAGATGAAGCAAACATAGCACTGATTTTCTGGGAGTGAGATATTAAATTTGGGACACTTACTTTCGATAATGATTTGTAAAACTCTAACTTTGGCATATTTAGAAACAACTGTTTGACATGATTGTTAGATTGCAACTCAATGAATTCAAGCTGCAGTTCTGACCTCACTGCTTCACAATTTACGTTGAAAGGCATGGTAAAAATATCCAATTCTGTTTGATTGGCACTGAAATCTTGAAATCTGCTTTCGAACTCAAAAAGCATTTTTTTTCAAGCCATCTTCATAATTCTTAATATGGAAATATAATATATAAGTATATACGTATTTTCTTTTATTTTCCGTCGGACCACCAAATTAAAATTCTATCCGCGGGCCGGATGAAACCTTCCGGCGGGCCGGATTTGGCCCGCGGGCCGTAGTTTGCCCATCCCTGCCATAGAACAACATGCGTACAAACGATGTAACTCGTTATAGTCAAATAATTATCTGATCTTTCCAGTATTGTTGAAACTGAGTTTAACAGTGTTTCGTACACTAACTGTAAGTATTTATTTAAAAACTAACTTTTTTTTTGTAAAAAGTACTTTTGAAATAATTTAAAGACAAATTTTAAAAAGAAAAAACTTAATTAATAGAGGAATTATTTTCACCTTTAACTTTCCACCTTTAGGGGGGGCTTGATCCCCGATAGCCCCTCTTTGGGACATCTTATCTTTTGGTGTGAATTGAAAATAATTGCAAAACTTAAATATTTTGTGTTGAATGTAATTAAGTAAATAGATTATCCCTCTTAAGTCAAAAAATGAAAGAGCAAGCAAGAAAAATTCATATATTTATTAATATGAATGATAATGGAAAATGCCACGCCAAATTTCATAGATTACTGTATAAACGCAAATTAAAAAGAATTAATAATAACTGAACGGAAACAATTGGTTCTAATTGAAGGAACAACATAGTTTACTACAGTAATATTTTTTCTGTCATTGTGGGTTATGAATTTTTTATCATTAAGTGAAGTATATGCTAAAGCAGAACGCTTTTGAAAGGCTCAACAGAAATATTATATTTTTTCATCATATTTAAGTTCAGCATGATTAAAAAATCTAAAAGTTTGTCTATAACTGAAGCTTAATAAACTAAAAATCACTTAATATATACAAAACAATGTGATTAAAAATTGAAATATAACTTTGCATAATTAAAGCTCTCTATGATATTAAATACCTGACCAAAAATTATTCATAAAAAATCAAAGACAATTTTTTCAAATGATATACACATTTTTGTTTTCATTATTTTTAATAGATCATATTAAAAAATATTAAGAACATTTGTGTCATTTGAATGAATATGGTTCTGAACAAGAAGGTAATTTTCTGTTCATTCTGGCGATTAATGCAAACATCCGCCAATATATTTGATCCGCAGACCTTTGAAGGGCAATGTATTAGGTTTCACAACTTTCAAACTGTAGATTCTTATTGTAAATTTGACTAGCTAAACATACTTCTGCTTCATTAAGAGCATTATACTTCTGATTGGCGGGACGAAATATTGATTTACTTCTAAAACACAAACGCTTTCAGTTTCTATCGCAGAGAAATGAAATTTTATGCTTGAGGGAAGCAAAATTAGATTAATTAATAAAAATTGATTTTTTACCAAAAAATTCGAGAATGAGATACATGCGTAGTAGATAGTCCTTGAGAAAACTTTAACTTGTATTGCGAATGCATAGGGCTGAAATGTCCTTCTAATGCAGATAATACTAGACTCCGATTGTGTTCGATGTTTTTTTCCCAAACTGCATGGCACAACACTGTCTTCTCTTCATGGATTATGTGGGCTTAGGCACTTCTGCTTTTACAGCATTTTGTACCAACCCCAAATCCAGTTTGATAGCGGCAGTACCGGCCAAGGGTGTTAATTTCTACCCCAAACTCCCGGAGAGTTCACTTCTACCTCATTCGGGAGCCAATAGATGGCAGCAGTAACGATCCTTAGCGGGAGTTTCTTAATTTTGAAGAAAATACCAAGCAGAAGACCCCAAGGCTTAGTTTTGCCACCCACAGTAGTATCGTTTTCGTATGGGAACGTGGAGAATATTGCGACTCCTCCGTATTTAACGGGCCCCAGTTCCAATTAGCGAGCACGGCGGTCTTGGGTTGGTCCCAGGACCGATCCCACAACCTCATGGCTACGAGATCGACGTCTCTCCCAACCGGGCTACCGCGACCGAAAACACTGCTATTGCTTAAAATGACATCTACCCCGACCCCCCATTTAAATGATTCATTATCTGTTAGTTTGATATTTAAAATTCTAAAGCTGGGTAAATAAAAACGAAAATTTAGAGATACCTGATTATATGTGATTACCTGCAGAGTAAGTATAATGTTCTTTACGTATAACATTTGCCTCATACGAAACTGTTTCCCTTGAAATCGTTGCACCGACTTGTCTTCAACTCTTGAAGAAAAAGAAGGGGGGGGGCAAAACTAAAGCTTTTACGTAATATGGCTTCACATAATATGCAACTGCATCTAAGTTATACACGGAGGAAAAAAGCTATGCAAATGATATCATCTCAAGGTGAAAATGTTCTGAGTGTGAAAATATACATGAATTAATAAGTATCAGGTTGTAACGAAAGTTTTCCGCCATCTGCCTGAAAAACTAACTTCTAACTCCTTAGATAACTGATTTTGAACTTTCGGTACCAAACCTGCACAGTGTCACATGATACAACAATAGTACTTAAAGCTGTACTCATAATTTGTTGATATTCTGTAGCTGACTTTTTGCAACACAAATGGAAGTAAATGATGGTTCTAATCCTCTAGAGTGATAGTTCCATTTGGGACACCTTATACTTAATGATAACTATATTTTTTACAGATTTCACAACACAGTGTTATAAAGTAAGCCTCTTTCTTTCAAATGCCAAAAATCGTTTGACAAAATATGAGCAAATACGCCAACGCGAACTGTGTGATGACGATGTTTGCGGTGGCGGGAAACTTTCGTTACAATCTAATATATCCAGAACTATCATACTTCCCTCCCTCCTCTCTTTTCAGATTTAGATAAATTAGAAGACAGTCGAGAGCCTGTCTGCTGCAGAGTGCTCCGAAAGAAAATGCATGATGCTCTTGAGGACTTTGCAAGACAAAGAGCAAGTCCGTGTTATAAAAGAGAAACAGGTAAACTTAAAATTAATATATTATGCATGTAGTTTCTCAAATATTCTACAATATTCTTCCACCTCAGTTTTTTTTAGCACTTGCATACTATTAATTTCAGACAACCATATTTGTCTGCTCAAGAAACGGCGATTCACTCTCCAAGGATGTGTGGTTATTTATATTCTTTGGTGTAAAATGTCAAAAGTCACCATGGTTTGCCATTTTTGGCGTTGGATTGCCCAGCATGGCGCCAAAAAAAAAAAAAAAAGTCACCAAAACTGAACCCAGCTCGGCGATATGTTTTATATTTGGAGAGAAATTGCTAAACACTACTGTGTATTTTCATGGGAATATTAATTGGCGTTTGTAAAGGCATCTATATTAGAGTAAGGTGAGGTATTTGGAATATGCAAGGCAGAGATCGTAAAACCGTTTCAGTAGGCAATTTTATTATAGATTTCAATTTTGAAGAAGTGTTTTACGAAACAAGAAAAACAAATGCGCCACACTTATGGATTAAGATACCCTTTCCAACTTAATAGAAGATGGAAGGCGAATAGGGACGACTGATTGTGATTCGCTTTTAATATACAGCACTGTAGTGAGAATTTAAAATACACTGAAAAAAAAGTATACCACTGACGTCTAGAAAATGATTGGTGGAACTAGAATTTATGAGGCTATGTACTCCCTATAAATACTAGATCATAGAACGAGACACTACTGAACCTACTTATCCAATTTTTAGATCTTTCCTCTATAATTTGGTGCTTGTATCCGAATGAAAATATCTGTCTACCATTCCATACGTTAGCGGGTATACTCACAAACGGTCATTCTAGTGCTTCAAAAATCGTACGATAATTTCTCGTTACACATACTAGTCATTCTACTGTGATTAGCCAGAATGCTACGGACTAGAAATTCTTGACCACTCGGTCTAAATCCATACCAGAATTGTTATTTATGAAAGTAATGAATAAACGTTTTAGAATAGAAAAGCATGTACACATTAACTAAGTTTCCGGAGCAGTTAATTATTCAACAGTATAAAAAAATGTCCACTGAATGCATATAAAACGGAAAGAATGCTAAACAGCAAAGTATTGTTGGTATTCTAAGCAGGCCTTGATTTTCCCTTAGGCCTAGTAGGCTCTAGCCCTTTGATCCCCAAATTTTTTATTTTAAAAAATCCCTATTCTTTTTTTTCTTTACATTTTTTACTAGCGATAAAGTTAATATGGCATCTTGTTAAATCGTATTTTCACAATGATTCATGATTTCTTTTTCTGTATGCCAATATTGGAAGTTTTTACGATGACATCACTATTAGGAGACCTTCATTTCGAGTTGTGCTTATACTTAAGAATTTTCTAAATGGGGTCTTAATTCTAAGGGAGTCTTCGTGATATAATTGAATGTCTAATTCTGATTCTTATTTAGAATGTCTTCCCTAAACCATCCTATTTTAGTATCGTGTTGGACACAGTTAACTTTTACTCAATATTACTCATTCTAATTGTTTTAAACTAGGATGTATTTATGTTTAATTTCAGAAAAAATAGAACGATATAGCAGATCACTACATCCATCGAATGATTGTGACAAAACAGATGAAGACCAAGAAAAATATTTGCGTGCTTTGCGTTCTAAAAGTTCTCGAAAGTATAAATCTCCGTTTACCATGCTGCACCACCGAAAAACATCCCCAGGAACTGGCCAACACTTTCAAAAAGCACTTGCTAGGTCTCCAAGAGCTGCATCAGTCATCCAAATTTCATCTGAAGTATCAATCTCTTCAAGAGAGTCTTGGATTTATTCATCTCCAGAAAAAGAAATTAGCAAGACCTCTCGACACGACGAGATCCATAACACAGTCGTCTCTTTGTCACCAAGGCCGAACATCAGAAAAGACTTATTTGTCATCCCGGAACATACGTGCAGCAAGAAATCTAAAGCGATCTCCAGACACCAATCTCCGGAATCTGTATATTTTGATGCTCTGAGTAGTTTTGCCGAATCTCCCAGGCGATTCAAAGGCGACCAGGGATTCCCAGATTCCCCGTCACTAAGAAACAACATTCAGTACAGAGTCCTTGAAGTATCTGGTGGAGACCATGTACGCGACAGTTTCACCAATATTTTGCAATCTACTTACGATTCGGACGTGAATGGCAGCGGCGATTACAAAACACCTAGAGAAGAGGTGGCGCAAGTCTCACCAAAAAGTATTCTTCGTCGAGATAAGATCAAGTACTTCCCCCAACGTAGAATTAAGTTTGCCGAGGGCGATAACGCCGATGAAGAACTCGAGAAGTCCAGACCCGGCAGAGAAAGTCCATACAACCGCCATGACTATAGGAAAGAACGTGCTGGAGATGACGGTACACATAGACAACCGAGTATTGGAAAGTTTAAAGATAAATGGAGCTCTTATAAATCCAAGCACGCATCAAGAGAATTACCAACAAGTAGACATGAAATTTCCTCAACAACAGAGACTGAATCAGAAAGTAGTTCCGGAACTCATCGTTTCACACCAGCTATCGATTCAAGCACACAGGGTAGGTCGCAAGCCTCACCAAAAAGTAATCTTAATCGAGATAAGAATAAATACTTCGCCCAACGTAGAATTAGGTTTGCCGAGGGCGATAACGCCGATGAAGAACTCGAGAAGTCCAGACCCGGCAGAGAAAGTCCATACAACCGCCATGACTATAGGAAAGAGCGTGCTGGAGATGACGGTACACATAGACATCCGAGTATTGGAAAGTTTAAAGATAAATGGAGCTCTTATAAATCCAAGCACGCATCAAGAGAATTACCAAGTAGACATGAAATTTCCTCAACAACAGAGACTGAATCAGAAAGTAGTTCCGGAACTCATCGTTTCTCATCAGCTATCGATTCAAGCACACAGGGTAGGCATACCTTCACTATTTGTTTGCTATTTAGAAAGATTTTTTTTTTCTTTTTCCAATGGGCAGGAACTTGCTCTTCAAGTAGTTTGCCACCACTGACGCCTGAATTGCTGACCATTTTTTTATGGGAGCACGCAGTGTTCGGCTAGCTTAACCCCCTATGAAGGGACGGACAAGTTAACATCCATGCCCAAGCCGGGATTCGAACCCGGGAACCGAGGGAAGATAAAATGGTTCTTAAGCCACTACACCTCATGGGCAGCTCCATTTAGAAAGTAAAAAGACTTAGATTGTAAACGGAATCGAATTAAGTTTGAGGTCTGCTTGATAACCCTTGTTTGGATCCTTTCAGAGTTTAAATCTTCACAAAAATATTACAAACGGTGTACGCGCTCGATTTCTTGATATTGTCGATATGTCGACACATATGCTTAATTTTATCAATAGCTACAACTGGCAATTAATATAATCTTTTATACGATCGAAATCATACTTGAATACACCAAGTATTTCCAGGTACATACAGGGTAAAAAATTATAAAATTGAGTTTCCCCTATAAAAGACATTTTATAACTGAAACTTGTCAGCAGCTTAGTCATATGGACTGTATACGAGATGCGCTCAACGAAGTTTTTTTAAAATTTAGTTTTAAAAAAGTCCACTAGATGGTGTTTCGCATGGGAATTCAGCTCATGAAATGACTCAAATTAATAAATGTTGAAACACTATTGACAAACATAGATGCCAACTACTAAAGAATATAATTAGCCACTTTTTGTAAGCAGTATATTTTTCTAATTTATCACTTTCTGGTAGCTTGGGTTGGTTTTTCTGTTAAAAATTACTACCACAAAATCTTACTCAGCGAATAGCTCAGATACATTGAGATAACATTTAAGAAGCATATATTTTTCCGCATTCTTAACTAGCTCATCAATTTCATATATACGTATTTTTAAAAAATATTGCTTAGAAATATTACAGTGAAATGCTGTTATAATTACGTCAACAAAGAGTACCATGTAAAACCGTTATAATTACGCCAACATTCTTTTAAAACTAAATAGTGTAAAAAAATTTCGTACAATTTTATTTTCAGGTTGACTGTTGATAACAAATCATATATCATGCATCCTCAACCCCCAAACAAAAATTCTGTGTGATCCACCGCAAATGATATCTAGTTGATGGGAGAACACATTTCGAACCTTAATCAACATGTCCGGTGTTTCACGCTATGGATAGCTGCAGTTAATCGTATCTTTAGCTAGTCAATGTTCGCCGAGAGCGACTGAAAATAGCAATCTTTCATGTAGCCGAATAACTACAACACCAGACATGCTGAAAAATGTGTAGGATGAGTTTTACTATCAACTGAATATCATTCGTATTTCTGTAAGTAATTAGTTACCATGGACTTGGATTTAGGATAATCATCGACGTATTCTGAAGGAGCTAAACGAAATTTGCCTGTAAGATGGCTCTATAAGTCGTAATCATTAAGTTTCTGTTGTGAGCATCCGTGTGTTAGTGGCAGATTGCAACATGATTCATTGCTAGAGGACGTCTATGCAGCTAATCATTAAAACGTGGTCGAGTATGTTCTTTTAAGAGGATGACGCTATTTTGCTCGCATGATCGTCCTATAGCCAAGTCTATGGTAGTCAGAGAACATTTATAATTTTATGATTTTTTTATTTAATTTGTTCAAAAACATTGTAGCATTTGTATTTTGTAGCTTTTGTAATTCTAGCCCTTCAAAGTTGGGACACTCTTTTGAAATCTGCATGATGATTAACAGGCCGCATTCGTAAACGCCAAACGAGTTGCACTCGTGCAACGAGTTTCTATCTAAGGTGTTCGTAAAGGAAACTGAGTGCTTTCAGTTTAAAAACTAGAGCGTTCGTATACAAAACTGGGTGCAATTAGTTTCAAACGAAGTAAACTGAGAACGAATTAGGTTCGTTGAGTTTTACTTTCAGCGCGTTGTTTTTGTTTAGAAATGGCATCCGTTGTTATGGAATAGTTGATGTTATGAAAAGTATTTTACGTTTGCTGAAGCTGCAAATATTAGTTTTTCGAGGAGGAAATTGAGGTATACGTTAGAAACTGCTACGAAGGTACATACTTTTTCAAAGGTAATCATTTTCTTGTATTTTTCATTTTAGTAAATTCAAAAATGCATGTTTTAGTGTCGAGATTGAAGTTGATTTAAACCGTTATTTGCGAAATTTGAATTTCTCTTGCTAAATACTTTTGAAAAAATGAAGTTTAAGTTGAAATTTCTAAATTTTAATCTGTGCACTTCAATGATGGCCATCCTTTCTTTTAAAAATCCTGTTGATTTTCTATTGAGTTGTGCTAAAATCTCTCCTCAGCTAAGTTAACGTATTCGCGAATTGTAAACAAACACGTCTTCCCTTCAAACACGTCAACACTAGGCGACGAAACTCAATAAACTGAAGTTGTTCGTAAAGGCAAAAGAAACTGATAACCACTGACAGCACTGAACACACGCATTCCAGTTTTCTTTCGAAAACTCGTGCAACGAGTTTGTCGTATACGAATGCAGCCACAGTAAGGAAACGGAAGAAATTGTTTAGCATAATTTTCACTGTTTTGTTTACTCACATTTTGAATTTTGAAGCCACTTGACTGCCAACTTGGTCGTTTAATCACATATTTACTTTCCTAGCCTATGAAAATGACATACGTAAGCACCGTGAAGTATCGCCGAAAAGTGATAGAAGCCACGAGGGAAGTCGCCAACAAGCCACAAAGCAAAGAGATGCTTACAAAAACGAACAAGGAGGATTCGCCGAGAAAAAACATCGCAAAAAGAGAAGACAAATCAATCCAAACAAAATAGTTCATTACGGAGACTCGGGAAGAAGACTCAGCCAGTATTTTACTTCGGGTGAAGCAACTCTGGACAGCGACAAGGCCTTCGAAGATGCAGAGAAAGTCCGGTCGAAGAAGATAACTTGCTCCAGATGTTCTCCGGCGAGGTCACAAGGGAATGGAGAGGTGTTGCACAAAACTGTAATCCGCGAACAGTCTTTGGAAGATTACATTAAACGCATTGAGAGCGAGAAGCGGCCGACACCCCAAAATGCCATTCGAAAGATCGTCAACAAGAAGGCTCTCAGAGAATATAGCGAAAAATGCGCAAATGGCGCAGGTGACGGAATGAAAGATTCCGCTGCAGAGAGGATATACGGCTACAGCCGGTTAGTTGATGAAGAATACAGACGTGTTTATCCTCCAGAAGAATCGGGTGAAGCAACTCTGGACAGCGACAAGGCCTTCGAAGATGCAGAGAAAGTCCGGTCGAAGAAGATAACTTTCTCCAGATGTTCTCCGGCCAGGTCACAAGGGAACGGAGAGGTGTTGCACAAAACTGTAATCCACGAAGAGTCTTTGGAAGATTACATTAAACGCATTGAGAGCGAGAAGCGGACGACACCACAAAATGCATTCGAAAGATCGTCAACAAGAAGGCTCTCGGAGAATATAGCGAGAAATGCGCAAATGGCGCAGGTGACGGAATGAAAGATTGCGCTGCAGAGAGGATATACGGCTACAGCCGGTTAGTTGATGAAGAATACAGACGTGTTTATCCTCCGAAAGAATCGTGCGACGCATGTCAGATCGAGAAGTTTTGGGCCACAGATGAAGAATGTCAATAGGATGAACCTTAACTGAAATATACTTTATTCAAATCAATGAAAACACCGTGTAAATCATATTTTAATAGAAATTAAAATACCATTTTTACTAATGTTTTTAGTTTGAATATTGATTATTAATATTGATATTTTAGTATGATATTGATATTTTAGTATGATATTGATTTAGTATGATATTGATGAGTTTGAATATTGATAATTTAGATTGGTCTTTCTCGTTAACATTTTACAAACCAATGTTCGCAATACATCAAATTAAAAATTTATTGAAAAATTAAATTGTATCAATATTGACGTGAAAAAATTAGCAGATATAGTTAGAAAATGATATGATTTTTTGAAATAGAGTTTGGATTTCTATCATTAGTGAGAAACTGAACAAAAAAATCCTAAAAATAGCTATTTTCATAAATTTTAAAAAGAGCTAGCTTGATACCGCCTCCTTCTTCAAACTTCATTCGTATCTTTACTTGCATTTAAAAAACAAATCTTTCACCCATTCTTAATTTTTCACTTAACTACCCATCACTATACTCCGTTTTTTTTTAAACCAATGTAAAAGTATAGTCAGAATTGACCCATACTCCCAAATAGGAACACAGGGAAAATTGTATACAATTTTTTATCCCCATTTAAATGACTAATGTCCTTTAAATAGCGCATTAGAAGACAAAATATGCAAAAAAAAAAAAAACTAAAACTAATTTAAAATATGGCTGGATCTGAATTCGGTCTGGAGATGGTTTAGACAGGAAGAAATTGCCTGTAGACAGGTTTGCGTACCAAAAGCTGCATAATAAAGACTTACGCTGCATAATAACGCCGCATAATTTAAAAGCTGCATAATAACAACAGTGTCCAAGCTTAACTTTCTAAAATGTCACTTTAACAATACCGCTTCTTTTTAAAATGAAAAGGAGGGATAAAAAAAGTATCGAAATTTCGAAAATTCGGTCTTCCGCAGAATAAAAAGTCATTTCTGTTAAACTATATTATTTGAACATAGCTTAAACGCTATGTACTCAGCAAAACATTCGGAGTAGACACAACACAATCGAGAAGTATTCATCAACGTGTCTTAAATGACGGGAACTAATATGTTCAACATTAAAAAAAAATCCTCTCCTTCTAAGGTTTCTGCCGCAAACTATTTAGTTCAGCCAATTTTACAATCATAAAAGAAAGCCCCCCCCCCAAAAAAAAAAGAAAGAAAGATAAGAATAACAGCTAGTATAGATAAGAGAAAATTATCTCTCAAAATTACTTTCAATTTGAAAAATGTGTTATTTGCTCTTTGTTTTGTGGAACAAACTTCAACGAAACCTGACAGTTATTATCAGCGAAATTTTGAATCTCAACACCTCAGAGGATTAAATTATAGCAACAGCAATAATTTAAGCAAATAACAATCTGATGCGATAATTTGGGGGCGAATTCTTACGCATTCTTTATTTCGCTCGTATTTCAACAGTTGGCTGAGAATTTTAGATCATTAAAAGGTTTCAGGATATAATGCATAACTTGCAATAATCGAGTAACTTAACTGTATAACCAACTTAAATATCTTTAAAATTAAATGTATGTTCATGAAACAAGTTCATCATTTGAAAAACCGTGTATGTATTGATGGGCTAAAACAAGTCCTGAATTTTTTAAAATTCCGAATTTTCGAAAAATTTCTTTAAATGTCCTACTGTTAGAAATGCTTGAGAGAACTTCTTTTCGTATTTTATGAAGAAGCAGGACACTTCTAAAATAACAGACCATTATAGGGACATTTTTCAAAAGTTCAGAATATTAGCAAATCCAGAACTTGGATGAACTCGCTCATAAATATTCTTAAGTGACGAGAAAACGTTGTTTAGCTTTTTCAAAAGATGCTATGCGTAACTATTTCTGTATACGTCACTAAATGAAAAGATAACATCCAATACTAATACAAAGTTCCGTTTGGACGACAAAACTATCCTCCAAAATAAATCTCGTTATCAATCAGCACAAGAAGAAGAAAATGTGGGCCATGTAATGAAACAAAAAGTGGATTACATCGAACCCAAATTTAATATAGAGACTTTGCTTTCATATTCACCATAAATTTAAAAAAAATGTAATAGTAATAACCTTCTAATCTTCGGCTTATTCATTCGAACTACTTTCTACGAAATTCAATTTTCCAATCTTACCGCCGAGAGATTAAACAGCGTGTAAAGTTCTAAACCGGCAACAAACCAACTAATATCGGAGGCATACATATTATTTTTCTTGTGGCCAATAACTGGAAGCACGCAAACGCTCTCCAGCGTGGAACTACAAAAGAAACTGCAGTAATGAGTGTCATTTCTGAGTTGTAGCGGAAGTTTTAATCAGTTTTCTGTGGATTTTTCCAATCTCGTATTCATGTTGCGGTCACAGTTAGTGACCACCATATATCATCGTGATTATTATTATTATTTTTCTTTTTTTGTTTAATCCAACTGGAAGATGACGAATTGAAACATCTTTTGTAAAAGAGAGGATTATCACATAATTGTGTTTGCCCAAATGAATAATGTTGTGGCTGGGGGAGAGGTACAAAAATCTCGGAATTTTAATTTGTCGATTGCTTTTAAAATAAAAAAAAAAAAATGAGAACAAATAATAAAGTTTATATTTTGGTCACGTTCGTGCGGGGATGGTTCTTGAGCAACTAAATTGATGGGAACTTGTTCAAAATGAAATTTATACATTTTTTTGTTAAACTCTTTGGCGTTCGGACTTGTAAACTGGATTTCAGGCTCCGGCTTGACAATCTTCTTCTGGTGTAGTAGAGGAAACAATGAAGATAATTTGTCATAAAGAGCATATGCGTAGCATGACCAAAAGATAAATTTGGGGGTCCACATGTCCCCTGTGCCCAGACGATGCTACCCCTATGATAAAGAAAGATCTTCACTTCTTCGGGAACTAATTTAATTCCATCATTTGTGGTAACGGGAATCCACAAATTTCCTTGTATATTTTTTTCTTGAAAAGCACTTGTCAGTCGAATTAAAATGACCGAATTCATTTTGTGGAGCTTTTGCGTTATTCAATTGATAAATAATAAATAAATACAACTTATTAATTTATAATGAAATTAATCATTTTTACGTTTTTAAGCAATTAGCTGCTTATTAAGTTTTTATACAGGGCAGGGGTGGCCAAATCGTGGTGCATTCTCCAGCAATTGCATCTTTGTGTCTACTTATTGTTCTGAGACAGTTTGAAGACTTTTGAAATAATTTCGTGTAAGAAATTATTTTATTTTCTTATCATTTATGAATTATACGCTACGTCAAAAGGAAACATGTGTACACTCCGAAATACATTGTCATGGAATATAGAACCATCTCTGATCTCCTACCAAATGTCCGAAAAAATAATTATATAGAGTCCTCTTCCTCAGAACAACAATTTCAATCTCTTTATCATACATTGTTCCTTTTCTCACATGAAGTGGAAAAGGTGCTTGAGTTGAACGGCGTCTTTTGTACGTCAAAAAAACGTGTTTTGTACGTTCTTTGAACGTTCTTCGAACTAGTTCTGCTACTAGGGCTGTGAAAAAATTGTCGCGTCTGAAGTCATCTGCGAAGAAATTGGCTCATGATTTGCAAGAGGTTGGCCAACCCTGATACAAGGGCGTTTACGTATATAGGGTGTTTCCGAATTCATGGGCCAACATTTAAAGCGTAGGTAAAATACATATAAAGAATCTTTTTTTTTTTCTGTATAACAATTTGGGGGGTCGGAAACGAAAAAGTGCCATGCGGTTTCAGCACGATGGGGCTCCACCCATTTCCGCAATAATGCGCACAATTACCTCAGAATTCTCTGTTTTTTTCACCTACAGTTTTTATTTCTGACCCTCGTGGAAAAGTATAGGTGGAAAAAAAATGGGAATGCTGAGGTAGCTTCGCACATTATTGAGAAAATGGAAGGGTTCCCTATCTTGCTGAAATCGGGTGGTAGTTTTAATTTTCGACCCCACATTGCTGTACAAGAAATACTTCTTTATATGTATTTTACCTACTCTTAAAGTTTGGCCCATGAATTCGGAGACACCCTGTATATACACGCATATAGTAATTCGGATACATTCATTAGTAATAAATGGAGAGGTGAAATTTTTTCTGGAAGCCACATTTTAATCTGTTTACTCTTAACGATTCATGCAACGCAGTTTATTCAAAGGCCAATGCGAATAAGCAAATCTGAACAAAGAAAGGGAATCCGCACTTGCAGCATTACATCTTTACAATGTTGGGAGCAAACGACGATTTTTTTTTTCAAATGTCTTCTTCAAGTATATTCTTGAGATCTTTAATAGTTTTTCCAACGATTAAAATAAATTAATGATGCTAAGAAAATTAGGCTATTTCCTTAAAATGTCAAATCCCGTTAGACGAAGTGTGTCATGTAAAATTTTATAAAGTATACCATGTTGTAATTTGATTGCTTACTTTTACTTTCCAAACATGCACCATGTAAGGGGAGTATTGTAGCCATGAAAGAATTCGGCTTCGAAATTTTGATGTATTTCCGCAATTTGAGGTATTCTGAATTAATTTATGCTATTTTTACGGTAATGTATGTATGTGTATGTGTGTGTGTGGTCTAGCACGATAGCTCCTACACGGTGCATTTGAGTGAGCTCAAATTTGGTATGTATATTATAGACCTCCCTCGCATTACCGGGTGTGTATAGAACGTACAACTTTTTTACAAAGCTACAAAAAGGAATTCTTATACATTACGGCTTATGGGCACAAATTATTTAAAGTGCGCTAGCGTCTGAACGGTGCATTCGAATAAGTTTAAATCGAACAAATATATTATGGGTCACCGTCACACAATCTGGGTAGATTTTGCTGTCTGTAGGGCTTAGAGTTTTTGTACAGGGCTACAAAAGAGAATTTTTATACATAACGGCATATACACGCAAATTCTTGAAAGTGCACTAGCGTCTATGTGGTGCTTATGAAGTTAAATTTATATGCGGTGGTATTCTGGTCTTATTTTAGATTTTTAAGTAAAATTGTTGCACACATATAATATACGAAAAACCAACAGAGAAATATGATAAAAAGGAAGAAATACGCATACACCAATGACTAACAAGTACTATCATGAGCATTAGGATAAAGCAAATACATGAATATAAGAGCATAACGTATCTTTGCATCTTCAAAATGGAAAAATTGGAAAATGTGGTGTTGCGGTCAATTATCTGCGAGAGAGATCTAGGCCGAGGGGGGGGGGGGACTTTTTAAGGGATCCTAACCCGCATTCGCGCGAAGTTTCGGAGAAAACCACGGAAAACTCCGAACGGTTAGGTCGACGGACGCGACCTGGTTTTGAACCAGGCACATTCTGTCTACCTGTTTAGAGTGCAAACGAGCGCATAAAGCATCGAATTCGTTATTTGAATTATTCCGTTCCTCTCTTCCTAAAACAATTACTTCTCCAAATAATACTTTTCGCGATTCCTCAGATGATAATTTGAAAAGAAATTTCGCTGCATTACACAACGCAAAGAGCGTTATCCTATATCAAGGGCAGATTAAGTCAGATACCGCAGAGGGATGAAATTTTTTCAGAGCCAGCGCCAACATGATTGAAAGAGGTCGCCGAGAGGTCAGAAAACGAGATTAGTATGTCTTTTCCACGAAAAAGCGGTCATTCTATGTTACTAAGAGCGTACCGAATAAAGTCAAGTGATGTATAGTGAAAAGGTCAGAAGGAAATACTAAAAAAACAGGACAATATTAGTTCATCTAGACCGTAAAAATGCATTCAAGAGACGGGGACAGAAATTTCACTTTCTCGGTTTTCCGCATGACCGTATTTGTTTAGATGAATGTTTAATCTTTTTCTGGATAATTTCACATTTTTCCGACTTTTTTGTATTGGAGGTACGTTTCCGTATTGTACTACTAGCAGAGTGTTGTAATAGCATTATGTATTACACACATTCTGGAATTCAAAGTGCCCTGAATATTTTTTTCTTTCATTTTCTTTTTTAATTAATTAATTAATTTACTCACTTGCTGTAGCTTTCTTATGGGAAGGGTTCTGCAAAGGGGAGGGAGGGAAGGAAGGGGGGGGTCCATTCTTTACTATAAAATTCGATTGACTGTACATTTTACTATAAATATCTGGTACAAGTTTTCAATAGTAGTATATACATTTTAATTCTTTAAAGTAAATTATATTTGTTACGCGCTGAATCATAAAATTTACAAAAAAATAAATATAATTTCTTTAATATAGAGTTTTTCAAAATTTATGCAAAATTTAAATTTTTATACCGTATACTGTTTTGAGCAATGAAGGAGAAGATTCGGCTATAATTAGCGTTTGTGTCTAGACTAACATAGAAAGTTCTCTCCCCCTATATACGTCTGTAGTCCGACTGCTTCGCTATTATATGTTGAACGCAAATCCTCGTATGACAGCGACACGTTAATTTTGAAATACAAACTCAGTGGTGCAGTAAGGTAGTGATGGGCATGAATGAATGCAACTACTCTAATTAATCGATTATTAATTGCATTCGAGATATTCGATTTTCAAAAATCCATTCGAACGCTCAGCACTCAGCATTCGAATAGCGCATGGCGCTCGAAATTTGCATAGAAATCGCGAATACCATTCGAATAGTGAAATCGCGAAATACTATACTGACGAATAGTGAAGATCACGAATATTCACCATCGGATTAATGGATTATCGATTCTACTCGAATAGTAGAATCCATTATAGAAGGGCACATCAGTAGGGTAAGGTTTATAGAGCTGCAGCGCTCATATCATCGTTTTTAAAAGGGACAAAAATCCGTGTTCAGCTAAAAGGAAAAATAGTTTAACTTATAATGCATTTTGGTGGTTTCCCATTTCATTATTGCAATATGTCTGAAAATTCACTTGAATTTTACTTTGAAAGTAAACACATTATTCAGTCTGAAATGCCTTTAGTAACTAAACGTGTTTCTTTCGCTAACTCTCTTCCAACACAATTATGACGCCGAAATAGAATGGGAAAATGGAAACCAGTGTCATAATTTTCGGGGGACGTTGTATTTTAAATATTCAGTTGAAATTTGAGAAACCAGGAGCTGAATTCTCCCCCGGTTGTTGATAATTTGTCGGTTGTTAGCTACCTGTTAGCAGCTAACAATCTCCTCCTCCAGCTTCCTCCTTAAGACTCCCTCTCAAGTGACCACAAGACGGGGCAGAGTTATCCAACGGCGATTTCTCAACAGCCGGGGGAGCTTTTCGATCGAATAGTCAGCTCGATTAAGTAGGCTAATATTTGATTAAAATTTTAAATTAACAGTTCCGGTGTGATCATTTGAGATCAATGCCGCGGAATTTGATACTTCCGTTCAAAAGATAATGCTTCATCACACTGAAACTCAGTTTAAAGATTTTCCAGGTTCTTAATTTTTAATTTAACAGAATAAAATTAATAAATGTGACGATCATTTTCCTGATTTATTTGTATTTTCAGTTTATTTAGAGGTAGCATGTGAAAGAAAAAAAAACCAATTGCTTGCGTGAAGGACAGATTTATTAGAATTACTTTCTGAAGCTGCGTCAGTTAAAAGATAAATGATTATAGAATTTCCTTATAGAATAAAAAAAAACTCAAGACGTGGCACAAAAATACGAAATACGAAGAAAAAAAAGCAGCAGTTGTTTTTGTCCGTCAAATCAAGTTGCATCAACTCCACGGATTAACGCATATGGTCGTATATAAACTAGATTAACGTCAGTTGTCTTCAGGCTTATTCCTTTTATTTTTTTTCAAATGAAAGGCGATCGTTGTGGGTCCCAAGCGTATACAGGGCGTGGTCTGTGACACGGGCATGAAATTCGAGTGCCTTTAAGTGCCCTCTTAAATGACATTAATGAGGTTTATATTAGATGATGATGATGATGAGAGAGCGGCCGCCCCAATCTCATTATTAGGGAACAGCTTGCGTGAGACGCCGATTTAATCTGTCTTTACACCCCTACACGCAAACTAATTACTACAAGGGAGGTTTGAATTCGGAACAAAATGAAAACTCCCGGCTGTAAATCGAGGCACACTGATTTAAAAGCTCTTTTCAAGAATTACGTTCTATTTCTCTTGGCGTTGGCGTTGAAGATTGTGTCCAAAATGAACATTCAGGTCTCATGTCAAGTGATTGCTTAACCCTTTAACGCGCAGTGTTCCCGCTCTGGGAACACCAAACTCTGACGTTTTGACTGTTGCCAGTCACGAAGAATAGATTTCATTTCTATAAAAATAGTTGCGGGTGACATAGCTCCACGAGAATCCTTTACTTTTTAGCACGTCATTTCCCGTAAAAAATATGGTCACGATTATTTTTAACGGCACCGACATCTGCTGAAAAATGGAAGAATGCGAGAACAGCTGCATAGATTGCCCATGCTGAAAAAAGGGCAGCCGTTGCCATCGCTCGAATTAACTACCAGCAAGATGGCGGACAATCGAACCGTTCATCGCGTGCCACAGATCTAGAGACCCTTTTATGACGACAGCTGGCTGTGCCGCACAGCCAGCTGCGTCAAAAAAGGGTCTCTAGATCTGTGGCACGCGATGAAATTTTCGATTGTCCGCCATCTTGCTGGTAGTTAAGTCGAGCGATGGCATGGCTGCCCTTTTTTCAGCATTGGGAAAGGGTTGCGCCTCAAAGGATTAAGGAAGGGAAATTAAGAAATTTCAGACAATTGAAGGTAGTACTGCTAAAAGGACCCAACTATTCGGTGCATACGCGTTGGAAACCCTTAAAAAGTTCTACCCCCAAGTCCCCTCTCAGGCGAATGCCCCTCGTATAGGCTTGTCATAACGCAAACAAATAAATACAAGTATTCCAGTTTGCATAAAACTGTAAAAATCGTTCGGGATTCAACACATATGGACTAGGCTGCCAGCTCTGTCTCTTTGAGTAGCGCAAGAACTAATGATTGGTACTACATACTTTTGGTACTAAATATTTTTTCTTTCTTTACTGCAAGATAGTTCGTGTAACCTACATTTAATGCCAACGTCCTCCTGCATATGGCCTCGGCTCAGAAAGAAAAGAATTCTTTTAACGTGAAATAAATAAAAATTTAATGTTTCTTCGGGTCCGCACAAAAGTTTTTCACTGCAGTCCAAAATTATACAAAATGTCTGCTTTTTAAACAAAAAAAAAAGCAAATTAATGAAAAGGTAAAATTTTTTGGTCAACTTTTAACTCACATATGTTAAAGTTACAGGATTTGACTTCTAATTTGGAGATTTCCAAGAATTCTTCACAAATGTGTAATCAACATAAGCACAAATCTTTTTATTATTTGACCATGATCCACTTGAATGAATATAATCTGATAGTGGTAATCTTTCAGAACTGGCGGGAAATTACTGTGTTGATTACTAAAGCTTCAAAATGTCAGAAAACCAGATTTTAATGTAAAATCAGGAGACCAGAAGAAACCATAAAAATTCAGTAGAGTTGGCAGGAATAAAATCCCATATAAATCCCAACTATGCCGCCCGCGACTTCGCTGACATCCTAAAGTTTGGCCCGCAACTTTCGAAAGATTGCCCCTACCTGTTTTAGACTATTGATATGAACATTATACTTCCGATTACAAAAGGCTATCATACAAACTGAAAAACTCGGTATACCTAACACAAATTTACATAACTCATGAATCCCATCAACGGTGTCGATAATGATTTCACTGACAGCAAAATGTCGGACGCTTGATAAATGGAGGTAATTGCATTTCCCTTAGCACCTGACTTCAACACTTCTGTTGCACTGTGATTAAGAGTGGGATTCGGCGGCATCAATCGTTCTGAGCACAGTTTTCCCCACTTTTCCTATCCGCTTGATCAGCTCATAGAAGGTTTAGGCTACTGTAGCTACTGTTGCACGCACTGGGTATCCCCTCATGCCAACAAGGGCGTGGTTTCATAACACGCGGACATCGTATAATTCCACTTTTAATCTTACTAAAGAGGTTAAATTAGATGCGCTCAGAGCTGTTATTAGCCAATTTGCTTCCCAACTAGCCCCTCGTTTCATTGCCGATGAAAATTATCGGCAGCTACTGGTAATCTGTCTTTTTTTTTTAGTGTGCATGTGTGAGTGCGCTGCACGATTCTAAAACTAACGAACTGGAGTGAAACACGTTTACTTTTCTCACTTTATAAGGATGTTGGAAAAGGACATCTAAATAATAATAAAAGTCCCGTTCGTAACAGTTCCGGGATCGACTCATCGCTCCAGGTGCATCTGCCGCCATGTTGGAATTTTGATAAAAACGACATTTTATCTCTAACTAAAAGCAAAACTTTTTATACAGTTCGAAAGATCTCTAATAAATGAATCTTTTTTTTAACTTGCAGCTACTTTCAACTCTAAATATCTAGCGAGATATCACGCCTTGAAAAGTAAACAGAGAAGCGAAGACGATTCATTACTTGATTCTTTGAAAAAAAAAAATCATGGAACATAATCTCTCGCGTAGATCGATTAGATGACGTCATATACTGGCGAAAATACTCCTTTTGCGTGACAAGCAATGCAAGGACAGTTTTATTTAATATTTAAGTTCTATTTAACTGAAAAACTTGATAGATTTGGCGCAAATTTATTGAGAATGTAGTAAATTTTGTTTGCACAACACTTAAACACCTATTTGTAAGAAGAATGTTTTAGATTGTTTTAGTGACAGAGTTTGTTTAATTTTGAATTTGTTTAAACGGATGCATTTTGATTTCAACATTGTTGGATCGTAACTTTTATTTCGATTGTTTTGGGACATTTGTTTTATTTTTGTCATAAATCCATAAGCGTTTGTTTAATTTTGAAGTGTTTAATTGAGAGTTTTAGATTGTTTTTGGTGACATACGTTCTTGTCTAAGCGTTTGTTTAATTTTGAATTCCTTTAACTGGTGGATTTTGATTTCAACGTTGTTGGATCATAGCTTTTATTTAGGTTAATTTGGTGTTGTTTATTTTGTTTTTGTCGTAAATCTATAACTACTTGCCGGCAAGCCGTCCAGCATTGCTGGCCCGTGAAAATTCACTTTTAAAAAATTGCCGACCAGTAAGGTACACTTCGTGCCTCTGTTAACTGTGTCGGTCAGTCTAACGACTACGTCTATGATTTTATTTTTAAAAAATTGGAGTCGTATTTCAACGACTCAACTCAGAACTTTACAATTTCTTTCTGTTGAATCCAATATCTTAAGAAAACAGAAAGAAATTCTAAGTTGAGAGTTCAGAGTTGAGTTGTTGAAACACGACTCTAATTTTTAAAAAATAAAATCACACGTAGTTGTTAGTCTGAAACAGTTAACATCCCCTTTCTCATTCAGCTGGTTGCCGAAGGCGAGCGGCCTGTAGGTTGCATATATATATTTTTTTTTTCGAAGCGGCCCGTTGGCGGACCAGGTAGTCGCCGAAGACGGGTAGCCCGTAGGTTGCACTTTTTGGTCGCGAAGAGGCCGTCGGCGGACCAGCTGGTCGCTGGATGCGGCCGCTCACCGACACGTGTAAAAGCGGTCCGTACGTTGCATAAGCTGGACGTGAAGCGGTCGGACCAGCTGGTTGCTGAAGGCGGACGACCCACAGGTTGCAAATTTCGGTTGCGAAGATACTCGTGTGCCGTAAGTTGCACAAGCCAGTCGCGAAGCGGCCAGTGTGCTCTAGGTTGCACATTTTGGCAGCGAAGCGACCATCGACGGCCAAAACTGGTCCCCGAAGGCGGCTAGTTGGCCCCGAAGGCATTTTGTAGATTGCGAGTTCAAATGCTATACAAACTACAAAGTCAGAATGACGTAAAAGCCAGGCCTTACAGCCTGGCATAATTTAAAACAAAAATAGTTTATTTGATATACATGTAATAAATTTCTAAAACGAAGATTAGTTATTTTAGGTTTTAACTTTCTCTTCACATTTAAAATTCTTTTTCTTACGAACAAATCACAAGGCAGCAATCTGGTGCCAACCTGTACACAAAATCCCTACAAATTCGACAAAAATCTCCTCTTAATACAAAAGTTTTAAAATTACTTCTCGTTATTGTTGTTGTTACTTATTCCCTCTGTCAACCGAATGTGGTGCCAGATCCCTCTGATAGGGAGGCGATGGACAGAGGGGGGGGTGCCTTCCATTTTTAATGGGCCCCAGTAGGTGGAAGTCCGACTTCAGCCCGGGGTCCCCTAATTTTGAACCAGTTCCGGAGGAGGAACCAACCCCCTGAATCGGCACCCCCAGAGATATCGTTTAACAACTTGGAGGGCATTGGAGCCACGACAGATTTTCCGTGCACCGGCTCCCATTAGCGTACACGGTCCCACAGCAGTCGAGTCGAGAGGGAGTTGACCCTCTGAAGCACTGGCCAAGCCGGATGCTGCCTAATTTGCCGTGTTCTTAAGGGAACGTAGTTTAGCTCCCAAACCACAGCTGGACGATTTTCCCATGTAATAGTATTGGACAAATTTTCATTATTTCACAGAACAGGGAAATAGTCTGAAATTAGCATGAACAGCTAAGCAATGCACAGTTAACCCTTTAACGCGCAGTGTTGCCGCTCTGGGAACACCAAACTCTGACGTTTTGACTGTTGGCAGTCACGAAGAATAGATTGGATTTCTATAAAAATAGTTCCGGGTGACCTAGCTCCACGAGAATCCTTTACTTTTTAGCACGTCATTTCCTGTAAAAAAAATTGTCACGATTATTTATAACAGCACTGGTATCTGCTGAAAAATGGAAGAATGCGAGAACAGCTGGAAGACAGATTGCCCGATGCTGAAAAAAAAGGCAGCCGTTGCGATCGCTCGACTTAACTACCAGCAAGATGGCGGACGATCGAAACCTTCATCGCGTGCCACAGATCTAGAGACCCTTTTTTGGCGCAGCTGGCTGTGCCGGCACAGCCAACTGTCGTCATAAAAGGGTCTCTAGATCTGTGGCACGCGATGAACGTTTCGATCGTCCGCCATCTTGCTGGTCGTTATGTCGAGCGATGGCAACGTCTGCTCTTTTTTCAGCATTGGGAAAGGGTTGCGCCTCAAAGGATTAAGCCGCTCTGACCGAAACTTGATCAAAAGAAAAAAGAGAGAATGGGAAAAAAAAAAAAAGCAAAAGCAACAGAATGGAGAAATTCGGTATATCACAACTTTCTCGAAGGAGAAACTGGAACAGAACGAAAGTGCAAAACGGGGGTAACTTAAGGTCAAGAGAAGCGGAAACACAAAAGAGGGAGAAGGAAGAAGTAGAATATATGTTGCACATTTTGAGAGGAAGGTCGTGATTTTTTAGCGAGAGGCCGTCGATTGGGATCAGTAGGTCTTGAGGCACTTGCATGAGGGTCAGCCAAATCTTTTGAAATCGGGAAAAATAACAGACCGATCCGAACTGGAGCAGAACGGCCATATTCTTTCGGATGCACACACACAGGTTCGCCTGCCGTCCCAGTGGTCTGGATTTATGGGGATTTGAAGTCAGGAAACGGGCTGCATTTCGAGCCCATTCCCCCGCACGCTAAAAAAATTAAGTAAAAGACATGGCTTAAGGGTAACATTTGCTTTATTGCACCCTTTTTTTTTCGGTCAAATTAGCTTTCTTTGTAAATTAGTATCTCCCCAAACATAGCATTGCTTTAGGGTCACATTTTGTTTAGATCAAATAAGTTTGTTTCAAAAATTAGCGTTTCCTAAATTAAAATTTATGTATCCGCTACTGGTTTATTATTTTTGTGAAAGTATATGCCTGTGAAGCGGCATTCTGAGTTTTACTGCATGCAGTTAGATTTTAAAAGCTGAAAGATTTCTTAACAGGAAGTCTAAAGCGAACGCATTTATACGTGCTAGGATTTGGGCAAACGTAAGTAACTTTACAGGAAACCAGTGGCGAGCTCAAAAAGTATTTTATCTTACAACCAGACACAGACTAGTTCACTTGTGCCGTATTTGTCTTCCTTGTTCCATTAAACACCTTTTCGAAATCGAAATCTATATTAAATTGCCTACTAAAACTGTTTTACTAGCTTAGACAGGTACAATCTAACTATACTTCACCTTTATTTAAATTAATATAGACACTACTTAATATAGCCATTAAATAAACAGTTGGGTCTGGCAATTTCTCGCCAAATATAAAAAAAAAAAATCGACAAGCTGGGTTCAGTTTTAAGATTTATTTCTTGCTGCCAAACCTGGAGATAAATCGCCACAAATGGCCAACCATTGTGACTTTTGGCATTTTGATACCCTGCCGCTATCTGGTAGCTCTTGAAAAAGGATTTGCCATATAGACAAAAATCCGTCTGAAATCAATTATTGAATTACTAAAAATGTGTTGAATAAATTTAAGCGCTAACGCCAAAAAAAAGTATTTCTGTTTTTTCCTATACTTGCAAACCAGCAGCAGTGTCTATTCTGCTGTAGGACAAACACTAACTAGGTTAACTGTTCATTAAGTATATAATCAAATATGTCTGTATTGGAAAGTGCTTTTATAAATGATATTTTCTGTGTGATTTATCCGTCTCCTTTTGCTTGTATTTGGTGTGGTATTGTAGCTATATCTTCAACCAGTCTGAACATGCATTTCCAGTAATATACAGATGCGGGAAGATTTTTTTTCTTTTGCTGGCAATGTTATTTCGCTACCTACTGTAACTACTGATTGTTTTAAACTGTCTGATCAGAAAGGCACATATTTTAAAACTATTCACATTAACATTGATTATACTTACTATTAGGAAATGTTTTCTACAGAAATGTAGTTACTATTCCATATGTTCATGTTGACTTGTATACAAAATATTCCAGTTAGAAAAATTAAAGCCATACTTTAAAAAAAAAGTAACTTACAAAAATCTTCACACGTGTAAATATTATTCACAGATTTATTTTAACATGAAATTTTAGAGCATGTATCGTCAACTGACAATTCCTAAATTACGAAAATATAAATTATGCATAAAGAAAAATATTTCCAGAATATGGAGCTGGCTGGGCAGATTTCATTGTTTATGTTGGCCAGACAGTGTGGATTTTGGGTCTTCTACAGTATTTTCAGCATCATCATTTGTCTTCTTGCATTACTGTAAAGTGAGGGTCCAATTCAGTCCAATAACTGAGACAGTGTTTTTCTTTTGCAGATGCTTTCGATGTACTAATTTGAGCCCATGAAAAACATTTCATCAGCTTTGTATACTTAAGCCTTTATTTAGACAAATGGATGGAATTCTTACATGACAAAATAGCAAATTTGCCTGAAAGGTGCTTTTTAGATAATTAATTTTCGTGAACATTATATATGAGATTTTCTGTTAATGACTCTTCATAGATAGGATTTCATTTTACTAAATGGAATTTTTTGAATCCAGGGTCACCAAAAAAAAAAAGTCATTATTTTTATTTTTAAAATGTATTATCCTTTATAAAGTTATCACATAAGCTGACTGAGTTGTATGGTGGGTAAAGCATCATACTCCAGTTTCAGGTTCAACTCCCGGCGGCCGGGGTTCGATCCCCGACTGGGCATGGTTGTCCCTTCATAGGGGGCAACGTTGGTCCACCTACTAAGTGCCCCCATAATAAAGAGACCAACAATTCCGGCCTATTGTGGCCAAAGCCTTCAAGGCAGCAGCTGGCCACAAGAAAAAAGTTATCACATAAAAAGTAACTGCACGACATAGAAAACTTTTCGTAATTGGAAGATAATGCCAACATGAATAACTGAAAGGTGCCCCCCTCTGATCAAATAGCTTGAAACACACAGCATATAGTTGCTGTCAACAAAAATTCAAATTTCCTGACTATTTTCAAGATTTTTCCTGACTAACCACAAAATTGAAAATATGCACATTTAATAAATTTATTCTCATTATCATAGTAAAATATATTATTGTTATTAAAACTAAGTACACAATAAAATATAGCTAAAAAGTTAGTATTCAAATTCATTATTAAAACAATAATTATTTTTTTTAAAAATGATACCCTGAGTCTAGGGTTTTTTGTTGAATAGGTTCTAAATTGACCTAAATTTAAAATTTCTCTTCAACATTAGGTCTTTTTCCAGTACTTTGTAACTCATATAGTATCTCTCTATTCTAAAAAAAAGTAAAGGCCGCTGTTGCTGGCGCTGTCAAAGCTTGTTTTCCTATCTCCTCCTAAACCGTGCGGATTTGAATTTCGACTAAGGTGCCCACAGATTCGAAAAATTCCGAGGAACCTGCTAAGCTGACTTAAATTTCGAAAATCGAATTATTTTAGAAGATATTAATAAAAAGCTGAAAAAATAAACAGAATGGTTGCCAGATTTGGCATAAAATCCTTCATTCCTTTGCTTAGAATGAATGAAACTTCAGCTGGATAATTCCTTTGCAACAAAGAGTTTCCAAGTATCTAGAATCGCGTGAAATTTACAAATATGAGTTAGAATTACGCCCATTTTACGCCAAAATAAAAACTATATGAAATAAGTAACTCAAAATGTGTTACACATTTGACAAGTTGACAAGTGACAAATAAGTTGACAATTTTCAAATAGTAAGTTCGCTTAGACAACAGGAGTTTAGAATTAGCGATTATTCGTTTTTTCAAAACAGAATAACTAATATCTTGAAAATGAAAAAGAATTAAAATGCAGATTATTTTAAAGCCGGTTGGGTCCAGCTGTATAATTTGCTACCAGTAGAAATATTTGGCGGCGTTAACTATGCCATTATAGCAGTTATAGTACACTTTGGATATTTGCTAGCGCAACGAGATGGTATAATTCGTGGTGCTAAGTACACCAATTTGCAAACGATTATGTAAATGAAAATATGGATAACTGTTTTCTGGTAACCTTAACTGAACAATAATTATAGGTTTTGAGCATGTGCAAATCGCCAAATAATGAAAAGTCGCCATTGGTGGCAAGCTATCCTGTCTGTTCCGTAGCTTTTATAAACTTTACATGTACGCAAGTCGCCAAATAATGAAAAATCGCCATGGGCAGTAAATTTGCAAGGTGTCCAATAGGTTTTACATTATTGAAAATACAGCTGAAACAGATGTTCTGATTTTATTACACTTTAGCTCCTAATTAATATAACTTTTGAATGGCAACATTAAATATCATTGTGTTTCTGAGGAGTGCAAATAATTTTTCCAGCGATTATAAGCGGAGTCCGCACTCCAGGTCGAGTATAGCCCCAGAACCCATACAACATGGATTCCCATAACAAAATATCTTCTGTGTTATGAAGGGGAGGGGGTCTACTGTAGTGTGAAGTTTAAATTTTTATGTACCAATGAACATGCAAGAACCAAGCAATGTGTAGTTCAGTAACATTCTATCTGATCCAATCTTCGGGTTTTGTCTGTTGAGAGTATGTCTTTTTTACGAATAAGCCTTATTAGGGGCCGAATGTCTCATACGAAAAGCGAGTGTAGCAAGTCTGGGGGCCTTGGCCCCTAGTTTCTTAAAAATTAAAAAAGTGTTATTTTTTTTCTTTCTCTGAACATGCTGATTTCATACATCAAATACAAAATTTAAACTCTCAAAACTTGGGTTCTCTTTTAATTGTGTAGATGATCTCTAATTTAAAAAAAATTACTAAGAATACATTTTATCTTCTATTGACATGACAGCCTGGGGTGGACCAGAGCTTTCTTAGGAGCTTTACTCCATTCTAGTGTCCCTTAGTGATTGGAAACTCTCAAAAATGTAAAATAAACAGCATACTTACTGAAGATAAACAATATCTTCCTTTTGTCTGTATGTCAATTAAAACTCAAAAACCTTTTTGATTTGGATTTTTTGTTGTTGTTGTTGTTTGGGGCGGAGGGAAGTGTTGCTCCAAGAGTTTATTCTTCATTTTGTGCTTAGACTACTGTGAATGATTTTCAATTATTAGAACAAATATTTCAAAGACACAAACATTTTATTGTTACACAACATGCAAATTATACAAAAATAAAATGAACACAAATTCTTGCAAAACATTTTGCACATTAGTAGAAAAAAAAAATAGATATGTACATAAACAAGTTTTAAATGAACTGACCACTAAAAATTTACCTTTTTACATTATGCAGATAAGGATACTTCAAACTTTCTTTGGCATTGCATGAACTTTTCTGGTGGTCCCAATAAGCACAAATAAAAGTTGAACACAACAAAATATATATATATAATTGCAAAAGATAGAAACAGAAATTGCACATGTTTCAAATAAAAGCTCAGTGAAGTATTAGTTTGGAACATTTGAACTTTTTTTTTTCCATTCTAAAACAACACATAAAATTTTAGAGCATATACAATGCAAAAATCTTTGGTTAAGTACAATATAAAATGCACAATATAATAATAATAATAATTAAAAAAATTCTATAACTTGTAAAACAACAAATAAAATTTGTTCACAACAAAGAGTTAAAGATATATTTAATTGTGTATTAAAAAAAACAATTATTTTAAGCAATATTTAACTGACAACATTTTCATAAAATAATAATAATTAAAAAAAAAGAAAACTGCAGGTGCTCTGGCAGGAATAGGGTAATAAAATGCGTTCAAACATGCAATGAAAACAAAATATTACGTTTAAACATTTATCTGTTCATTTTAGGTGCTGCATTGTACTTTTTTAAGTACAGTAATTTCCAGTAAAAATGCCACATCAGCATAAATACCGCACTTCAAATAATGGCCCGAAAAAAAGAAGAAAAGAAAAAGAAAACTGCACACTGAAATGCCACATTGGCATAAGCGCTGCACTAAGTAAAATTGCGTGCAACATCGCTGTGAATGCCATAATCACAAAATCTTGCCATGTCAAGATGTATGGCATATCATTTAAGCGAAATTAATAAAATCAAATTATAACAGAAATAAGTTTTATTTAAGAAATTATGAAAATGTACTTCATTCATGAATACACTTATATTTACTCACTAAAAAGGTTTATATCCATATTCTTACTATTTTATTTTTTAAAAATGCATTAAATAAATATTAAATTGAAATAGAGAATTTAAAATTTTACTTTGTTAGCAGAAATTGCAATAGCTTTTACCATGAGAAGCTATTATAATGCCATCATCACAAGAGCATATTCTGATTTAAATCCAGATAAGTTTGTCACATTGTCAAATTTATCTTCTAGGGTTTAAAGACTGTAGAGGTTCATTTAGGTTGATTAAGGTACTCAGGGAAAAAAATATATAAACACCAGATATACTCAACAAAGTTTGCAGAAAACAGCTAATTGATCTTCTCTATAGAGCACCTAAGTGATCAGGTAGTATTTCTTTATGATATCCATTAATTATTATTATTTTTTTTTTTTTTAAGTGCATGTAAGGCCTGCAGCGGTAGAAATGCTGCACACGCTGAAATTCTAAAATTTAAACTCGTAAACGCAATGGCATTTCTTCTGGAAATTACAGTATGAGAAGCCAAAAATGCTCGACTTTTGGAAATAGTAAAGAGTCATGACTTTATTTATTTTTCTAAACCACAGAGTTTTTAATCAATAAATACTAAAAATACTCAAATTAGAGGACAGGTAAAAAGGCATTCAATTTACACATTGAGGAAAAAAAAAGATGGCTATTTTGTCAATCCTTGTACTAATCATACCATGGATTGTAAGAAAAAAGAACCTTGATAAAAAACCACAATTCTTATTTTACATTTTAGTAATGAAGAGTGGCGAAAAACAACCATAACATGTTCTACAATGAGCTAATGATTGCATGAACAACTAACAAAGAAAAGTATTGATAATTACTTAATTATTGATACTTTAAGTTGATTACAAATGAATAAGGCTCCATCTACCAACACTACTAGAATCTTTATACCTTACTAAAAGGAAGCCATGAAAGATGAAACAGCTTCTTCCAATATTGTCTTAATAGTCAAGGAACATAGGGGGAAAAGAAAAATTAGATATAAAAAACAGTCGGGGTTTTAACCTAGATTTGTAGACTTTGGTTTGGCTCCAAGTCCAGTAGCTAAGCCTCATCTTCAGTTAAGTTTTGTAAATAAAATTGTAGAGTTCTATTTATTTTATTTTTGTAAAAGCTAAACAATACACATACAGTTGGACCCGCATTTAACGAGATTCTGGATTTAGCGAGGAAAATGGAGTGGTTTGGTTGGTATAATGTAAAAAAGGTATTAAAGTATACTCATTTAGCGAGCATTTTTTTCTACTTCCCCGCATTTAAGGAGGGAAACAATTACGAAAGTATGAAAAAATTGCAGAAATAATGAAAAATGTTTCAAAAAAAAAAAAAAAACAGTATCCCAGATATTTCCACTGTGTTAAAAGTAGTAGCCTGATAAGATAATCCCTTTATTTACCGGACCTTTTGGAATGCTTTAAATACCAGACTAACGGCCCAGTCCCCCTCCCCCCCCCCCACTCTTCATTTCACTCTACAAAGCATAGGTAATCCTTTTGGCACTCCCATAAGTTAATCCTCCTTGTCCAGTGGGCTTCTTTTGTTCGCGTTTCGGGGTGCCAGTGCATGCAGGGGGCGCTCTGTCTGGCTCTATCTGTGCATGCCTAGCATTACGACGCAAGCAACCAAGTAGGTCTGGTTTGCACTTAAAATAGAATTGCTGAATCCCGCGAGTTGTCTGCCACGTGTAAGAGAAAATCGGTTTCAGTGTGTACTTTTGCATGAGAGTGCTTTGTTTTTCATTTGGCTGTTTAAAATGCCTAAAAGAAAAGTCTTATCCATAAGAGAAAAAGTTGAAATTTTAAAACTCTTAGATAATGGAGAAAAAAATGTTGCAATTTGTAAACAATCTGGACTTTCATCTTCAACTGTGTCTACTCTTTTGAAAAACAAGGAGGCCATAATGAAAGCCTATGAAGCGAATGTAACAGATTGCAAAAGGCTAAAAAAGTGCGAAAAAGAGGATTTGGATGAAGCTCTATTAAAATGGTTTATTTAGCAACGGAATTCTCGTTTGCCGATAACTGGTCCCATCATTAAAATTCAAGCTGTAAAATTTGCAGCTGAGCTAGGTTACACAGATTTTTTGTGTTCTAATGGGTGGCTACATCGTTTCAAGCAACTTCACAATATTTGTGCAGGAAAAATTGTCGGTGAGGCCTCAGATGTGAACGACAAGGATGTGACAGACTGGCTGAATACCACATGGAAAGATTTACGTGAAAATTATGCTGAGGATAACATCTATAATGCCGACGAGGCCGGCGTCTTTTACAATGTAACCCCTTCTCAAACGATGAAATTTAAAGGTGAGAAATGTGTGGGTGGTAAATTGCTTAAAAATCGCTTAACTGTGTTAATGTGTTGCAATATGTCAGGCAAAGACAAGAAAAAACTTTTTATCATCAGTAAATCTGCAAATCCAAGATGCTTTAAAGGTGTAAAATGCCTACCAGTGACTTACAAGTCGAATAAAAAAGAATGGATGACTTCAGAATTATGTTCATCTTATTTGCAAGAGCAGGATAAGGAACTTGTAAAACAGAAATGAAAGATTGCACTCATCGTCGAAAATTGTTCTTCTCACACGCATGTCAGTAATTTAAAACATAAAACTTGTGTTTTTACCGCCTAACTCAACCTCAGTGTTACAGCCTCTCGATCAAGGTGTTATCCGCAGCTTTAAATGCCATTATAGAAAACTATTATTCATGATGTTGGAAAGAATGGAAAAAGATCTGGATCTTAAAATTTCTGTTCTTGACGCTATACACCTGATGGCAGATGCTTGGGGAACTGTAAAGCAATCATGTATCCAAAAATGCTACAGGAAAGCTGGATGGATTGACAGAAGTGATGGTGACTCTGAAAATGAAGATGACTTGCCACTCTCAGTCTGGTTGCAACAAAAGAACATTGAGCAGTTTAGCGATGTATTAAATATCGATGAATACAGTAATGTTGATGACAATGTCATAATGTCGGGCATACTATGCACTGAGGAGATCGTCGCAGAAGTGATGAAAGACAAGGAATTGGTAAAAGAAAGTGATAGCGACTCGGAAGAAGAAACTGTGTTTAAAACACCGACACATGCCTGTGCTGCAGAGTCACTACGAAATCTTGATCGGTATTTTGAAGGAATGGAAGATACAGATGATGCAACATTTAATGCATTAAGTGTTTTACGTCGAAAATTAAATGAGAAACGATTATGTAAACTCAAACAATCAACTTTGGATAAGTATTTTTTCACTTCTCAATAAAGATATCAAGCATCAATTCATGTGAGTTGTTTTTCTTTCTTTATGTGTGTAAATTTTTTGCACTTATTAACTTGAATTCGGATTTAGCGAGCGACCGGATTTAACGAGCATTTTTTCATATCCCGAGCTCCTCGTTAAATGCGGGTCCGACTGTATTAATATTCCATAAGCTGCAACTCACCCATGTTAAAAAAAAAATAATGTGATAGAAGTATTGAACAATGAGGATAAATTCCTTTTTAGAAATATTTTCAATATTCTTAACATACCTACAGTCCTTTAAATACTTAAGGGTAAAAATCTATCAATATGAATGGTTCAGCAAATTTTTTATCTTTACAGTTTCAAAAATCAAAAGCTTAACTCAAGAACACTTTTCGCAGATATTAAACAAAGAAATTCAGACTCTTAAATCATGATAGAAAAAATAATTTAGGTGGAATTTCAATTTTGTTCAGCTTTTATTAATCAATCTTCTGCAAAAAAAAGATATGGCATTTTAATGAAATTCTGCACACTTTTTCTGCTGAACCATTAAGTTATTTGAACAACCTGAGAATACTTAACATAGATAAACAACACAGGAAAAACATCTGCAAGAATAATATAATAATACTTGATCAGAGAGAGAGAGTTTTAGTAAGCATAACTTATTACTGTATTCAATGCAAGAATGAGGTTATATTATTTATCTGTTATCTAACATTACAGATAAATAATAATGTAATTTGATACCAAATTACAAATTTTTACTTAACATCAAATTTTGATAGGTATCATCATAACTAGATGATTGTATTATCTGGTTACGATATTTAAAAAATAATAATAATAAATAAATAAATAAAAAATTGTTTTCGTGTAAAGTAAATTATCTATTTAAAAATGCATTGGTAAATTAAATATTGATAAAATGCACAAGTAAACAAAAGAAGTTTACAAGGATTTCAATCGTCAACAAATAAGGATACATCATATGAAATTATTGGAATTAACTAAGATAATACCGTAAGGATTTCCGTACTGTAAGGGCATACTGTATACCTGTAAAGTCATCATACAGTACCTTTGTCCTTTTATAACAATTTTTTGAATACATTGCAGAGGAAAAAAATATAACTAGTGAGAGTTGGAAAACAAAATTTGATTTTTCTCAAAAAACATAAAACAATAAAGGAAATACTTAAGGTACCTTAAAAAAAGTTATGACAAAAATTAACAACACAGCACATGACTAATATCGCAAGTAACATTTAGTATCATGATTAAACTTGGCACTTGCACATCAAACAAAGAGCTTAAACATTAAAAAGATTAGCTGCACCCCCAAACCCCCCCAAAAAATACATACATGTGAGTTTCATACTAACATTGTATTCTTAAGAGTTAGGCTACTGTTGATAAAACAATGTGTGATAGCCATCTATATATGTATTGTGTACATATATATAAGGAGCCAATTTGTCGAGTTGGGGGTTGCCTCTTTCAAAAACTTTTTCAAAATTTACAAATTTTTAAACTTGGGAACAATTTGGGAGCCCGGTGCTTCCCTTGAATGCCCTCTCAGAAATCAGGCCCTATATATATGTGTATGTGTGCGTGTGTGAATGCATATATGTATATGCACAGTGAACATGCAACAATTGAGTAACTAAAATATGCAAGTTTCTTCAATTACAGTCAACTCTCTGAAATCTGCATATCTGTAATCCGCAAACCTCTATAATTCACAATAATTTCTACATGCAAACATTGAAATTTATGATTAACAGTTAAGTTACATTGTGAAATTCAAGTTATGTTGCGGAATTCCAGAAGGCAGTAAAAAAAAAAAAAAAAAAGATTATATTAAGAAGTTTTAATATTTTTTTTTTTTTACATATTTCTAACTAAAATTATCTTTTTTTTTTGCCTTCTAAATAAAGTCTGAACAGTAAAAAAATGGAAGTCATGAGTTAAGCATAGTTGGCAAGTTTGTGAAAGATGCCCTAATACCATATCTCCTTACTATATTGAATGATTTTTAAAATGCTTCATTTATTATCCTGAAATTTTCCTGTAAATCACACAAGTTGAAGAAAAACATAATATTAAATGTTTGTAAATATTTAAGTTTTAGATGTCAACTTTACGGAATCAAATGAAGAAATACAAAAAATTCTCTTGGAAGGTTTATCTTAATTCTTCAAATATTTAGATTTCTTCAGAAAGCAGTTAATAGTGTCTCAATAAGAAAGTAATAACAATTAATAGGCTCCAAGATTGAATATTAAAGTCAAATCAAAATCAAAAGCTCTAAAACAAACGATACCTGATTCTGTGTTTCCAAAATTGGAAAAATCTGTATTAAATTTTGTTTTCATATTTTTAAGATAATTTTTAATTAATTAACTAATGTGTGATAGTAACTTTTTATCTTTAATTTAATCATTAATAATATTATATTTCCTTATTTCATAAGCAAAGTAAGGGAGTATGTAGACAAAACAATCATCTATAAAATGCAAACCTATTGGTCCCAAAGTGCGCGGATTTCAGAGTCTACTTTATATTACAGCTGGTAATATGTAAAGGCTTTTTGTTCTAGAGACTACATTATATGTCATTGCACTCTTTAAAATAAGTTAATTCAAAATCTTTATAATATGATTTAAAAATAAATATTGTCAACACAAATTGTCATGCTGATCACTAGAAAGATCAAAGCAATGTTTTGACACTGTGAATTAATTTTTTTTTTTTTAATTTCCTTTACCCCTTTAAATTCATGCTTATGAATTTGTGCAGAAGAAAATCAAGTTTTTTTTAATTTTATAAAAAATCTATATGCATTTTAGCTAAAAACACTTTTAATAAAATTAGCAAACAGAATTCACATGAAAAATGTTATACATTCTAACTGTTAAAGTGAAAAATTCAAATCAGAAAAACACATAATGATAGTTTTTTCTAGTAATAACAAACACACTTTTTTCTGTATGAACACAAAAAATATTGAATGATTTTTATTAAAGATAAATGTCAGGAAAAAAAATGTTTACTGAAGCAAACTTCAAATATGAATAAATAAGCTCATTATCTTTATTATTGTTATTCGACATAGTCAAGATTCGATCAAATGCAAGTTAAATATTTAAGTTGCTTTTAAAACATTTTTACAAGATGTTTTAATTATAGCATAACAATTAATATTTGATATGCAGTCAGACCTCTTTATCCCAATACCCAACTTTCAGGTCACCAGAATTATAATGACAATTTTTCAAAGTCCTGATTTTGTGCATATGCCACTCTGGCTATCGCAACATTCTGTTTATGATGACATTTTCTTATGGTTCTGTGACATTTTCTTATGGTGTGAGGCTAAAAGGGACAGACTGTACTTGCAAATTTTTGTTAACATATTATTAAAATACACACACGCACCAAAAGACACTAATTTTTTATTTATGAATTACATGCCCATATTTTTCTAGTCAAATATGTTTTATTTTTATCTCTGTAGACACAGAGACAGCAAACATAGTAATTACACTATTAATGCGTTTGTGGAATAAGATACATTCCCCCCAAAGGTGAAGCAAAACTGCTATAACCTTTCAATTATTCGTGATTTTTTTGCAATGATTTTAAACTTACTTATTCTGTATTACAATACAAATACATACATTCTGTATTGAGTCTAGTACTAAAAAAGAATTTTATCATGTCAATACTCTATAAAATGCAGTTAAATCGTGTTGAGTAGTACGGCATAGAGGATTAGAATTCAGTAGTCAGATTCCATTATTGTAAAATATTTTGGTTAAACATTTAAAAAACACAAGAACGCCCTTAAAATAGTAATGAGAAGTCTAAAATGCTAAGAACTTATTGAAACGAGCACTATAACCAATCTAATGTCATTTAAAAGCATATTTACAAAAGATATTTTTATGAAAAATGTTTAAGAACATCCTAGAATATATTCTAACAATAAACTACACTAACTTTTAAAAAAAAGAAACAATACTAATATAGGATGTCCATAGACTGTCAGGGCTATCTTTGTAGTTGGCACAATTTCAACTTTTAACACAAGCAGACAGGGAAATTCACAAATTAAAATCTACATACATGTAAAGCTTTTATACCAAAAATAAATTTATAAAATCAACAAATATAGATTTATATATATAAAAAAACTACTCTGGAATAAACATTAAAAAAGAAACAAAGGAACCGTGGCATGAAAAGTTTTTAACTATAAAGCTACTATGTTCCAATGGCACATTGATTAAAAAAAAAAAACATAAAAATGAACACTTATCTATGATTTAGGAGCATAGAATGCATAACAAGTAAAACAAACAATATAATACAACAGAAAAGAGCATGTGAAAACTTTACACAAGTATTGCAACATTAATTAAAATAGAACAATAAAAAGACCACTAAGTGTCGTATAAAACAACAAGAAAAAAAAAATATTACATAAATTACACGGGTATTAACTAGCACTGGATTAAAAAAGGGTACACTGAAAGACCTTTAGATTATAAAAGGCACAACTAATTCAGTCTGTACATTCAAAAAAGGCACATATCCATTTGGTTCATATTTAAGTTTTATGAGCTCAGATGTTAGTCGCTAGTATGTCGCCTACTCGTCTGCCGGCACCAGGGGCCAAATCAAAACTTTTCCTCTTCATTTCAGAATCTTGCAGTTCTAAAACAAAAATAATTCATTATTTTCCAAAATAAAAGTACATATTCTGAAGAGAACTATATAAAGCACTAAGTTCAGTTCTAATGAACTTGTTTCCCTCTCAATTAATTTAATCCTTGGCAAAGTAAAATTACATTCACTGACTAGCAGGGTGTTCGTCAATGTCAGGAGGCAAAAATAGTTGCATTAGTGGTCTCACACACATAAAAAAGTTGCCAAACTAACATACTTAAAATTAAAAAAAAACCTAGTAGCCAAAATAGAGGCACTTTTACATATTTTTAGCATACCAGGTGACTGAAAATGATTACAGCAAATAAAAATGACTATAACTATTTAATTGAAAAGAATTTAATGATAAGAATTACACTGCAGAAGGAATTTTGCTTCACATACTTTAGCAATGATCTATGTGATCCCCTTGGCAATACAGACGACATCTAAGAGATGCAACTTTATGCCTTACATTCTGAAGCATAGCTGAAGTCACCAATAGAAGCACATTAGGAATGTGCATTCTAGGCAATCTATCTTTTCCTTTGATTTCTTTTACTATGGGATTATATGAAAGATCTTGTGTATATGCTTCTTTTGCAGTGAACAATTCCAGAAATTGAACATTCCAAATGTGCTTGTGTTGGTAACTCCATGATATGCTTCAGAATGTATGGCATGGACTACAGCTTACATGTTGTCCGTTTTACCAAGGGGAATCACATAAAAGATTTATTAAGTATGAAAACAAAATCTTTGAGCTTCCTTCTACATTCTGTGCAATCTTAATCACTCTGTGCAATCTCATTTCTTATCAATAAATTGATTACAATATGAATAATTGATTACAATATGGATAATTGATTACAATATGTAATCAATATGGCCTTTTTGACTAACCGGTATTACTGACATCAAAACACCAAAGCATAAAAAACTGCACATGATGAAACACTCAAATTAATTCTTCTTTTTACTTGCTTAATTTATTTTCTTGTTCTCTCTCACATAACGAATAACTTTTCATACATCATACATTGGCCATTATAACTAAATAAATTTGCTACTGACATTAAGTTTATTTTTATTTATAAATATATATTTTTAAAGCATGTGACTATTTAATCTTGTGTTTATATTATGTTTTCTAGTTCTCTATCAAACATGATTGTATACAAAAATGTATTACTATGACCCACTCACTATTTGGTCAGCTAGGATAGCTCTGACATGTAAAGGGAGGTTTCTAGGAATCACTCTGATAGTGGATAAAGCTTGGAAAGGAGAGCAATATAACAAAGAACAAAATCTGCATTCAAAAATAGTATGAAATTACCTTTTTTAAACCAAAAAAATTGCCCACCCTTTAATTTAATAGCAAAAGACTTCTTTTTAGTTGCCAGTGGACACCCTGGACTTGTTTTGATTTTCTAATTCACTTTCCTCAAGCCTTTTAGGTAGGCTTCCGTGTTGGGAGCAGACATCCCATTAAGCATGTTCTGACCAGACCTATGGCATTGCAAGTGGACATCTTCCCCATTACCTACTTTCACCCCAGTAACAATTGAAAAAAAAAAAAAAAAAAAAAAAAGGAATATCCGACTAAATATAGATCTACTTTTTAGCCATTAATCCACAAATCGGCCATTTCAGTCCACAAACTAGTAAGTTTGATTACTACTACCATACTGGCCTGAATATAACTTGGTGTTTTTTGAAAGATCATTGCCTGACTCATGCTAAATTTGAGGCCAAAATATAGGATTTTTCTAATTATATCAATGAAAAAATTTGAGGTCACGTTATATTTAATAGGCTTCATAATTGTTTGCTTAGATATTAACTTTATTACATTGCATAAAATGACTGTGGTAGCAAAAATGTACTTCATTTCTCAATAAATTAATGTTGTAATTTACAATGCATTTTTTGTTAGAAATTAAGACCTGGCTCAGGGATCCTTTAAGAAAATTTTAAATTTGAAGGTAACTCCTTACCCTACCCTAAAAACAATCTATTCATCTTCCCCCCAATAGCCCTTAAGGAAAATCCCTCTCTTAGTAGCTTAAATTGCAAAATATTTTTAAAAGGTCACTCAAGTTTCTTATTTAAGTTTTTTTTTTTTAATATATAAATTCAATAGACTTTTGTTTTCTCTAAAAAAAAACCTTTGAGCATCTTTATTTTAATATTTTAAAAATAGAACGATTTATCTTTTTGATTCTTATTGCTGAATTCAAAAGAAAATATGTATGAAATAATTGAAAATAATGAATCAAATAATTTTTTACCCTTAAAAAATATTGAAATGTTTTCAAAAATGGCTGCCTTATTGTAGGAGCTTTTCTCAAACCATGGCAATCAAATGAATTAGATTTGTGGACTAAAATGGCCCCTACAAAAGTAGAACTATATTTAGTTAGATTTGCCTATTTATTTTTCTTTGTTACTAGAGTGAAAACAGATAAGGGGAAGACGTCTGCTCCCAACACGACAACTTAGGCAGGAAGCAAGAAAAGAATAACTGAGCCAGTTTCTTTCCTTCCTTTTTCCTCAAAATAACAGCATTTTTTAAAATAAGTTCTTTAGACTCAGTGTAAGCTCTTCTTCAACTGTTATAATTGCAAAATAGGGTATTTCTTTTTTCCAGGCAGTTTTGAAAAATCTAGGCATAGAACTTATTATTGTACAGTCTAGGTGCTTATGGAGAGTAAATACACTTGAATGCTCTGCACAATAATTCTTGGCAAGGATAGTTAATGAAAATGTTGTTTGTATGTTTGAGTTACAAGAGACTTGTGTCACATTAATGCATTTTATATTATTCTTTAGTTTTCTGTTAACCTTCATGAATTTTTCCTGACAGTTTTACTATTTCTCTGATTTTCCAGGTATGTAGAGACCTTGATTTATATAAAAGCTGAGCAGAGAAAACATTACCTCTAATGAGACACAATATCTTCATTCGAGCTTGATAACCAATTCCAAGTTTTACCAGATCAGATTCATTAAGTAATAAAAATGCTGCATAATCAATCTAAAAAAGAATGATAAAAATAACTATTGAATATTATTACTAGAAAACACAATGCTCACAGCTACTAAAATATAAAGCCACAACAAACAGCGTAATTGAGACAATCACAATGGCAAGGAAATATATGAGAAATATCCAGAAAGTAGGTAGTATCCAATTGATAAATAAAAAATAACCACTAAAGATTTCATAGCAAACTTTTTAGTTTTATGTTTAAAAAAATTACCCTAAATGATTTGGCTACAATTTAAGAAGATAATATATCTATGAGTTCTGATTCATTATGCCAAATAATAGAGATGCTTCCAAGACAGAAAAATTCCAGTAGTCAGCATAAAAACATCATGTGATAATGTTAAGCCTGTTCCTTTTAAAAAGCAATTTGCCCCACAGGACTTTTGAGCAGCTTTTATGACCATGTTAAACACTTGGGAAAATTAAACCTTTCTGGACAGATGCCATGTGTTCACGCTTATACGTGACCAGAATCATGTTGAACGAAGGACAGCTGCTGCATGCTTTTAAGTGGAAAAGTTTTACATTTTTAATAACACTGCTTGTCATTAAAGACTTCGAACAATTCTTAAGTGTCCATATTGTTTTAGCACTGACCATCAGAAGTATTCTTTTTTTTATGTTTTGGTTTTAGGGTGAAGTCTGAACATCTGTTGTGTAATATAAATAAATGCACATGTAAAAGTTTTTTGTCACCCTTGGTTCCGCCCCCCCCCCTCCCGTTTTGCTACTGGAGGCATCTGTTTTTAAATTTTGTTTTCAAAGGAATGAGGGGACATTTGTTCTATAGAGGCTAAAAGTCAAGTGCCCCATATTTTAAAAAATTGATTCCAGAAAAGTGTCTCATCTTTTAGAATCTTTTTTTTTTCTTTCATTATTTAATAAATACCCTGTAGAGACTTATTTTAAAAAATGGTGAATTCTATTTTATTTTGTGTTCCCAACATTTTTTTTTTTTTTTTTTTTTTTACTATATTATAATACTGAATAGTAAAACATCAGTGGCGCAGGCAGAAAAAAATTTCAGGAGGGGGGGGGGGGGCAATGCCATAATGAAAAATATTGTGCTCAGGAAATAGTAAACTGCAAAAAGGCCCTTTTTAAGGTACATTGAGGATCCTTATCCGGGGCCATAATTACTACTGGGCACCCAGGGCAGTGCACCTGGGCCCCGAGTTTAGGAGATAGCATATATGTGAGAAAAGCGGACTATAATTCGATTAATAGTGGTTAAGCTTGGAAAGAGCAGTGAAGATGATACTCCAGTATCATTTGTTGTCCCAGAGTCCAATAATCTATTGTTAAGAATCTGTCTTTATCAAAAATTTCCACTGTACAAAAACAATTTCTATTCTATTTCATATTTACAATAATAAAAGGAAGTGGTGTATAAAATATCTCTAAAACTTCTTACTAAATATTAGAAGGTATAAACCCTTCCTATTTTGTGGGTCCGGTTCTCATTGTCAAGAATCAGGCCCTTTTGGAAAAATTTAGGTCGGTTCTGAGCCCGAAAACCACCCCCTTGCTGTATCACTGTAATACATGATATGCATTTGCTATTCAACAAGCAAGCATCAGGGATGCACCAGATATTGATTTTGCCAGATACTGGATATGCTTTTTGTTCTAAGTATGTTTTTTTTTTCCCCTTTAATATAATGGCATCTTAGAATAAATTACAAACATGTTTTGCACGTCATAAAAACAATTTAAATGTATTGAAATATAATTTACAAAAACTATTGCTTTAAAAATATGTACATGGATAATGTTACATAAAATATGTAATTTAAATATTGAAATATTCCATTTATTTGCAAACTATAGACAGAAGTAAAGAAATTTTAACCATTACACATTTATTAACATAACTCTAACCCCCCCCCCCCCCACACACACACACCTCCCGAATATTCGTCAAGTATCTTTTTATGTTTTAATTATTCAATATGTTTTTAATTGAATTTAAATTAATTTTTATTATAAGTTAAAAGAGTTAAGAGATTTTTAATCAGAAAGAAAGATGGACTTTCAAATATTTCTAATGAAGTTATAGTATTCTTCCTTGTACTTTTATATACCTACATATGAAACTGAATTGCAGACCATACATTAAAATTCCTTAATTCAAATTAATAACATGTTGACCATGACCAGGAATCATCAGGGAATTTTTAGTTTCCAGAAATAACAGGGAATTAGTAAAAGATATTTCAAAAAAATTGGAACTGAACAAATGACATTTCAACCTTTTACAGTCCAAATTCAGAAACCAGGCAAATTTTAAAGTAGTTTTTTGCATATTTTGCCTTCTAATGTGTTAGTTAAAGGATATTACTCATTTAAATGGGGGGGGGGGGGGGAATGAACCCCCAATTTTCACTGTGTTCTCAATTTGGAACATTGATCATTTCCGACTATACTTTTATGGGTAGTTAAATAATAAGTGAAAGATTTATTTTTAAATTTAAGTAAAGATATGAATTAAGTTTGAAGGGAGAAGGGGGTATATCAAGATAACTCCACAAAAAAATTATGGAAATGGCTATTTTTAAAAAAATCCAGTTTCCCAAACTGATAGAAATGCAAATTCTGTTTCAAAAAATCAAATCATCTTTTAACTATATCAGCTAATTTTTTCAAGTCAATATCGATAAAATTTAATTTTTCAATAAATTTTAAATTTGAAGTTCCTAATTGGAACATTGGCCTGTGAAAGGTTAAAAAAGACTGTAAACATTCTGGTTGTCCTAATAATCTTGTGCTCAAACTTTTTAAAAATAAGCTTGAGAAACTTGATAATACACAGCCAGAAAAAAGTAAATACACCACTGCCATCATATACAACAGAGGAAAAGGCATAAAAAATAACTCAAGCCATCAATAAAAATGAAATTAAAATACTTATCAAACCAAATATGACTATATTTAAAAGAATTCAAAACAAAAGATTTAATTGATAAAGAAGAAACACATGCATTTACAAAATAAACATAAAATGTAATAAAACAAATAAAAAGGAAACTGTTAATGACGTAGATTATGCCTCAATTGAAGAAGGACTGGAAAACATGATCCTGGACAAAGAACAGAACATCAGCAGCGAAGATGAAGAAAGCAGAGAGCTATCTCGCAATGACTACGGTCATGATAGGTAACCAAAAAGGTGCTTTCCACACGGAACATTCTTTTAACTAGGTTTTATTTTTATTATTTTTTGGTCGTGTCTATCATGGTCGTATTAAATAAATTCGTGTACCTTGATCACGGCCTGCATGATTTCAAGAACATTTTCAGCATAAAGCTCTACCAAAGATGGCAGAACTCTTAATTTTTCTTAGGTCAGGACCCATAGCTGGGCAGAGAAAAACATGGCTCGGTGTCAGCTGCGTATCTGGACAGTTATCACAATTTCGGTAGACCCCCCTGCCTTCCCCATCAATCTTCATGCCTCTATGATGATTGGTACCAAGCCTGACAATGGTTTTTGAGGTTAATCTATCAGCATTAATATTGCAGAGCTGGTGTTTCGTTGGAAATGATTTTTCTCCCAATTTAAACTTAGCTATTGCATTGGCATCATGGAAAGTAATGTTATTATTGTTGAGGTTTAGATTTCTGGCTTCATTTGCTAATTTATCTGCATTTTCATTGCCTGCAATATTAAGATGTGCAGGTATCCACAAAAGAGTACAGGTTTTGTTTAAGACTTGAATATCATGAAGATTTGAATAGATCTCTTGGGTTACAGAAGAGTCACCATTTAAAATTGCATGTAGGGCAGATCTCAAGTCTCAGAAGATAACAAAGCCTTTTACATGCTCAGAAGGGGGAAGGGCTTTATACATAATGAGTGCCTCTATAATTGCCCAAAGTACTAGGTTTTATGGTATATGTTTTTAACTTGGAATAGAGATAGGTCTTTTAACTATCCCCATTTTTTAATTGTTTAACTTAAAAGAAAGAAAGATAATATAAAGTCCTTTTTTAATAAACAACTAATATAAAGTAATTAAAAAACTTTGTAAAAAACACACATAAGAAGTAAAAGGAAAGAGGATACGCACGTTTCGTTCAAAAATTGTTTTGAACTTCTTCAGTCCAAGCCCTTCGTCATAAAGAACACAGGGAACTGAAAAGAGAAAAACAAGCAAGAACATCTTGCTTGTTTTTCTCTTTTCAGTTCCCTGTGTTCTTTACAACGAAGGGCTTGGACTGAAGAAGTTCAAAACAATTTTTGAACGAAATGTGCGTATCTTCTTTCCTTTTACTTCTTATGTGTGTTTTTTACAAAGTTTTTTAATTACTTTATCGTTTAACACCAGTATTTTGAGTGTTTTTTCAAACAACTAATATCTTGATTTAAAATCTGAAAGTAAAGGTACTAAGATTTGGTTTCAAATTAGTTTCAAACCAAAACTGCTGTTCTCATTGGTTGTTTAAAATTCTAAAGAATATCATGTTAGAATATTTTAAACATTTTGTTACTGTGTGTAGTAATAATATTAAGAAATTATTAATGAAAATTTTTTTTATTTAAAAAATACACACTCTGTGGACTATTAATAGAGCTTAAGTAGCACCAGATAGTATCGCTGTATATCCGGCAGAGAAGTCGGATATGTTATGAGGTTTCAGATATTGAAAAATCAGGCCGATATTAGATATTTACCAGATATCTGGTGCATCCCTAGCAAACATGAAACAGAATAAATTAATTTAAACTTGAACTCATAATTACCTCTTCTCTTAAGAAAACATCAATGTAATTATAAAGACCTTCACTGAGCAGCAGTCGAGGTAAGATATCATTGGCACTAAAAACCATTGGCATAGATGAATTCCTCTTGAAATCAAAAACATTACTCATGCTGAAGACATTTTCACCTGAGACAGAACATGACGCATATCAATTTATATATATAAGAGAAGCACACATATTCAAACTTATTAAAAACACTAAAATGAATATACCCCCAAATAAAATTAATTTTTGGATCAAAATGCACATGCTTTTACAACTTTTGAATATAATTGAAATTGTTGGGATACACATATTCTTTGATAAATATGCTACCTATTGGGAAGAGTAGTGTATATAGAATTTATGAGTGTATCACTAAAAAGAATCACTATACATAACAATCTATGCATAAAAATTGTATATTTGTGATGTATCATAATACTATTGTTCTGTTTGAAAAGGAAATTAAAATCCTACATGATACAAAAATTTAAATGGCATATGTCTTGTGGCTGATAATGTGTCTCATTTATTTATTTACTGAGTTAGACAGGGCAGTTTGAATACATCAGTCCTGTGTGTGATGTACTCTGGTATTTATTTATTTTTCAAATCAAATATTTAACATTGTTACACTTTTTAATCTATAAAGAAAGCATTACATTTGTATTAAGTCATTTTTATAATGTTTAATGTTCTGTGTAGTTATCATTAATATATATAATGATTTTATTCTTTTTCTTTAGCACATTTGACAAAACTTGGTGGCCCACTTTTGATATGCCCACTACTCATACATTAAAAGTTTGCTATGCTCACTTCTAGAGCATGAGTGACCTAAGTTGAAAATTATTTAAAAATTATATTACAATTACTTTACATGATACTTTAGTTGATTACTGTTTCAAGGAAGAGTTTGAACAACCATAAAAAATATAGGTTAGCAAAACTTCTGAAAAGTTTAGATAATAATTGAGGAAATATTTTTATGAACTTCCACTGAAGCATTTACCTTACAATTAATGAACTTAAATGTTAACTTTATATGCAAAAATCAACTGTAAAACGTTAACATTATAAGTAAAACAAAGATCAATTTTACCCATAGGTAATATTTTCTATTAAACATTTTCTTTTTGCCAAATATCATTTCATTAACTTTTAGACTTTGTTGCTTTTTAATATAATTAATTTAGAAAATATAATTTTTTGAAATTATAGAAGGCTTTTCTACTAGTAAAATATTCACTGTGTAAAACTATTTTCAGTAAACTATAAGATAATTCAAACTACAATTCATGATGTCTAGGACTACCTGAGCTGCATGAATAACACTTAAATTATCATTTGTTCCATAACATACATTTGCTTTGTATAATTTAACTAATATTACAAATTAGTACAGGGAGTCTTTAAGAATCAGCACCTGTCCGTGATACTTTACTGCCGTTCTATGTATATAAAATTTATTGAAAAATAATCAGTAGCAAATATCATTCTAACTACCAATTGTATTTGAAAAGCACTTGATATTTAATACATAAAATGCATGTTTATATAATATTTATTATCTCTGGATGGTACATGAAACATTATTTCCATTTTTGCTGGTCCACAACAGTAAAATCATAGGAAAACAGCGAATTAGTCCATAACTCTTTTCAAAATACAGTCCCTTGTCATATTAATGCAACTACTACATATTTTCTACTGGCAACAACAGTGCTGCCATACTAATAAAAATTTATTGGCAAATATTCCGAAAAGAGTTATCACTACCACAAAACAGCAATTTATTCATAGAAGTTTTACTTTAAAAAAGGAAGGGGGGTGTGTGTATTGACTGGTGGTCATATTAATATAGCCAGGGATTATATGTACAAAATAAAGATTTTAAAACACTCAGCTTTAAATGTAATAGATTCAATTAGCTTTTGACTAGACTTAGCTATAACATTACTTATCAAGAATTTTTTTTTAAAAAACATCTTCATAAAAATAGTTACAAGCATTTTTAATGCCTATAACAAACAGTTCTGCTTGCTTTTATAATAGATAGGTAATTACCATTATTAGACCAGACTTTATCATCAATATAATCAGCAAGAACAATACTGTTCCATGAGTCTTCAGATGAAGAGCTACTGTTACTCTGAAAATATCAACATTAAAATAAATAAATAAAAATCACCAAAAATAGAAATGAATAATATAATACAAGATAGTATGAAAATAATTTTTAGACACGTATAGAGCATACCTAGCATGTATTTAGTCCTGTGCATGCATAGAAAAAGCAAATTTAAACACAGTTATAAAAAATTAATAATTTCAATTTTTGCATATAAAAATTTACAAACAATAATACAACTTAAGAATTCTGAAAAAAAAAAAAAAAAAAAAAAAAAGAATTTTCTTAAAGATCTGTTGAGTATTCTGGTCAGTATGAAAATTTAACACACAATATAGATTATATAATTTCATAAAACACTAAAAATCTCATGAAATACTTATACAAGAAAAGTAAAGAGAACTAACTGTAAGTAAAAAAAAAAATACATATATATATTAAAAATATATAAAGTTCACCTGTATCTGAGACACTTTAAGAGCAACATAAAAATTAACTAGTTTTATTTAACAAATGCCATTTGATCTTCAGGTCATGAGGCTTCGAGCTCTCCAATAATTTTGAGCAATGGAGCTGCTAGACAATAATGCAGAGCATTCGTCCATATGCACAACAATCATACCTTGTCCACTTGAACACAAAAGACACACTGGTGAATTCACAGTGTTAAAACGGTGAAGGTGGGCACAGAGTACATTGTGCCTAGTCAAGAGTCTGAAAATGGCAGACGCAACAGGACGAGGGGAATCTGGAATGCAGTGGGAACCAGACTCAGTAAGGACACTCCAGGGTTTAGTTTGTGAAATCTGAACAGACACCACTCGGAAGGAATGTATAAAGACCTTCTTTATTTCACGTCTTGCAGAATGAAAAGGAAAAATTTCTGCCAAATTTTTGAATGATATTGCACCCTATCTTTGCCAAAGGATGACAATCAATTATGTAATTTTTCGCTAACTTCGACACCGCAGTCTGAGGTTACTCATTGGAAAGACACTTTATGATGCATTAACTGTTAATTGAAACTTAATAAAGCTATACTGAACCAAACTTGTCATTTTCAAAACTAAGAGTGTTTCCATAATTTATATAGTATATAATTTATTTCAACAATATTGAATTTTTTTTTTCAATATTTTTTATGTTGTTATGGTGGCTAAACCAGTAATTGATACCAAGAAAAAATTTTGGCACCAGCAATTGACATTTATGAAATGAGTAGGAAAACCAACTTAAGATTATGTTATTGTTTAAAGATAATCTTATTTTGGAATAAGGATGAATATACATATTTTTAGAATGCAAGAAACCTCACAATTTGTAGCATGCTCTACCACTGAGCTGATCTGGGATGATTCCCAGATGAAATTTCTCGCAGAGAGAGAGAAATTTCATTTGGGAATTGTCTCGAAGGGGGGGAGTAGCTCAATACTGATCAACATTAACACTCCAAACATCCTAATTTGAAAGGATAAATATATTTTTTAAATATGATATTTTACCAATGCTATTATTTTGCAAAATTAAAGAAAAATATCAGATAAAATAGTACAGTTATAGAATAATAAAAATTAAACAGTTTGAGAAGGATATTATCAAATTGTTGAATGACACAATAAAACAAAAACTAAAGTAATTCATAAAGTTCTTAAAACAAGATAAACTTTTTAAAAAGTATTTTAAATTTTCTTTCTTTTTTTTGGTTACTAAGATTTGGTTACAATTGACTGTTAAGAAAAACTGCAATTATAAAACATATTCATACCCACACTTTTAAAGCAACAAAACAAAAGTAAATATTTCAGTGTTAAGCACTTCAGTAGGCAATAATAGAGTTACAGACTGTTGCAAAACTTACTTCTAGTGATACAGAAGAACAGCGGTTTAAAGGCTCTGCATCCCTGCTGATACAAGGAGCAGGCATAGACTGTGAAAAGCCATAACCAGCCCATAAACTTGATGGTACTTGGGTTGATTCTATTGGACGATGAATAGCTGAATAAAACAGAATAAAACATAAATTATGTATGGTTACTATAAAAAAGAAAAATTGTAACATTGTATAAAGTATGCTTCAGACTTTACTGCTTAAAAATATCAACTATGTTTATATATACAGTATGAAATTCATTTTGGGGAGAGGGGATATGTTAAAAAATTCAAATAACTGCTTCTATATCAGTGCATGTGTATTTATTTATTTAAAGAAACGATTCAATATTCAAAAGATTTTTATAGTTGAAGGAAGAACTAATATTTAACTTATTTCAAGTAAATTAGTCATGGATAATTTAGTGTATCTCAGAAATAATAGACAACTGTGTGTACTGAGGCAAACCTACACGAGGGGTATCTGCCTATAGGGGGTTCGTTAGGTTTGTGGATTAAGGCTCATTTACTGCACTAAGGTTCCAGACCTATAGAGGGAATGCCCGCTATGGAGGACTTTCTAAGGGATCCTAGCCTGTATTTACCTGCCTATGAGGGGGAGGACTTTTTAATGTGTCCAAACATGCATTTGTTATGGTTAATCTGATTAATCAGTTACCATTAAAAATAACCAGGCTGGATAAAGTGAATTTTTTAATAGAATTTATTATATTTACTGATTAAACTATTAATAATTATCTATGAATAAACTATTAATAATTACCTATGAAGTTTGGTCAATGTAATAACTTTCATCGATATTTGTGGAAGTGGTATGAAAATGTATGAGTCCAAGATTAAAAAAAATTACCTTTCATTAATAGATATGATGTTATACAGAGTGGTTATAATTAAACTTCCCCTATAAACAGGAATTTACAGCTAAGATGGATGAATGGATTGTAATCGAATTTGGTATATAAACTATACATGAGATGTGCTCAAGGAATTTTGAAAACAAATTTTAGTACAAAAAATGTTCACTGGGAAATTCAACAATGGAAAGGAAATTTAACAATGGAAATTGCTAATTTGAAATGTACAAATAAATTCAATACTTTTTGCACATTTATTAACTAATTTGGGTCATCTTTTGAACAGAATTCACCATGCAAAATGACATCTAGTTGACATTTTTTGAACAAAGCTTTTTGAAATTTTTTCTTCAGATAATCTCACGTACAGTCCATATGCTAAATTTGGTGGCAACTGGCTCACCTGTGTCAGCTTCAGAATGCTGTTTATAGGGGAAGTTTAATTATAACCACCCTGTATATTATAAAAGCGGCTTGTGAGTTATGCGTTATTGTATGCCATGTAGCTCGAGTTTTCAACTGAATTTTAGTTTGGGAAATGTTGTGTATGAGAATTGCAGTTTCTGTGGAAGACATTTTCTTCGATTGATTGTTATAAATTGCATTACTGTTTGAGAATTTCTGTGAATTGTACATTCAAGATTGTTGGACGAGTTTCAAGAAAAATAAAATTAGCATTTCGAACTGACAGGTCATTTGGTTTCTGGAACTTTCACGTCAGTATGATACAAACTCAACTCATTACTTCAGCAGAGTTTGTGCAACAATAATTTCTCATTTAAACAATGTAGCTGCTTGCCTTTTTTTATACGAAACTAACCGCCTCCGGCAACAAGCTGGTCCACTGATGGCCACTTCATGACCAAAATGTGCAACCTGCTTCACGACCATGGGGCACTATATAATGTTGCGCTTGAAATAAGGTATGCATTGCTTTGAAAAATAAATTAGATTTCATCATGTGCACAAACATTTAATGCTTATTTCATCATTAAATTAAAAGAAAAGAAACATCAACTAGTTTCTCAACTTTACATGAAAAACAGTATTTTTACATTATGAAGCATTTAATTTGTAATTGTGAACAACCAAACAAAGTTACCTTGATGTGCAGATAATCTTTTCTCAAATATTTCATATGGACTGATGTCCTGTTTTTTCAATGCTGACTCCAGACACACATGATTATCAACACTTGAAAATGCTTGCCTTATAGAATCTGGCCTTTCACAGTTAGGTTCAATGGATTCCTTTATCACAGCTAAAAGCAATGAATTATAAATAAATAAACTATTGTATACAAACTAAATGCATTTATCTGAAACGCAAGGTTTATTTGCTTTCAAATATATATTATACATTCAGAAAAGCTGACAGATTTGTTGTCTAAAATATATCAAATAAATATGAGGTATGAAGGGCTATGAGAACAGGGCAAATATATTATCTTTATTCATTCCTATCTCCAGTCATGTAGGAATAGGTTTTATTTCATTATCAATAAGTATGTACAATGATGTACAATGACAATGAGAACACTTCTAAAAACACATATTCAACATGTGTGCATTGGATTGTTCCCTCTCCTTAAAAGGTCACAAACCTGATGATTATTTGCTATCTTAAACTTATCAATTCATTTCAAGGGAGTTTACATTATTTTCAGAAGTTTGAAAAATAAACACAGTACACTCCCTTTAATTAACATGACCATTTATTTTTCCCTAGTAAACGGGACATCTACTACTTTTTTGGCAATAATGTGTTTCTTTTCTTCCTCAAAACAGGACATCAACTGCTTTTAAGATAATAGTTAATTTCAGGTCTGGGTATCTTTTAATTGTTAAGAAAACACGCAAAAAAAAAAAGCTTGTGTTAAGGTTAATTTCAAAATAAAATGGAAAAAAAAAAAAAACCTTTGCTAAAACACACATACACTATAAAAAATAGTGCAAGACATACGTTTCGGGTGGTACAAGGGGTAGGCCCTTCTTTGACTTCAAAAACATTATCCAACAGGAGGCGGGAAGGTAGGAAAGTGAGAAATGTAAACAAAAGGACAAACAGAAAAAAGGAAATTTTCAAATTGTCATTCGGAAGGAAAAACATTCTTAGAAAACCAGAGTGAAAAGGGAAAATAAAGTGGAGATCGGGGGGAAGCAAATGAGGAACATGACTAAAAAAAGAAATTAAAATTAAATAAAGTGAAATAGTTGACAAAAAAGGAACATTAACAGAACAACAACAAAAACAATACATCCCTCCCATCATTTCCTTTGCGTATCGAGAGGATAGGGGGGGAGGTTAGGTTATTTTTCACAGACACTGCCCTTGGATGATTTTAGATTTTTAGCGGCCTTTATAGAAATCGTTACTTGGGGTTGCTTTCTTTCTAAACACGGGACATTGCAGGGGACATTTTCTAAAAACAGGACATTACAGTGTCCCAAAGCTGTGCTTCGGGATAACGGGTCAAGCCACCTAAAAATGGGACTGTTCCGTTCAAATTGGGACGTATGGTCACATTACCTTTAATCCACAACCCCATTTCCTGCAAATTCCTATAATCCACCATACATTTTAGATGTAAATGAATAATTTTATATACCAATTTTTCTTCATAGAGTGAAACACTGATAAAAGTTTTCAATTTGTTGAAAGAGAAATGATTAGAATAAGAAGTTTCCTGTAATACTATCAGCTAACTTATAATCATAATTTAATTTTTTGTTGAAAATCCAATTATATGATATTGAATACATGGCAAAGCATGGAATTCTTTTATATTCAGTACGATTTTGAATCTTTATAGAAAAATATCTGTTATGTGCAGAAACAAGCTTGTCTCTTCAAGATTTCTAAGTAAGATGTTAGATCAAAAGGGAAAGGAAATTTTAAATGTGCAAGTGTAATAATTCTGAACAGCAGTCTTTTAAAGTGAAGGAAAAAAGATATTAATCATTTTTATCCAATTTAATTACAAAATAACTTTATAATATCCAAGTTATATTTCATTCGTGACACTATATGCATAGTATATACCAGGGATGGGCAAACTTTTTCGGTTGCGGGCCAAAAATCGAAAAGAAAAAGTTTGGTGGGCCAAGATAAATTTTTGTAAAATTTCAAGAACAATATACAAGTATTACAATTTAAATATGTTAATGGTTAATGAGATGAATGAAATTGAGATTTCATTTTTAAAAGTTCCTTATATTAAGGTTCGAAGTGAGATGCACTGATTCTAAGGAACGAGGCTAAATGCTCATCTGTCAATCTATTTCTGAAAGAATTCTCTCTAAGGTTCATAGTTGAAAACACTTGTTCTCATATATAAGATGAAGCAAACATAGCACTGATTTTCTGGGCGTGAGATATTAAATTTGGGAAACTTACTTCCGATAATGATTTGCAAAACTCTGGCATATTTAGAAACAAATGCTTGAGAGGATTGTTAGATTGCAACTCAATTAATTCAAGCTGCAAATCTGACCTCACTGCTTCATAATTCACGTTGAAAGGCATGGTAAAAATATCCAATTTTGTTTGAAATGGCACTGAAATCTTGAAATCTGCGTTCGAACTCAAAATGCACTTTTTTCACGCCATCTTCTTAATTCTTAATATGGATATATAATATATAAAGATATATATTCTTTCAATTTCCATCGGACCGGCTAATTAAAGTTCCCCCCACGGGCCGGATAAAACCTTCCGGCGGGCCGTAGTTTGCCCATCCCTGGTGTATACTGTTAATCACACTTTTTAGTGTGATTAAGTTAGTGTGATTAAGCTGTGTGATTAAGTTAGTGTGATTAATTTAGTGTGATTAAGCATTCATCATTTGGATGTTAACAAAGAAATGAACTATAATTTGCATAATTCTATAATCTGCACAACCCTAGGTCCCAATCTGTGTAGTTTAGAGGGAGTGTACTGTAAATAAATAATAGATATATTTCATCCAAAATGTCAGTTTTCAGGCTTTATTTACGCATGAAAACTAACTGCTAAGGATAATATTTAAAGAAATTAATATTTTGAAAATGATTATTAAATTAAAAGTTCTTAATTTTTAAACACTGACAAATAAAAAGAGAACTTTTTAAGGAAATAAACTTGGAAACAGATAATTTTTAAGAGATTTGTCTGATAGGGTTAGGAGAGGGGAAATGGGGGTATATTGAAAAATACCTTTTTCACCATAAAAATTTAGGTGTTTCGTTTTTTTTTCCCCTATGGAGATGTATTTTAAGAACAAAACAAGTATTTCTAATGAAGTTTTAGGATATTTCAATAACATTAATGAGTGGAAAACTTTTTGTTTCTACTCTAAACCTACTGCCTGTGAACAAGTGATACTGACAAACTTTCTTCTAGATTCCTTAATTCCATAAAGCATTCATATTTTGATACATATTAGTAGAGAGACTTCAAGAGAACTAGATCATATATGTAAGAATAAATTGTAATTTCTACTTTTATTTTTATTTTTTTCAGAGGTGGGGTAAAACAGTATAAAAATCGACATATCTTTTTTTTGGAGGGGGGGGGGGATGGAACCCTTTTAATTTACCCACAAGTATTTGCATATAAAAATGAGTTAAAGGAAAGAAAGAAATAAGAAATTTATAAATCGAATTTGAAATCTTTGCAGTTGCAAAAACGTACATTAGAGAAATTATTAAATTTATCTTAGGTCCATAGCTAGACATAAAAATTTTCAAGGGAACTTATCCACGAATACGTAATTTTTTCCCTATCTTATGTTTACTCATTTCAGGGGTGGCTGCAGCCCCATCAGCCATTCTCTGCCTATGCCCTTGAGTGGAACCAAGTAACATTTGCCACATATTGAGTTAACTGAATTTTATAATTGTGGTCATAATTTCTTTAGCTAAATATTTTGGGAAATAATCCATTTCTATGCATCTTTTCTTACAGTATATTAAAAATACATTAAATTGAGTTCTTTTTATTTCATGATTTTTATTAAAATATAGAGGTAACTTAGTACTACCCTCATTTTGGGTATCAATACTTGAACAATTAAAAATGACACTGTAGAGATGCATTTTGATAACATTAAAAAAATAATACTATATTTTCAATCTTCACAAGTCAAATGTATGTAACATACATCAATAGTTTAATTAATATCAATTTAACTGCTTGATTTTAAGACCTTTTTTAAAAAATGCATGATTTTCCCACCAATTCCCCCCATCTGAACACAATTTATAAGTACTGTTTAGGAGACTTTTTAAAAACTTAATGAAAAACTTTAAAAAGCCTTATCACTTGTTTAATACTTTAAAACCAATATAAATCTTAAAATTATCAAAAACAGAAATAAATTACCTTCAGTATTTTTGCTTGTAACTGCTTGCACCCACTTGTTAAATGCAGAAGAAGACTGAAAAGAGTTGTCAGTTGGTGAAGAATTGTGGTAACCTAAAAAATAAAATCCAGCAAATATAAATTAAAAAAAAGAATGTAGACGGAAATCAATATTACAATCCTTAATCAAACATGTATATATACAGGGTGTCCCAAAAGGGTGGTAAAGGGCTTTAATTTTTTTTCTATTATAGATAAGTCACCAGTGTAAATTGAAAAAATGTTCAAAATAAGGTTGGAAATAAGACGCCATTAAGAAAACATTCCTCTCATTCATTTACAGAATGTTACACTTTTTTAATTTGTATACAACCCCTGTCCAAAAACATTCTATATTAGTAACATGTGCCTCATACACTATAGAGGTGATGTACCAAATGTGAGCCTTTCATTGTACAATGTCACAGAGATATCTTTAAAGAAAGATGATCAGGGACTATACTTGAAATGTAAACAATGTTTTCGAATGTAAACATTTGTTACTAGAGTGGGAAAAAAAGATTTTCTTTTGTAATTTGTGTACGACCCCTGAAATGCAATCATTTGACATGATTTTTTGCTTTCGAGAGCCACGAAAAAAGTGGTTTAAGTCAGCTTTATATTTATCTTCATATCTTTGACACTTTTTAAGGTGTAATTGCTAACAGCAATACTAACAATTTTTCCTTAACCAAAGATAAAATAAGTCAGCAAGATCTTTGTAACATTAACACAGAAATACAAAGTTATGTATCATAATAATTACCCTAGAGCAGTGGTTCCCAACATTTAACTGTTGTGCCCCCCCCCCCCAACAAAAGCTAACTTACACTGGTGCCCTCCCCCCTCACATCAAAGACTACATTAAGTTTTTTTTTAAATTTTTCAAAAATGGACATTTAGTCGTCTGTTTTACAAAATAAAGTTATCAGTAAAGTTTGAATAAACATTTTAAGCTTAAATGGGTATGTTTTTGAGTAAAAATAAGATTTTTTAGAACATAAATTATCACTTCCTCTATGCTTTTTTTCTCAAGTCCCCCCCTGAAAGGAGGGCACCATACCAGTTGGGAAACACTGTCCTAGAGAAGTTTTACTAACTGAAGTTTACATCTAATTGATGAAATTAATGAAATCAAATCACAAGGAACTATTGAAAAAAAAAAAAAAAAAAAAAAAGGTGTTATAACATTATTTTTTCACCTTTCAAATTATGCTGATAAAAAGGTTTTATTACTATTACAATTATAATAAAAATTATTATTATTACTTGTAAAAGAGGGGGGGTTAAAAGACCTGTTTCAGAAGAATAGGTTTCAATGTTTCATTTGATGTACACTAAAAAAATAATAATTTAGCATTCAAAAGCTTAGCACAGACCAAATTACTAAATACGAAATTTTGTTCAAATTCTCTTTGTAACCATGAAATTTATTATAATTTCTACTTCAGATATCAAATAGCTGGATCAGTACATTAATAACTGCACAAAAGTTGATGAATCTTGTTAAGTTCCTTAAAGACAATGAAATATCTTTTAGACAGTAAATTCTTTCTAAAATGACAGGACAAGAACAATAAATATGATTAAATTTAATACTAATGACCCATCAACAACATGTAACATTTTTATTCAAAAATAACAAGCAAAATGCACTACTAGACATTTGATAAATAAAATACATAAGGAGAAATGTACAGTTTTGAGAAAACAACACCTGATTCTCCAGTTTAGCAGAAAAATATGATGTTAAAAGAAAAAATACAATTCTTACCATTAAGTTTGGATGGTGAGGATTTTTTGCAGTGTAAAACATCCCCTAAATGTAAAATTTTCATATATTAAAGTTTAGAAAAGAATACACACAAAAAGTAAGTAGGATATGTCAAAATTAGCACAATTCATCACTACTTTGCACAATCCATCACTACTTTTCATCACTACAGCTCAATACTTTGCTGTAGTTTGTTAATAAAAAAAACAGTTTCGCCATAGTGTGATTATAAACAGGGTGTCATTAGATTTAAGAATGGTCACTTTTTAAAACATTCTAGTAGCTTTTTGAAAATATTTTGGGACGATGAAAATACAACTTCTTGCTGTTAAAAACCCAGTAGTTTTGCATTTTTATAACACCCACACAACAAAAATATAATGGGTCACAGCTAATTAAATGACACATCAAATAAAAGAAACACAATTTGAATATTCAAACATAGAATACAAAGCTGCAAAAGATGACACTCATTTTAGAACCATTTCAAAGAAATAATTCACAAAATTTTGTACGTCAAAGGAGGGAGAAAAACTGAACATTAAAACCTCTAAAGAGAATTAAAGTACTATATGTGAAACATACTAACCTTCATTTTTTACATAAGTCTTTATGCTGGGAGTAGGAACATAGTTAGAAACTGGTGGGCATAAAGCTGCATTGTATTGCACAAAAGGATGAATGAAATTACTTTCAGTATTTTGAAAAGCAGCTCTCATATTAAGAGCATTGATTAAATTTTCTAACTGAGGACTACTTAATGAAACACCAGTTTCACAGGATGCTAAACAAGAAAAGAAAAGAAAAAATGAATACAATGATTTTAAAAGGAGGTTCAAATTTTGATATCAAAATTGAAAATATACTACTAATAAGTCACAAGAAAGGAATTAACTAATAAAAACCATGCATAAAATTATGCGTAAGATAGTAAGATAAAAATATTCTAAAAATACAGAGATAAAACAAAAATACATCTAATACTATAGCATTATTGTCAGTCCACCATTTAAATTTAGTGTTTTCCAATCTTTTACGCCTGTGCACCAGCAAAAATAGAAAACTGCAGAAAAGAATTTGGCAAAATTAAAAAACAATCATAATTTAGTAAACAGGCAGGGGGAGGCTGGTCACCATGTCTGATTCAGTAGCCAACGTAAGCAATGAGTGTTTTTCACTGCATCGCAGGAGAAATGAAATATAGCAACCATGAGAATGGTTGAATGATTTGACACATCACAGCCAATTTACCAGGTAACTGATGCTGAAGTTTGCTTTCTTGAATAATGGAATGCTGGAATGTTGTTTATTTTTAAGAAGTAAACATTAGGTAATTTCTAGATTAAGTTGCATTGAATTGTAATCTATTCAGTTTTATCGTAAGTTGTGTTGCTTATGAATCATCGTTGGAATGAATATAGGTGGAAAATTGAAAATGCATATTGTGAAGAACATTTAACAATGCCAACGTTGGGCCTAAGCGTTTATGCTTATTTGAACGATTTTTGATGGATTTATTTTGTGAGAAAGACAAGTGTTTGGTAAATAAAAGTTGTATGCCAAGGCTATAAATAAGGATAAAATAGAAAATTTGAGGTAAGCGCTTATGTTTATTTAAATATTTATAGGTTGTTTTAATTTTGAGAGCAGGCCAGCAGTAGGGGGGGGATGCCAGTGATCGTCACCGGCTGAAGAATGTTATATCCCTGGCTAGAGAAATATTAATTGATCCCTACCAGGAATACTATTTCTCCCCTGCTGAAGATATGTTAAATTGGTGATTAAAGATTTAAAATTTAAATCAAGATGTCAAAATTAAGGTAGTATGTTTTTGTTTGTTACTATACTCAAAGACGGCTGCCTTAAAAATCTCTTTTCTAAGCTCAAAACCCTCAAGGGAGGCTTCCAATACAGGTACATAGCATGCAGCTTGTGTATCTGTGATTCCATAGAACAAACAATCTATGACTTTTGTTTGAAAATAAATCAGTTCCCAGACGTGTTGGCGACTGCACTTGTCATGTAATATTATGTGAGTGAAGCAATTACACCTTTCCTCCTTTTCTTTCCAAGTATCCCCCCCCCCCCTTGAGAATGTTTTCTTTCAAATGGATGGCACTAAAAAATTTACTGTTATTATTCAGTAACTGCTAGAGCATTAGAGTATGGAGTTAATAAAAATGGCCTCCAAAATAAATTATTATTCAATGACCAAAAAACATTTTGCTGTTTAATGGTGTTAATTTTATTTATTTAGGAAAGTTATCATAAAAAGTTATAACTATACAAAATGCTTTGACACTTAAATTGAAGATTTTACAAAAAGTGGATTCAATCTATTTGTGCAAAGAATGGCTCATACTTTAAATTTACAGCTGGACCTCTTAGGATAAATGAAAATATACACATAGTCACAACCGAAGAATCAGTAATTTTACAAAGAAATAAAGATAAAATTTTAATGATATTTACAAACTAATAAAAATAACTAATAATTAGAAACTAATTAACTATTATAAATTTAACTTTTTTCACTATTTGTTTAAGTAATCTGGAATATAAATTCTATAACAATACAATGCCCTGGGAACCAAAATTAATCCTAAATATTAAAATATTCCATGCATTGCTAGAATTTTATATTTTGTGAAGCTTTGAAAACTGGAAATGTATTTTAAAGAGCTTTTATGGTCAGAAATCTGATATCTCATAATACACTTTTAATGAAGAATATGTTATTTACAAAGAAGTTTATTGTTGAGGAATGTAGTGCTATTTTTAATAAAATAGTTTTTAAAATACATCTTATTCTTCCAGATGCTGTAAGACTTAATTTCATTTTATAGAGCACCAAATGCATGGCTTTAACTTTAATGCTGAGTGAGAATCAGCAAACAAATTCTTTATTGCTTAACCTAAGAAAGAAACAATATAAAGGGGCTTTAAATCAAACCTAATATTTATATTGGCATTATTATATTATTAATCAACCTAATATAATAAAATTATAATAAAACACTTACATACAAGAAAGGCAAACAGATTCAAATGCTTACTTAAGTTTTTCACTATCTGAGAATGTGGAATTTCTCCAATAGTGTATTGAAAGGAGAAAGCCTTGTTGATATCATTTATGTCTGGCTGAAACTTGATTGCAGGTAAATTCAGCAATCTTTGTCGGTATTGTAACATTTGTTTGGAAAATTTCTCAGGTCCTTTAACAGTAATACCCTGCAATATTATTCACTAAATAAATAATGATACAATATAAAGTAGAACATTGGCACTTTTTTCTGCTTACTTTTAAAAAATAAACAAGTTCTTTAATTTTTAAAAATCTGCTGTTCATTAAAAATTATTTTTAACCTTTGTCATAAAAAGGTATTACAAAGAAAATTTGCTACTCAGAACTTTCACTACTTGATGTTTTTACAAAATATTATGGGGGATATTAATTGATTCTAAAATATCTTAAATGTAAGATGTACATATATTTTATGATTGATAATGTGCCTTCCACTAAAAAACTAGTAAGACAAAAAAAAAGTATACTTTATCAGCAATCTGCTATTTGAACTATACCATTCAAATGTATAAATTAAAATTACACTAATATCTCAAATAGCACAAAATATAAAATATCCCGTCATAACTAATATTATAATAAATGTCTGTAAGAGCCTTTTGTGTTTCAAATCAATTTAAATAAGAAAAATACATGCACATACCTTAATGTATCTTGGTTTTGGTCGAGTATAAACAGCAATATTACAATCAAGAAGAAAATCTGTATAATCTATAAAAGTATTATATATACTTATTAAAACAATTATATCTCACAAAGTTATAAATTAAATTTTCAAATGAATTGATTTATAAAAAAAGAGGAAAGCACATATAATAATGTTTATACCAAAGCTGATTGCTTTTCCTGCTATTAAATAACAGTATAATCCACAAAATACAATCAAACCTTTGTATAACGATAAACATGTCTATAGTGATATTTTCTTTGGTCCTGAATGAACACTATTTATTCAATGGATTTTGAACATGTGTACAGTAATATTCAGTTGTTACAAATGCCTGCCTATCCATCCGTCTATAATGATAATTTAACTTCTACAAAAAATTTTGTAGTATGTCTAATTTTTTTTTTTTTTTTTTTAAACACTACCTACTACCCATGATTGAGAAATGTTTGATAATAAAGGACTGCAGAATCCAAGTAAAAAAAGTCTGTATACCCTTTCAGTCATATAGCTATCACCTTGTTCCACAAAGTTTGATTATGATGGTCTAATGCCTTTAATCTGTGATGGCAATGCATAAAACTGACATGTGATTTTTTTTTTTTTTTTTTTTTGTAATGATATAAAATTTGTAGATGCACCTTTTATGTATACTGTAAGTAAGTGTTACAAATTTTCATTTTATCGAATTATGAAAGAAAGTGCTATATTGTATACCCTAAATTAAAAGAAGGTAATTAATATGTTACTGAAATGTATTAAATACATATGCCACTTCTAAAAAATAAAATCATCATCCAACTTTTTCAACATACAAGACTTGCCTATTGATGAATAGCGCTCATCTACATTCTAAGTTTATTTTATCTTTATTTTTATAACTAGAAAGAACCTTTAATGCACAAATTGAGTGCAAAAACTCAACCTACCTACACCAATAATTTTTTTTACATACCTATAGTTTGCTCATGCTCCACTGTAGTAATATTATGACTTATCAAAGTAAACCCCCCCCCTTTTTTTTTTCAAAAGCAAAACAGGTACAACTTATGTTGGGCGGTACAGTCAATATTCAAAGAAAAAAAAAATAACCCCAAAACATGTGTTTAGTATTAATTAGAGTACAGATGATAAAAATAAAATAATTATTAAAAACATATACTGCACTTTAAACAAGAATTTAGAAAAAAAATAAATAAAAACCCTTATAATTTAGTGATAGTATAGTAACCTTTGTAATTTAAATTAAGTGGTTTAATTAACCTAAGTAATTTAAATTATGGTGGCATGATCTTTCACTGAAGATAGAATTCAGCACTTAGTAAGAAAACCCCGATGAATTAAATAGTTAAAACTTTTAAAAGAAATAACAATAAAAAAATCATCTTTTGACAAAGGTTTCCTACTTCAACCAATTTTTAGTTCCTTTTTGCAAAAATGCTTTATATTTATTCAATATATGTAGTAGTCACACATACCATTATTTGTTTCCCTTGTTTCACTAACATCAAAAGTAACTGATGCTGGTAAATAACTCTAAAAAGATAATTCAAATAAAATAAAAGTTAACGCATCATCAGCAAAAGAAAAAAAGGTCTAAAGCACACACATATACATTAAATAAATAAGTAAATAGTGTATCAAATATTTATTCCATAACTGTACAATTTTAAATATTCAGATGGGAATTTTTTTTATCATACGACTATATACATAATAGAACAATAAACATTAACTTTTTCTTTTCTCAAAGCAAGGCTTACTCGTACTTTTGTAAAAGCTCATTTGCAACTCAAAAATTAAAATAACCATAATGAAAAAAAGTAATCCTCATCAGTATTTTATGACCTTTTGAATGCTTTTGTTTGAATATTACAAAAGCAAGACATACCCCACCAATTATAAACACCCATTACAAAAAATACCCCACCAAAAATAAACAAATGTTTCTTTGCTTTTATGGGCTGAAATTTGGTGATATATCATTAACTACCAAATTCAGTTATCGTTCAGTAAGATTTTGAATAGAATTTCCAAAAGCTGTAATTCCATATCATTTTGTAAAAAAAAGGTTAAAAGAGCTAAAAATGCTATGCATTTTCTTTTTAATGCAAAGTATGCTATTATAAAAGTCCATTGATATATATACTTATTTTATTGTGCTTGAATTGGTAAAATGCCTCTAAACTGCCTTAGACCCTAATGTATTGGAATGATTTTGTGTGATCATGTAAAAGAACTATAAATGCTGCATGCACTCTTCTAATGAAGAACCTTATTTTATAAATCTTAACAACATAAATCAATTTTGCTTTATTCGTAAAAGATTGACACTTCTGAAATACACTTTAAACAGACTGCTTATACAGTGCAATGAAATGAACTATTCCTGCTATACAATCCACTTTCAGTAGGCTAAATTGTACAATGGATGATGATAGCATACATAAATTTTACTTTAATGAATACCATAAATATGTAATAATTCATGAATACATATTATGGCATTAACAACTTGAGCAGAAAGACAAATCGAATCATTAAAACTTATCAATTTTGTTGGTGCTAACAAAATTAGATTTCCTAGCTAATGAATAAAATGTTTACTGTAGTTATAGGTAAAATATTATGCATAATTGAGCAGATGTAAATGCTGATGCGTGCTTCTTTGACAAGTTTTGAGTTCTCACTGGAATCACCACTTATTACAATAACAACAAATAAACTTGGGTGGTCACAAAACAACTTTTACTACCGAAAGAAAAAGAAAGTAAAAAAAAGTCATTTGTTCATACACAATTTTGACCAGAAGAAACCAAAATCTTAATTTAATAGCATGTTATCCACAATTTTTAATTTAAACATCTCTGATAGGATGAGAAAATATATGGTGTAAGAGAAACAACCTGGAAATAAAAATTCAACAGGCAAATTCTAAAACAGAAACAATTTAAGAATGAAAATCTATTTTGTTTCTTGAGTATGTGTCTGCAGAAAAATTATCAAATGAAACACAATAAAATCAACAGAAGTGAAACGTATAAACATAGTTTTTTTTTTTTTTTTTTCAATGGCATGCATTAATACATTAAAAAGCTAATCGCAATTATAATTAGAAATTTGTGACATTATATTAAAAAAAATAATTAAGAATGAAAAACATTTTATACCATAATTTCTTGCCAAGCCATATAAACACAATCCAAATTTCCAATTATATTTACATGACGTCGTTCACACAGTTCAGAATTCATATTTGGAAACAAAATTTTAGTTCCTGTTCTGCTAGCAATGGCTTGAATATTACTCCCTTTTGGACCCTTCACAAAATGGTGATGCTGTGGCATTATATCCATGACAACTCTAACAGGTGGCAGATCACTCTACATTAAAAAATAGCAATAAATAAATATCATATTTATGAAACATCTGCAATAGATCTTCAGCACAAAGATTTAAGGAAGTTACAGACAACATTTGATAGTAAAGATGAACTGCTGGCATAATATAGGTTAATGCAGCAAAATAATGTACAAAATTCAATTTAAAAATTGAAATTAAGGAATCACGTTAACTTATCAAGTGAGACACTGCTGAATAGGTGCATCAAGTACAAATTTTAGATACAACCATTATGTAAATTAAAAGTTTCATCTAACAAAAAAAATTACTTTTCTAAGTGTCTTACTGAATGTTAAGATATTTCTACTTCAGAATTCCCTACAACATTTAAACTAAAAAAAGAAAAAGCTAAAGAATTACAAAACCAATTACTTACTCCACGTTTCTGACTTAGTAGTTCTATTAGAGTCAATATCTGTTGTCTAACTGAAGGAAATAATCCTTGACTGCACCGAATAACGACTGACATAACATCTTTTTGCTGAAGAAAATGGACATCTAGTCCTAGCTGCTCTTCTATCTGCTTCCACAGCGGTAATGACTTATTTATAATTAAGCTGCTAGATGCATCAATATCAAATATGATTTGAAAAGGCAACAGAGTCTGAAATTATACCAATTAAATTAAAATACCAATTCGAAAAACAAAGCTGCTTTTTAATGAGCTAAACACTAATTGGAGGCATTTAAGATAGCGGCACAAATACATATAAAAAATCACACAAAAACTTTAAAAAATTTGGGTTAATAATTTAATTACAAGTTGCTTTGTACAAATATCTTGCATATTTTTTATGTTGAAGATTTGAAAATTAGAATGTCCCTTCATATGTTATATTATGCATCCTTAAGCTGTGTTTCAAATATAACTTCTGAAACTCTAATGGAGCTAAAACCTCTATTGGCACAAGAAAATTAATGTCTTTTTCACCTTAAAAGATTTTGAAATATCTTGCCTTTTATGGCATTCGCGGTTTGCAGCTCAAGCAATTGTACTTGAGATTATCGCCTAATCATTTTCCAGATGGCAGGCACAAGTTTGAAGCTTCCTGACAAAAATGAAATAAGATAAAATGTATTTTGATGAATGCACAGTGCTACTTTATGAAAATAAATGATTTATTTTCTCTTAATTATGTATATCTTATATAGGATTGTTTCTCAAAACATTTACATTTTGGTCTTTCATAGCTTTACAACTGAATTTTGAATATTCTTTTTGGCTGAGGTAGGGGTTAGAAAGAATAAAATTTTTACTATGCAATAATTAATACAAATTACGCATTGATATTTTTTAGATTATATACTCAAGTTTTTTCAAGAAGTATAAATGGATACTTTACTAATGAAAATTTTATTTAATTATTGGGAAGTAAAATTTTATTTAATTATGGAAAAATATTAATCATAATAAAGTTCGATTAAGAAGAGTCCAATAGAAGGCACCAAATCACACTTTTGGAGAAATTTCCATGGAAACAATTAGTTATTTTAAAACCTTTAATAGCTTAATGTGAATGCTCTAATAACTAGAACACCGTTCAATCCGATTGCTCCGTGAATGATGGTAAATGTGAACTGCCTTTACATAGTACACCTATGAAAGTGCTGAAACATTCAGAAGAAAAACTTAATGATATTTCATAATATTTTTCTAGATCAGTGGTTTAAACTGAAGAACTTCTTGGGAGTATGTGAAAAGATTGTCTGTAATGACGGAAATCACAAAAATAGTTTAACGGAAAATACATGAATAAAGAGGTATAGTTTTAGATTACAAAGTAGTAGTGTGCACTGCATTTTTGATGACTAAATTAAGTATTTGTAGTAAATACTAATTGCATGTAAAATTTCACAATGATAAGAGCACAGTCTTGATATCTCTTCTTATAAGCTATGGGATACTATTAATTAAAAAAAAAAAAAAAGCATGTTTACCTTACATGATAGGGTAATGTCATCTTAATGAAAAAAGGGTAACTAATAAAAGAAAAAAAAAGAGGAAGAGGTAAAAGAAAAAGGCTAGAACAACTGTTATAAATGGATGATACAACAGCCAAAAGTTTTTTTTTTTCTTTAACTTGTTCTATTTAAGAAGCTAATATATATAAGTAAATTTACGATAGTAAGAGAATACTCACTAAGCTGCACTTCCTTTAAAAAATGCTTAATTAATAATAATTTTTGCTGCTACATATAACATCTTTCTATTTTAAAATAACTGTGAACTAATTTCATGCAATAATTTTTTTTTTGTGTGTGTGAAATATATATGAACATTATTGAGGAAAAGAGATAAGTAAAATTATATTTCTTGAAGAACAGATATTTTACAAGTACAAAACTTTTTAAATTATTTTTCTAGCCCCCCCCCCCCAAGTTGTTCCTTAAAACAAATAATATTTAGAATAGTTTAAGCCAAACTTCACAGACAACTGACTTTCTAACATTCACATATTTCGTTTAATCATAAATTATTCACCAATAATTTGAATAACATACACAGCATTATAAATCGCCATTAAAAATGTATGCATGCAAGAGTTTAAGAAAAAGTTTGTATTTTTTTACGCAAACTTTTAAACAACATAAAATTTGCATTTTCATACCAAGTACATATTTTTAATACATATAACATTCATTTACAAATTAAACTATTTACCCTAAGCATAATCCTAGCTTTTTCAACATTATATGGATCTCCAGCAATTGAAACCTGAAAGAAATTTCAAATTAAATTAAACAGAAGGCAATTGTATAGCCTTTTAGGTATGTACATAAAGCAATAAATTTTAATTAGCATAGAATTAAACAAATTATTTTAAACGAAAATTACAGAAGATCTCATACCTGGTTACTTTTAATACTCTCTGCCTTTAAATTCGTATCGGGAAAATGGATGTGGCAATTTGTGCTTTCCATGACTTGTTTTATCAAATATCCTTTTTTACCAATAAGAGATGGGTGTTCTTCATGAGTAATATCCATTTTCAAGACAACTCTATTGCACTGTAAGAATAATTTTTAAAAACATTACAATTTGGAAACAGTCAAAAGTTTGTGTGCTTTTAACCTTTTACAGACAGCATTGAGAACCAGGCATATTTTAAATTAGTTTTTTGCATATTTTGTCTTCTACTACGTTAGTTAAAGGATATTAGTCATTCAAAGGGGGAAATACAATTTTCACTAAGTTTCCAACTGGGAGCATGGGTCATTTCTGACAATAATTTACACTGGTTTCAAAAACTGAATATACTAATGTGTAGTATAATTAATAAGTGAAATATTAAGACTTAATAAAAGATTTATTTTTAAATTTCAGTAAAGATGTGAATTAAGTTTGAAGGAGGAGGGTGAAGACAGTTTTATGAAAAAGACCATATTCATGATTTTTTCCCCAGTTTTCCAATAATGATACAAATGCAACTTCTATTTCAAAAAATCGAGTCATCTTTTAACTTTATCTGCTAATTTTTTCAAGTCAGTATTGATAAATTTCATTTTTAAATAAATTTTTAATCTAGTGCTCCCAACAGTGCTTGGCACTACACTTAAAAATATGCGAGTCAGGCTGACTCACTATCAATAAAAGAAAGAGTCAATGTTTAGATAATTCGAGTCAATTGAAAAAAAGTTTTTAAAAAGAGGATTTTTGTAACTATAGCATTAAAAAATATGTAATTTTATTTATTTTTTCCTCAGGTAGCTAACGAACGATTTCACTCCTAAATATTAAGGTCAAAGCTAGTAAGAGGAGGTTTACATGTGCTTGTGCTTAGAAACATACATATTGTAAACTTGAATCCTGAAGATCCTTACTTCAAGCAAGCACTGTCACTGTGTATCCAACATACAGAATAGCTTTGCAAATTTACCAACCTGGGAAAGTCAAAATGTGTAAAAATATTGCCGGCGCAATACTTTTTATAACTTTCACTGCATACAACCTGTGAACGTTATTTTAGTTAAATGATGCACATTCTACTCGATAATGAGAGTTACAATGTGAAATGACGATTTTCATGAATTTTGTATTGATACAAATGGACCGAAATATTGCAGTTTCAAAAACTGAGAGTAAATTTTTTCAAAAAAATATATATTTACACAAAAAACACGAGTAAGCATGTGCCCTGGCTCCCAATTAAGAATAATGGCCTGTAAAAGGTTATGTGAGAAACTCTTTGTGTTCACTGCAGTGAAGAATGATAAAGTAAGGTAATGTCAGTCAATGGATCAAATAAAGTATTGACAGGACTTTAAGTTGATCTTTTCAAAGTAAATATGCATATTACAAGCAGATAAAAGATTACTGCACTTTCCAGAGTGTAAAGAGGAAACAACAATTTAATGCATTATTTCTTAAAACTAAATATTCAATAAAATATGATGACTGTTTAGTACGATTACTTTTTTTAAAACTTGCAAAAACAATATATTTAGCGAATCAAAAGTTATTATTATTACATAAAATTAACTCCATTGTGAAAAAAAAAGGAAAGAAAGAAGTGTGTTCTTTCCACCCGAAAATACTAAAAGAAATTGCATTAGGCACAGAAAATATTCAGGATGTGTCTTCATAACTTTCATCGTGCATTCTTTCAAAGCATAAACCTACTATAAGATGGCATGTCTGTAGACTTTTTAGTGTTAACAACAAAATCTCCACAAAAATGTTTACCCGACTTACAAAATTGTATTTTCGAAACAACAAACATATAGGCAGGTTTCATGACCACTGCCAACAGAAAATTACTAGAGTTACCAAATTATGAATAATAAAATGATTGACATCTGTTCATGGCTACAAGATCTAGATTCAGAACTAGTTCTAATAATGAACTGGAAAATAAAATACCTTCTGATAAACATACAGTAAAGCTGTATAACTAACACAGAATTAAAAACAGTTAATAATATGGGAAAAAATAGGAAGGAATATTCTCAAGTTTTAAAAAATAATTCTTTTGCAAACAAATATTTCGTTTGTTTTCATTTCAATGTTACATATTTTATTTTGTTCATCAATATAAAAATTAAATTGTATCATGTGCTTGTGCTTTTATTTTTATTTTTAAAGCTGTTTACATTGTTTTCATGAATTATTTGACTGCATTTATTTTATTAGAGTAAATTTAAACTTTTTCCTAGAACCTAAAATGTCCAAAATTACAAAATCTGTAGTATTTGGTTTGAAGCTAAGCCAATTTCCGGTCTTTTACTGATCACATAAAATTAAAAAATAGAATATTTCCTTTAGTAAAAAATTGCAGATCAAATGGCAAGAATTAAATGTAAGAATTGAGATATACAAATAAAAATGTAAAGATTGCATAACTCCACAAAATTACATTATTTCAGATAGAAATAGAAAGTAAACTTAGATGCCATTTTTTAAAATAAATACAGTGACCTGTTCATGATTAAGTTGGAATTTTCTAATTTTCTTGTATTACTTTGAACTTTGGAAACTTATAAAGACCTATTAAAACGGAAAAGTTCAGTTTTCTTGCAAAACTATAAACATTTTAATGCATACCTGAATTTCTAAATTTTGCAGAATCATTTCTCTTGCTGATTTGACTGCATCAGGGAAACCACATATTCTGATCATAGGATCTATAAAGAAGAAAAAAAATGATACATGCATTGACAGTTTAAAAAAAAATCAAGAGTCATAAATAAAATTGGAACAGGTTTGCTACCATAGCAATTCTATTTGTTTTAAAAAATATTTGTTAAACAAATGTTAGATAAAGATATATGTTAATAGTATATATAATTGTTTCCATTAATATTAATTTCATCACACTGGATACAATTACAGTGGTAAGAAAAAGTTACTTAATTTTGCAATGCATTTGATAATTAATGTTTTAATCTACATCCCAAGAAATTAGGGTTCTTGAACTTTTTCTTTTAGAGGTTAAATGCTGGTTTTATACACTGGCGAATAATGTAGGAGGCGATACCACTAATAACCCCTCAACAATAGCACCAGTCCCATTGTGGAAATCCCATATATGCCTATGCTTTCCATCCCATAAATCCCTTGGAAATCCCATATATGGGGGCCATAATCCCATATATCCCATATATCCCATATATGCCTACCAGAAATCCCATATATGCCCATATATGCCATAAATCCCCTATGTTGCTCTCTAGGGTATATCCAGCTTAATACACATTATAAACATAAATAAATAATTGTTCCTGTTTAATGTTGCACTTAGCAAGCCTGTGTTTTAGTTTTTATTAGACCTTCGTTTTGTGGTTTGGTCAATTTATCAGGCCTCGTATAAACTACCTCTCACCAAAAGGAGAGTGAGTACTACTTATTATTAGCATTCTATATTAGCAATCGAAGAGAGGGCTTCTTCCGGCTCCAGTTTCGATATGCACGTTCGCCACATCTTTGATTAAGGTAAGGTTTTCATCAGGGCCGTAGATAGAAAAAAAAAAAAAAAAAAAAATCGTGAAACATAAAACTTGAAAGTTTTACTTTTCAATGTGGTGATTTTTCAATACACTTCCACAATTTAGGTGTCTGAAAGTTTCGGGGAAAGGGTTGAAACTCCACCCCTTTCACTTAGCTACGACCTTGGTTGTCTTTGATGTATCGGCAAGATATCGAACTCGGGTGCAGTGGTGTACGCAAGGGGGGTGGGTGTAGTGGGGGTTCAAACCCCCCTTTGTCAAAAAGTTTTTAACAAAATGTCCATAAATTTTCAATTTTTAGCTTAAACATTACGCATTTTAGCACAAAGTTATGTCTATAACCCCCCCCCCCTCCCCCACCCTGAAGGAAGTTGCATACGCCACTGCTCGAGTATTCCAATGCACAATTTAAATTCCCAGCCTAACCCCCCACCCCAAGCTATCTGATCAACTCTTTAATTTTAATAACTAAATATCTGCATTTTATTCTACAAAAACAGTTTACACTAATGAATGTATGCAGACACTCCCATTCAAGTGACTAATCCAAAAATACCAACAGGAAGAAGAGCGAAGAACCATGACGAGATTAATGACATTTTTGTTGATCTTCACGGTCAACCTTACACCAGACAAAACACATGATCAACCGCATACCGTTCTCTATGGTCGAAAAGTCAAGCCTCATTAAATCAACACCGCTAAGAGAGTCCAGCTGCAAATCAAAATTATCTCAACAGCTACGTGAAAACGTATGCGTAGCCATAATTCCACGATGAAAAGCGGCATTTCCTGCACGGGTGTGACAACGACAGATTTAGAGGGTAATTTACACGTGAACGAACAAATAAAATGAAGAATTTAAAGACTTCTCCAACATTTTTTTAAGGGACGTGGGTGTTCGGTTACATTTCTGGTTAGTGTCATACCGAAAATAGTAAAAAACAACAGAAGATAGGCTTATAATGAGTAGTGGATCGCGCAACTTTTAATGGGGCTGGAGGTTCATTTATTCCTCAAGCAATGGGATTCATGAGAACATCTAGATGCCAGCAAAAGGGATCTTGACCCTGGCTAGAAAAATGTTATCCTTTTATATAAAACTAAGATTTTCTAAAGAAAAGAAAAGAAAAGAAAAACAAGAAGAAAAAATACATATATATAACTTCTGCGCAGGAGATAGCACCCACCAACCTACGTGCAGCCATAGATCCAAGAGCTGCTTGTAGTCGCTGTCAAAATGGTTTTACGGTATATCCTAGCCACGATTTATTCTCATTTTATTTATTTATTTTTTTTAGTTTGATCACAATACTGTTTTCAACAGCACCCTACAAAATGTAACATCATACGGAACTTGGAACTGCTGGGTAATCAAATTTAACAACAGGTAGACAGCATTTGTTTTCCGGAATATTATGAAATTTCGAAACAATCATATCTAGCGCAGACATTTAACACAAAAATAGAAGTCGAAAAATGTCCCAACTTGAATGTACAGTTTTCAAAATTAATGACGAGTTTGAGGATCCGAAAACATGCTTTTGAACACATAAATTATAGGCCAGAGAGTAAATTATAAAGGGGCTAAAATGTTTTTGGGAGACTCAAGCTCAAACAGACATGTATAGACATTAACGAAAAACACTCAAAATAAACTGATGTTTAACCCTTTAACGCGCAGTGATCCCACTCTGGGAAGACCCAACTCTGACTTTTTGACTGTTGCCCGTCACGAAGAATAGATTGGATTTCAATTAAAATAGTTGCGGGTGACATAGCTCCACGAGAATCCTTTAATTTTTAGCACGTCATTTCCCGTACAAAAAATTGTCACGATTATTTTTAACAGCACCGACATCTGCTGAAAAATTGAAGAACGCGAGAACAGCTGGATCGATTGCCCAATGCTGAAAAAAGGGCAGCCGTTGCCACCGCTCGACTTTAAAGGATGAAATAATCAAAACTTTTATTATAAGTAAAGATTACAGTAGCAAGCATATTTCAGCTCATTTATCTTCCCCCTTCCTATTTTGTAAGGGTCGAATCAACCCATACAAAACAGAAAAGTTAAGCAAGTTCGCCAGAAACCTTTTCTACTTTTAGGGCCTCCTGAATGTTTTTTAAACAACGTGCTTCATATAGATCTCTAATTTTGAGTAAACATATATGTACCATCAATGATCACATACGGCATAATTCGCTAATGGTCCGATGACGGGACAGCGTTAGAACCCCTTAAAAAGTTCTCTATGTTAAGCAATTTGTAAAACAAACAATATATATATATATATTTGGGGAGGGGAGGTAGTCTGGTGTGCAAGTTTTTCAAAAGTTGCATGTTATCATCAGTTTTTTAAAAGAAAGACTAACCACGGCGCCACAAACGAATAACCTTTAATCCAATGCAAATCAAAATCACGGAGATCAAATAAAAGGGCATCTGGCAAGCCAGAATAACAGAAATCGATTTGAGCTAAGAGGAGAGGCGTCAGTCACTTCAATAAAAGACAAACTCAAACCAGGATGAATGTCAGCGACAGAGCAAGAAACAACAATCAAGGTCAGCAATCTGGATATTAATCTGGGATTTAACTCCACCTACGAATCGCACTTGCAAGCGAACCAAAAAAAAAAAAAAAAAAAAAAAAACCATATGCATACACAGAGAGATTGCACAAGAAACTAAAACTTCGCAAATAAAACTAAATGGGGCTCTCTTGAACTGCTGACTACTAACTGGCTTTATTGTTCGGGTTTGTGGTTAACAAAATGTGCTTTGTTTTACCCCCTCCGAAATTTGATATTTTGCATTAGGGTATTTTTTCTCTCTCATAGGAAAGAAAAACGTTTTCTGCGGTGTCCGTAATTATCGGGACTTGTCAATTGTCTGGTTTCAGCGAATGATTATGCATTCAAAATTTTGTTGGTTAAAACTACGCATGCGTTTTCACTTACCGGCCACACCTTTCAGATGCACTGCATCCACAATTGAGGACACAATAATTATCTATACTGTCAGTAAGGATAGATGTCCTAATTTGTGCCACATATAGAAAAGCTAATAATCTGGATTTTTAATTCTTTTAAATTACAATTTAATCTCAAGAGAAAATTATTTCAAAATTATTACCAAGAGAAAATTATTTGATTCAAAGAGAAATGATTTTAATCAGGTATGAAATGGTTAACTTTTTTTTTCATTTTTTAGGGGGAGAAGGAATTAAAAAAACAAACAAACATGGTGCTTGTAGAAATTAAAATGAAATCAAATATTACATACAGACAACAACAAAAGAAAAGCCAGAATGTTTCTTCACAAGCTGTATTATGCGCTTTCGTAAAATATACGACTAAGCCATAGTTATTACTTATAAAGCAAGCAGAAAAAATTCTAAATACAAAATCGCACTGCAAAATTTGGTGAAGCGTGATACGTTTAGGAAAATATTATGTACTTAAATTTCCCCCCTTTGCATGTTATAAATAAATATACCTCCATATATAAAAACATCAAAACAAAAACTGCTCACAATGCCCCAGTAATAGGGTAGTGTAAGTGTAAAGCCAATGTTAACTTAGTTTTTTAAACACAAATTTTAAGAAAAATTAAGATGTAAAACCTTTTTTAATGGGATTGGCGAATTTTCCAGGTTCCCATTGTATTGTAACACCTGTTTTCTCTTCCACCTAAAAAGAAATATATATATATTTATTTACTGAATCTAAAAGAGAATACTTTTTATTTTGTTAATATAAAATGCAGTTTAGTTTAGTAAACGATTTTTATATGCAAGATTTAATTCTTTCATACTAGAAATCTAATTCACACACTCCATAAATTAAAAAATAATGTATACATATAAAGACAATTACTTTTAATAAATGAAACTTACTTCCTTTAAAATATTCCTAACTTCATCTGGGGAATTTGCAATCCCTAAAATAAATATTGAACAAAAATTAACTTTGTGTGATGATCAAATAATTACTGAATAACACGCACACAATTCTATTATTGTGAACCCCCAGCAATGATATAATGGCCCAAACTGAATTCATATTTAATTAATGCAATTTCAAACGTTTAGTATGACCTTCTAATGACAAAAACTTGGATAAAGTAACCTAGTTCTCTGTTACTAAAAATCTTGAGATCTCTTTTTTTTTTAGAAAGCCATCCATTTTAAATCTTTTTATCCATAACTTGAAGAAAAACTGTCATTTCTATTCTAGTGTTGAATATGTTATAACAAACAATAAATAAATATTTATTTATTGTTGGTAAATAAATATTTATTTATTTATTGTGGTGTATATATATATATATATATATATATATATATATATATATATGTAACACCAATCTTTCTAAATCGAGAGAGCGGGTGTTTGTGTTATGGCAAGAGTACACGAGGGTAATCTGCCTACGGTAGGTAGGCTTGGTCGGTGAACTTTTAAAGGGGTTCAAATACGTATTTATGTTACATTTGGAGAAAACCGCCCAAAAATCCAGACCATTAGATCCGACTGCCGCGAGCTAGCTCCGAACGCCAGACCTTCACACTTCAACAGTGTAACGTGTTCAGTGTCTTATCTACTCGGCCATGGTGGTGTCCTAAATCGAGATACAGCGATCAACAAATTTTCGCACACTCACACACATTCTGGTAGTCGCGAAGTCCAGTAGCATTAGACTTTTTAAGCAGAAAATTTTATGTTGTGTCGTGAGAAAGCAGAAATTGAGGCCATAATTGAGCTGTTTCCCTTGTGCTGATGCTTCGTGGGAGCATTAAAACACTGAAACAGAATTTGAAATTAAATCCCCGGCACACAAAAGCAGTAAAGTTTTTTAACAAGTAATTTTTATATCTTACACACTTCACAATCTTTAAAGCTTATCCAATAATCTAACTAGTTATTCTTAACTGCATGTTTCGGGTCTCAAGCCCCCCCCCCTCCTTCCCTTCCCTTGAAATACCACATTTTTTTTTATACAAGCTGCTTATGGTTACTCGACTGTACAAATTACTTTAATAATCATTAGCATCAACTTGTTCATTTTTTGTTTCGCTTCACCTAACCATGTGACCTACAAAAAATAAATAAAATAAATAGATAAATACAAAGAAAACACTTAGAGAATTACATTGTGTTATGAACTGATTATTTCAGAATTTAAAACCCTAACATTCCCCCCCTCAATCTACCATGGACTTTTTTTCATGAGGGAAAAATCAGCATCAATGGGCTCGTTTGTTCGAATCAACGGGAGACCACTTAATATCGCAAAGAAAGAAAAAAAAAAATAATAATAAAGGGAGGGGGGAGGGAAGAGGACTAATTTACTTGGCGCTCAATTTTTGGCGTGAATTGTCTTCTCACAGGGTAAGGAAATTGCGGTCATTTTCATGATTCATACCGAGCAGGATGCGATGCTTTTTCTAGAGTCAGTCCATGGCATTTTATTCCCGTGCTAGGGGAGTGACTCCGTAAAGAGCGACAACTCATCTCGACTCCAGAAACGGAATGATGATGAATAGTAACTGGGCAAGGCCTCGTTCGAAAAAAAGAAAGGAAAATGGCCATATTAATTCATAAGCAGTACATCATGCAACACCACGATAGCATTACTCATTTTGCAGTCGTCAAACTTTATTTTCGGAGCTACATATTTGCAGATGATTATAAAATACGAAACAAGTACGCTTTTCCAACAACTAGTGCAATAATACTGAGTCACAATCAGTGGCGGGTCCAGAAAAAAGTTTTGGGAGTGGCACTTCATTTCTTTTCTTAAATGTATTGGAATTTAGAAAACTAAGTCAGTCTTTTTAATTAGTCTGAACTTAATTCGGAAGACACGGTGCCATCTGGATCTGCCAATGGTCACAAAAACAGTGGGGTAGTGGTCTTCAGAACTTCGTCACTTAGTAACAATTTTTGTAGGGGAAAAGGAGAGATGAAAAACTTCTAAAACATTCTAAAACAACTAAATAGCTGAGAGAGAGAACAGCGATAAAATCAAAACATGAGAAGATTAATGGCTGACTAGAAATAAAAACAATGTTCGGGACCGAGCTTAACAACACATAAACATGGCCATGCAGACAGATAGGCAAACAGTTTACACATTCATACAAAATATTATCACAGCTGAGACATCTATCCATTAAACACGCGTTATTTTACAAAAAAATTTTAAAAGGGGATTAAAAAAAAAAAAACTACGTCCGATAGGCTGGAAGAATAAACCCGCAGTTTTATCAACAAACCTATCAGCACAGTAATGAACTGATCTACTAAAATGAATATCTTCTTAAAGCTTCAACGCTCGTGATACCGTCAATTTATTGCATTCAGATTTGTCTATCGAGTATGAATCAAGTTAACATAAGCAAGCTAGCCAGGGTTATAAATCCATGCATGGGCGTCGACAGAATATTTTCCCGGAAGAAGCAAAGATTACTTCAACATTTAGTTACCATGCTGGAAAGAACAAAAAAGCAGAGAAAAATCCAGGAGGGGCAAGTGCCCCCCCCTTGCCCTATGCTGCCGACGCCAGTGGATTCACATCATGTTTCCGATATAAAACCAATTTTGGTAAACATTTTGCGTTGCAGATCCATTGCCCAATTTTTTAACAATTTCAAAAATATTGCGGCCTTCAATATTAATGAAACACTGCAAGTTCTTTTTGATATTTTCAAAAATGTTGGAAAGTGTTTATGAATGTCGGTTTCTCTGCCTATCTATGCTCTAACTACCAGTAAATAGGTAACGATTGTAACAAAACTTAATGCTGCTACAGGGACGTAACCGAAGTTGGCTATCAAAATATCCCCCCCCCCCACACACACAGAAAATTTTTATTAGCTATGCTTCTGATTGTCACTAAATTGCAGTCGTCGATTGTTACTAATACTATTATAGCTAACTGCAACACCAAGTATCCTACTGAAAATGTTGTTTACAACTTGAACAATTTTTTTAGTGGGGGGGGAGGGGTGGTTCACAAAAGAATTCTAATACTTTAGGGTCTACGGGAAGGGAATAATTTAGCGAACGCTTCAAAGACCCTAATCTTAAAAAAAGAATATATATATATACTAGCTGAAGTACCCGTTCTTCGCACGGGAATGAATGGACTTTTTGATATTACGATTTGTGGTGATTACTATTCATTGTAATAAACAGATATAGCAAAGTGGATATCGCGTTATATTGTGTCCAATAATCATGCATACCGAATTGCAAGGCAATCGTTTGTACGGTGCAGAAGGCCATGCGGCATAGCGCAATCTAGTGGCGAGTTTTAGCAAAACGGATACGGCGAAAATATTTTTCGCATTCAGATATCGATGTATACGAATTTTCATGACTATCGGCTGGACAGTCCTGAAGTTCATGTGTTGACGCGACATCTAGTGGCAAGTTATAGGAAAATGGATAGCGCCAAACTCTTCCCAGTGTTCAAATATCTATGTATACCTATTTTCATAGCGATCATTTGCACAGTCAAGAAGTGATACACTGCAGGGCCATCCAGTGGTTCAATAAAGTAATGATTTGCTACAGCACCGTGAAGTGGCGAGTTATAGCAAAATGGATAACGCCAAAATATTCTCATTGTTCAAATAGCTATGTATACTGATTTTCATAGCGACCGTGTTCAACTATCTATGTATACCAGTTTTCATAACGATCATTTGCACAGTCAAGAAGTGATACACTGCAGGGCCATCTAGTAGTTAATTAAAGTAATGATTTGCTACAGCGCCGTCAAGTGGCGAGTTATAGCAAAATGGATAACGCCAAAATATTCTCATTGTTCAAATAGCTATGTATACTGATTTTCATAGCAACCGTTTGAATGGTCAAGAATTTGGCCTGCTGCAGCGTCATCTAGTGGCGACTTAAAATAATAATGCATTGCAGTGTCATCTAGTGGTGAGTAACATCAAAAGGAACGCAGTTAGAATATATTCTTCGTGCTCAAATGTGTAAGTATAAAAAATTTTATGCAGATCAGTCGAACGGTATAGAAGGTGATGCTTTTCAGCGCCATTTAGCGGCAAGTTACAGCAAAATGGATAGTGAAAAATATTCTCCGTGTTCTAATATTCGCGTGTACCAAATTTCATCGAAATCGGTTGGACGATATTCGCATAGCAATCGGCTAAACGGAATAGAATTCGACGTTCTGCTGCGCCACCTGGTGGCAAGTTAGAGGAAAACGGATAGCATAAAAAGCTTCTCCATGATAAAAGACTTAGGTGAACCAAATTTCATGGTGCAACGGTGCTCAACGGTGCTGGAGTTTTTCAACCTCATACACTCATACCAACATTCATTTTTATCTATAACCAGTGTCATTATATATCCCAGTCTCAAATAAAATCCAGTTTCAAATCTAAGCCTCGCCAAAGTGCCAACATAAGCCATTTTGCAAGCGTTTTTTCAGGAAATCATTCGAAGCATTGACTTAGCAGCAATAATATATGGGAAATGGTTCGACCGCGAAAAAGTAAAGCAAGCCTTTATTTGAAAAGTTGAATCCCTTAATACAGCCGAATTTTTTAAAATTATCAACTATAACGTGTTTTATTCATCATTACTCCGATGTACTAAATGAGAAAATTTCAATTTTCTGAAATTTGGCGGAATTCCCCCAACTTAAATCAATGTACTCATTTGGCGAGAATTCTGGAGATAGATCAATTGAAATCCCTTAATAACTGCATTATTTCTTCACGGATCATTAAAATTTAACGCTGTATTCTAATAGAACCTTTGCACTTGTTTTCAAAAATCTATTTCCTTAAGCTCTCAATAAATTGCGCCAAGCCGAAATCTGTGCAAACCGCTAGAACTCACTTTCACAAAATCGGCATTTGAGCCATTTTATTTTTTCGCCAAACTAAAATAATTTACCTATTAGCCTCGGAAATCTTCAATTCTTATTGTTTTGCGTGTAAAGCATTACATTCCTGCTCTGATTTCCCATGCACACGATATTATAATTTAAAAAAAATAACCTTACGAATATAAACTAACAAAAAAAAATCATTATTATTCTTTTATTTTTACTTTGAGAATTTAAAACATTTTATTCGGCAAAATCGCCACACATGGCAACCACGACCCTTATTTCACACTTTTTTCACTACAGGGGTTACAATTACGGAAAGATTTTTGCGTGAAGAGCATAAAAAATCTCTTAAATTCCGGGAACGGGTGGACTTTCAAAGTTTTAAAGTGGACTACCATTTATTCTATATTTTTTTACATATCTGTGCTAAATTTCAGGCCGATAGGTCCATTTTTGTGGATTTGTATACGAACGACATTTTATTCGGCAAAATCGCCACACATGGCAACCACGATCCTTATTTTACACTTTTTTCACTACAGGGGTTACAATTACGGAAAGATTTTTGCGTGAAGAGCATAAAAAATCTCTTAAATTCCGGGAACGGGTGGACTTTCACAGTTTTAAAGTGGACTATGAGTTATTCTATATTATTTTACATATCTGTACTAAATTTCAGGCCGATAGGCCCATTTTTTGTGGATTTGTATACGAATCAAATCCACAAACAAACAAACAAACAGAATTTCATTTTTATTTATAAGAATATATAGGCAAGATATCGCCATATTCCAACATTAAAATTTAATTATTAATAAACAATTAGAGAAATCTTTAACCATTTTAAACGAAACGCAGATGTTAACTATTTCTCGCATAAAATATAAATTTTAGCATAAATTAACCCTTAAAGAGGCAGATCACACTGCAAATTCCTAACAGCATATTACATCCTGGCGTTAACCCTTTGAGGCGCAACCCTTTCCCAATGTTGAAAAAAGGGCAGCCGTTGCCATGCCATCGCTCGACTTAACTACCAACAAGATGGCGGATGAACGTTTCGATCGTCCGCCATCTTGTTGGTAGTTTAGTCGAGCGATGGCAACGGCTGCCCTTTTTTCAGCATTGGGCAATCTATCCAGCTGTTCTCGCATTCTTCCATTTTTCAGCAGATGTCAGTGCTGTTAAAAATAATCGTGACCATTGTTTTTACGGGAAATGACGTGCTAAAAAGTAAAGGATTCTCGTGGAGCTATGTCACCCGCAACTATTTTTATAGAAATCCAATCTATTCTTTGTGACGTTTGACTGGTGACGTTTTGACTGGTAACAGTCAAAACGTCAGAGTTTGGTGTACCCAGAGCGGGAACACTGTGCGTTAAAGGGTTAAGATAAATTGAAAGGTGCAGATGCAAAAATCACATCACACACTTTCATGGTACTGAGTTATTCATATCACGATGTCCGTCTTTTTAAGGCGAGTCGGACTGTAAAAGTGATATGGACCGTAATGGAAATATTAAGGCAGAAAAACAGACGCTGAAAATCTCGCTTTGATGAATAACTTTCATTATCCAACAACTGTTTCGCAATTAAACTCACTCTCCAAACTCAACTGATTAGGGAGGCTTGAAAAGGATCACGAAATTGTTTCTTGACATCTGTCGATGTTTTTAAAGAACAACCAAGAAATCTTTTTAATAAATGATTTTTGCGTTCTGGTTTTTGTTGTTTATTAAGATATCCTGCAAATAACATAAATGAAAACTAATGTTCAGATATTTATTTGGTTTTTATTATTGGATATAATATAATGGCAGAAATACATTTTAATCAAAACAAAACAACGGATAGTAATGAAATAGTATTTGTATGATTGTAATACATAAAAATATTTGCAGTTATATTTAATTATAAATATTTTATTTATAATTATATTTATTAATACAAAATTTAGTAATAATAGTTTAAGTTCGCAGCTCCTAAATAATATCAATGAAAATTATCTTGTCACTTACATTACATTATGTAAGTTTCTTTTATTACCAAAATCTAACTTAATTAACTGAGTTCACAATAATTATGTAATTTTGTCACGCTAGGAAGTTTTAATTATGTTGACAGTTATCATAGATGTGTTAGATGAATGACACAATTATCACAATATCGAATATTTTAAATAAACTTACTTTGAATAATTATTTTGGGTTGTTTAACGATTATTCAGCTTTTACACTAGTCGGTTTTATTTTCATCAAATAGTCATGAATGTAAGACAAATATTTTCATATGTAGCCCTTTCCTCTGTTTACCGGATCCGGTAACCTGGTACCGGATCCGGAAGACGTCTAATGATGCCGGATCCACCGGATGCAGTTTTCCGGATTGCAATCCCTACTTATAAACGACAATTAGCAGATAATGTGGTTGACACCGACGTCATGATGCAAGGAAACTATACGCTATCTACTGGATTATGGGCATTCGACACCAACTGATAGCACGTCTATCAAAATAAAAAACTTGATTAATTTAAAAAAAAATCCATAACAGTAAACAAAGAAGTTTATTTACAAAGCCCGATTCTGATAAATTGTGGTGAAACGGAGTAACGGATTTGAATGGAGGAGAAAGCTCCTAAAATTGATGAATGCATTGATCTTTTAAGTTGCTCTATCCATTAACACAATTGTATAACACTGGCGAATTGACCTTCCGACAGACTGCAGAGTAAAGGAGCGCTGTATCGCTGTTTAATCACTCCTTCGGCTTAAGATAAGGACTATGAGCGGCGTTTCTCAAACTATTCCACATTGCCAAAATAGCTATCGTGTAGCCAAATATAGCTATTAAAAGAAGTTAAAATGCTGGTGTTACTATGATATAAAAATAAATATGCACAAAGCATACATAAAAATAATATGAAATTCATGTGTTTCAGGATGTACTAATAAAAGATTAAAAGCTATGGTGATTTCAAACTCTTAACTAGGGAGGAGGGGGCACGTGCCCCAGGCGCCAAAATCAGTTATTATGGTTTCGTAGAAAGGGGGTGACCTACGGTTGATATGGATATTTCATTCACTACGAATATTCAATCGTCATATTCTGAAGCGGGAAAAACGAAAAAAAAAATTAAAACTTAAGCATGGATAATTACAGTTATCAGGGCTGGTGGTGGAAAATTATTTCAAAATTTTAGGGCACTCAAAATGCAATTTTAAATATCATTTCACATCAATATGCTCCGCGAAATTTTATAAAAGGAATATTCTAAGTTCAGTCATATAATACTTTTTTAAGTAATACGGTCTGCAGTTTTGTTCACATGTACGTGAATACGCGTTAGAAACCCTTAGAAAGTCCTCCAATTAAGGCACCCCTCATCCTAGACAGACAGCCCATGTGTAGCTTTGGCATAACAACACAGACAAACAAACAAAAAATAACAGTGTTATTACAGATTTTGCTGTGATGATAGCATGATATAATCAGAGTTAATAGCAGAACATATACAGCAGAAAATATATATGAGATTTTTGTTACTTCATTGTTAGATTAAATTGAGCAAATGCTCTTTTTTTATTTTTTTAAAGTAATAACAGCTATTTTCAAGGATAGCACTTTTAGTTCTTTTTCGCCTTTCATTCTTACTTACTTCATGAATTAAATCTGTAACAGGGAATTAAAAGTACAAAAATAATAATTAGAACAAAACTTTGCTTTGGATAAAGATTAATGACAGCCTTTAATTTTAAATGCTACCAGAGAATAAACACATGTGAGATAATTAGCGGTCAAGGCTTATGAAAAATCTATTATTCTCTATTATATCATGTTTTTTAAGGCTGCTTTAAAAAATAAAGTTCAATTTATGTGACTAGGATAAGAAGCAAATCAGCTAAAAAATTCAGAGTATCTTATGGAAAACTACACTGTGTGTATGCATTCTAACAAATGATAAATGTCATGAGAAACTAAAAAATAAAATATTTTTTGGGGGAAGAAAAAAAATGTTTTGTTAAATGTTGCAAAATATTATTTTTCTGGAAGATCAATAACTAATGCACAGGATCACTAAATTCTGAAATTTAATTAAAGAATTTCTTTCTGGTTGCAAGCTCATATACAGGTTTGTTCTTAGAATATCAGTACTGCTAGCGCAAAGAAGCATGCTTTTTTTCTTTTAAGCTCTGCTATAACCTTCTGCTATAACTGCCATCTTGCTGGTAGTTAAGTTGAGCGATGGCAACGGCCACCCTTTTTTCAGCATTGGGCTATCTATCCAGCTGTTCTTCGCATTCTTCCATTTTTTCAGGAGATGTCAGTGCTGTTAAAAATAATCATGACCTTTTTTTGACGGAAAATGGAGTGCTAAAAAGTAAAGGATTCTCGTGGAGCTATGTCACCTGCAACTATTTTTATAGAAATGAAATCTATTCTTCGTGACTGGCAGCAGTCAAAACGTCAGAGTTTGGTGTTCCCAGAGCGGGATCACTGCGCCTTAAAGGGTTAAAAAAATTGTCCACAGAATAGTGCTTGTCTTGAAGTGCAGTGCAAGTCAGCAAATGGTATATAGTTCATAAAATTTGCCTCAGGACACAGAGGGCAGTCAGGTGAAAGCATTATGGAATTGTTTACGGCTTACCATAGATCTTCAATATACCAATGAACCCGATGAGAAGACATATGACTACTCAAATGTATTGCACACGTTTACTAGATAGATATAGTACTCTTTCACAAGTCTGACATAAAACTTAATGTGGTCAATCTACCTTTCAACCGGCCACCTTGCTCTCGATGAATAGCCTTGTTTGCAAAATGTAAACAAAGGTTATGTTGAAAAAATATCTGCTTGCTTTTGTTTTCCTATTTGATCTAGTAGTATAGGCATTACTGTACCTAGGATGTTGAGTGAGTTGTTTGCCTCCTGGATATAAAGTTTGCTACAAGTTTCAGTTTCTTTTCATAAAAGATTTTGAGAGTATTTTGGTATGGGGCACATTTTACTAACTGGGAATGTTTTTGTACGGGGGTTGTACACAAATTTAAAAAGTGTAACTTTTTGTAAACTAATGAGAGGAATATTTTTCTTAACAGTCTTATTTCCGACCGTATTTTGAACATATTTTTAACTTACACTGCCCACTTATCTCTAATAGATAAAGAATTAAAGCCTATTATCACTTTTTGGGGACACCCTGTATATTGACTTACTTTGCAAATTTAAAAGTGGAGATTGCAGAGATAAAACTTTACAGAAATATTAATTACATGCCATAGCATTAATAGCATACCTTCCAACATCTATTGAAAGGAAATCCAATAGATTTATTTGGTATCACAAAGTCATAATTACCTATGTGTGCCATAAAACACACTTCGAAATTTTTTCACACATTAAATTTCACTATCTATTCTATGTATCGTTTTTTAAATATGACATGACACACATTTACCATTTTTAAAATGAACAGTGTTTTCTTTTAATAACAATTTATGTTAGAAATTTCTATTTCACATAAGACCATAATGTTAAAAATAGAATTTGTAAGAGCTCAGAAATAAAAATTCTTTTAATGTGAAATAAATAAAACTTCAATGTTTCTTTAGAGCCACAAGTTTTTTCTTGAATGTTCTAAAATTTATAAAATATCTGTTTTTTAGACAAAAAAAGTAATAAAATTTTGGAGTTTTAAACTCACAAATGTTACAATTAAAGGATTTGCCATCTAATTTTGAAATTTTCAAGACTCCTTCACAAATGATTTATCAACATAAGCACAAATCTCTTTATTATTGGACCAAATATATTGCTCCATATTGAATGAGCACACCCTGATAGCAGTAATCTTTCAGAATTGGCATGGAAATAAATATGTCGATTATTAAAGCTTAAAAATGTCAGAAAAAAGTAGATTTTATGTAGGTAGCGCATCCAGAAAGTAAGTTTCCCAATGTTTTCCCCTTTAAAGTAAACGTAATTAGCCGTGCCAATTGCGCATGCGTAACAGATTTATGACGTATCAAATATATGCCAGCTGGACAGGTCCTGCCTCATGCCAGTAGCTTGGCAGCAGTGGTCCGGAATGAAAGCTTTTAGTCCTTCTTCCGCTGCCTGCTAGGTTTGGTCGGTGATAAAGTTCTTGAATGCACAAAGTATTGAACCAATTGAAATTCATCGTTAGCTCTGTCAGGTCGATGCTGGCCGAACATCATGAATAAGCAGATGGTGTGTCGCTGGTGTAGGCAGTTTTCCGAAGGTTGTCAAAGTGTCCATGATGAAGAGAGTAGTGGGCGACCATCCCTCATCAATGATGATCTTGTTGAGCTTGAGCAGCAGTGCGGGATGGAGAACCGTCGCTTCATGATTACGGAGCTAAGCAGCCATTTTCTGCAGATATTGCATTCCTTGTTGCATGAGATTGTCACTAAACACCTGCTGCTCAAAAAATTGTGTGCCAGGTGGGTGCCGAAAAAAACCTGACACCCGAACACAAAATTCAATGCTTAGGAGCAGCATTGACATTTCTGGAATGGTATCACAATGACAGCGATGAGTTCCTTGACAGGATCATCACGGGCGATGAGACTTGGATTTTGCACTTCACCACGGAAACCAAGCAGCAGTCAATGCATTGGTGGCATAGCGGATCTCTGGTCTTTTACGAAATTCAAATAGACACAGTCGATACGGAAAGTGATGTGCACGGTGTTCTGGGACAGGAAGGGCCATGGACATGGAAGGTTCCTTCCATGTGGTGAAACAGTAAGCGCTGACCATTACTGTGAAACACTGTGGAAATTGCGACGTGCCATTCAAAACAAGAGGCATGGAATGCTTACTGCAGGTGTTGTGCTCCTCCATGACAATGCTCATACACATATGGCTCGACACACAGCAGCTGTTTTGACAGAATTTGGCTGGGAATTGTTTGATCATCCACCCTATAGCCCTGATCTTGCTCCCAGCAATTTTCATGTTTTCTTGTACCTCAAGAAATTCGTGTCCTCTGTTGAGCGTTTTGGCAACGATGAAGAGCTGAAGATGTCTGTCACATGCTGGTTCCATTCACAGGCGGCAGAGTTCTACCACAGAGGAATACAAAAGTTGATAGCACGATACGACAAGTGTCTTAAGTCTGGTGGTGGCTTGTTGAAAAATAGCTAAAACATTGCTGTACTTGTTGCCAATAAATATGTTCCTGAAAGTGTGAGTTCTTTTTTTTTTTTTTTTAAATAGGGAAACTTACTTTCTGGATGCCCCTCATAAAATCAGGAGACCAGGAGAAACCATGAAAATCCAGTAGCCTCCTGAAAATTCCAGTACATTTGGTAGGTATGTAATAGTATTAGGTACAGCATTTTTCAGCTTGTGGGTTACGGAAATTTAAATGTACGGTATCAAGGGCCAATCAAGTAATGGATTTGTTTAAGTAATATAGTCTTAAAAACAATATATCAAAGTCTAATTGATGGATGTCATAACACAATTCCAAATATGTATTTATAGGTTTCTTTGCAAATTAAAGTTCTTAAATATAGAATAGCACACATAGGAAAGGCAATTGGGTGGGTCCACAATATTGCGAGTGTTTATGCTATGTCTGCAACAAGTTCAATTGATCATAACTAAACAAAAAATTGAGTTGGTGAATGTTTTTTCTTTTCTTTTTTCTTTTTTTGTAAATAGTATGTTACACTGTTTACAAAAAAAAAAGAAAAAAAGTTCACCTAATTAAATTTGTGTATAGTTATGACCAATCAAACTTAATGGTGACATGACTAAATGCTCACAATACTAGGGAATCACACAATTATCAAAGTAAGTTCTTGAAAATGTGATGGCGTATATTGATAAAGTATTAAATTATAACTGAACATTTTTTGGTGCCATGCTTATGACAATTGAAAACAAATCTGAAATAATTAAATTTTTGCGATTAATTCTTTTCTTAAAAAATGACTTGATGGATTCTGATGTTTATCTTTCAGCATGCAACTGGGTTGGTGGGTAAATGAAACAGGTGTCATCAGTCAATAATGGCCTGCAGGACAGAGGTTGTGCATCCCTGATTTAAATCAATTTATTTAAATCATTGACATACTGCTATATATGGTGCATTTAATTGAGCTCAAATTAGGCACGTGTATTATAGGTCACTGCCTATCTTACATATAGATTTTGTTGTGTGTAGAACTTGTGTGTTTTTTACAGGGCAACAAAAAACTATCCTTATACATTACAGCTCATACACTCAAATTATTTCAAGTGCACTAGCATCTGAATACTGCATTCGATTGAGTTGAATCAAATTAATTTGCGAAGATCAAGAGTTCAGAGTCGAGTGGAATTAACTCAAATTTTTAAAATTACTTTTACCTATTAGTTTTTGTTATTACTTACAATTTTATTTTATCAATATAATTATATGTAATAAAAAATAAAATATAATTGATAAAAATTATAATAAAAGAATAACTCTGATTAATTAAATATTACGATAAGATTCAATCAATATTATTATAACATTTTCAAAGCAAATTTTAATCGTATAATTACATCTTCTAGCATCCACAATTGCACATTTCATTTATTTAACAATATAAATGTTGCAAATTAAAGAAGAAAAATATGGTTCTTTCATTATTTTAAAAATATTGTCAAAGCTCAAAGTATTCCATTATTTAAAAGCAATTCTTTACAATAATATAAATTTTTTTCCGTCTGTACCAAAGTTTAAAGCAACATTTTATTATTTTTAATATAAAATTAATTAAAAGCTTCAAAGTAAAGGTGCTATGGCTATAATGCAAGGAGATTTTTGCATACATAAGTTTTATACATTGTTTTAAAGCAAATTTTTCACAGGAAGTTTGTATTTTTTCAAAGTTTGTCATGTACACATAAATATTTAAAGAAATACATTGGATCTCATTTATCAAAATGCTGCGTCCACATTTGGACTGATGAGCTTTTAATGATCAAACCAACAGCAAAACCCATGTTCTCCAAATTCATTATGAGCATAAACACAAACACACAACAAAATATTATTGAAAGAATTTAACTCAATAATTCAAGATACAATGAAAATATTTTCATTACCAAGTAAGTAAATGATGGTTTATTGAAGTCTCTTTTCCATATTTAACCAAATTTTATGGAAGCTTAGCAATTGCGTTTTATTAAATTTGCAGGGCCTAGTTCCAAAATTCTCACAAAAATGTCTTAAGTTTTTATTGTTCAATGAGTTTCGGAAATTTAAATTTTTTTTTCTCAGCTGAGTAAGGCAGCGTCTATTGAAAGAGCATTTGGTGGCTGATGAAGTCTCCCTTATATTTTTTTAGAACTAAAATTTGGATATATTTTGTATTCAATCTAAAATGACGGTGCAATCGAGAGTGAATAGGTACTAGATTCTGTATTTTAGAAGCAAATTGTTTGGAAATCAGCAAATTCCTTGGAAACAGGAAGTGTCAATACAAAAAGAAAATTCTCGGGGAAAAAGAGTAAATTTTTCGGGACCGAAGACATCCCATGTGATTCTTTTTGGCAGGATTTTTAAATTTGGAATACAAATTTTGATTTTGGGGCTTAAAGAAATTAAACTATGTTATAGTCTGAAAAAAATATTACAATAATGTTGAGCAAATTTTAAGAAAACAAAGTGGAAGAAATAAATATATATAATGATGAATGAAGCAATACAGCATTAATATGCAATTTAAAACAAAATTGACATTATTGACTGGAAAAATAAAAGCTAAATTTTATCTCATGCTTCAGCTTCATATTTAAAGCCAAATTTCATATTTTTCAGAACTGTAACATTAGTAGAGTTAATACATAACCAAATTGTTTAAAGCCAATGCTTGGGATACTATAAGGAAGAGAGAGAAAAAGTGTATTTTTTAAAAATTAATTATACATTTTATTTCCTTATACATACAACAGAATACTTTTAAGATGTAAAGACCATAAGTTTTTTCTTTTTTTAAAGGATTAATATGAAATCCTTGTAAAAATCACAGAGTGAGAATTAGCTCACTTTATTTCTTGCACTTGTGATATTTTAAAGCCAAAGCAGTTGAAAATTATTTCTGCTAGACAGTACTAAGCTATTATATTCTATATGAAGATAGCATAATTATTTAAAATGCGATAGTCCTAAAATAGGAACTTTCATGTGATAAAAGTGTGAAGGTCCTGGGTTCAGATTCCATCTCGCAGCTGTCGATCTAACAGTCTTAAGTTTTGGTAGGTTTTCTTCAGATGTAATGTGAATTCACTTGAGAAAGTCCTCCTACCAAGGCATCTCCCATCCTTGGTATATCGCCTTAGCGTAGCGTTGCCACAATCACACAATTCATCTGATAAAAATGGAATTTTCAGGACGGATTTTTGGAAAATAATAGGATTGTTTTTAAACAGATTCCTGCATTTTAATTGACTAAAATTGCAAATAATAGCTTACTTGTGGAATGCTACTTATTTTCCACTTTGTATGAATTTTTCATTGCATTCATATTTACAAGTAATAAATCCATTATGTTTTCAATTTGATCCGAGAATCATTCGCCATCAATTCCATATACAACTGGTACAAATACAAATATACAACTATAGCGAATTACAATGGAAATTAGAAAAAAACAATTTTTCCAAGCATTTTTTCAAGTTTCAATATGCAGGATTTCCACCAACGTCAGGAGGCAAAAATAGTACCCTTAGCCTGACCGACATAAAAAGTTGCCAGTTTAGTATCCATTTTCTTAAATTTAGTTGCCTGAAAAGTAGCATGTTTGCATCATTTTGTAGTTAAAAAAAATAAACATACGTCGCTTAACTTCAGTTAGGAAGAACTGAATAAAATAAGAAAGTAAAAAGCTTCATGTATTATACAGGGTAAATCTAAACTCTTGGGCAAAACTTTAAGGGGTGATAGGGCACATAATAAGGAATCAGAATCGCATAGCAATGTGGGGTCGAAAATGCAGTTTTCACTTACCCGGTAATAATCCCTTTGTGAAAAGTATTGAAGTGTTCGTGTAATTTCTAAACCAACTTCATAAACAATAGGCTCATCTCCAAAAATATCATCCATGAAATAAAATAGAATTTTTAAACTATGAATATTAGTCTTCTGTTTTCGGAGAAAAATGCATTAATTTCTGACGAACAATGGTTGGAAAGTGCACTGTTGTTTCAGCACTTTTTTCAAAGTGATTATTAACAGCTACATGAACAATGTTGCCAACCCCACATTGCTATGTGATTCTGATTCCTTATTATGTGCCCTATCACCTCTTAAAAGTTTTGTCCAAGAGTTTAGATTCACCCTGTATAACAAAGCATGTAGGTAGTGCATTCATTTATATAGTATGATTAAAAAACTAGATTAGACTGTTTGATGAACAATCAATCGCAACTTAAAAGAAAAAGGAGTTGACAAAAAATCGAAATCTGATTTTCAAATGAGTCACCTGGAGTAAGCTTTAAGTAGCCAAAAACGTGAAAATCATACGAAAATGACAATTTTTATTCAAAAAAGTCGCCCTATCTTTAAATTGGTAGCAAAAGTTTCCTTTTTAGTCGCCGGTGGACACCCTGAATGTGGAACATTAAATTTTTGGTACTAGTAAGTTTTAACACATATGGAAATTCTGTCACCTAGCAAATGAGATATATTATCATGATTATGTGATTATGGCAAAGCTACACTAGGGCGATCTGCCAAGGATGGGTGGTACTTGGGTAGGAGGACTTTCTAAGTGGGTTCTAATGCATATTCACGTTACATATGGAGAAAACCTACCAAAATTCCAGACTGTTAGGTTGACAGCCGTGTGATGGGATCCGAATCTGGAGATTTTACACTTTGGCAGTGTACCATTTTCAGTGACTTAACCACTGTGCCATGGTGAGGCTATATATTGCCAAAATAGTGAAATCTTGCAAAAATATTTGCATTCTTATGGAGGTTTCCAGCCCAAAGCATAATTATGATCTTCATTGCCAATCAAATTTAGTGGCTATTATAACACGTAAGTACCAAATTTTTACTAAAACTCTTTTACAACTATTTGGTTATAACCAGACTTCGTGCCGATTACAATCGACTGTGATTGATGACTAAAATAATATTTCACAAATTTTACAAAAATGCTATGATAAAATTGCATTATTATCGAATTTCTTTGATATTTGATTTCTTTAACATCAAGATTACTGTTATTTTACTAAATTAACAGTCACTAGTCATAACTTTTTTGGAAATTGTTAGGAAGCGTAATCGTAATCCATATCATTTCTTGTAATCGATTACAGATGACCGTGTAATCACACGAAGTCTGGTTATAACCAAATAGTTCTAAATTAGTGTTTAATCTTTTTTGTTTACTCTTTTACATACTCGTTACACAAAAGAGTAAACAAAAAAGATTAAACACTAGCTCATTCATTTTGTGATCACCAATTGCCCTGCAGAGAACAGTTTAGAAAATTCTATGATAAGACTAAATTGGAAATGTCAGAATGCCGATAGACACTGTTTTGACAGCCTGATTGTCTGAAGTTTTCATAATTATTCTAAAATATAAAATGAGCATGAATCAAAATTTCCTCCATCTTTAAACTAATAAAATGGTTAAGGCATTTTCCCTCAATCATCCTTACACTAACTCTTTATTGAAATTTTAACTGTTGTATCAATAAAAAAAAACCCAGCAAACTATCAACAAAAATATTAAATTTCCCCTTGAAAGGTCAAATACCGTGTGAAAGTCTTACAAATTTACAGAAAAAAAAAAAAAAAAAAATATATATATATATATATATACTAAACATATTAGCAGCTACAAGAATTTGTTTATTTTGTTATTAAGTTTAGCTGTAGGTCCAAAAATTCGAAAATAAAAATTCTGGCATTCAAGCATCAGTGAATCTCAGAACATTTAACATTCTTTTATAGAAATTAAAATAATAAACATGAAAAATTCATTTATTTAATTAAACTAATTGCATCTACGAGAATTGTACTGCGAAATAAACAGCATTTAAAAATAAACGAAAATATTAGACAGTCGGACTACCCAATTAAGTAGGAGAAAAGAGCAATTTATGATTATTTAAGATCTCTACTTTTAAGTAACGTAAATAAAACATTCATTTGAAAATGCCAAGGCGCACTCTAATAAATCAGGTTGTTTTGACAGGAACAGCTGTTTGGTAAACGCTTAAGAAGATTTAGGATTAATAACATACATTTTTGAAACAAAAACTTTTAAGACGAAGATTTTTTTAGAGTTAGCGAAAGCAATAAAGTTCAATATTATTTTGGTGCAATAAACATATCAAGCACATAAGTGAAAACTTGGTATAACTTATTTAATTTAATTTATTTATTTTGCAAATCATCTTTTCCCTAGCCTACTTATTCAAACATTTTGCAGAGTTAAGCGAATATTCTCTCAAGACATAACGGGCACTTGTCTGCGATGGCGGTAACAACAAACTTTTATTATTGTTACTTTAGTTCGAAATTTAACGGGTACATAAAAACAGAATTAACATTAACATTAACGTCTTAAAACAAGAAATCGATTATCCACTTTATTAAAAATGATTCGTGATTAGAAACGAATATTTTTTTCTAGACGGTCACTCAAGATTACTACACCAAGAGACGTTTTATAAAATTATTTTCTACTGTAAATATAAAAAGCTGCTTTTAAATTTCTTACCGCATAGTTTTAGACGATCTGTTTTGGTGATTTTTTCCATGTTTCTTTAGAGGCGACATTTAGTAAGATATTTCTCGGAAAATTTCAACGTACATCTTACTTCGGACTCCAAACTTTTTATAACAACAAACTATCACATGGCTAAGGGTTGCCATAGAATGTGAATCTTTGGAGGAGGGTGAAAAAAAAAAAAAAAATGGTAGACGCCAATGTGACGCACTCTTTGCACCCATAACAACTCGAGCTTTGGCGAGCGATAGTGCTCCGTGGGGAGAACAGGCTTTATTTATATTTCTTTTCTTCATTTTCTTTCAGCAGTACATTTTTATGGAGCATCACCCTTACTTTCGACTCTCTCTCTTTTTTTTTCTCTCTATCTAATTTCGATTTTTATCATTCTTTGCATAATTTTCGGAAATTTAATTTGTATATATCTCCTTGAGAAGAGATGATATTTCAGTATCATGAGCCCCAAAACAAAAATGATTTTCCAGCATTTGCTTGACCGCTAGTTAATAAAAATATTATTATTGTAATTATTATTAAAGTTGCCTAATTGAAAGTATCAGCTCTATATGCGACATTTTAATTCTCTATAACCATCTCGGTAGTTTGAATTTTACAAAGGAATTCAATTAATGCTTGCACTGTTAGGACTTTATTATTATTATTATTGTTTAACTTAAATATTCTGGTTTCCTCTCATTTTTTTACTAAGTAAATAAAAATAATAATTCAACAGATGCTTACAGCAATTAAAACGCTGGAAGAGAGTTTTTTCCTAAATTAATATTTTACTATAATTTAGAATTACTTTAAAAATTATATCTTTAAATTGAGTTTAATCTAAATATTTGTTTTAATCTACACTTTTTTAAAAATTAGAACACTTAAAAGTTCCGTGCCTGGACCAAATATGCAGGAATAGGACAATAAATTAAGTTTAGAGCATGTATAGCCGTATAGGGAATAGGGGCACAAAAACTGAGACAGCTATATAGAGGGGCAAAGGCCCCAACATGGCATGAGTACATAAGGCAGTGAACGTGGTAGATGCCTGAAGTTCGAAGGTCCCCTTGTTCGGGCCCAACCGCGCAGCTGTCGATCTAACTATCTGGAGTTTTGGTCTGTTTTCTCCAAATGTAACACGAATACGAGTTAGAACCCCTTAAAAGTCCTCTGACTAAAGGCACCTCCCCATAGCCAGATGTCCCTCGTGTAGGCTTTTGCAGTTTCTGGGCAATCCAATTTGAATTTACATTGTTTAATTAATTTAAAATTTTAAATTAGTTTTATAAAATCTTAGTTTTATTTATCTTTCTCCCACAAAAATAAGGGATACCCAGTATCAGGCGCGTAGTCAGGAAAATTTTTCGGGGGGGGGGGGATATGAACTTATTTGTATATAAATAGACGGAATTTTATCACTAATCCAAAAATTTCGGGGGGGGGGGGTGTGATATATCCCGATATCCCCCCTCCTGGCTACGCCCCTGCCCAGTATTATTAAAAATATTATAGCCTACCCGCAATTCACTTTCATTATAACAATACTTTTCAAAAGCTGGCACCACTGGCCATAAATATGCATTGATTACTTCGAAATTTATATGCGTTATTTTCTATACCATATACCATTATAGATATTATTAGGTTGTAACGAAAGTTTCCCGCCACCGCAAACTTCGTCAGCACACAGTTCTCGTTGGCGTATTGGCTCCTATTTTGTCAAACGATTTTTGGCATTTGAAAGAAAGAGGTTTACTTTATAACACTGTGTTGTGAAATCTGTAAAAAATATAGTTATCATTAAGTATAAGGTGTCTCAAATGGAACTATCACTCTAGAGGATTAGAACCATCATTTATTTCCAGTTGTGTTGCAAAAAGTCAGCTACAGAATATCAACGAATAATGAGTACAGCTTTAAGTACTATTGCTGTATCATGTGACACTGTGCATGTTTGGTACCGAAAGTTCAAAAACAGTTATCTGAGGAGTTAGAAGTTAGTTTTTCAGGCAGATATGGCGGAAAACTTTCGTTACAACCTGATATATACCGGGCCGTGCGCTGCAAGGTCAAATGTTTGCGGCCCCTTATGTCAGAAGTTTTTTTTGAATCTTTTCCTGAAAATCTTTGAAAGATTTTTCCTGTATTTTCATATGCGTCCATCCGACATTAATTCGAGGTGTTTTGTGTTATGGCAAGCCTACGGGAGGAAATGTGCCTTGAACGGAGGACTTTTTAGGGGGTTCTGACCAGTCGATTACGCGGATGCGTAATCGATTTGATGATGATTACTTTTCTATTTCTAATTGAGACTACGATTAGATTGTGGTAATCCCAAGTGTTAATTTAGTCGATTACGGTAATCTTAACTATTAATTTTGTCGATTATGATTAGAAAGACTGCAATAAAAAACCTTCGATTATGATTACGCATGATGAAATTACGATAACAAAATATTTTTTGTCGACATTCAAAGCTTTTTAATTGTACATTTTTTACGCAGAGGAGAGAACTAATTAACAAAAAACACTCAAAAGAAACTGGTGGTTAAAAGATAAAATACTTTGCAAAATAACACACATAAAAGGATGCATGAATACAGGTTTAACCTGTTTAAGCAATGCCCTGCTATAGTAGAACAGTTGAGATTTTCTCCTTTCTATCTCCAGCGTTGCTTCCCCTCTAACAGATCTAGGGATGCCTTGCTGGGTCCAGAAAGGACCTATAAGAGGAAGTAACGGTGGCCACAGAAAGCATAACATTAGCCTTAAAGTCCTTGTAACAATGTGAATGAGCATGCTACACCGGGGTTCAAGATTTTTTCAGCATACTGAATAGACTGTCAAACGCACAGGTACCCCGAGAAATTTAAGGAAGACTCCACACACAGTTTAATGAGTTTTTCTGTTACCTTCATTTGACGTAAAAACTAAAACTGAGTGAATGTAATCCTGCAATCGTCTCAAACGATTACGATTACCGGATGCTATATTACGATTATTTAATCATAATCTAGAAGTTTAATTTTCTAGATTACGATTACATGGGGATTTGAGTTTTTAGATTACGATCCCATTAAGATTATTTGTAAAGCTAAATTCCTGGATTATGACTAGGTTACGATGGCACAAAAAGTGTAATCGATTATGATTACACGAAGTCTGGTACTAACGTGCATTCGGGTTACATCTGGGGAAAACCCACCAAAACTCCAGACCGTAAGATCGAAAGCCGCAAAGTAGGCCTTGAATGCGGAACTTTCCCACGTATAGCTTTTGAAAGTAATTTGTAGAAAGCAGTTAGATTTATTTAATTTTTATTTATTTACAGGGTGTCTTCCGGCAACTAAAAAGCCAACTTTTGCTACTAATTTAAAAATAGGGCGACTTTTTTGAATTAAAAATGTCATTTTTGTACTATTTTCAAGTTTTTGGCTATACTTGTACCTTACTTCAGGCGACTCATTTGAAAATCAGATTTTGGTTTATGTCAACTCCCTTTTCTGTTTTTTAAAGATGCGATTGGTCGTTCATCGAACATTCTAATCTTTTTTTTTTTTTTTTTTTTTATCGTACTATAAAAATAAATGTACTATATGCTCTGTAAGGGCGTTTTTACTTCCTTGTACGTAGTATAAGGAAGTAATGTGATCCCGAAAAATTTTGGGGGCCAAATTTCGACAAAAAATCCGATTTTGACTACCTCTAAATTTAATTAAAATTTTTTTTTCGATGCATCTCATCGTAGGCTAGCATGCACGATCATATTAACGCGTCTGCAACTCATTTTGACCAGTGGCGAGTCTACTGTGGCCAGTTTTTCCATGCCGTCTGTACGTACGTACGTACGTACGTATGTATGTAACTCGCATATCTCAAAAACTATTGGTCGTAGAATGTTGAGATTTGATATTTAGGATTGTTCTATGATCTAGTTGTGCACCTCCCCTTTTGGTGGCAATCGAATGGATAGTTTATGTACAGGACCGCCCAAAAGATTCGAAATACATTACGCTCTATGGGCCGAAATTCATTAAACTCGCCTAACTCAAAAGATATTAGGCGTAGAATGTCGAAACTTCATATTTTGGATAGTTGTAACATCTAGTTGTGCACCTCCCCTTTTGGTTCCATTCGACTGGATAGTTTATCTACAGGACTGCCCAAAACATTCGAAATACATTACACTCAATGGGCCGAAATTCATTAAACTCGCATATCTCAAAAACTGTTAGGCGTTGAATGTTGAAACTTTATATTTAGGATTGTTGTAACATCTAGTTGTGCACCTCCCCTTTCGGTTCCATTCGACTGAATAGTTTATCTACAGGACCGCCCAAAAGATTCGAAATACATTACTCTCTATGGGCCGAAATTCATCAAAGCGTTTTTTAGAGGTATTGGGCTATTTCAAACGACTCAGAAGTGATATATGCTGTAAAGAGTTAGAAAATGAATTTCTCTATTAAAAAATCTGATGTGTCCAACACATGACTTCCTTGCACGTCCATTAGATCAAAAATATTTTCGACGCACTTCCTCTAAATTTATTTGTTTGAAAGAGATAAAATATCAATAATAGTAAGGTTTAGCGATTTCCAGCCAAATAGTTCGATATCGCCAAGCTGAGTTCAATTTGAAAGATTTCCTTCTGACTCATTATTTGGCGATATTTCACCAAAAGCCGACAAACTTGAGATAGTCTGCGAGATTTTGGGGATAGCCAAAGTAGTCATTGACCACAGACTTTCAATGAATTGAATGCATCCATACACCTCAATGTATTCAAAGTCATTTGGCTCACCCTGTAAATAAATTCTCAGTCGATTGCTGTCAAAAAAGATATTGAAAACAGTTAGATATTACAATAGTTCTAAATACAAAAGTTAAAAAATCTACGGGTTAGTTTTACAGTTATACAAAATACGAAATAATTTTTAGCGCCAAATTTGGCGATATTTCGGCGAAACTCGTCAATATCGACGACATTTGGCGAGATTTTAAGCATGAACCAAACAATGACAGATTATCGCCAAATTTGGCGATATTTCGCCAAAACTCGCCAAGAACGATGACAAATGGCGATACTTTGGGCATGGACCAAATGACTAACTATCGCCAAATTTGGCGATATTTCGCCAAAACTCGCCAAGTTCGAGGACAGAAGGCGAGATTTTGGGCATGTACCAAACAATGACTATCTACAGTAGTATTATATTGAAGATGTCCATAGACATTAAAGTACTGAAATTCTTTCCGGTGGTCCTGTAAATTGGGTAGATTGGAACCAAAAATCGAGATGCAAAACTAGATGTTACAACATTCTTATATATGAAATTTCATAATAGTTTTTGAGATTTGAGAGTTAAATATGCACACACGTACACCAAAAGTCGCCAAGCTTGGCGACTTTTGGCATAGTTCTTGAGGGAGGCACGTGACCGTGGTCGGACCATTACCTAACTTATGTGGTAGGACGGTATTGTGCTTGAAATGGATGAATGCCCCTAAAATTGCCATTGACCGTAATGTATTGGAAATCTTTTGAGTGTTCCTGTAGCAGAACTATAAATGATAAAGACACTTTTTTTAATGGAGAAATTCATTTTCTAACTCTTTACAGCATATATCACTTCTGAGTCGTTTGAAATAGCCCAATACCTCTAAAAAACGCTTTGATGAATTTCGGCCCTTAGAGCGTAATGTATTTCGAATCTTTTGGGCGGTCCTGTAGATAAACTATTCAGTCGAATGGAACCGAAAGGGGAGGTGCACAACTAGATGTTACAACAAACCTAAATATAAAGTTTCAACATTGTACGCCTAACAGTTTTTGAGATATGCGAGTTTAATGATTTTCGGCCCATTGAGCGTAATGTATTTTGAATGTTTTGGGCAGTCCTGTAGATAAACTATCCAGTCGAATGGAACCAAAAGGGGAGGTGCACAACTAGATGTTACAACTATCCAAAATATGAAGTTTCGACATTCTACGCCTAATAGCTTTTGAGTTAGGCGAGTTTAATGAATTTCGGCCCATAGAGCGTAATGTATTTCGAATCTTTTGGGCGGTCCTGTACATAAACTATCCATTCGATTGCCACCAAAAGGGGAGGTGCACAACTAGATCATAGAACAATCCTAAATATCAAATCTCAACATTTTACGACCAATAGTTTTTGAGATATGCGAGTTACATACATACGTACGTACGTACAGACGGCATGGAAAAACTGGCCACAGTAGACTCGCCGCTGGTCAAAATGAGTTGCAGACGACTTAATATGATCGTGCATGCTAGCCTACGATGAGATGCATCGAAAAAAATTTTAAAATTAAATTTAGAGGTAGTCAAAATCGGTTTTTTTGTCGAAATTTGGCCCCCAAAATTTTTCGGGATCACATTACTTCCTTATACTACGTACAAGGAAGTAAAAAATCTGATGTGTCCAACACATGACTTCCTTGCACGTATATTAGATCAAAAATATTTTCGATTCACTTCCTCTAAATTTATTTGTTTGAAAGAGATAAAATATCAATAATAGTAAGGTTTAGCGATTTGCAGCCAAATATTTCGATATCGCCAAGCTGAGTTCAATTTGAAAGATTTCCTTCTGACACTTTATTTGGCGATATTTCACCAAAAGCCGACAAACTTGAGATAGTCAGCGAGATTTTGGGGATAGCCAAAGTGTCTGTTAGACATTGACCACAGACTTTCAATGAATTGAATGCATCCATGCACCTCAATGTATTTAAAGTCATTTGGCTCACCCTGTAAATAAATTCTCAGTCGATTGCTGTCAAAAAACATATTGAAAACAGATAGATATTACAATAGTTCTAAATACAAAAGTTAAAAAATCTACGGGTTAGTTTTAGAGTTATACAAAATACGAAATAACTTTTGGCGCCAAATTTGGCGATATTTCGGCGAAACTCGTCAATGTCGACGACATTTGGCGATATTTCGGCGAAACTCGTCAATGTCGACGACATTTGGCGAGATTTTAAGCATGAACCAACCAATGACAGATTATCGCCAAATTTGGCGATATTTCGCCAAAACTCGCCAAGAACGATGACAAATGGCGATACTTTGGGCATGGACGAAATGACTGACTATCGCCAAATTTGGCGACATTTCGGCAAAACTCGCCAAAGTCCAGGACAGTCTGCGAGATTTTGGGCATGTACCAAACAATCACTGTCTGCAATTGTATTATATTGAAGATGTCCATAGACATTAAAGTACTGAAATTCTTTTCGGTGGTCCTGTAAATAAACTCTCCAGTAGAATGGAACCAAAAATCGAGATGCACAACTAGATGTTACAACAATCTTATATATAAAATTTCATAATGGTTTTTGAGGTTTGAGAGTTAAATATACACACATGTCACTAAAAGTCGCCAAGCTTGGCGACTTTTGGCACAGTTCTTGAGGGAGGCACGTGACCGTGGTCGGACCATTACCTAACTTATTTGGTAAGACGGTATTGTGCTTGAAATGGATGAATGCCCCTAAAATTGCCATTGACCGTAATGTATTGGAAATCTTTTGAGTGTTCCTGTAGCAGAACTGTAAATGATAAAGACACCTTTTTTAATGGAGAAATTCATTTTCTAACTCTTTTCAGCATATATCACTTCTGAGTCGTTTGAAATAGCCCAATACCTCTAAAAAACGCTTTGATGAATTTCGGCCCATAGAGCGTAATGTATTTCGAATCTTTTAGGCGGTTCTGTAGATAAACTATCCAGTCGAATGGAACCGAAAGGGGAAGTGAACAACTAGATGTTACAACAATCCTAAATATAAAGTTTCAACATTCTACGCCTAATAGTTTTTGAGATATGCGAGTTTAATGAATTTCGGCCCATTGAGCGTAATGTATTTCGAATGTTTTGGGCGGTCCTATAGATAAACTATCCAGTCGAATGGAACCAAAAGGGGAAGTGCACAACTAGATGTTACAACTATCCAAAATATGAAGTTTCGAAATTCTACGCCTAATAGTTTTTCAGTTAGGCGAGTTTAATGAATTTCGGCCCATAGAGCGTAATGTATTTCGAATCTTTTGGGCGGTCCTGTACATAGACTATACATTCGATTGCAACCAAAAGGGGAGGTGCACAACTAGATCATAGAACAATCCTAAATATCAAATCTCAACATTCTACGACCAATAGTTTTTGAGATATGCGAGTTACATACATACGTACGTACGTACGTACAGACGGCATGGAAAAACTGACCACAATAGACCGGCCGCTGGTCAAAATGAGTTGCAGACGCGTTTATATGATCGTGCATGCTAGCCTACGATGAGATGCATCGAAAAAATTCTTAAAATTAAATTTAGAGGTAGTCAAAATCGGTTTTTTAGTCGAAATTTGGCCCCCAAAATTTTTCGGGATCACATTACTTCCTTATACTACGTACAAGGAAGTAAAAAGTGTCTTTATCATTTATAGTTCAGCTACAGGAACACTCAAAAGATTTCCAATACATTACGGTCAATAGCAATTTTAGGGGCATTCATCCATTTCAAGCACAATACCGTCCTACCACATAAGTTAGGTAATGGTCCGACCACGGTCACGTGCCTCCCTCAAGAACTATGCCAAAAGTCGCCAAGCTTGGCGACTTTTGGTGTACGTGTGTGCATATTTAACTCTCAAATCTCAAAAACTATTATGAAATTTCACATATAAGAATGTTGTAACATCTAGTTGTGCATCTCGATTTTTGGTTCCAATCTACTGGAGAGTTTATTTACAGGACCACCGAAGAGAATTTCAGTATCTTAATATCTATGGACATCTTCATTATAATACAACTGTAGACAGTCATTGTTTGGTACATGCCCAAAATCTCGCCGTCTGTCTTTGACCTTGGCGAGTTTTGGCGAAATATCGCCAAATTTGGCGATAGTCAGTCATTTCGTCCATGCCCAAAGTATCGCCATTTGTCATCGTTCTTGGCGACTTTTGGCGAAATATCGCCAAATTTGGCGACAATCTGTCATTGTTTAGTTTATGCTTAAAATCTCGCCAAATGTCGTCGACATTGACGAGTTTCGCCGAAATATCGCCAAATTTGGCGCCAAAAATTATTTCCTATTTTGTATAACTCTAAAACTTTAACCCGTAGATTTTTTAACTTTGTATTTAGAACTATTGTAATATCTAACTGTTTTCAATATCTTTTTTGACAGCAATCGACTGAGAATTTATTTACATGGTGAGCCAAATGACTTTGAATACATTGAGGTGTATAGATGTATTCAATTCATTGAAGGTCTGTTGTCAATGATTACTTTGGCTATCCCCAAAATCTCGCTGACTATCTCAAGTTTGTCGGCTTTTGGTGAAATATCGCCAAATAAAGTGTCAGAAGGAAATCTTTCAAATTGAACTCAGCTTGGCGATATCGAAATATTTGTCTAGAAATCGCTAAACCTTACTATTATTGATATTTTATCTCTTTCAAACAAATAAGTTTAGAGGAAGTGCGTCGAAAATATTTTTGATCTAATGGACGTGCAAGGAAGTCATGTGTTGGACACATCAGATTTTTTAACTTATCATTTAATTCATCCCTTCTTAACTGAAGCTAAATGACGTACGTTTATTTCGTAACTACAGAACCATGCAAAAATGCTATTATTTGGGCAACTAAAATTAGAAAAATGGCTAGGGATGGACGCGAGACGCGAGAATTCTCGCGTTCTCGCATTGTCTCGCGAGACGAGACAGGCATTTTTTTTGCGAGACGAGACGCGAGACGAGAAAGAAAATATTTTGCGGAACGAGACGCGAGACGAGACAGAGTCTTGTCTCGCGCGAGATTTCTCGCATTTTTTTCCGTCTCGCATAAATACGATCTGAAAAGCGACAATTTGCCTGAAGCCTCTACCGTTTAACTTGTGTCTCCTTCGTTTTCGGTCCTGGTATACTATCAGCACACTACAATACGCACAAACACGTAACATTTAAAATTAGAACAGACGAGAGATATACAAAACACACAAAGGAGAGGATAAAGAAAGAGGCGGAAAAAAAAAGAAAACAGAGAAGAGTTGAAAGAAAAATATAAGTAAATAGGAAAGGCGGTACGGTATGTTCAAATCTGACCACTTTTAGACGGGGCCCGGGGCATTAAGTTTGGGGCCCCCCTTACTATCCCCTTTTTTACGCATTAAGCCCCTTTACTGAGCCCCCCTTTTTTAAGCATTTTAACCCAGTTTTGACCGCTGTTGTACTCGAAAATTGCATTTAAGTTAACTGTAGTTTTTGTACTTTAATCAATTTGTATTTATCACCCCAAAAAAATATCTCTAACTTGATCTAACGATAGACAATCAGGTAATACCTATATTATAGAGGAAATTCAGTTTTTTCCCCACAATTACTATTTCAGTACATATGAATTTATAATTTAGATAATCGGGATATATATGGGCCCCCTTTTTCTTCAGGGGAACCGGACTACCGCCCCCCCTTGCCCCTGTGATAATCGGGTTTCGGGTATATCAGAGAGAGATTAGAAGTAGAGCAACTTGCATTCGCATTGATGCTTAGTCTGAGTAGGTTGAAATATGGTTGAATATCCTTGGTTGAAATATCCTTGTACCGATATTATCCTCAAACTTTGCCGCACGTTGCGGCGTGCGTAGGGGGGGGGGGGGGCGCCCACCCTGGTAACAACTTTCTAGGGGCGGTTAATTCCCTGTTGTTGGCCTATTTTAAAGAGATTAAAATGACATTTTTTATTCTTATATATTAATATCGGACGGAAAGAAATGCAAGCAATTTTTTTAAAAATTATTTCTCTTTTCGTTTATATTATCATGTTTTCCCTTCCTTCGGCTTGCAAAACTTTTATAAATTTTTTTCCTCCCCATCATTTTATCTTGCAGTTGGGTTCCTATTCTAAAATTATCTTCGCCTGTTAGATGTCTTTTCATTTTTTTAAAAAATCCACACTGGATATACATTAGGGGATTATGGTTTAATTTTTCTGTAAACAGGGCGACCATAACGACTGTAGTACTATCGCTAAAAATTATTGTGGAAAAGTACAAACGGATAGTCGTCAACAATTTAACTGTTCAGTAATTTAAAATATAAACAAAAAATAAGACGTCTATTAACCAACTGAGATACTATAATGAAATCTAAAAATGCACACACAGTAATGTTATTGGAAATATTAGGCAAATAATTATAATTATCGTTAATATAATCTTATTTTAATTATACAAAAATTACACATATTTTAGAGACTTGAAATTGACGTTAAAGTAAATAGTAGAGATTTAATAAAGACTAAAAGTGTTCTGTTTATAATTTTTCAAGGGTTATCTTACAACCAACTGAACGATAAGTAATTCTAATTTGTGTTAATATATCCCGCAGTAATTTCAACAGAGGAGATTATTTGAACTTAAAAAAAACAAAAAAAAATCTGTTTTGTCTCATGCAGATATGATTTTAGTAAAATATTCGCTACTTCTCGTATGAAGAGCGGGTGCGCTGCTATTTTAAAACAAACGGTTGTCCATTTCATGTAGTGTCTGAGGTATTTAATGCTACAACTTGAACAGTATGATGTAGAACTACAGTATGATGTAGAAATAACACATTTTGAAAGTCGGGAGTTCTCTGCAAACCGCTAAGCTTTTCACTTTTCTGATCGCGAATGACACTGACGTAGTTTTTTGAGTCATTATATTGCAATGATGCCAGGTTAATACTCATGACGCAAACTTTACATCAAGAACCAAATAATTTTGCTTTTATTTTAGATTCCACATCACTGGAATTAATTGAAATTACTCATGTTAGGAAAATTTTCGTTTACTGCAGTGCGAAGAACGGGCACGCAGCTAGTAAATAAAAATAAATACTATATTTTCGGTGTGACATGATATATACGGATTAAATCTCAATTTCTTTTACTTCAAATGCCGATATATGCTGATATAGTTATTAATATATCTACATATATCGGCAAAGCGTGTTTGCGAGACGAGACGAGACGCGAGACGAGACAGAGGTTTACCACTGCGAGACGAGACGAGACAGCCCCGATTCTCGTCTCGCACGTCTCGCGTCCATCTCTAAAAATGGCTGCTAATGTGGCTATATGTAAGTAATTGTTATTATTAATATTAATTTTCAATAAAATCCCAATAATAAGTTAGTATAAAATGGTAACGAAATCGCAGTCTTTAATTTTGCGAGACTCGCGAGACGTCTCGCGTCTCGCGCGAGACGAGACAGCAATTTCTTTGCGAGACGCGAGACGAGACACAGTGTTTGCGAGACGAGACGAGACGCGAGACGAGACAGAGGTTTACCACTGCGAGACGAGACGAGACAGCCCCGATTCTCGTCTCGCACGTCTCGCGTCCATCTCTAAAAATGGCTGCTAAACTGGCGACATTTTTGTGTCGATGTTGCTACTAATGATATACTATTTTTGCCTCCTGATATTAGTGTTCATCCTGTATTCAGTGGCCTAGCCAAGGGAGGGATAGGGGGGTTACAACTCCCCCATGAGGAATTTCTGGCTACGTCACTGCCTGTATTAATTAATTTATTTTTTTGTGTCTCTTGATTTTTTCGGCCCGGTGAGGTTGCAGCCTTCGTACCCTCAAGCCATGACCCTAACTATATGTGTCTTATTGAAAACTGTATACGTAGCATTTATAGTTATTTACTCATCTACGAAATTCCAATACATTACACTTTATGCGCAGTCATTGTTCAAGTGCATTTTAGACCCTACTAGCAATTTTGCTCGGGCCGTCATCGGCTGGCTGCGTGGCCGTTGGTAGCCCGAGCAAAATTGCTAGTAGGGGAGACATTAGCGTCTTACTTAAAAAAAAAAAAAAAAAGTATTTTAAAGCTTTAGTGTGCACAAAGTAATACTCTCTTTTAAAAATAATGTGCGTAACATTTAGTTCACCTACAGGATCACTCAATGTATGTATTGTGTGTAAAACAAACCTTTCAAGGGAGTGCCTGGGGCAGAGCCGGCCCAAGGGGCGTGCGGGGCCCCAGGGGAAGCGCAAGCGCGGGGCCTCTTTTCCATCACGGCTTATGCAAGTTACTACTAGCCGTGCTAGTACATATTAGCTTTATTTCTCTGCTTTTTTCGGGATATATCACAACAATCTACCAAGCTCGGTTTAATGTGATAGCAAAAAAATGGCCCAGGAGCGGGGCCTCTTTAAGCGCGGGGCCTTAGGCGATCGCCTAGATTCGCACCCCCCCATGGGCCGGCCCTGCCTGGGGGAAGACTTTTACAGGATCACTCAAAAGAATGTCTTTACGGCCTGAGCCAGTTTAGAGACATGTTTATAATACCTAATTCTTCGTTTAGCCCTTTATCTACTGACGGCACTCAGAAGTACCGCTAAATTAAAATTGTAAAAAAAAAAAAAAGAAAGAAGAAAAAATCTATTCATTGTAACCGTTCTTTTGAAAAATCCCTACCAAATATTTCATTTAATCAGCTTACATCACGATTGCATGTTTTATTAGAGTAGATTGTTTTAAATAGACAGCTTTCCGCTCATTTTCTAATCATGTGGAGCCCTCCTCTTCGCCAAAAAGGAGCATTAGTGAATTTTCAGACGTCCGTTTTATGATTAAATATTCGATTCTCTAAAAGCGTGTCCATCAAAGTATTACTTGACTCTTTCAGATGGGTTGGTCCTTTACCCTTTTGAAAAAGGGTCCTTTACCCTTTTGACGTACCCAGAAAAAAATTTCCGAGGGGGTCCAAACGGTGAAAAAGGCAGAATTTTTCACAAAAAGACGTCATCATTCTTATTTTGTTAATAAAAACTGAAACTTGTTAACAAAAACTGAGGGGAATCCGGACCCCCTGGACCGCCCCCTGGGTACGTCCTTGGGAGGGGGCTTTTTTTTAAGCTCGAAAAGGTAAAATATATGAATCGCTTTTGTAAACAGTGTGAATAGATAAAAACTTCCGAATAACAAGTTATGAAAGGCGTATTGATGTCTCCTTTAAGTTTTCATTTAAAGACAGCAGATTTATTTTGCACCAAAAAAACCTTTTCCTCCATTTTTCTTTCTCAAAAAGGTACAATATCAATTTAAAAAAAAATACAATATCAAAAAAGTATGATTTCTTGAATACAATATTAAATTCAACAATTGCATGTGCACATGTTGAAAAACGAATTGGTCCATAATGTTTCATCTCCAAATAGCAAACAATAAAAACGAAAAAAAACAGAATTTTTTTTGCTTCACTTATTGAAAGTCATGGTGCTTTACTGTACCATTCTAGTTGAAATGATCGTGTCCTTTTGCCATCTTTTTGTCTAAGGACAAAATTTTTTGGTTGATAGGGTCCCAAGCGTTTTATTTCAAGCTTTTCTGCTATTTTTAATCTGCTGAAAGGAACTTGTAATAAACTGTCAACAGAATTCATAGTCGTTAAATATATTTATAATTTGACAAAATATTTTAATCTACGACCATTTCTTACTCAATTGATACTTTCACTATATTTGAAACCGAAAAAATAGTAAAATTAAGTCTGTTTTAAATTGAGATAAATAAAAGTTCCTAATTCTTAAAGATGATCAGCTATAAGAACAAAAATCACAATCAGCAGCTTTTTTCGACCAAAAGAACAAAACTCGCTAAATAGAACTGTTTCCATGGAAACACTTTTATTTCTCGTATCAGGCCAATGCTAAGGGGCCCTAAATTGGTGCTAAATTAACTGAGTTTTCGCATTCTTTTTTGTGATAACCAGCCAAATATGTTCATCTTTTGAGAAATGATCAATGGTACTAACACTACTCTGCTGTGCTTGGCGCAAATATATTAGGGCTTAATTTCTCGGGCCCGAGAGTGCTTCAATGGGAAATACATTGGAGATGCCGCGGTGCGGCCGTAGGATTTGAATGATGGCTCGGTTTACATAATTGGATTAAGGGACAAAGCTGGTGCAAAAAAATGCTCCTTTAAATATTCCTTTTATCCATCTTAAATCAAAATAGAATAAAATACACGCAGACACCTTTATTAAAGTAAACTGATTTTAAAAGAATACAAATTTTGCATTATAATTTTAAAAAACTTTTGAAATATCAGGTGGGGCCAGGCCCCTCTGGCCCCTAGTGACGAGCCGCCACTGGGCCTAGGACCCTCGAGCAGCCAGTCGGCCTCAATCCACAAACAAACAAACCATGGTCGTGTGTAGCGTTGCCAGGCGACTGGATAAAGCCGGGCATAGTTAGGCTCTTTGATTGCGTGTCCGGCTTTTGTTAGGCTTTTTACTGGTGACTTTGGCTTATTAGTAATAAAGTACTTGAACTGATTTGGCATTCGATGTTATTTATATTTCATTAGAATTTAACAAGATTCATGGTAATAATCAAAAAAGCTTGATTTTACATACAATTTCTTTGTTGTACCTATTAATACTGAGCCGAAATCCTCAATATTGTAGGCTGTCCGGCCTTTTTACCCAAATGTCCGGCTATTTGGTTTGGCGACCTGGCAACCCTAGTCGTGTGGGATAGCACGCTGAATGTGGTTGATGGCTTGAAGGTCACGCGTTCGGGCTTACCGCGCGACAGTCGATCTAACGGAATGGGGTTTGGGTCGGTTTCCTCCACATGTAACGTGAATACGCATTAGAACCCCTTAAAAAGTCCTTCTCTAAAAGGCACCCCACCCCCGTAGGCAGATTCCCCTCTTGCAGGCTTGCAATAACACAAGCACTCGTCATCTAGAACTGAGGTTAGAACGTTCTTTGGTTTTTTGTTTTTTATCATCAAGATGTCAAACCGGATGAGAACAGGCAAGTTGAGCAATCAGAAATTGGAGGATGGGGCTTTGCTGTTACACAAAGAAGGAAACATTTTTTCATGCTTGCATAAGAGAAAATAAATAAATAAATAAATAAAATGAAGGAGAGAAGCCCTATAAGGCAACGTTTTATCCAACCCAGAAATTGGGATTTTGGAAACCGCGGATCCCAAATGTTCCTGGAGATTTGCCGTTGGGATCTTTGGATGACTGAGTACGAACCAAGGCCGTAGCCGGAGGAGGGAGGGGGGGGGGTCAGATCCATTGCTAAGACCTTTATCTGGAGGGGAGGAGGGGGAGATGTCGATAAACTGCCACGTCAAATATCGGTTTTTAAGTCAACTTATTTATTTTTTTTTTATCAACTGCATTACCAGCTTTTTACTTTTGCCAATTGGGTTTGCGTAATTTTGCCATGTGTAACAGAAGTAAATTATAGTTTTCGTGAATATTTCTTTACCAAGTTTGCCAACCAGGTATCTAATTTTGACAAGTTTGATAGAAATTTGGGGGGGAACTCACCCCCCCCTTATAGCCAGTGCCCTGGGGAGTATTGACTTAAGGATTTGATCCCCTCTCCTTCCGAAATTTCAGTCAATGATGCTTCAGTAGTTTTTTATTTGCATTGATTCTGGATATGAGTTATAAGCGAAAAAATTAGCGACATATGCCCCCCCCATCCACCCAGCCAGCAAGAGAAAGTGTTCTTAGTACCAGGGGTTACTACTTTTAACCAGGGGTGCTACTAAGCACCCCTGGTTAAAAGTAGATCAAAATACAGATGAAATGGCGACACGTAAGTTAAAAACAACCTGCTATATTCTTGTTTTATGAGGAAAATGTTGAAAATTTTAAACTGGCAAAAAAAAAAAAAAAAAAAATTAAAAAGTGATTCATGGAAGAAATAAACTAATTATTATTATTTGATAAACTTGAATATGAAGAACTAGAAAGTGCATTATGAGTTTGCTGCTTTATCTGTCTATAATTTGCACAAACGGCAAAATTTATGATATTCTATCAATGAAGTCATTGACTTTTGTTTATCTACTAGCTGAAATTTCGGGCTCCGACTTAAATGATATCGTTCGGGAGGATTCGAGTTAAATGTTCCCGGGCTCGGGCTTTAACCCTTTGAGGCGCAACCCTTTTCCAATGCTGAAAAAAAGGGCAGCCGTTGCCATCGCTCGACTTAACTACCAGCAAGATGGCGGACGATCGAAACGTTCATCGCGTGCCACAGATCTAGAAACCCTTTTTTTGACGTCAAAAAAGGATCTCTCGATCTGTGGCAGGCGATGAACGTTTCGATCGTCCGCCATCTTGCTGGTAGTTAAGTCGATCGATGGCAACGGCTGCCCTTTTTTCAGTATTGGGCAATTTATACAGCTGTTCTCGCATTCTTCCATTTTCCAGCACATGTCAAAACTGTTTAAAAGTAATCCCGACCATTTTTTGACGGGAAATGCCGTGCTAGAAAGTAAAGGAATCTCGTGGAGCTATGTCCCCCGCAACTATTTTTATAGAAATCAAATCTATTCTTCGTGACTGGCAACAGTCACAACAACGTCAGAGTTTGGTGTTCCCAGAGCGGGAACACTGCTCGTTAAAGGGTTAAAATGACAATAATTGTATAAAAGCATGACATGAATTGTATAAAATCATCACCATTTTTAAAAGTTTCCAGCGCGTTAAAGGGTTAAAAAATGAGCCCGAACTCATATCTTTACTGTGCATGACACTACATATCAGACGAATAAACTAACGGGCGATAAAGAGCCAAATGAGGCGGAGGAGACGATGAAACACCATTTAGCGAAAGAAGGGAAACGACGGGCGGGCGAGCGGGCTACACACACAAGAGGCGGTCTCATCTGTGAATTCTCTGCTTCTAGGTAAATTGATATGGACGTAGCGAGCGACTGCCCTCTCTCCCCTATTCCCCAAAAACCGTAGAGGCTGCGGGGGAGTGTGAAATCCGCAAAAGAATTTCCACCACACAACACTGCTGGATTGGTTGGATTCCCTGTGCAGTCGGTGCGAGTGAAAAAAAAAAAAAAGAATAAGTAAATGAATAAAGAACATGACCAATTTATTCTTTTTGGTGCGGAACAAGATAGCGAACACTATAAAAACTATCTGGAAGATTAAAAAAAGAAAAGAGAATGTGAAGTGGTTGTAGTAAAAAAAAAAATATTTCACTGGCAGGTTGCTTGAATGTTTGAGATTGGAATTGGATGTACGCAAAGACTGCAGACATAGAATTCTTAGGCTTGACCGTACGGAGTTCATATAAGGATTTTCTTTGAGCTCATGGGCGCCGGCAGCATAGGGCAAGGGGGGCCATGCCCCCCAGGAATTTTGTATGCAGTGTTTTATTCCCTTTTTTTTTGCTCTTTCCAACATGATAACCATACGTTGAAGTAGTCTTTGCTCCCCCCCCCCGGGAAATATTCTGCCGGCGCCCATGTTTGAGCTCAACCTTACAGGTTATTTTTACGCCTCTGGTTCTGGCCACTAAACTTCAAATGAGGATTTTCTTTGATAATTCGAAGCTCTTGTACCCCTAACCCCATCTTCTTACGGTTATCTTTACGCCCCTGGTTCTTGACCACAGAAGATATGAGACCCAAGAGATATTTTCGATCTTTTGTGTTAAGGCAAAGCTACAAGAGGGCTGTCTGCATGGAGTATGTCTTGGGTGGAGGACTTTTTAAAAGGGTTCTAAACCGGATTCCCGTTACATCTGTCAAAAACCTCCCAATTATCCAGACCTTCTTTAGGTCGACAGCCGCGCGATAGGCCAGAACCCCTGGACCCCATACTTCAGCTATCTATCAGTGCTCTTCCGTTCAATAATCTTTAAAGGCTGGTTGTGGGGGCCGGTGATTTTACAGTTTTTTTTTTTTTTTTTTTAACTAAAATGTTTTTTTTTAGAGCAGTCATGGAGAAACATCTTTTTTACGATCGTACTTAATATAATCAGTTGACAGATGACAGATTGTGAGCTGATCCCTTGAGGGGTGCAGCTTGATTTTAGAACAGGAATGCTGTGAGCGTTTATTACCTCGGCTTAGCGTTGCACTATTCGAACGATTTATTTATATAATCGATTAATACCATTCGAATGAAATCGATTAATCGAAAAGTGAATATTTGCGACTTTTACTACCTGAACAAATATCTTTAATTCGAATAGTATTCGAGATTTCAAATGCCATGTGCTATACGGATGCTATGTGCTCAACGTTCGAATAGATTTTCCAAAATCGATTATTTCGAATACATTTAACAATCGATTAATTCAAATTGTTTCGTTCATTCAAACAAGGGCGGATTAAAGGGGGGGAGGTGGAGGGGGCGACTGTGCCTTCCCGAAACAAAAGAAATTAATGTAAAAGATCCTATTTTCCTTCCATAAAATGGAGATGTATGCCAATCTTCTAACTAACCGCCCCCCCCCCCCCCGAAAAAACTTGTATTAATCCGCACTGCATCCAAAGTCATCACTACCCTGGCTTCATAAATTTTGCGTGGAGCTCAGTATGTCGTAGAAAGAGCTACTTACTTACGGATGCTCTTTCAAAATACTCTCCAATCTGCTTAGTAAAATATCGGTTAAAGGAACACCCCGTCTATTGTAATAAACTTTCAATGTACATATGTGATCCCGAATAATGGAATATCCCGCTTATTATCGAATAAATTTTCCTGACAAAAGGATTTGACTGTACTGAAAATCATGATGCCCATTTCCATTAGGGGAAGGGGAAGGTGTAAAGGCGGTACACTTGCCTTCTGAACTAGCCGTTTGTACCTACACTGATTAATTTTCTAGTGTACAGTGTAATTTTTTGTGTTATTTTTTAGTACTAAAGTGCTTAACAGTCTGAAAAGTGTTCTTTCCTTTCCAAAAAAAGAAAGTACTAACATTGGTTTCCCTGAGCAAAAGTATAATTTAAAAATATTAACCCGTTGCGTCAAAGACTCTAAAATTTCCAGATTTTTTTTTTTTTTTTTTTTTTTTCACAAGATTTAAGCATTGATACTTATAGTACCTCTATCGTGTACCTACTAGATGTTTGAAACTATGTGTTAGCAAGCCCAGAAAAACGCTAAAGGATTTTCTTGGGTTACATTGATACATGAATTTAAGTCAGCTGAGAGAATAATTTTTCTTTTTTAAAAACATTTTTATTTTGTAATTCTATAAACATGAAATCTCAGAAGTTTTTCTTTTTTCTGATTGAAAAATTAAATTTAATAATTCTCTTAAAAGCACAACTTATTTATCTTAAGGTATCCGCCTACATTGAAACCATCGAATTTCAGCTAAAAAATCAATAATAAAATTATTCGCAAATCTGCGGTATACATTTCTGTATCTACAAATTTATATATATATTATTATTTTTTTATCCTACGACACTTGTAAGGGAAGTTGCAACCATTTAAAAACACATCATCAGCTGTGAACTAACATCAGCCAAGAACTTAAAATGCATTATTCTTTAAATGCATAATAACTTTAAATTTCATTATTTTGTCTTCCGCATTTTCTTTTCGCTATTAACACTATAACTTCTATATTAATGAAGATTTTTTTATACTAATACTTTTTAAAGAGAAAATTCAATTATCAGTATTTTTCATTCTCCGAATGGGGTCCGGTCCCAATTGATTCGGATAATTGGAGTTCTACTGTATTTAATGGTAAAAAGGTATCAAAATATATAAAAAGATTACGACTGTATAATATAAAACTGCACACAAGATTAAAAAAAATGTATGTGACAGATTAAAAAGAAATATATATGTAATGCATTTCAACAGTTTGCTGTAGTATAGTTCTTTATAAATATTTTTGAAAAATTCCAAAACCGCCATTTTATACATATTTGTTGCTTAAACACATTCGCGAAACAAAATTTAGAGAAATTTAATGAAAGATATATTTAATTGACTAAATGTTTTAAGCACCTATCAGATTTTGACAACTGAAATCCTTTCTACTTCTCAATATTTGCCTGAATAATCATCAGTACGGATGAATAACCAGATAATTCTTAAAGTGTACCTTTAATGCTGTATACCCAGAAGAGCTGATGCTGTATTACATTAATATACTGATATAACTGTCTTAACTTTCAGGATGACTTCATAGTAAAATGCAAATACACATTTTTTTTTGTTTTATTTCTCTGTTAAGAATGAAAAAACATGTTTATTTTTGTACTTTGTTTATAACTTCGAAATTATTAGGAAATTATTATCACCAGAAGTACAATTTTGATATCATCAGAAGTACAAGTGAATTACGTTCAAAACATCTCTTAGTATAATTTTAAGTTTTACTTTCATGTTCTATGAAAAGGTTTTATTTGCAGCTGGCAATGACGCAGCTGGCTGTGCTCGCGCACAGCCAGCTGCGTCAAAAAAGGGTCTCTATATCTGTGGCACGCGATGAACGTTTCGATCGTCCGCCATCTTGCTGGTAGTTAAGTCGAGCGATGGCAATGGCTGCTCTTTTTTTCAGCATTGGGAAAGGGTTGCGCCTCAAAGGGTTAAATGTAAAAAAATGCCGAAATATATAACGCCAAATCATTATTATAAATTTTGCTCCTGATATTCGCATATACTTATTTATGTTTTTATTGAATATATAAGTTGTAACATAATTGAATCAGAGAACAGTGCTTACATTATGTGACGGATCTTCAATATCAGAGGATTCCGCATGCTGTTTTTTTTCTACGTGGGGTTAACCACTCATCCACTGCTTTGTAAATGTCTTCGCTGAATTCCTCGAAATTTCCAATAGAAACTTCTTCATGTGTACACGCTGCAAAAAATTGAAAATTTACTTTTAGTAAGCAAATTAGCCTGCCAATAAAAATATGGCTAATTTTCTGGGTGGAAAAATGTTTAATTCGATTTGACTTGTTATTAATTTATTTTTGTATGTGTATGCTTGATCTCATTCTTTATAAACAGTTGTAAGATATTGTACACAGCAATGTAGTGAAAGATAAAAATAATTTATGAAGCACATTATATGAAAAACAATATTAATTGAAATGTTTATGCTAACAATACAAGTAATTTCAATTTTTTCGCTAAATACCTTCTTACCTATGGTGAATTTATATATGAATAAAGGAGAACTCATTGAACCATCCAAAACGTGTTCAATGTTCTCATTTCTTTTTCAGTATAAAGATTTAACTTTTTTAAATTTGTTTTAATAACAACTGTTTTATGTTTTCTTTCTAAATGCATTAGCTCTAATCTCTCTATCTCTTTCTTTTTTGTTTGCAAACATAATCTGATATTTTAAAAACAGGTAATACGATTTCTATTAAAAATCTAAAACGAGTTAACCTTACTTCCATGAAATGTATATTTTTTTCTTAAAAAAACTGGGTTTTGGATTTTTGTTAAATAGGTCAGCAATGATAAAATACACCTTGAATGCTTGCTAATTGCTTGTCAAAATGTTTCTAGTAGGCTTAATAGTAGGATATTTCGAGTGATTCTAAAAACAGGTCTACCGCTTTGAGTAGGAATTAGAGATTGAAAATATTTAAATGATACTCTAATTACACTAAAAAAGTAATAGCAACAATGTATAGTAAAGGAAATTTGATTCCGGGGAGGAGTTTAAACATGTCGAAAATTTCATTTAGGAACATGTTTGAACAGTGTTTTAAAAACAAATGAATCGTAGATGTGTATCATATTAATCGATGCCCAGTTCGAAGTATTGGGCTATCTGCCTAAGATATAAGTAAAATGATAAATCAAATTAGTTTGAAAGCTCTGATAATCTACAATTCTGTAGTCAAGAAATTTCGAAACATTTAGAAAAAAAAAATGTTATAAAATACAATATTATTCGCAACAAAATATTCTTAGAAATTTTCTATATTTAAATTGAAGGCACAGAAAAGCACACTATTTTATCAGACACTGGCAATGACTCAAATGTTAAAATTTTAGATACCGGGTGATCCAAAAGTCAGGACAAACTTCATTAAAAAAAAATTCATTAAATAAAAGAGCAAATAATGATAGAAAATTGCGATTTGCACAAATAGGTTTAGGGTATGACGGTTTTTTTCCTTTTTTTTTTTAATGACAAGAAAGCTGTTGTAGTTCCAAATATTACCGGTAGGTGGCCCTGGCATGCACAATGGGAACCAAATTTCCAATTGAAAAAAATCCGAAATCATGGTGCACCTAGGATGTATAGAAAGCTAGTTAAAAGTTCAAAAATCATGAAAAAAGAACAAATAAGGATAAAAAAAATTGCAGTTTGCATAGTAAGCATTACAGAGGTTTCGGATTTTTTTAAATTGGAAATTTGTTTCCCATTGTGCATGTCAGAGCCACCTACCGGTAACATTTGGAACTACAATTTTTCTTGTCATTAAAAAATCCATCATACCCTAAACCTATTGGTGCAAACCGCAATTTTTATTCATTATTTGCTCTTTTTTAATGAATTTTTAAAGTTTGTCCTGACTTTTGTATCACCTGTTATTTTACAGTATTGAAGCAATAGTGCTTGATGTACAGTCATATTAAAAAAAGGACATTGTTTCCAATGGATATATTTAGTTCAAAGTTGTCACTTTCTCCCCTATATGTCTTTAGATATCTCTCGTTTAGTGAACACGGGGAAATTGATACATATATTTGAAACTCACATACCTTCTTTGAAGTAACGATAAATCAAGTTTGCAATAAATCCGCAGAAGAAAGCAATGGCATGGCTAAAATCGACAAAATCCACTTCAATGAAACTTTTTAATAAATCAGATGTACTTATAGAATAATTCTTCAAAGCTGGAAAAACGATGTTCAGCAAACCATGTAACGATTTCTTAGGAGTTTCTTGAATTATCTTCTCTTCATATTCTTTCTCGTTGAAGATATTACGGATTCTAGAGAAATACGAGTCATCCAAAGACTTTGGATTTATGTGGAGACTGGAGACTTTGGATTTATGTGGAGGATCTGTTTAATAAAATGAAGTAAGAATATTACTAAACATTTTACTCTCTTAAATAAATGTCATTATGCACATTTATGGCGTTTTAAATCATTATTTCGAATATTATTTTTAGTTTTCTTACCGTTTGCTTGCGGATAATTTAAATATCTTGTCAAAACTGATAGTATGGTAAGCAGACCCCATGCAGACGCGATTCTTTTAAAAGCTGAAAAATAGAAAATATATATCACTGAAATGTAAATATTATGTAAAAATTCAACTAAAGCTACAATTGTGCAGTTTTTTTTGTTTGTTTTTTTTCCCCATGCAAGCCTTGTTACTTATATATCTATCCCCTTAGGAAATAAAAAGAATGCATTTTCATAACTATAAACCAAAGAATATTAAAAGCTATATAGTAAAATATAGCTTATGTTTGTAATGGAGATTTAATTTAATCATGAAATATCCTTTTTTTGACTCCTCTGTAAATACTGTACCATCTTGTATATATATACAAGATCAAGAAGATTATATATATATATATATATATATAACAAGTAAAACACAAAACATACTACAAATAAGACATATCTCGCATAAAAATATAACAGCTATTAGCAAGAATTAGAAACCAGATTTTGAAGCCAAATAAAGTGCAAGAATTATTGTGATAATATAATGGAACGGAAATTATAACCACTGTCACCATCGTCAGCGGCCACAAACAGTGGGTTATAATTTACAGCAAACCAAATAGTAGGGTTTCGGTTGTGTGGCATATCAGAAGAGATATTAACTCCACACATCTGGGCCCTACCCTACTATATAAAGGAAAGAAGAAATCAAAAAGATAACAAAAATTAGAAATAAGAATTATAATTTTACATACCAGACCTTGAGCACATGGAAATATCATTTGAACAATTGATATGTATATATATAATCTTCTTGACGACATCTGTGTGCGAGTTGCAAATTGTTTAATTCAATTATGTATAACAGCTACAAAATATCACCATAAAATATAATTTTGTGTAATGCCAAAATTTCTTATGTGTTTTGTAGATAGTTAGTTTACCTATGATAAGCCAGAAGCCATTGCAAATGAACGATAAAAGAAACCATAATTTATGTCGCTCTCATTTTATGACGTTTTCCTGACAGTGGACTGACATGGTAAAATGGTCTTATATAAATATTTTTTAAAGCATAATTCCTCGCAATTCGCAGTGCAGTTTAAACAATAGAATTTTAGATTAAAAAAATTATTCTCGACATATTTAATATTTAGTTCCATATGAACTAAGAGTTTCGCTTCGGACTTGTAAAATTTAATTGCACATATGAATGTATTAGTAGTCAGAGCAATTTTAACAAAACGGAAATTTACACAATCTTCATTTCGAAAATATGAAATTTCAAAACAGCTTTTAACATTGATATTATTTAACTACTGATTGGCATACAGTTTAAGTAACAAACAAAAAAATTTAAATTCAAGCGCTTTTGCTACTGATACTTTCAGAATGTGTCGCCGTTTGTTTTAAGACAAGCAAATATAACACTTATGGTTTGGAGGTAAATAAATTTTGTTGTTAACATTGAAAGAAAATTATAGAAAAACGAGGCATATATAAATAAAAATGCCGTTGAAACTTAAAATTTAACAAAATGTTATCATAAGTACTTTTAAATTTATTTGCATACACTTATACACAAACTTAGTATCAATTTGTAAAACCCCTGTTATGTTACAGAAAAGACGTATTTTCTTAGAACGTAAACAATAATCTAAACTTCTCCATATTTAATTAAGACCGCACGATATTTGAACACTAAAAAATATAAAAGGTTTTACGCAAGTATTTAATTAAATTTCAGTTTTCGTGTACCTAGATTTAATATCTCAATATACTTTTTAATTTGCAATTTCGGTGGATTATAAAATATATAAAAAGCTTTAAAAAAGTATGTTTTGTTATGTCTAAGCAATGAAATATTTCTTCTTGTAATCTTTGATAGAATTTGAAGCTCTCGATACTCTTATAACTTTATTAGATTTAAGTAAACTTACTTGACATCTTCGTTTTTAAGCGTTTTACTTTAGAGGCATTACATATTTTTAAAGTATTTAAGGGGTTTACAGCTAATCAGGGTTTATTGTAATTATATGAATAATATTTAAGCTCAAGTGAATATGCAAGATTTGTATTGTTTGTTAAAGTGATAAATATATTTTACAAGAATGCTGGTATAGATTAGTACTATAACAATATACTATTGTGTTAAAAATCCAGATTTCCTACATGCATTGTTGTTTCTAAGAATGTTCTGTACTATTATGCAATTCTTGTGATTTCATTGTATAACTTATTTTATTAAGGTTAGGATAAACAGTTTTACCATACTTAACTCTTTACAAAAATATTTCATTTGCTTATCAATCTTACGGAGTTGAATAATCACAAATAATAGAGCATGAAATAATGATTAAGTTAAAACAATGATGACCAAATTATTTTTAACATTGCTTGCGGCGAATATAGCTACTAAAAGAATACATTTAATAATTTTTAAGTGTTCTTTACATAAAATTTACAAATATTTATTTAATAATTAGGTATTTTATTGTTTGAAAATACATTTTGCGTTAAGACGTATTATTTTTAATGTATAGTCATGCTTGAATTAATAAGCTTCTATACATGAGACAACACAACTAATCAATCGAATTCGAGCCACGCGAGAATTTGACGGCGCAAGAAAAATCTAGTCAGGTAGTTATCCGAGTCAAGGATTTGATGCTTAAAATGATTTGATAGATTATATGCAAACTTTCACGTCTAAACTCATTTAAAATTGATTATCATAAGAAAATGAAAATTACATTCCAGTTAAATCAACTAATAATTTAATAACGCTAGTAAAGAGAAATACGTCTATACGTAGCTTAGATATCTCTCTATTCTAAAAAAAAGTAAAGGCCGCTGTCGCCGCCGCTGGCGCTGTCAAAGCTTCTGGACCTATCTCCTCCTAAACCGTAGGGATTTGAGTTTCGACTAAGGTACCCACAGATTCGAAAAATTCCGAGGAACCTGCTAAGCTGATTTAAATTTCGAAAATCGAATTATTTTAGAAGATATTAATAAAAAACTGAAAAAATAAACCGAATGGTTGCCAGATTTGGCATAAAATCATTCATTCCTTTGCAACAAAGCGTTTCCAAGTATCTAGAATCGCTTGAAATTTACAAAGTTAACACAAAAAGCCTAATAACTTCTTCACCGTTTGCACGATCCGCTTGAAAATTTTCATGATCATGTATAAAAATATAGAAAACAATCTGCGCTTCTTTAAAAATCTGAAAATCTACCCGTTCCCTCCTTTTTAAGCGATTTTTCGCTATTTTCAGCACCATTTTATTTCCGAGAGTCAAAAAAGTAAATCATTTGCGTGACAAAATTACCCTTTTCAAGTGAATATGACGTCATACAATTGGGATTCAAATTCGTTTAAAAGAGATTTTCCAGATTACACAGTTTATTATCATTTTTTTTTTCACAAATAAATCGTTTGCATGGACATGAGAATAGCTGTGTACACAAAACGAAATCTTTCGATTGCGAAAAGATTCCGCGAGTTTCCAGAACAGCATGAAATTTAATTTGGGTATCTCTCTATTCTAAAAAAAAGTAAAGGCCGCTGGCGCTGTCAAAGCTTGTTGGCCTATTTCCTCCTAAACCGTGGGGATTTAAGTTTCAACTAAGGTGCCCACAGATTCGAAAAATTCCGAGGAACCTGATGAGCTAAGTTAAATTTCGAAAATCGAATTATTTTAGAAGATATTAATAAAAAACTGAAAAAATAAACAGAATGGTTGCCAGATTTGGCATAAAATCATTCATTCCTTTGCAACAAAGCGTTTCCAAGTATCTAGAATCGCGTGAAATTTACAAACATGAGTTAGAATTACGCCCATTTTACGCCAAAATAAAAACTATATGAAATAAGTAACTCAAAATGTGTTACACAAAGTTGACAATTTTCAAATAGTAAGTTCGCTTAGACAACAGGAGTTTATAATTAGCGATTATTCGTTTTTCCAAAACAGAATAACTAATATCTTGAAAATGAAAAATAATTAAAATGCAGATTATTTTAAAGCCGGTTCTCGTCCAGCTGGATTATTTGCTACCAGTAGAAATATTTGGCGTTAACTATGCCATTATAGCAGTTATAGTACACTTTGGATATTTGCTAGCGCGACGAGATGGTATAATTCGTGGTGTTAAGTACGCCAATCTGCAAACGATTATGTAAATGAAAGTATGGATAACGGTTTTCCGGTAACCTTAAATGAACAGTAAATATAGGTTGTGAGTATGTGTAAATCGCCAAATAATGAAAAGTCGCCATTGGTGGCAGGCTATTCTATCTGTTCCGTAGCTTTTATTAACTTTACATGTACGCAAGTCGCCAAATAATGAAAAATCGCCATGGGTGGCAAATTCGCAAGGTGTCCAATAGGTTTTACATTATTAAAAATACAGCTGAAACATATGTTCTTATTTTATTACGCTTTAGCTCCTAATTAGTATAACCTTTGAATGGCAACATTAAATATCATTGTGTTTCTGAGGAGTACAAATAATTTTTCCAGCGATTATAAGCGGAATCCGCACTCCAGGTGGAGTATAGCTCAGGACCCGTACAACACGGATTCCCATAACAAAATATCTTCCGTGTTATGAGGGGTAGGGGGTCTACTGTAGTGTGAAGTTTAAATTTTTATGTACCAATGAAGATGCAAGAACTAAGCAATGTGTAGCTTAGCTCGGTAACATTCTATCTGATCCAATCTTCGGGTTTTCTCTGTTGAAATTATGTCTTTTTTACGAATAAGCCCGATTAGGGGCCGAATGCCTCATATGAAAAGCGAGCGTAGCGAGTCTGGGGGCCTTGGCCCCTAGTTTTATTATGCAAATACAAGTCAAAATATTACTCATCAAACAGAGTGGAATAATGAAATATTTGAAACCACAAAATCAGACCAATACACGAATATATTTTAGGAAACCATAACAAATATTTAATATTATCATATCTGCCTATCATTTAATATTATCAAATATTTAATAATATCATATCTGCCAATATATACGGAATATAATTAACCACTCTTAGTAAACAGTAGTTGTTTTGAATAATTCTCCGCAATAGTGAAGGATTCACACGTTTAACTCATGTACTTCGCTCATATATCCTAATTTTATAAATTCGAAAGTGAGTTTGTTTGTTTGTTTATTTATGACGCTTTCACGTCTAAACCGCTGAATCGATTAGGATGCATTTCGGTTTAGATATAGATGGGACCCTGGAGTTGGTTATAAGCTACTTAGAATTTTAGATTTTTAATTACTTTTTTAATTATTAATTAAAAACCGTTTTTACGTTGCCATACTTGGCGAGTTTCGCCCGTATCATATGATTCATGTTTTGAGCTAACAAGAATGCTATTACTTCAATAAAGAAGCACGTGCATCTGAAAAACATTAAATAATACGGAAATTATGCCAGTTTTATGCCAAATATATCTATCTCTAATAATAAAAATGAATGTTCTCCAGACAAATCTACAGAAAGCAGAGCTTTGAAAATTTGAGCATGCCTGGACCCATGACTTCGGTAAAGTGTACCTGAGGCTCGGAAATTTTAATTACTTTTCTAACTATTAATTAAAAACCGTTTTATCGCCCGCACAAAATGATTTATGCTTTTGAAATAAAGCAGAAATTCTATTTGCAAAATCACATGCATTTGAAAAACATAAATAAGTATGGAAATTATGTTGATTTTACGCCAAATTAAAAAGCATAAATAAAGAAAAGTGTACTTACGTATTATCCCGGCGGTCCGCCAAGACGAGCGATTTTTTGCCGAGATAAATGCCGGGCACATGAAATTATTAATGGTTTTGAATACGATTGGCAACAGTTTGGCAACTCATTTGACGAAAAAACAGTTTGGCGGGAATGACCGCCGGGATAATAGGTAAGTACCAAGAAAAGTCCAGATGTGTTTCTTAAAGTTCGTAAATTTCCAAATCCTACAAATAATATAAATGTGTACGTTTATGTGTTTGGATGTTTTTGACTGAATCACACAAAAATGGTTGGAAAAATTTGTAATGAAGATAGCTTATGCCCTGGATTAACATACAGGCAACCTTTCAAGCATATAGCATAAATAATTCTTTTACAAAGACACTCAAAATAATGCTAATGCATTGCGCTCTATGGAAATTTTGTAGCAACTAAACCGATTTTAAAACTTTCTTCACTGATTGAAAGTCCTAGGCCTATATGGTCCTAGGCCTATAGGGTCCTAGGCGTATATGGAGAATTCCTCTGTGTGGAATTTTCTAAGGGATCCTAGCCCGTATTTTCGCGAGGTTTTTGAAAAAAACACGGAAAACTGCGAGCGGCTAGGTCGACAGGCGCGACCGGTGTTTGAACCTGGCACCTCCCGCCTTCCAGGTTTGAGAGCAGACCCTCTTAGACACTGGGGGGACCCTGAGTGTTATAGGCTACCTTTTATGCATATATCACAAATAGTTCTTTTACAGGGATACTCATAAGAATTACATTACGCTCTATGTGTATCTCTGTAAGTACTGAACCGATTCCAAAACTTTTTTCACTGATAGTAAGCTACACTATTCTTGAGTATTATAGGCTAAAATTAATGCATGTAGCGCAAATAGTTCCTTTACAGGAACACTCAAAATAATTCTAATACATTACGCTCTATGGGTATCTCTGTAACTATAGAACCGATTCTAAAACTTTTTCGCTAATAGAAAGCTGCACTATTCCTGATTAACATAGGCTAAAATTCATGCATATAGCATAAATATTTCTTTTACAAGAACACTCAAAACAGTTCGCAAATACTGTCGTAACTGTCTCTATTCGCCAAATGCCTGAAAAAAATCTAAATTTAGTAATTTTACATACTCTGTTATTTTAAATGAAGTATACTACCATGCATTATACTTCATTTAAAATAAGTAAAAAGCAAATAATATTTAAATGCAGTTTCTTTAGTCGCAAACATATTTGTTATTCACATATGCTTCGTTTCTCTCGGGACCTAATTATAAAGCCGACGCGGACGAAGTCGCGGGTAGCCGCTAGTTTAACTCATATTTAGAAAAAGTGGTTAACTTTATTCCGTGCACGTTGGCAGCTATCAATGAGGTTATTGAAGATTAAAGTGTTATAGTGTATTTTCAGTTTAAATCATTTGGAAGTAAAATGAAAACAAGCTGGTACGATTAATCGGAAAGTCTAATTGTAAATATATGTGACATATGCATATTCATATTTATGTACGATATTTTAAACAGGATTACCAAACAAATCAGTAAAGCAAAGATACACCTTGAGTGAGATGCATATAGTATTACGTATATTACTCATAATTTAAATTATTTTTTAAATGCATGCAATATTTACAGGACAAATAATGTGATGCATTTGTTCTGTTATACATGCTTAATTTTAAGTTATAAATTACAAGATTTCCATTCGAATTTTAAGCTTATGCTGGAACTTTAATCAAAATTAGAAACGACTTTATTTTTATGTATACTTCTAAAATTAGTATATATATATATATATATATATATATACACACACACATTTCAATTTAATCGAAAAACAATAATAGCTAGGTTTCTGCAAGTTACCTGACCAAAATTAGGGTCAGAGTATTATATATATATATATATATATATATATATATATTGTTAGGTAGGCTGAACATTTTCAAAAATAAAGTATTTTTTACTGCATTGGCATAAGTATTTTAACATATGCCATATTTATTTCGATGTTCATACCATTATTGTTTCAAGAAATCTAATTTGAAAAACAAAATATTAATTTCGGATATTGATCATATATTAAACATACGTGAAAATAGAGAAAAAATATAAACATTAAAAAACCTAAAATATTTTACTATATGCTGCAATCAACCTTAACCCTTTAACGAGCAGTGATCCCGCTCTGGGAACACCCAATTCTGACGTTTTGACTGTTGCCATTCACGAAGAATAGATTGGATTTCTATAAAAATAGTTGCGGGTGACATAGCTCCACGAGAATCCTTTACTTTTTAGCACGTCATTGCCCGTAAAGAAAATTATCACAATTCTTTTTGACAGCACTCACATCTGCTGAAAAATGGAAGAACGCGAGAACAGCTGGATAGATTGCCCAACTCTGAAAAAAGGGCATCCATTGCCATCGCTCGACTTAACTACCAGCAAGATGGCGGACGATCGAACCGTTCATCGTGTGCCACAGATCTAGAGACCCTTTTTTGACGCAGCTGGCTGTGTCCGGCACAGCCAGCTGCACATACACACATACATACATACATACATACATACACACATACATACATACATCTCGTAAAAATAGCATAAATGAATTCAGAAGACCTCAAAACGTGTCAATACACCAAAATCTCGAATTCGAATTTTTTCATGATTACAATACTTTCCTTTCATGGTACATGTTCGGAAAGTAAAAAAAAAAAAAAAGTTCAAAAGACGTCCCCGAACGTTTTGTGAACGTTTTTCGAACTAGTTGTGCTACAGGGGATAGTCTAAACCTGTATTCAGGGGCAAGAAGTCGTTAAAAATTTGGATCCTCGAATATTAATATGATAACGGATCATTCGTTTCTTATATCCACGTATACGGATATATTTTCTATTGGAAATTAGTTCAATGTCGTTGAATACATTATTTTGAAGCGATAATTTCTTGCACGATGATAGCATTCAGATCCTGTGTAGCGCATGGATTTTTTGATTTTTTTTTTTTTTTTAATATTTTACTGCAGCGATTCCCAAACTATGGGTTGCGACCCACTGGTGGGTCAAGAAAAGGGCGGGAAAAAATTAAACTATAGTATTTTATAGTAAACTATAGTATTTTATATAGCCTATATTGTTTATCGTTATGTATTAGTGGATCGCGAAAAAAAGTTTCTGGGTGAAGGTGGGTCCCAGGACAAAAAAGTTTGGGAACCACTGTTTTACTGGTTAAGGCCAACGCCCATGAGATTCCGTTCTCATATGCTAGAATGACAGTTTGATGCATTCTTCAGTATCTTTTTATCGGTTCACTGAGAAAAATTATTACTGTGAACACGTATTAGAGATGAGTTCGGGCTCATTTTTTGAAGCCCGAGCCCGAGGACTTTTAATCCGAGCCCGCCCGAGCCCGAGCAATATTATTAAAGTTGGAGCCCGAGCCCGAAATTTCAGCTAAAGACAAATAAAATTAACTACTTCATTAATAGGATACAATAAATTTTGGAGCTTCACACACCTTCTAGTCCCCCGTGCCGCTATTTTTTGAAATAAGTACGTCTATTTATACCATGAATCACTTTTAAAAATCTGTTTTAAGGAGTATGTTCAACAAAGAAGAAATTTTTCACGAGCCCGAGCCCACACGCAATCGTGAATTACAGAGCCTGAGCCCGAGTCGGGCCCGGGCTCGGGCTGAGCCCGTCTCATCTCTAACACGTATATCAGATTTGTGTGCTTGGCTCGGTATCCACTTATAAATTCTCGTCAGTAGGACAACACCAGGGGGGGATGCCCTCCGTGGAGGTCTTTTTAAGGGATGCTGACCCGTATTTACGGTAAGTTTCAGAGAAAACCACAGAAAGCTCCGAACGGTTAGGTCGACGGACACGCGATGGGATCCAAACACGGGACCTTCACAATTCGCCCGTCTACCATTTCCATTGACTCTTGAGTAAAAGTTTCCTCATTGTGTTTGGGGAATGGTTTTGTGGTTTCACGAGTTAGCTGTTGCCTTGAATACCGACTGGTCCTTTAAAGTCCCATGAATATTTCGACCCTGCAATATCCTTCCCTCTTTTACAATAGCCTGCACGTGCAAATTGATCAGTAAAAAACTCCCCCCCCCCCTATCCCCGGAGCGTATGAGAACGGACTCACATGATCGCTGACCTTTATGGTTAAAATCACATGTTTTAAAATTTTGGCAGGATTTTATGAGCAATAAAATATCGAATCTATCAAAGTAGGTTTTTCAAATCTACCGAGCTTCATTATATCTTATTGAGACAGTAGCTTGAAAAAAAAAAAAATGTGATTTTTTGTGAAAATGTGATTCGAAAAAATGCAATTTTGGTACATAAACACGACTAACTATGTCAGTCGAGAAACTCCCGGAATTTTTTTATATTGATTTGATTCGAATTTGGGAATGCGGCCGATGCACACCAGGGATCTAGGCCGAGGTGGGGGAGTGTCCTCTGTGGGGGACTTTCTAAGGGGTCTAACCCGTATTTACTCGAAGTTTCATTAAAAAAACCACGGAAAACTCCGAACGGCTAGGTTGACGGACGCGACCTGGGTTTGTACCAGGCACTTTCCGTCTCCCAGTTGAGAGTGCTATGCTCTCGGCTACTTGTGGAGCTTTGAATTAAAAGAAGCTTTCCCGCAAAAAGCAGCTATGATGTTTGTTTTAATGAAATTCAACTCATAACCTTGCAATTGTAAATTAACTTCATTAAATATTTTTATCGGGCCTATCAAATAAGCTATGGCATTTTTACTTTCCGAACATGTACCATGTAAGGAAAGTATTGTAATCATGAAAAAATTCGACTTCGAGATTTTGGTGTTTTTACACGTTTTGAGGGCTTCTGAATCCATTTATGCTATTTTTACGAGATGTATGTATGTATGTGTGTATGTGTGTGTGTATGTGTGTGTATGTGTGTATGTGAGTGAACACGATAGCTCCTGAACGGAGCATTCGATTGAGCTCAAATTGGATATATATGTCATAAACCACCGTCGCAAGACCGGTATTGATTTTGGTGTGTATAGGACTTATAGTTTTTCTACAGGGCTACGACAAAGATTTCTTTTACATTATGGCCTATGGGGGAATTTCTTGAAAGTGCGCTAGCGTTTAAACGGTAGATTCGATTGACTCAAACTGGGTATACATGTTATAAACCACCGTTGCAAGACCGGTATTGAGTTTTGGTGTGTATAGGACTTATAGTTTTTCTACAGGGCTACGACAAAGATTTTCTTTTACATTATGGCCTATGGGGGAATTTCTTGAAAGTGCGCTAGAGTTTAAACGATACATTCGATTGAGCTCAAATTCGGTATACATGTTATAAACCACCATCCTAAGACCAGTATTGATTTTGGTGTGTATAGGACTTATAGTTCTCCTACAGGGCTACGACAAAACTTTCTTTTATGTTATAGCATAATGGCATATGGGGAGAAATTCTTGAAAGTGCGCAAGCGTTTAAACGGTGCATTCGATTGAGTTTCAATTTGGTATATATGTTTGAATTATTCATCGATTAAAATTTATTTAAGTGCTTGGTAATGATCTTGATCGTAAGTGTTCGGAAAGTCGAGTGGAGTCACTCCAGATTTTTTATACGTATATTCATGTTTTTGCACAATTTTAGTTCCACGGGAGTGCAGCGAAAAAGCTAAAGTGTGTTGCTTTTTAGCAACATACTTTCGTGCGAGCAGCTGCAAAGAGATCTTCCAACATTTAACAAATTTGGTGTACGTGTACATAATGCTAATTTAAAAATACTTAACTAGATCAAAAATGACACATTCTTCGCGAAGAGATTGGATAACCCTTGAGTAGAATTGCTTTAATGTACGGTACAAAGACTGCGTGTAAAACCCTATATTTCATGGTCAAAAGGGTGGTCTTTTCTGAGAGGTTTCGCGCTATTTACGACTGTTTACCCGCAAATACCAGATATTTACTAGATGCCTAACACCTCCTCGCACTGTTCTATCGGAATAAACACACCAGCAGAGAACAAGGGAGGGGGGGATAAAAAAGGAGAAGAAAATTCTCGCGACTGTTTTCCATAATTGTTTCAACAGGTCGATGTTATTCTGTGGGCCATAATTTCTCCTCTCCTAATCCCTTTCTGATATGCCCTGTAAGGCGTAAGAATTTCGTGTAAAATAGTTACGCGTGTATTGATAGGGTGCGTGCATATATCTATCGTCTGATAACTCAGTGGTTTCGCCGTTTTCCAGCAACCACCCCAGCGGTTGCTTACATTCGGCTTTTCCCCCCCACTGAGGAAAATTCGGTCGGAACTGACGAGCTGACGAGCTGCGGAATTTTATGACGGGACTGACAGATCTATAGTGCAGCAGGGGACTTTCTCTTCTTTTACTTCACCGCTACAAGGGGAAGATAATTGAACACCTTTGTTTCAGTTGAGCTGAGAAGTTGCAGCTGAGGAAGGGGTACGAGGGATAGTGCGAGATACAGTGAAACCTCTCCGAGCGGCCACCCCTGTATAGCGGTCACCCCTCTAATTGTACAATGGAGGATATCGACTCCTTGGGTTCGAGGCTATAAAAGTCACGTGACGGTGGAAAATAAACAACCTTTTCTCCATAGGTTTATGTGCTGGAATCCTGGTAATAAGCGCAAAATTAAAAAAAATAATAATTATGCCTCTGTATTGTGCTGCCTATGGATGTTCAATAACTCTCTGGAACCTGTACATGACTACAAAAAGATATCTTCCCACAGATTCCCATTAAAAAATGCTGACATATTAGAACCTATACTGAGACATGGGCGCCGGCAGAATATTTCCCCGGGGTGGGAGGGGCAAAGACTACTCCAGGGGGGGCAAAGACTACTGCAGGGGGGGCAAAGACTACTCAAGGAGAGGCAAAGACTACTCCAGGGAGGGCAAAGACTACTTCAACGTATGGTTACCATGTTGGAAAGAGCAAAAAAGCAAGAGAAAACACTGCATACAAAAATCCAGGGGGCATTGCCCCCCCTGCTCTATGCTGCCGGCGCCCATGTACTGAGACAAGGGTATTTCAGTCACGTGTCGATGGAAAATATGCGCTTCACCCAATCAGATTACAGGACTACTCATCAACACCGCCGAAAAGTCACGTGTTATTTGAAAAATGACGTCATATCGATATTGTCCATTTTTCATGGCACGAATTTTTCGGCACATAGACCTAATGTTAAAATAACCTCTATCAGCGGCCACCCGACCCTCTCCAAACGGCCACCGAGTGGGGATCGCCCATCTCATTTTTCGGGAAATTCTACTCACTCCACGCTTTAATTTTGAGCGGGGGAAAAACTCAAGGTCAGGAGTCTGGCGAAGGTAAGAGAATTTTAAATCCTTTTAATCAAATGTAAAATTAATTGGAGGTTGATTTAAATTAACTAAACAGTATGCTTGTGTATATAAACGTTTTCACAAATAATTTTTTTTTTTGTTGTGCCTTTCAGGCGTTCATTCCGTCTCTGACGATTCATTTCTCGATGTTTGCAATGGCGAGCAAGCTAAACTTTCAACACAAGTGACTTTTGGGAAAACCGATGAAATTATCGAAAATTCCGAAGCGGTTACACACGAATCGGTTAGAGATCTGTTTTTAAGGCAAAAAAAAAAAAAACGAACTAGAAAAAGTGTTTGTTTCAGAGAAAAGTAAAAACTGAAAATAGACACAAATTGTATCCCTTTTTCAAAAAATGTAAGAAAGTAATAAATAAAGTACTATTTTCTCTTTAGATAAAATTTAAATTTCTTTTTAAATAAGGAATATGTGTCAGACCAGTTTATATTACGCATTATAGCATTTATCTTGCAATAGTAAATAAAACTCTTCAGAGTGGCTACCTCCTCTGAGCGGCCAAATATTTTCGATACGGTGGGGGTGGCCGCTCAGAGAGGTTTCACTGTATACGTTTCAGTGTTGGATACAGAGGGAACCACCTCACAAAAGTATGAAATGGTGCTTCGTTGTTCGATATGTTTAAGTGAAATGAGCCCTTTTTTTTTTACATAAAAACTTCCCAGTCCCGCAGTGGCCTAGTCGCTAAGCTCCGTTCCCATAAGAACACAGAAAATGAAGCGACGAAGACATTTTAATGAATGCTATTTATTGATTTCTAAATACGTTATTTACACTCAGCTAATGTTTTGTTTTTCCCCTTTTCTTCCGAATTTAGTATTGCTTTTTCAGTTGTCAAAGTTGTGCCGCATCTCAAAAGTTTGAAGCGGCAATGAATCCTGGCCAAAACGTGATTCCCAAAATTTCTAGAACCAGAATAATTATAGGAAAGTTTGGTAAGATGGCGAACCTAAGCCTAAAATATTTTTCCTGAATTCTGTGAATATTTTAAAAACCTGAAATTTTACTGAAAGACTTCTTCGAAACATTGTGTTTCATTAACAAAAATAACTCAGCTGCTCGAGCCTCGTCAGGGGGAGACACCCCCACGAACCCCCCTAGTTTTTTAGTTTCATTATTGCCATATTAAAACGATATTAATGGACTATGTCATTTTATCTCTCATCTTTCGTGTATTTCGCCTGGTAACCCTGTGTTGAAATTCTTAGGATTGTAACCTATTTATAGAAAAATACATGGTATGCATATTCTACAGCTTACGAATTATTGCAACAATAGATTAAAGCTGTTGGGAACTTATAGTATTTAAATATATGTAAAAAAAATACGTGTGATGCATATTCTACAGCTTATGAAATATTGTAACAATAGATTAAAATTGTTGTGAACTAAAGTATTTAAATATATATTCGGTCTGCGAGCCTCGTCAGGGGGAGACCCCCCCCTGAAACCCCCTCATTTTTTAATTTCATTATTGTCATATTAAAACGATATTGATGGACTATGTCATTTCATCTCTCATCTTTCGTGTATTTCGCTTGATAACCCTATGTTGAAATTTTTACGATAGTAACCTATTTATAGAAAAATGCATGTGATGCATATTCTACAGCTTACGAAATATTGTAACAATAGATTAAAACTGTTATGAACTAATAACGAACTAATAACTGTTATGAACTACGACAGCTGGCTGTGCCCGCACAGCCAACTGCGTCAAAAAAGGGGTCTCTAGATCTGTGGCACGCGATGAACGTTTTGATCGTCCGCCATCTTGCGGGTAGTTAAGTCGAGCGATGGCAACGGCTGCCCTTTTTTTTCAGCATTGGGCAATCTATCCAGCTGTTGTCGCATTCTTCCATTTTTCAGCAGATGTCAGTGCTGCTTAAAAATAATCGTGACCATTTTTTGACGGGAAAGGACGTGCTAAAAAAGTAAAGGATTCTCGTGGAGCTATGTCACCCGCAACTATTTTTATAGAAATCAAATCTATTCTCCGTGACTGACAACAGTCATAACGTCAGAGTTTGGTGTTCCCAGAGCGGGAACACTGCGCGTTAAAGGGTTAAAAGGGGATATCTGAAAATAGATATTTGTCACGAAAGTAATGAATTGAAATGTAATAATTATCTTTAAATTATTTCCCGGGAACAGCTTTCTTTTACAATAGCTTCCGATGAGAATTGAAATGATAATATTTTCTATTGTAAAAAATATTTTGATTAGGTAATATTTGAATATTCTTGATTTTTTTTTTTTTTTTTTTTTTTTTTTTTTCGCTGGCTGCGCGGCAGCTGTGTCAGAAAAATTCCTTAGTTCTGTGACGCTAGATGGCGACTCGATAGACCGCCATGTTGTTGATAGTTAAATGGATCGACGACGCAACGGCTGCACGTTTTCAGCGTTGAGCAGTCTATCCAGTGGGTCTTCTATACTGACATGAAAATGTTTGCGCTTTCAAATTTTTAAAGACTTTACGAAAATCTCAGACATATGCTAAAGAATTCCCAACAAGACAACGTGTATACGAAACTGGATATTGTACACATGAAAAAGTAAAATTGTCTTTACGTAGTAATGGATGGCGTTTACTTCAGGAATGAGTGTGTTACCAATAACAGTTCAAACTGTGTGATAAGAGATTTGGATAAGCAAAATGAATACGGGTTACTATCGGTCATGTGATCATAGTATTATTCACTTCGTTTATCTTCAAAGAAAAACACATAAACATTTTCACTTGCATGAAGAATTAGCTGATATCGTTAGAAATTAGGGAATTTTTCTCGAAAAAAACTTACCTATTTTCTTACGAACTACGAAAAGTAAAAACCTGGGCACTCCCAGAAAAGTTTTTTGTTGTTTCATACGTTTTTGTGCGGTTTTGAACAGTTTATAGTTGATTGAAATCAATAAATAAACAAATAATTAAAATATCCAGAAAAACGATTCATAAAATATGTTTTTATTTTATTTTACTAGACTAGATTTTCATTCCAATGTATTCTAGTGATAAAATATTTCATTTATTAGATACAGTTAAATCCATAATTTCTTTTATACTTTCTATAATCCAATAATTTTTGAGTTTTAAATACAATCTGGAATAACAGACTTTGTTTTGTAGGTGCATTAGTTAAATAGCGCTTTGCATCATAGTCAGAGAAGTAAACAGCGGCGGATATAGAAGAATATTCTGGAGGGGGCACAAAACATTTTTAGTTGCATTTTCTTAAAAAATCATTTGAATTTACAAAGTAAGTCAATCTCCTATAGTGAAAAACTCGGTTCGTCTGAATTCTTAATGTAAGTAAACACTGAGGCTTGGTTTATATTGTGTTTCAAGACAAACCTGCATGAAAGGTATCATATCTAACTGGGGAAGGGGGTGCCTTAGGTTGAGGGCTTTTCAAGGGGTTCAAACGTGCATTCGGTGGATACGTCCATAATTATAGATCGACAGGCTGCTCGGTAGGCCAGAACACTGTACCTTCACACTTCAGCCATTTTGGTTTGCTTGGCTAAGACTAAGCCTGGCTGAGGGACAGATGCCTTAAACGGGGGACTTTTCACAGTACAGATTGAAAGAGATATATAGATAGATACGTATATAAATAGATAGAGAAAGAAAATTAATCGATAAACTCCTATTAAGGGTTATTATAAAATTTAAATTGATACTCACTGATCGAAAGCATTTGTCTAAGCTTTCATCTTTTATCTTGAAGGCTTTGTGAAATCTTAGACATGCGCTAAGGAATTCCCGACAAAACAAAGTATGGAAACTGCATATTCACTGATCGTTTAGGATATTCGGTTTAAATTTATGCTGGCACAGTGGCGTAGTCATGGGTGGGGGTGGGGGTTACGGGGTCACAACCGCCCCATGAGGAATTTTTTGCCATACAAAATGTATATTCTTCACTCCCTTATCACACACATGTATACATATATATGATTTGCAGTAGTCGCACCCCCCCCCATTAAAAATTTCTGGTTACGCCACTGTGCTGGTGTAAAGGATGAATTTAATGTAGAATTATTTTACTATTGCACGCATTAATTTTATCATGTGTTAGTCCAATTAATGCGGGCCTCACCCCTTCACAGTGGTTCTGTCACTGAAAATGATAGATGGCCTAAGCGTGAAGGTCTCGGGTTCCGGTCCCATCGCATGTTTGAATAAATGATTTACTGCAAACATGTAATTTTGAAAAATTCATCGTTAAATATGCTTTATTTAAGGCACGTTTTAAAAAAATATATTCCTCATCGTACAAAATACCTCTTTTCTTGATCTAATATTCTTTAAAAGAGACGAATATTGGCCTATTATTCGTTACTTTCTTAGGCCTCACCATGGCACAGTGGTTATGCCACTGAAAATGGCCGAAGTGTGAAGGTCCCGTGTTCGCGGGTCCCATCGCGCGGCTGTCGATCTAACGGTCTGGAGTTAGGGTAGGTTTTCTCCAGATGTAACGGGAATACGCGTTAGAACTAGAGATGAGTTCGGGCTCATTTTTTGAAGCCCGAGCCCGAAGACTTTTAATCCGAGCCCGCCCGAGCCCGAGCAATATTATTAAAGTTGGAGCCCGGGCCCGCCCGAGCCCGAAATTTCAGCTAAAGACAAATAAAATTAACAACTTCATTAAGAGGATACAATAAATTTTGGAGCTTCACGCACCTTCTAGTCCCCCGTGCCGCTATTTTTTGAAATAAGTACGTCTATTTATCCCATGAATCACTTTTTAAAATCTGTTTCAAGGAGTATGTTCAACAAAGAAGAAATTTTTCACGAGCCCGAGCCCGAACGCAATCGTGAATTACAGAGCCCGAGCCCGAGTCGATCCCGGGCTCGGGCTGAGCCCGTCTCATCTCTAGTTAGAACCCCTCACAAAATTTCCCCCCCCCCCCCATCCTTGGCTGATCGGTCTAGCGCAGCGTTGCCGTAACCACACAATCCATGAAATCCGATAGTCACAATTCAGAACACGAATTTTCATTCGCGTTTGGTTTCTCCGCACCTGGAAAATAAGCAGCCTGAAAATGGACTCTAAAAATAAGTGATTTTTATTTATTTTTTTAACGAAATCACCAAGAGACTGATAAGACACTTCTGCGGCACAAAGTCGGTATTCTTCCAAAATCATGGGCCATCTCCTTACCCCCCACTATAGCCCCTGGCGTTTCCCCCCTTTCGGTGACATCTTTATGATGGGAATGTTTTGGGTAAACAATCGCAAAGTGTCAAGTTGGTGTCATAATTTTCAGCGGCTTTTGCTTGACCAGTTTCTGCAGCTGGACAGAAATTCGAGAAGCTGAGTGACCGCCCCAGGATGTGGGAGGAACTCATTCAGCAATAAATTTAAGGAGGATCCGTTCTGTTCAGTTCGCTCTCTTTCTTTGGATATTTTCTGTTTCAGCTGTTGCTAAATCTGCTGTAAACGGAGACCATCCGAGATATGTGTGACGTGGCAGGATCAATTATGAAATCCAAAGTCTACACAGCATGAAAATTTTGAAAATGCGATTACTAAATGGAAAGAACGCATGAACTCTGACAGTAAAATTTTGAGAATACAAAAATAGAACAAATAAAAGATACGCACTAAGCACTTATAAATAAAATCGTAGAATGCAGATTGCAGTAAAAATTGTTGTGAGTTGTCTGAGAAATCGAGAGTTAATGTTAGGTAAAGAGAGGGAGGCCAGGTTGGGAATATGTATTGTGTTTGGTTTTGCGATAATTTGTTTATACACTAAATAACTTAACCCATTTATGCCTAGCGTCCCTTTTTTGGGACGGCATTTTCGCTATTAGTCGAAAACGTTATTTATTTTTCCTAGCCTTTATTCATGAGTATTGAGCCTCAACTCTACAAAATATTTTAACATGACCAAGTAGGATGTTGATATTTCGATTTTTATGCATAATGATTTTAAAAGAAATCATCCCTTGTTCAAGAAGTTGACATCAGAAATTTATCTATTATTTCTGATATCAGTAAAAATCGAAGAAAGACGCAAAAATATCCAGGCACAAATGGGTTAATAAGTTGCTTCTTTTTTGAATATAAGAAGTCCAAGCAGAGAGCGATTGTGTTGGAGATATTTTATGAGAATTTATTGGTGAGGGTACAATCTATTACGTAATGCAATGAATATCCTTGTTTATGACATTTATGTAGAGGCGAAGATGTTTTGTTTATTTTTATTAAAAATTGGGGAAAAAGGTCCGCTGTTTGCAAAGAAAATATATAAATTTATATAGGTAAGAAGAAGAGCGTCTGTGACTTTTGAGATCAATGAAAATGTATATCGGTCTGGCTGAGAGCTATCACTGTGCCGCACAGCCAGCTGCGTCAAAAAAGGGCCTCTAGATCTGTGGCACGCGATGAACGTTTCGATATCGTCCGCTATCTTGCTGGAAGATAAGTCGAGCGATGGCAACGGCTACCCTTTTCAGCATTGGGCATTCTATCCAGCTGTTCTCGCATTCTTCCATTTTTCAGCAGATGCCAGTGCTGTTAAAAATAATCGTGACCATTTTTTGACGGGAAATGACGTGCTAGAAAGTAAAGGATTCTCGTGGAGCTATGTCACCCGCAGCTATTTTTATAGAAATCAAATCTATTCTTCGCGACTGGCAACAGTCAAAACGTCAGAGTTTGGTGTTTCCCAGAGCGAGAACACTGCGCGTTAACGGGTCAAAGAAATAAATATGTCGGTACATACCGAAGAGCCTGTTGCTCAGTACAAAATATTGTACTTCTTAAAATGTATTTGCCTCTACAGCGATACACCCAGGAGCTTGCATTTAGCTATAGCTAAACCAGTTTCACAGACATTGAGACACAGCACAGAGTGCCCCCTTGTGCCTGTCAATAACCCTTATAATCATCCACTTTACATACATCCATAAAATTTTCTTTTACATAACAATGATAAAAATCGAAAAGGATGAAATGCTATCATAAATTATTTATGGCTCGTTATCCTTGTCCAGATGCTCTGTAAAATGATGGATTGGTCAATCCGGGCAAAAATAATTAATACGAGCGTCTCCCACTGTCAGTTCACACATTACCGGTAGGTAGCCAGACACACGAGAGAGTGTTAATGAAAACTAATTAGTCTTTTCATTCTTCACCACACCCTTTTTGCCCTTCCGACAACCGTCACCCTCTTTGCACGAACGACATCTGACAGCGATGGGCAAGACGGAAAAATCTTGCGGGAAAACCCTGGAGACGAAAAGGTCAGACAAAGTACAAAAAAGTAACTACCTCCCCCCCCCCTCCCTTCCCCCAATTATGAAGATAGCTTCATGGTATGAGAAATTAAAACTGGAAAAAAGTATGCTATCTTCCTTTAGAACTGGGCGTTCATGTATAACTGGGTAAATTTAGTGGCAAGGGAAAAGGGGGGGGGGAGTGGATGGGGCGAGCTCACTCGTTTGAACGCACTTAACCCTTTGAGGCGCAGCTGGCTGTGCTCGGCACAGCCAGCTGTCGTCAAAAAAGGGTCTCTAGATCTGTGGCACGCGATGAACGTTTCGATCGTCTGCCATCTTGCTGGTAGTTAAGTCGAGCAATGGCAATGGCTGCCCTTTAGCATTGGGCAATCTATCCAGCTGTTCTCGCGTTCTTCCATTTTTCAGCAGATGTCTGTGCTGTTAAAAATAATCGTGACCATTTTTTGACGGGAAATGACGTGCTAAAAAGTAAAGGATTCTCGTGGAGCTATGTCACCCGCAACTATTTTTATAGAAATCTAATCTATTCTTCGTGACTGGCAACAGTCAAAACGTCAGAGTTTGGTGTTCCCAGAGCGGGTACACTGCGCGTTAAAGGGTTAAACCCTCTACTATACGGGTTGCGCTGGTTCTTTTTAACATTTCGCCAATTCATTATTCGTGAAATTAGACTTTTCCGGACATCATTAAGAAAAGCAATTGCCAATATTTTCGCCAAAACGTATTTTCTTTCACCAAACTAATTTTATTTTCGCAATTTGCGACGTTGGCGATCGACAGCGCGACCGCTGTCTAAATCTATGTTTAACCTGTTCACTCTCATCATTATTCATCCCGCAACAGAGAACCCAGTTCTTCTTCGACCCATGTTGTGCTCTAGAATAGTTCTTGAATGCTCCGCTTGGGCCCAGCGTTGCGCTTTCGCTATCAGTAGGTCTAGGTTCCTGGAGCTGTTGGTGTTGATGATGTTATTTATTATTATTTATATATATCTTAAAACACGTACGTAGCTAGAAGCAGATTCTTGAAGACGCCTTTTGATCTGTTCGAGCATGCGCATACTCTCCCTGACCAATCAATAACCAGAATAAGGCCTTCTTTACACATACTTATGGCGTTTGACTTAAGAAATTACGCCAGTTTCAAGCACGAGAAATAATAGCGTTTATTAAAATTCGAAAATTTTAAAATCGCATGTAAGTTCGTTTGGATAACAGGAGTTTAAAATTTCAAATGTTGCGTTTTTTTACGAAATGATATAAGTGGCTGTATTCATTTGACATTTTTCGTTGAAAGCATCAATTTGATGATATCGGATGTTGAATCAGTTGAGCACAATCACATTGGCAAAAGCCCAGCTTTCGTCACGTATTATTATTATTATTATTATTATTATTATTATTATTATTTTGGGGATACTAAATTTTACTTCCGAGTCAAATCGGAGGGTTTGGAAAAGTTTAGAATTAGTTAGAAAAAAAAAATATTTTAAGCCTTTTCCGATGTGATAAAAATTGCAAGCCTTTTCTTCTAAGTATGAAATTACGTATCTTTTTCATTGCATACACAGAATGAAGTTCGTCTGCTAAATCTTATAACACTGCTTACTGTACAAGCATTACGTGAATAAACGTCACGATATTTATGCTGAATGTTGTCGTGTTTCTGATGACAAAGGAAACAAATGCTGAAAAACTGGAAAATTAAAAAAAATGCTATAAACCTGTAAAAAGTGCAGCCTTAGTTCCATTAAATTGTTTACAAAGCATACAGGCTGGAGCACCATATAAGGATTTGATAAATCCCTCGTTGGGTAAAGGGGCTTTTTGCTCAATTAAAAAATAAAGGATATTTTACACGAGAATATTTCGCATCTAAACGTAATTTCTTTTTGCATCGCAGAAAACGTTATTTAATATGAAAATTGCAAATTATCATCGAAAATCGTGAATTGAAACTTCCTTCACTGGTAGATAGATCTGAAGGCGTTTAACATCATTAATTAATGATAGTCAATAGGTTGGACATAACTAGGGGTGTAACGGATATCCGGCAAGTATCCGGTATCCGGCCGATTTTTCAATATCCGAAATACCGTCGGATATCCGAATCATAACTACCGGGCATCTGACTTCTCTGCCGGATATCCGGCTATATACTACTCAAGTTCTAATTATAATATACATGGGACAGGATGGAAAAATATATTGGAACATTCTTGAAAAAGTGATACATAAAACAGAGGGATATATTTTTTAACTGAAATAACAAACAGCACATTTAACATTCTAAGGGGATCATTCAAAATAAACACACAATTTCAACCATTTTTTCAGTAGTTTTTGAGCACATTTATAACTAGTTAGGCTTATATTTAGAGTCCATTTCACACTGCTAAGTGCCGCTCAGCAGATATTTTATGAACTTAAAAAAAAAAAAAAAAACTTAAGCACATCTCATGTAGTGTCCATGTGAAAATTTGGAGGCAATCTTCACATCCTTTTCGGCTGTAGACTGCTGTTTATAGGGAAAGTTTAATTGTGTTTTGTATCATTTGAAAAATATGAGCATTCAGTACATCCGACTTCTCTCATAGTAGTCCCAGAAATAATGTAATTTTACATTCTCTCCCCATGGAGTTTCGCCAATATTTTTAATTTACTCCGGAAATCCGATAATTAACAAAACTCATTATTCTGTCTTTAAAATTTATTTACAGAGCAGGGAGAAATTTTCCATCTTCATCCTTTTTCTAAAAGACAATCTTGTACTGAGTATTCCTTTATTGAAATCTCCAATACCTAATGATTAAAAAGTAATCCTTATTTTACATTTTTTTAAAACGAATTTAGTTATTTAAATTCAAATGATTTTTAAAGTCAAGTCTACTTAAAACATGTGCATTTAAAATGTGTTTGTGAAATATTTATTAATGAAAATTATAACATGGTATGTTACTATTTTAAAGTAGTTGTTTTTGTTACTTCTATTAGTATTGTGTATGATTATCACTCCATGCATAAAGTTCTTTGACTAATGTTTTTTTTTGTGTGTGTGTGTGTGTATGTCGGAATGTCGAAATCCAGAGTAAAAAAGTGAAATTGTCCTAAAGTTTGGAAACTAATGTTTGAAGTGACTTTTTTAATGAATCCCCCCCCCCCCCTTTTTGCTGCCTTATAAATTTTTGTACTTTGAAAGAATGCTCATATATTTAGAAGCTAAAAGATTAAACATATCTATTTTTGTTTTTTAACTTGTAATTAAAAATATATTATTTTTTATTAAGGAAATTTTATGCATAACCTGAAAAATTCTGTTTCATACCGGCATAAAACTACAAAAGAAAGCAGTATAATTTCATTATAAATATTTAAAAGATTTTTACTTTTTATTTATCAATCTCTAAAAGTAATTTAACTTAAAATAAAATTAAAAATGACTTAATGTAAAATTATTTAATGTAAATTAATATTAAATAATTAGAACAGAAAAAATGCATTAAACCTATGTTTGGAAAAAATTAACTCATCTATCATAGGTATCTTATGAAAAAATATATATTATTCTTAAATAAACAAAAAAAGTATGTATTTCTTTGTGAAAATAATCTGCAGTTATAGATACATTAATAAATGTGTCATGGTTAAAATTTATTTGCTTCTACCAGTAGTGCACACATAAAAAGAATATTTTAAGTAACATTTTTTTATGCATATATATGTAAAGATATTTAGTTTTTGTTAATTATTAGTGATTATTAAAAAATACTTTAAGGGTGTGAAACATGTTTGCAATTTATTGATTTGATGTCATTCTATATAAAAAAATCCGGAGTGACTCCACTCGACTTTCCGAACACTTACGATTAAGATCATTACCAAGCACTTAAATACATTTTAATCGATGAATAATTCAAACACATATACCAAATTGAAACTCAATCGAATGCACCGTTTAAACGCTTGCGCACTTTCAAGAATTTCTCCCCATATGCCATTATGCCATAACATAAAAGTTTTGTCGTAGCCCTTTAGGAGAACTATAAGTCCTATACACACCAAAATCAATACCGGTCTTAGGATGGTGGTTTATAACATGTATACCCAATTTGAGCTCAATCGAATCTACCGTTTAAACGCTAGCGCACTTTCAAGAAATTCCCCCCATAGGCCATAATGTAAAAGAAATCTTTGTCGTAGCCCTGTAGAAAAACTATAAGTCCTATACACACCAAAATCAATACCGGTCTTGCGACGGTGGTTTATGACATATGTGTCCAATTTGAGCTCAATCGAATGCTCCGTTCAGGAGCTATCGTGTTCACTCACATACACACAAACACACATACACACACACACACACATACACACACACACACACATACACATACAACACACATACACACACACACACATACATCTCGTAAAAATAGCATAAATGGATTCAGAAGCCCTCAAAACGTGTAAAAACACCAAAATCTCGAAGTCGAATTTTTTCATGATTACAATACTTTCCTTACATGGTACATGTTCGGAAAGTAAAAATGAATCTTAATAACTAACTGTATATTTAGTGTTGGATATCCCGCAACCAAAGGAGATTCGGATATCCGGTATCCGGCAAATCACTATACCCGTTACATCCCTAGAGATAACATTGTTGACATTAAAATTGTTTTGGTAAAGCTATTATAACAAATCTGTTTGTTTTTTTTAGGATGGAAAAGTTTACGAAAGGAAGGGCTGAGGCGTCCTCAAGCCCGAAATCATAAGCACTCCTCTGTATTTTTTTTTACAAAAAAAAAGTAAAATAAATAAAATAAAATAAAAATAAGAAAGATCACACTATGTGCACTTTAGAAAATAAAAGATGTAAGTCTTAAAAAGCTTCTCTTTAAAAAAAAAAGAACCTTTGAAGCTATTCATCACCAAACTTCAGAAACATTTAATTTTTCCGATTCCATAAATCATTGGATGTAGTTAAATGGATTTAGAAGGCCATTTACTTTCCTTCACTTGGCCTATTAAATATCATATTCTTGAATTATTGCTGACAAGCTAATTTTGCCGCACATGTAATTATTCTGGTTAAGGGCTTTCTCCTCCTCCTCCTTCTTCTTTTTCTTTCCTTTCTTTCTTTTCCTTTTTTTCTTTTTTCCTTTTTTTTGATGAAGAAAGTTACTGTATTTGATAGTGGTAACGAGGCAAAGGCTTGAAATGACGAAAGATGCTTTTAAAAATGATTTGTTACTATATATTTTTAATGAAATGAGGGAGCACGACAAGTAATAAAATTATCAATTAATAATTCATCTGAATTTTGCAGGATAAATCAAATCATATACTAAGTCCGAATCCAAAGATTTTACTATTATGGTTCTATCATAGAGTTATAGCTTCCTCCCCACCACTAGATTATCCCTTTGAGGCGCAACCCTTTCCCAATGCTGGAAAAGGGCAGCCGTTGCCATCGCTCGACTTAACTACCAGCAAGATGGCGGACGATCGAAACGTTCATCGCGTGCCACAGATCTAGAGACCCCTTTTTTGATGCAGCTGAGAACGATCCATTAAAATCTGGGAGCATTTTCAAAGCCTAATACAGTAAAGCACCGTTTATACGTTTTCCGAGGGACTAAGGGGGAAAAAACGTATAAATGAGAAAAAACGTATAAACGAAATTCTTAAAAGTACGTACGTTTTCGTAATAACAAGCAATAAAAAGCCAGATTTAAATTAAAATACTGCATCTTATATTACTGCATGAAAATAAAATACACAATAGGTATGTAAATACTAGCAGTTTTATTCTGAATTCCAGGGTGCTTGAAACGGATAGAAATCGCAAAATTTTTGAATTCCAAGAAATGTACAGACAAAAGTCTAATTTTATTTATATAGATTTAATGTACAGCTAGTATTTGTATTCATATTCATTCCGCATGTACAAAATATTTTGTAATTTTCGGCTGTATGCCTGTGTACGAATGCTCAGAAAAAAGTTCATTGAACAAAGTTAAAAGTGCTTGTTTTTAACATTATCATTTAAATCGCCGGACATAAGATATTCTTCCATAAAACCAAAACCTGTCAAAGCTTGTTCAAGGTTTGCATCACACAGTTTCTCTTCTCTTCATTTGTAAAGAAAACGTATAAATGAAGTTTTCGATTCCAGAAAAAACGTATAAGTGAAATTATTTAACATTAAAATCCTATGGACTTCGCCGGGACCATTCAGAAAAACGCATAAACGATAAAAACGTATGAACAGGAAACGTATAAACGGGGCTTCACTGTATTCTAATATATGAGTGCTAACAGTTAAGAATAGATTTGCCGCAGGGGCGTAGCCAGAAATTTTCATAGGGGGGGGGGTTACGACTACTACAACTCACATATATGCATACATGTGTGTGATAAGGGAGTGAAGAATATACATTTTGTCTCGCAAAAAATTCCGCATGGGGGGGGGGTGTATGACCCCCTAACCCCCCCCTCCTTGGCTACGCCCCTGATTTGCCGGCTTTTTACTATACGAGCGTAGCTGATCGAAAAATCATGTTGCCTGAGCTCCAGTTTCACACTGCAATACAATACGCAAGCACACACTTTCCAACAGAGCTGAAGAGTGTTTATGGGTAAATATCACGAAATGGGACGAAATAAAATTGAGGATTGATTCTGCATCATTTCTGTCAAATTCTTTTTTTTTTTATGGAAAGAATTATTTTACTTTTACTTCTTTTGATCTAAAATTTTATATTTTTACTAGAAATGTAACGAATAAGGATTTCGCCGAATACCGAATATTCAGCCAATAGCTCAGGCCGAATATTAAATTTTTTAAAATTTCATTTTCATTGTAAATAAAATATCGCTTTTCCGTTTTGTAATGAAATACTAAATAAAGACTAATTAAAATTCATTTTGTATTATTTGTAGGTGCTTAAAACACAGAACATTTATTATCTGTAAAACTAAAAAAAAAATATCTTGGTCACGAAAAAATATCTTTTCCAAAGTAAAACACTAATAGTAGCACAATTATATTTTTTGAGATATACATAATTTAATAAGTATACTATGGTAAATGCGGTTAATCTGGTAACTATACATAATCACATCATGTTTTGGGCTTTATAGCCTCTGAGCAAAACATATTTAGCAGCTTTTCAAAATTATGTTTGAATTAATTGAGGCATATATTTGAATTTTAACTGAGGATCCGAAAAATTTCTTCTACCCCCACCTAGTAAAGAAATTATAAAATCAAGTCAAGAAGTGTCACCCAGTAGAAAATTCTGCACTTCTGTAATATTATTAAATACATTAGAATATGTTTGATTTATGTTTGATATTGAACTCAGCTTAAAATTCAATAACTTGGGATATTATACCATATGAGATTAACATATTGAAGTATAAATAAGCAATATTATTTGTAAATGCATGAAAAACAAAATTCTTCTCTCTTTTTTCTGAAATTATTCAGCTGAATAGGTAGAAATATTTGGCAACAACTATTCGGCCGAATACCTATTCAGTATTCGGTAAAACAGCCGAATAGTGGCCGAATTTTTGTTACATCCCTCCTTTTTACCCCTGTTCTTAACAATGTTGCATGCATAACACGCTAGGTAATTAATTAGACATCCATAGCCTCCGTCAAAAGTGACGTAACATCGACACCAACGTCACTCCAGCTTACGGTTCAATAGAATGACATGTCATCATATGCCGAGAAAAATAACTAAATAAAGCGCGACGCCTGGAGAATGGTGGACATTAAATCACGGAGTCCTCAAATTATAAACGCCTTACGGTGATTAATTATAGGGGAGTATTTACGGAAGAAAAGAAGACGGCGTTTATCTATATAAAGGAGCGGCTCGATCAGGTGCTATTACAGTCATACTTGTCGATACGATCCGAAAAGAACATGCACGCCTTCGCTGTTTTGGTGAGTTCTGTGGTGGGAGCCATTTACGCGTCCGGCCCCGTCCTGCTAGACGACATGGATAACGTCCGGATCGACCGGATACTGCAGCTGAACTTGCCGGAGGAGTCCTTCAAAGAAGCTTTTTTCAAACCTCAGGTATAGGAAACTGCATGTGTTTGAGAAATTTTTAACTGGCTGTTCCTTTAAACCCTTTAACGCGCAGTGTTCCCGCTCTGGGATCACCAAACTCTGACGTTTTGACTGTTGCCAGTCACGAAGAATAGATTGGATTTCTATAAAAATAGTTGCGGGTGACAGAGCTCCACGAGAATCCTTTAGTTTTTAGCACGTCCTTTCCCGTCAAAAAAGTGGTCACGATTCTTTTTAACTGCACTGACATCTGCCGAAAAATGGAAGAACGCGAGAACAGCTGGATAGATTGCCCAATGCCGAAAAAAGGGCAGCCGTTGCCATCGCTCGACTTAACTACCAGCAAGATGGCGGACGATCGAAAGGTTCATCGCGTGTCCCAGATCGAGAGACCCTTTTTTGACGCAGCTGGCTGTGCGCGGGCACAACCAACACAACAAGGGCAGCCGTTGCCATCGCTCGACTTAACTACCAGCAGAATGGCAGACGATCGAAACGTTCATCGCGTGCCACAGATCGAGAGACCCTTTTTTGACGACAGTTGGTTGTGCCCGCGCACAGCCAGCTGCGTCAAAAAAGGGTCTCTCGATCTGTGGCACGCGATGAACGTTTCGTTCGTCCGCCATCTTGCTGGTAGTTAAGTCGAGCGATGGCAACGGCTGCCCTTTTTTCAGCATTGGGAAAGGGTTGCGCCTCAAAGGGTTAAGATGTTAAATCTGCAATTATCTTGGAGTAGCAGCATGCGCACCTTGCACGCGCAGGTGGGCTGAAATGTGAAGGTCCCGCGATCGGACTACCGGAAGCCAATCTGACGGTCTGGAGTTTTGGGCAGATTTCTCGAGATGTAACGTAAATACGCGATAGAATCCCTTAAAAATTCTTCCTTCCAAGGCACACCCCGTCGACAGCAGAGATGAGTTCTGGCTCATTCTTTAAAGCCCGAGCCCGAGCTATATTTTTTAAGTCGGAGCCCGAGCCCAAAATTTCAGCAAATAGATAAATAAAAGTCAATGACTTCATTGATAGAATATCATTAATTTTGCCGTTTGTGCAACTTAAAGACAAATATAATAGCGGACCCTTAATGCACTTTCTAATTCTTCGGATTCATCAAATAATAATAATAATAATAATAATAATGTTACAATTTCTCACGAACCCAAACCAACCCGAGTCCGAACGCAATCGTGAATTACAGAACCCGAGCCCGGTTCGTGCTAGGACTGAGCCCGTCTCATCTTACTAGGGGCAGAGGTCCTTCGTGTAGGCTTGCCAAGAAACACTTCACGAAGCATACGCAAGTGCGTGTGTAAAAGAGGAAGGGGAGGTTATTACTTGGGAGTTCGAATTTATCTGCTGTGGCTAAGTTTAACCTGCGCACACTCACTACCATTCCCACAACAACACATCGCAGATTCCCTCCTTCGCCCAGCAGTGGTTATTTAACCCTTTGAGGCGCAACCCTTTCCCAATGCTGAAAAAAGGGCAGCCGTTGCCATCGCTCGACTTAACTACCAGCAAGGTGGCGGATGATCGAAACGTTTATCGCGTGCCACAGATCTAGAGACCCTTTTTTGACCCTTTTTTCTAGAGACCCTTTTTTGACGAGACGCTGTGCCCGGCACTGCCAGCTGCGTCAAAAGAAGGGTCTCTAGATCTGTGGCACGCGATGAACGTTTCGATCGTCCGCCATCTTGCTGGTCGTTCAGTCGAGCGATGGCAACGGCTGCCCTTTTTTCAACATTGAGCAATCAATCCAGCTGTTCTCGCGTTCTTCCATTTTTCGGCAGATGTCAGTACTGTTTAAAAGTAATCCCGACCATTTTTTGACGGGAAGTGACGTGCTAAAAAGTAAAGGATTCTCGTGGAGCTAGGTCCCCCGCAACTATTTTTATAGAAATCAAATCTATTGTTCGTGACTGGCAACAGTCAAAATGTCAGAGTTGGGCTTTTCCAGAGCGGCAACACTGCGCGTTAAAGGGTTAAATAGATCTTTGAAAAAATACTTCGATTGATTACGCAGCCATCCGTAATGGATTATAAAATGTGGTATGGATAACGATTATCACCAATTTCTAAAAAGATTTTTTTTTCTCACTCGCGAATTATAAAAAACTGAATTAAATTTTAGGTGAAAGTATATTTTATAATGTATATACTTTTTCTGTTCATATAAAATGTTTTCGTACTACAGAGAGAGCTGTATATTAGTGAGTGGAAAAATAACTTTAGCCACCCGCAGTGTACACTCATAAGTAGAGGTCCACGAATTGTGGCCGAGAGCACCTCTTCAAACTTTAACTGTTGCAATTTGACAAATCAGCTACAGGGTTTGTTTTTTTTTAATAAAAAAAAAACCCGAAAAAGATTTTTTTTTTCGAATTTCTGTCACTTATAGTTTCGAGCACGAGAGATGATGAGAGGGGACAGCCCCCCTCCCCGGTTCCTATTCAAACATATATTACCCATAGAGCCGCGTTTACAACGTGGTAAACTGGGCAGCCACCCAGGGTCGCTAAATAACTGTAGAATTCATGGATATCAAATAGTCAAAAGTCCTAGAACTGAAAACCGCACATCAGAAACCGTAATCGAGAAAAAATACAGAATTTATAATCTCGTGTATAGGTTTCTTTTTCAATGTACAGCATGGTAAATAGCTAGAACGCAGCTTTTACACTATAGAAACGTATTGCATTAACATCTTAATTAATTAATCAAATTTACTTAATTAGAGTCAGTAGCAGAGGCGGATTTTTACTGGGGGGGGGGGTTGGTCAAGATCCATAATTTAGTAAGTAGACAAATTTGAAAGACCTGCAATTATTTTTTGACCTGGGCCGCTATGTATGTTCCGCCCAGGGCCGCTAAAAGGCACGCTAACTAAAACCCTAAGCACATTACCGGACTTGCCCTCCGGCTATTGACCGGATCTCACCCCCCAATAAAAATTAAAAGTACAATTTAGGCTGATGCGAACTCAATAAAACTGTTCCCAAATGAGAGAAACCCCACGCATTTTGGAAAACTTAAAAGCTATACGCTGAAAATTTTGTGGAAAAAACTTATTTATACATTTATTTCATGAAATTTATATTTTCAGGAAGAACATAATTGTGGTACCTCTGACTATGATGCAAATGAAGTGGCAGGTTAGTTATTTTTTCATTTTCGTTAACCAATATTTTGAATTCATTTAGTATGTTATTGTATTACTTAGCTGATTTTTGATAAAAAGTGTTTTTTATACTTAAATTGCGTTAAAAGACGTAATTGTTTTCATTCAAAGTCATTGTTCTGTTCTGATGTCGCACTTTTTTTTGGGTTGTGATCGATTTTTTACGCACTTCTAATTGAGCTACAGCTTTGAAATTTAGTTTAGTGATGTTTAGACCCATGAAGTGACAGTAAAATATTTTACACCTGTTTAAGTTCCTGTTTCAACACTGTACAGGGTGTCCCCCAAAAAGTGGTAACACACTTTCATTCTTTATCCATCAGAGACAAGTGGGTAATGTTCAAAATGGGGTAGGAAAAAAGACTACGATAAGAAAAATTTTCTCTCTTTATTTCTTTAAATGTTACACTTTTTAAATTTGTACACATGTCCCGTACAAAAAAATTGCCAATTAGTAAAATCTGCCCCATACACTAATGTGGTGATGGACAAAATTTGGCCTTTTATCATAAAACGCCTGAGAGATATCTTAAAACGAAGATTATCAGTGGCCAAACATGAATTTGAATGTGAACGTTTAATGCTGCACTGCAATTTTATTTTCTTGCGTAATTTTTGCACGAAAACTAAAACGTGATCATGCCACTTGATTTTTTTTCCTTTCAAGAGATATCGAAAAGTGGTTTAAGTCAGCATATTTTTATCTTCATATTTCTGACACTTTTTAGGATATTATTCTCAATTTTCGTGTATTCAATTTCTCAGATTTCGTATACAGATTTCTTAAGTGCAATATTTCGGAAGTTAACGAGAGGAATTTTTTCCGTAACACTGTCATTTTTCTTACCTTCTTTGGAAATTTTTTTCAGTTTACATTGCCTATTTATATCTAATAAATAAAGAATCAAAGCGGGCTACAACCTTTTTGGATGGCCCTGCAAAACCCGTTTTAGACCATTTTTAATAACATCACAAGTACACATCTAAGGTGAGGCTGGTAGCTGCTGATATGTAATTCTGAAGGCTTATCTAACCTGTCAAAAATTATGTATTTAACAGCAACATTAATGAGAAATGACGATCTGTTACTAGTATGCTTTTATAGCCAAAAGAACTCCAGTACCTCATTCTGGCAGTTTCCAGTGAAGAAATCAAATTGAGTACTTTTTTAACAGCAATCTTAAATTTGTAATGATTAGTGCGATTAAACTGTGTTTAATAAAAATTAAGTTTACGCTGCTGTAAATTTTCTTTTATAAAGAAATACAATTTTCATTAATTAATGATAACTGTAAAAAAGCAAACGCAATTTCAGCAATGATGTGAAAATCATGTAAAATATTTCATTAGTTAAAACATATAAATAATTTTACATTTTAGATTAAGCAAAATGAATGTTAAATCACAGTACTGTATATTTTACATAATTCATCTTACATCTGTATACTGGAATAAATTAACTTATTTTTTAAAGCTATTTAGTGCATTTAAGATTAATTTTTAAAATAAATTGATAGAATAATATGAAAATCCTCATTGCTCCAATATTTGACGCTTATTTTTTGAAATACTCTATTTCAAAAAAACTTAAAAAAAAACCTGAAAACATTAATCAGATTTTCTAGTCAAAACAAATGTGCATTTTTTTATATTTATGACAAGAAAATTAGCACAATAATTCTAGAATGATTTTTTTAAACCTTATATTACATTTTGTAAGGTTTATTTTCTGTCTCAATTTTTGCTCATAGTTTTAAATTTAAACCTATATTTGAATTGAAACGTAAAAAAAAGTTACATTTAAAAGTAAAATTCTTAAATATCTGTAGATTGCCTTACTTAGAAAGTCTTGTATTGCCTTGGTTAAAAAATATCATATAGTTCAAATGCTGTCCTTTTATGTCGGATAAAAGAAAATATTTATATTTTCCGTGATTGATGACAAATTAATCTTTAATATATATTATTATTCCTTCTATTAAATTATGACAAATTCCGTACTTGATCAATATACACGCAATGACTTTGAAGTAAATTTAAAAAAAAAGTGTTACAAAAATAATAAATCTAATATAAAAAATTATGAAAATGCATTATTTATATTTTTTAATAATTTTTTTAGGAATGCCTTTAACTACAGAGGATTTTGTTGCAGGTCAAATGATAAAAGGTACGTGTACATATTTATCTTATCAGAACTACAAATATATAATAAAAAAGCTGCCTTGTTTAGAGTTATTAAAGGTAGACCCTTTAAGAAATAATACAATACATCAACAGTTTTTAAGATAATCAGCTTGAACTAGACACGAAATTCTCTTCGCAAGCTGTACTATGCATTATTACAAGTCGTAAACCTATAACAGTTTTTTAAAAATTCAGAAAAAAGTTTTAACCATACAATATTTTGCAATATTTTTTGATGATGGCACATCATTGACAATTTTAATATTCACTGTATTAGAAATGCTCAAAATATATTTAGATTTTTTTTCCCATGTCGGACACGCTTTTTATTAACGGACAGCTTTTCTAAAGTGTTGTGAAGTAAATACACTTACAATTAAAAAATTATTATTTTTCACACATTTGAACACCATTTTGTGTAAAAAATTAAGCTAATTTAATTATTTTACGAACATATTTATGATGCATTTAAAATTCCTCTAAATTTATCATATAGTAATTCACACTCAAAGGCTATTAATAATGCACTACTTTACTTTAAATAATTTCTTTACGAAACAAGTGAAATCAATTTTACTCATTTGTTTATTTTGTGTATTGCAGTAAAAGATTTTGCTCCAGCTCCTGGTAAAGACCCAATTCACAAGTCTGGATATTTCGAAGGAGATATTAAAAACCCAAAATTTATCGAGGTAATATTCAGGCTACTGAGAAATTTTATTTAATGTTAGACAGCACTGCTGTATTCTTTTAAATTTGATATTAGATGCAAGGAAATTTTATGTTAAACCTTGTTATTTTCTCAATTATATTACTGAATTTAGGGTCAGAGAAAAAAGCATGTAAAATTATGCTTGAATTACAAAAATTTCTCTCTTTTTTTTTAAGAAATTAAGTAACCAGTTTTTCAACAAAAGAGTTCCATAAAGCAAGCATATATAAGTTATAATTGTTAAAATTTAAGCGAACTTAAATGTATAGTTGCCAAAATATTTCAGAAATTGATTAATTTGTAAACAGCTGAATTCGAATAATTTTAAAAGAATGCTTTTAGGTTTGCACCAGTTATTTGTTTTGAACTAATGAGTAAGTATACACAGTTGTAAAATTTAAATAAGTGCATATATGGCCAAACTCCGACCAGCTAGCCAGATGTGGCGGCCCCCGGCTTTTGATTCGGCCCGCAGAACATGACAAAACCACATATAAATCATTTAAAATCTCAAATAAAATTTAAATATATGGCCCTCAACGTTCCAAATGTTGACCATAACTGATCTAGAGTATAAAACCCATGCATAGATTCTTCTTTAGTAGAAACGATGCAACTCTTTTTTTTTTTTTTTTTTTCATTTTTGCGATATTTCTTGTATAGTTATGTTTGTTAGCTACCTGACAGTATTCTTAAGCAGGAGGACTGTGTCTTATTTAGAAAAAGTAATTAATTAATTAATTAATTAAAAAATTAAAAGAATAATAATAAATCGTATCTCAAAAAACTATTGAAACCTTAAAGGAACTGGTCGTATCTCAATTTGCTTAGCCAAAAAGTCAGAACTCGGCGAATCTATACATCAAAATTACATGAATTATATATTAAAATGTTTTACTTGTGTTAACACAAAATTTATTTCTTAAAACTTTGTTGGGGTAAGGTCGATTACAACGTGGTGCTAAGTGCCTTTTGATAGATGAAGTGTTTAAGTTAAATAATATATATATATATATATATATTGCGTAAGAAAACTGTTAAATGAAAAAATAATAATTAAACAATGAAAAAAGAATAAAAATTCGTAAAAAACATTAATTCCTAGAATATTCAGCAGGTGAGAAATGTACGTTTACAAAAGCACCTATGCCCAAAAGTTTCAGCATTTTTGTGTACGTATATTATGCTTAGGACGGCAGTACTGTAGAATTTGAATATTTCTCAGAATCCATTATTGAAAAAAAACAAAAAAACAATTAACATTTTGTGTATGTGATAAAATAGTAATACTGTTTTCCTTTTTAACCAAATCTATTATTGTTTTACAGGGCAGAAACGCCATTAGGGACAATCACATGAAATGGCCCAGAGGCCAAGTACCTTATGTAATCGCAAATTATTTCGGTAAGTGACCTTTCTTTCAACACGCAAGTAACTTTATTTAAAACAATTTTAGAGTTACTGGCAATAGTTATAAGTGATACAAATGCTCTCTCTTCGACAGTGTTGACATATCATTAAAGTCAAGTAAATACTGTACAGGGTTTAAAAAAAAAATAATTCAGAATTGTTGCATATTTATTGCAGAAAGATTTTTGATAATATAGCGCAAATTTCTGATGCTCAATTCAGTCTCTCGAGTTCGGAAACATAACCCGCATTTCAAAGTAAAATGGACGTAAGAAAGTTTTTATTCCGGACGTTCTGAGCATGCGTGTTTAGATCTTTTTACGCAGGGAGTACATTTAATTTAGTGGCCTTGGTCGGAAAATATTTAGCGCTCCTGGACAAAAAAATAATTGCAGGTCTTTCAAATTCATCTACTTACTAAATTGTTTACCTTGACATGCCACCCCTCCCAATAAGCAGTCAAACTCAGTAAAACTTAAAACTACTGACACTTACTGACTTTAACTTTACGACCTGTTTATTAAGTAGCCTAGGTATCTTATTCATATTCCCCATTCCGTATTAATATTGTTGTTTTAATTTTTAGTCAACCAACGTTTCTAATAACCAAGATGTTTCTATCAAACAATTCTCATTTCAATCAAAGTTTTGAAAAAATCATGTAATAAGTTTTACATAATTTTATTTGCGTGAAGATAGTATATCTTTTTTTTCTTTTTAAAGAATCTTTATTTCACGTCTCTTAGCTACTTTCTGCAGCACCAATGGCGAAAGCATATATGTCCAACAGCGTTTCAAACACTTTTATACTTTTTACGCGATACATGAATGCATTTATTGATAGCTAATTACATTATTTACACCCAGCGGTTGCTTTTTTCCCTCCTCTATATTTTGAAAATATTTTATATAGGAGAGAAATACATAACTCACCTTAATCGTGTAGTTTCTTGCATTGTGAAGTCCAAAATTTACGAACACAAATTAAAGAAATGCATTTGTGTGAGCCGCCACTACTCATCTGAATTTGCATAACTTGTAATGGGCTTCCTAACCTAATGATAGGGTCTTAGGAATTGCCTTGACTGTTTAGGATTGCGGAGAAATACCGAATCAATCCCAATCAATGCCGAGTTCATCAAGTTACCCTACTTTCCTCTATTATTTGTTTCTGTGCATTTCTACGATCTCGTAGAAGAAAGCAAGGCATTCCACTGACGAAAAGAGAAAACTCCCTAATAGCACGGAACGTCACAATGAGGTCGCCGTGACGTCCCTGAGAGTCACATAGTCGCAGTCACACTGGTGACAATAAATGACGTCAACTGGAAGTGACTTGCCAGTGACACTAGCTTGGGACTTCTTTGTGACTTCAACGTGACAGATCGTTTGTGACGTCTTACCAGATCTTGCGACTTTTCGCAATTTTTTCTACTTTTGAAAGCACCACGCGACTAAATTTTATGACATTGCGATATTGCTACTTTCTTGCTACTTTTTTTTTTTATGATTTTGTGAATTTTAAGTAATTTTGCGAATTTCTCAAAAAAAAAGTTTTTTTCCGTTTAAAATCAGTGGAACATTTAAGTCACAGTGCTGTGAATGTGACGGCGCTCTAACGTCGCATTGAAGTCACAATGTCGTGCACAAGTCACAGTGTGACTTCATGGTGACGTCACGTTGTGACGTTACCATGTGACGTTACAGTTGGGGCCATCGTAATTCTACACGGCCTGCTTGTGCACTCCGAAAGAGGCCTACGGACGTTTCCTCATTGGTTAGATTCGGCCGTTAGATGACGCATCTAAGTGCTGGAGCCAATAAGTGAGCATCCGCAGGCCTCTTTGGATGACTCATCGGAGTGCTCAGGTAGGCCCGGTAGAATCACGATGGCCCCGGTACAGTGCAAGGTTCAAATGAGTCTTCCTTTTATGTCACGCGGCAATATTTTTCGGAATAATTTAATGACCATCCTCTAGCATTTAATGGCGAAAAATAACTTCGCCGTCCTTATTCTAGATAATGAAGAGAGGGCCATCATTGCGAGAGCCATGGAGGAATTCCACAAGCGCACTTGCATAAGATTTCGACCCAGAAGCAATGAGTACGACTACGTGTTCTTCACCAAGAAAGACGGGTAAGTCTACTATTCGTACTCTGTTGTGGTGTCATGCTGAAATACGTCGAATATAACGGCAATTTTAAGTACTCTACTTAAAAGAAGCTTTAAAAAATAATTACATCTGATAATTACGATTTAGTATTTTGATGACGCAGTTTGCTTTTTACGATTTCGAATCAAAATTGAAAAAAAAAAAATACAACAATTTTTGAACTATACGTGAATTAAAAAACGTTTTATCGTTAACAGTGCTGTTTTATTTATTTATTTATTTATTTATTTTTTTATAAATACAGGGTGCATACTAACTAGCCAAAAAACTTAATTGTTTAGTAAAAAAGATTTTGAGAAGATATAAAAGAAAAATATTTACTTCACGTATAAGTATTCTTATTATGCACAAGAGTTTCGTTACTTGCTTTTCGTTACTTGCAACAAGTGTTTTTCGTTACTTGCAACAATATCGCGGAGTCTGAGATCATAGTTGTCCAAAACTGAACGAATAGCTCGCAGTGTGATGGCCGAAGTTTCAGCAGAAAATGAAAATCCTCTGCTAAATGGTCAAATTCGGCATTTTACTACTGCAAATTGCTTGCAAAGACGCGAACTTTTACTGAAAACTGCTCGCAACTTCGTGTATGTATGTATAGTGCTGCATCGCAGCACAAAATGAAAACTCATATTAATTCAAACTCGCCTAGTAAATTGTAAACCACATAGTGTTACTTGACCAAATGTTAACGTCAGTATGACGTCTCAGTAAACAGTTATTGCAGTTTCGAATTTTCGCGGTCAATTAGTGGGCACCCTGTACCTTCTCATTTCATTTTTGTTCGTCCTTGATCACCTGGAAGACTAAAATGCGGGTCAGAATATCCAATGAGTTTCAGATAGCGAAATGTATTATTAGTTTGATGATATTTTTATTTGAGCAAGTTTTATATGTTCATCTACCAAAGAAGGAGTTGACCCAGAGTTTTTTTGTTTGTTTGTTTTAAGGATGAAAAAGACCGGTATTTTCAAAGAATAGGGCGGTTTTATTGGGCTTTAATAGCTCTTTAAACTACAAATGGCTGGGGACACTACTTTTTACGAGCATACGCAATAGACTCACTTGACAGATGGCATACTGTGATCCCCGACACATGGGGCATGCGCTTAAATTATAGAAAAGGAATATTTTGAGTGTTGATTACTTCAACTTCGACAAATTTTGGTGGGTCAATACTTCCCCCCTCCCCCTCAGTGAATGCGGGTGTTCATTGTTTTGCTTGAATAATAAGTACTTTGTATTATGATGTCTGGTGAGCTAAAACAAGATAATGCGATTAAATCTAATAAAGCCAATTTTTGCTACTATGTATACTGGCAAATTATCGCTTAAAGATGGCTGTTAATGTAATAAAGGTTGCGGTATTGCTACAATTTGGACGGAAAATAAAAGCAAATTATTTCAAGGATAAAAATGATGATCGCGTTTTGTGCTGGTATATTTTTCTTAAATGTGCCACCGATGAGCATGTGGGACAGCATAGTTTCTATAAAGGATTATTGCTCATGGTTAAGAAATGATATCCATTTTAGCACATTAGCATGCATTAGCATAATGCTTTGCTTACGAACTTTTTTATGCGTATTTAATAGGCATACTGATGCAAATACGTATTAATGCTATTCCGAACGATTACTAAATCAAGAAGTTACATTACGATATCACGGCAGAAGATTTATAAGCCTAACACTTTGAGAAATCACATGAATAATAGAAAGTAGTTATCTAAATAATGGATGATGAAGAGCTAATTTACAGAATGCTAAAATACATTACTTTATGTCATTGTAATATATGAATGGTAACTATATGTTGATAATGGAAGTATTAAATAACAATATAAAAATTGTTACATTGGAGAGCCTTAGTAAAAATATAGAAAGGATTACATTAATAGAGTTATGGTGGAAAACTAGTAAAAATATTTCAAAATCCATGATAGCAGTAATCACAAAGAGGTAATTAAAGGAAAAAAATTCAGAGAATCGCTCTGTACATTGACATTATTTGCATAGTACCATGCCTGTATTCTTCAGCAGAAAACAAATCCGTCAAGTGTATTTCAAAAATGGCATTTTTAGATGTTCGACAAGACAAAGTATTGACGACAAAGTTTCAATTGTTTGATAGGAAATAATAATAGTAACAGTAATACGTAATTATAATAATAATGATAATTCTATAAATTATGCTTTACACTGGGAGAAGCAGTTTAAAAAAAATGCTCCTTTTTTTTTTTTTTTTTTTTTTTTTTTTTTTTAGGTGTTTCTCTATGATTGGAAGAGATGGCGGTCTACAGTATTTGTCATTGGGGGACGGTTGCATGTACGTCGGCATTGTCATCCACGAACTGATGCATGCTATTGGATTTTGGCATGAGCAAAGCCGAGCAGACCGAGATGATTACGTCACAATTGTTTGGGAAAACATCCAAGAAGGTATGTACATGTACAGTTTGAACATGTCTTCTACGAGAGTGCGGTAAAACTTGTCTTAGAACGAACCTTTATCGATTGGACGAAAATAAAACTACAGTCAACTCCGTATATTCACTGTAAAAAAAAAAATTCAGAAACGTTTCAGCTAACTGTAATGCAACTTTTTTCGTAATTGTTTCTCACAAAGTGTGAGAAACATTTATGATAGGTGTTGTGGAAAGAAGAACGTTTCAGATTTGTGTCTGAAAAGTTTCCGGTAAAACAATGATATTGAAACTTTACAGCAATTTCTGTTGTATATCTGATAGATTTCAGATAATTTCATGAAACGTTTCGAAATTTTTTTAGAGTGTTGTGAACTTTCGGCTATAGTGAATGCATTTTCTTAGTCCCGACTCACATACATTAGAAATGTACATAGCATTTTTTCGGTTTTAGTGATCCATGACTTCGGTTATAGTGAACTTAAAAAATTTCTGGACGGTAGTGGTAAGGTAGAGGTACGTGGATAAAATTCTAGTCTTTAGATTTGTATTGTTTTATTGTTATCGGACATCGGAACATTGGTTTTAGTGAACTTCGGATATAGTGAAGTCGAGTGGATAAGATTATGATTATTGATAGGTGACTAGGGCGTGAAGGTCCATGGTTCTGGCCTACCACGCAGCTATCAGTTTACGGTTGAAAATTTTGGATGGTTTTCTACAGACGTGTTAGAACACCTTAGAATTCCTTCACCCAGCCGTCCCCTCCTTAGGCAGAGAGCCCTCGTGTAGCTTTGCTTTGATCACATGCCCCCCCCCCCCAAAAAAAAAAAAAACTTTATTTTTGAAGAGAACATGGCTCACATAACTTTCTTATGAAAATGGCCAGCATTTAAAACAAATGAATGAATGAAAATGAATTGAAAATCTCGAAATTTTCGGAAGAAACTTTTCTGTTCCCCATACCCTCCCGTGGGTGCACCCACGGAAATTATGCTTGCTGATTCATATCATTCGACAGATTGGCTTGAAATTTCGCACATATGTAAAAAAGCAAAAATTGGAGCAACTTCAAAATTCTGAAAATCCACCCATTCCCTTATTATTAGTGATTTTGGGCAATTTTCAGTTGCAATTTTCAGTTTCAGGGAGCCTACCTTATTCCACATTATTTTTCACGAGTTTAACCCTCTCGTCACCGAATTATGAAAAATCAGAGAAAAAAAATCTCTCTAGCATTTAATGCATCTGAAATACTATTATAAATCATGCAAAAATATTTTTTTCTAATTTCGATTAATATTAGATTTTTATAATAATAATTTCTGCATTTTTGAAGCATTTTGTTATGCTAAAATTAATTTAAAAGTATGCACATATTAGGTAAAGGCTGAGGAATAAGAAAAAAACTATACTTACCTTAAAAAGAAAAAAACGGTAAAAAAGCAGCGTAAATATTTTCTTAATTTTTCTCCTGAAACAAGGAAGCGAAAACTGTAAAAAATGATCTAAATGGACTAGTACTGCAATCTAGGCACTATTTATGCATCTAGTTAAGAGCCTCGTATACTTTCTACATGAATGAATGATATTGATCTCACTGAAAGAAAAAAATACTAAATTCAATTGTTTTCTCTCTAAATATTGCTATTTGAAGTAGGAGCCAGGAGCCTCATATGAGGTTCAGGGTGACGAGAGGGTTGATAATTAATATCTGTTTCTATAAAATGCCAACTTAAACTAAATCACATTTCTGACGTAAAAATGTACGTCCCCAGCAAAAGAATGTATTAGTTTTTAAAATTTCAGTTAACTTGGAATAGTACTTTGAATTTGCAAAGACTGAAGATTGACATTTTTAACGTGACCAATGAATAAACGTTAAGTATTTCAGTGGTTTTTTAGAAATCATGGAGCTTGGATATATGCACTGTGTCTAAAAAGGTGGTAACACGGTTTAATTCTTTATCTATTAGAGATAAGTAAGAGCAATGTAAAGTGAAAAATTGTTAAAATTAAGTACCAAAAAAAATTCTTTTCATTAATTTCTTTAAAATTGCACTTTTTAAATTTGCATATGACCTCCGAACAAAAAAAAATTCGCAACTAGTAAAATGTGCCTCATGCAACTATGAGGTGATGTACAAAAATAAAAATTATATTCTTAAGAATGTCCATGATATGAAGATAAATGTAGGCTGAATTAAACCCCTTTTCAATGGTTCTCTAAAGAAGAAAAAAATCCCTCAATGATTGCATTCCAGAGGTCGTACAGAAATATTCAAATTTAAAGAGTATAACGTTTTGAAAATTAACAAGATGAATTGCTTTCCTAACGTGTTTTTTCCTAACCTTATTCTGAACATTTTTTCCAATTTACATTACCCACTTATCTCATTAAACCGCGTTGCCTGTACGTCATTCTCGATAAGGCTGCACAAAGCTTCCCTGCTGACTACATACAGATTTCAACAGGTGCTTGTATTGCATAGGGGGTTACAATTCCCATAGAGCCAGATGGTCCAATTATAACACATATACTGTACCCAATTACATGATTTCACAGTATATATATTTTAACGGACAGTTGCGGGGGAGTAGAGGGGGAGAGGTAATTCTGCTGGTTCACTGCTTTTCTTCGTTATCGAGATTGGTTCTCTCTCGTTTGGGGGGTGCAGTGGGTGGGTGGGGTGGGGGAGAAATAAGTCATGAACATTATTTTTAATGGTTTTCTTTCAAAGGCCGCCACAGCTGCTACATTATTTATTTTAGAAATTGACTTTGAGGCAAGAAAATATGTGGTCTTTCACTACTACAGTTCTATGGTTATTCGATCTTTCAAAATTCGTCTCGGTTATATTACTGGTCAGGCCACATTATACTAAATCTGGACAATTTATTAGTTTTTTTAAAAGAAAAGTGTGTATGGTTTTACAGTGGTTATTTTTTATGTGACTTCTAGTATTTCCGAAAAAAATGGAAAATAGCATTTTGTGTTTTTTAAAGTATAACTCCATAATAGTTTCCCTTAGTAACGAGTTTTTTTTTTTTCCTATCAGGCAATTTTTAAAGCTTTTCTTAGAAAAGAAAAAAGCATGTTACAGAAAAGATACTCTCAAAAAGTTGAAGAATGTTCTTTTAAAAATCTTTACACCAGCTTTGATACAAGCATGAAAGTTCAGGGGCCTCGAAAGAAAATTGCAATGATTTTTATTTATTTATTTGTACTTTTTTATTCATTTTTTAGTAAGTATCTTTTCAAATAGAAAATATGCTACAGCTAATTCATGTCAGTTTATCATTTGTGACATGCGACGCTGTCTGTAAAGAAACATCATGGATTTTATTATTATTATTATTATTATTATTTTCAGTCTGACTTATTTTAAAACTTGTTCAAGTGTGATGGCATTTCAGACATTTGAGGGCCTGTAAATAAAATAATTGAACTAATAAGTATAGTACGAAAAAATTTTTTTTTCTTTATTGAACACTGAAAAATATACGTAGAAAAAAATCATCCAATCAGTTTGCAAAAAGTAAGTTTGGTGAACATTATTGTCTGATAGAAATATAATTCAGTATAATGCACTTTAGGATTAAGCAGTGTCTTTTTGGGAGGATGTGCTAATAATGAGGAAAGAAAAAGGCATCTAAATTTAATTTTAAAAAGTGTTTTTATTTAAATACTATACATTTTGAGAGTGAAATTACAGTGTATGATAATGGGTACACTTATTATTATCTGCTTTTTCATATTTTTTTACAATATTAGCATTAGCAAAGCGTGTTTTAATGTAATTTGAATCATCGTTAGTTTTATGTTATATAAAAAAAAAATAATAGTAAGGTTTTTTTTTTTTTTTTTTTTTAAGATAAGAATTTTGTCTAGTGCAAGTAATTCCATTCTTAAGTATTACATTTATAACTTTCTTTTTCATTTTTTAAGAAATCATTATTTAATGTTGGAAATAATTTTAATTTACTTTAGTTGGTTTTTTGTTTAAAATGATAAGTTCTTTTTGCTTCATTATAGAAAACGTTTTTCTTTTATAAAGCATCATTATTACTATTATTATTATAACATTTTAAAATTATATATTAATTTTTGTTACATAAAAAAATACTTTATTTTGTTTAATATTTATATTTTTGCTTGTACGATTTGTATTTTAACCTTGAAATAGTTTTTACTTTTCTTTTGTTTTCCCTACAATTGAAATTATTCATATCTGTATTATACCAACGTAAAAGATATTTGTACTTTTAAGACTACAAGATTTTTTTAAAACTGTAAATAATTAAATAAATGTTTTCTTCTATATATATACTTTGCTTGTATTGTTTTTACAGAAATTTGTAACTTAATTTTAAAACATTGCTGTTTAAAGATCCCCACTCGTTAGACAGAAACAAATAAATCACCTCACCATGGCACAGTGATTATGCCACTGGAAATGGTAGACAGGCGAAGTGGGAAGGTCCCGGGTTCGGGTCCCATCGCGCGTCCGTCGACCTCACCGTTCGGAGTTTTCCGTGATTTTCTCCGAAACTTAGTGTAAATACGGATTAGGACCCCTTAGAAAGACTCCCACGGAGGGCACTCCCCCTTGTGTTGTCCTTCTGACGAGGATTTATAAGCGGGCTTCGAGCCAAGCACACAAATCCGATATACATGTTCACAACAAATAAACTACGTCAAAAGGATTCTTCACTAGTTGTACTATGTACTCTTACGAATAATAAACATACATCTCTAATGCATTTTTAAGTGAGAGAAATATGAAGTACAAGAGTTTCATTGCAAAATCAGCTCAGGCGCTTTCTTTCAAAATTTAATAGTGCCAAATATTATATGTTTATTTTTCCCTGAATACTTCATAACGCTAGTAGTTCTGCCGTTTATAAGATCGACTTATACAATTTGTAAGGATGCAATTTAAGTTTTTGAGTCAATGACGTAATTTGATTACTTCAAAAACTTTAAACGTTGCATTATACTCTAAAAGAATATTAGTTTCTTATCGGATTAGAGTGGTTCATGTCCATGTTGAGAAAATGAATAAGTAAAATACAACTCTAAAAAGCAAATAATGTATCATTCGTATACTGATATCTAAATGCATCATAATGTGCCGTATAAAAAACATATACCAATCGATTTTGAGAAAATCTGCTCTTTCTGTTTTCCAGTAAAAATATTTTTAAGTTGTACCACCACGGTAAATTCATCCTCAAGGTGTTTTCATAGTATTTAAAAAAAATCTCATTTTAGTTTCTGTTTTTTGATATGCATTTACATATACATACACCCATTTTAATTGCCCTCTTTTTAAAAAATATTCCTTCGCCGCCGAGTTTTTGCGGTCGTTACACCAACGCCGAGAATTTTTTTTTTTTTTTTTTTTTCTGCGCAGACCTCTATCTAGACCCTCTCCTTTATCTGTCCCTGAGATAACCGACAACCTATTGTTGGAGCATACCCCAAATCTTAAAATTCTACATATCCCGGTGAAATTGTGTATCAGCCAGGGACGTACTATTCATTAGGTTCATTAGGCTGTAGTCTAAGAACATCTCAAGAGCCCCAAAGTAGACCTCTCAAAGAGAAAAATTATATCATTAACCCCCTTCAGCCCTGATTTTTGAATAGAGCAGATAAAAAATCAATGGGTGGTCAGGTGTGCTGAACTACATGTAATTATCTTAAATATGAAATTCTATAACATTCAGCCAATTGCCAAACTAATTCAAAAATGCTCTAATTATAGGACACGAGGCTATGATTGAGCATAATGAGAAAACATTTTTACAGTTATTTTGTATGAAACCTTTCGAAACAATTTCTTTAGGCATGAAAGCATGGAAATCCACACTTCTCCATTTAACTTTTGGCTTCAAAAGGCTTGACACGTCCATTGTCTTCTCTGGAGATTTTCTGCCATCTACAGAGCAAAAATGATAACGTTCTGCTATTCTTGCATGTATTATTAGTAGGACACTAAATTTTGATGTTAAAATCCTTGAAAATGAAGAATATAGAATATTGCAAAGATGTGTTCTAATATTAGGACGTCAGGCCCGAAGGAGTTAGTAAAAAACTACATGCTCGAATGTAATGTAGAAATATTAGGTGGTAACGAAAGTTTTCCGCCACCACAAACATCGTCAGCACACAGATCGGGTTGGCGTATTTGCTCATATTTTGTCAAACGATTTTTGGCATTTGAAAGAACGAGACTTACTTTATAACACTGTGTTGTGAAATCTGTAAAAAAATATAGTCATCATTTTTTTTAGAATAGAGAGATACTTCATAACGCTAGTAGTTCTGCCGTTTATAAGAGCGACTAATACAATTTGTAAGGATGCAATTTAAGTTTTTGAGTCAATGACGTAATTTGATTATTCAAAAACTTTAAACGTTACATTATACTCTAAAAGAATATTAGTTTCTTATCGGATTAGAGTGCTTCATGTCCATGTTGAGAAAATGAATAAGTAAAATACAACTCTAAAAAGCAAATAATGTATCTAATGTACTATAGGTGTCTCAAATGGAACTATTACTCTAGCGGATTAGAAGCATCATTTACTTGCAGTTCTGTTGCAAAAAGTTTGCTACAGAATGTCGTCGAATTATGTGCACAGTTTTAAGTACTATTGTTGTTTCATGTATCCGAATTATGTGTACAGCTTTAAGTACTATTGTTGTATCATGTGACACTTTGCAGATTTGGTACCGAAAGTTCGAAAACAAGGATTATGACGTTCAAGAAGCAGAGAGCTCTGGCTGGTCTACTGATGTTGATGAGACCAGCCCGCGAGAACTTGTGGAAGAAGATCAGTAATTAACCACTCGACAGTTATCTAAGGAGTTAGAAGTTAGTTTTTCAAGCAGATTTGGCGGAAAACTTTCCTTACAACCTGATATTAAATACATGTCTCACATTTATATTACGAGGATGTTTTGTTCAATGCATTTCACCAAAATAGGAAAGATTTTTATTTCATTGCATAGCATATGTATGGACTCAAAAGGCAAGCCGTGTCTAGTCTCTTCCTAGATTGGAACATAAGCTTGTTAGGAGCATAGGAAACATTTGGAGGAAACTCATACAGGGTCCTGAAACTTCGGCAACTTTTGTAGATGAGGGCTTCGGAAATTTTAGAGCTAGGGGGCTCTTTTAAGGCTTAACCTTTTACAGACCGAATTGAGATCCATGCATATTTTGAATTAGTTTTATTTGCATATTTTGTCTTCAAATGCGTCAATTAAAGGATATTGCTCATTTAAATGCAGGAAAAAATAACGTATAAAATTTTACTGTGTTTCACAAATGGAAGCATGAGTAATTTCTGACTATACTTTTACATTGGTTTCGAAAACGGAATATACTGATGAGTAGTTTAAGTAATTAGTGAAATATTAAGAATTAATAAAGTAGTTATTTTCAAATAAGTAAAGATATGAATTAAATTTGAAAGGGAGGGGAGAGGGTGTATCAAGATATCTCTGTTAAAATTTATGAAAATGGATATTTTCACGATTTTTTGTCCAGTTTCCCAATAATGATAGAAATGCAACTTCTATTTATAAAATCATCTTTTAACTTTATCTGCTAACTTCTTCAAGTTATTATTGATGAAATTTCATTTTTGAATAAATTTTTAATTCGATGTCCCCATTTGGGAACATTGGCCTGTTAAAGATTAATACGGCTCTCGCAGTGGCGCACCCAGGATTTTAGTTTAGGGGGGGGGCTGGGCTACATACAAATACTGCTGAACTCGGTCACAGTGACCTCGGTTAGTTACAACTCTCTTATAACGTCAAAATAATCGGTACCACTTGACTGTCCCATAGAACACAAGCAATGTAACTCATTATACAGTCATAAATAATTATCTGATCTTTTGAGCGACCGTGTAACCGTGTGTAACAGTGTTTCAACTAACTGTAAGTAAGCATTTATTTAAAAAACTTTTTTAAATAAATGTCCTTTTTGGTTAGAAATATTTTGAAGACAATTAAAAAAAGAAAGAACTAAAAAAAAATTAATTCATTAGCGACAATTTTCATATTTTTAACGCTTTTCACTTCTAACTTTCTACCTTTAGGGGGGGCTTCAGCCCCCATAGCCCCCTCCGTGGGTGCGCCTATGCGGCTCTGGTATCAATTTCCAACCTCCAAGCACTCGTCATGACTTAATTTATTTTCTCAGTGTCGATAAGAATCCTTAGTGCAATCATCAGTCCTTTTTTCTCACCCCACAGGACAGACCCACAACTTCGCCATGTACACGGACGGTCGCTTACACCACCTGGGTGAGCGCTACGACTACGGATCCATCATGCACTACGGCGTCTACGAGTTCTCAAAGTTCTACGACAGGCCCACCATCCTTCCGAAGCAGAGGGACGCCCTCATAGGACAGAGGAATGGTTTCAGCCAGACGGACATCAGGAAGATCAACAAGCTCTACCAGTGCGACTCCAATCTCAGGGGTAAGAGCGATCCCAATGCTCTATAAAGATGCAAGGATATCGAAGGCTTCATTACAGGAACAAAATTTCGAGCAATTTGGTTGCCGCAACCAGTTTTCGGAAGCTTCCTTCCTGGAAATTTCCCTCTGTTACCTAGGGAACGGTCAACTCCAACTTTTTCGTTCACTGGCGAAAATACTGCTGGTTGCTGGAATGCCAGCCAATCTCAGTACTTCTTATTTCTATGTCACAAGATAGCGGAAGACTCAGCGATACTGATCGTGTAAGGTAGAGACCTGCACGGGCCTGAAAATTGAGTCCCGGCCCGGCCCGAGCCCGAAGATTCTTGAATTTGTCGGCCCGGCCCGGGCCGGTAACACATTTGAAACAAACATCACGGCCCGGCCCGTACGGGCCCATAATTGAGGAACAAAAATTCAAAAATTCCAGAAATTTTAAAAAATATAAAGACGAGCAAATAGATCGATAAATAAATATTTTTCGGGCATTTTATATTAAGTAAAGTTATTAATGTTAACTACTACATTAAATTAATACTAATATTAAAATAACCACCATTTATATGCATATATATTCTGAAAAGTGGAATATTTTTAATTAGATGTTAATTCATAAAGTAGAATAAAGTGGAAATCTCCGGTCGACCTGGAATCGGAACATAGCTGTATCAGCAAGGTCTGGCGCCATCATAGGCGCCACTAATGGTATACAAAAGGAAAACAGACGGTTATGACATCTTTTTCTAAGTGCAACAAAATTTGAATACTTTCCCACATCAGTTTGCTGGTTGCAGGAAGGGTAGGAAAAAAAAAAAAAAAAAAAACTAGACACGAGTCTGGCCCGGCCGCATAATAACTACCTTTACTCTCTGTTGGGAACGGGGGAACTTGAAGCTTTCTTATTGGCTGCTTTCTCAGAGCATCTTAAAATTTCAATATATGTGGTGGTGCCATCTATATTTTTATTGTTAAACTCATGACTGCCTCTCCTTAATTAAATTAACAGCATAAAAAACATCAGAATGATTTGTTTTGGTATATATTTAATAAAAAAAAATTCCTCCCATTTAACAGCATTCCTTTAAACATATTTTTCTTTAGTTAATTTGTTCTCTCTCTTAATCAGATACTCAAATGTTATGAATATTAAATACTATATTAAATACTATTTTGTCAATTTTAAATGACAAAAATTGAACCCTGTTTTTCAAAGGAAATAAAGTTTAACAATGCCTACATATGTGTGACAAGAATATTTTAAGGATAGAGCATCTTTTTTTTTTTTTTTTTTTTTTTTTTAATTATAGCAAAGAAAAGTACTAGGTATTACTATAAAATGAAATTCATTTTTCATTGTAAGAAAGATACAGTTACCTTTTAGAATGACAATATTTTTATCAAAAGAGTATTCTGAATGATAAATTCAACATAATAGGATATATAAGAGGATTTTGTTAAATTTTAATTTTTTTTTGTTTGATTAAAGAATTTGTTAAGTGATAATATTTTAAAACCTCAAATATTAGAAAAGTATATTATAAATTGATACAAATGCATTTATAATATACTTTCCTTTAAAAAATATTTAGAAATTTAAATGTTTTTAGAAATTAGAAAAGTATTTTTTAATGCTGCTATATTCATAGAAAAATATGCGAAACAAAAAATTTCCTTGAACTGGTAAAGACACTTACCTATGTATTTAGAATACTCTAATATAAACAATAAATTTCTCACAATTCTCAGTTAATTCTCTGTAAGGCATTTCTTAAAATTATTCACATATATAGAGAGAGACATATTATAGAATAAAACTTTATTAGCTTATAAACTTTCATTTATTTCTTGCTAGTTTTACATGTACGGTCACTTTTATGAATTGAATCTTTTTCACTGATGAAACAAAAAATTTTAATAGATAAAAATATTTTTCAATTCCAAGAATTATTTCATTGTGTAACTTTTTCAACAAAACTATTAGTACTTAATAAAAGTTCTTAATTTTCCTCTTTCACAAAGCGTCTTTTTTTTTTTTAATGGTTGGTTGCCTTTCAAATGCTCCCAACTTTCTTATAATTGTTGAATATAAACCCCAGAACTCAGAAAGAGAAAGTAAATAACACAGAAGTTCTTTTAATTTTATTTTCAGATTCAGACACGTTAAGATAGAAAGAATTATTTGGGGATGGTAGAATTCGAATAATTTTTCATATGTATTCTTTTCCTTTAATATCCAAAAATTATAAATTAATTTTTTGAGGTTACAATTGAATAATAAGAAATGCAAGAAATATGGAAAATAAGTAAAATTATATCTTTAATATATATGTATTGTACAAAAAATTACAACTTAATGCAGTTTTGCATTTGGTTGATTCCTTTTTATATTTACAGAAAGTGAATGTTTCCTTTTTTTTGCTGGGAAGTTTTTTTTTCTGGAAAAACAGACATTGAAACAACTGATAAACTACATAAGCTAATAAGATTATATCGAGCGCTGGGCTAAGAACAAGGTTAAAATAAAGAAGGAGCGGTAAGGCATCATGACGTCATGCATCAATCTGAGATAGCAGCCAATCAGAAGGCTTCAAGATCCCCCGTTTCCAACATAGAGTAAAGGTAGTTAATATGCGGCCCGGCCCGACCCGGCCCTTTGACAACAGATTTATTATTCCCGTACCCGACCCGCGGGCCGGCCCGTGCAGGTCTCTATCGTAAGGGTGAGCGGCGAAAAAATGTCTCTTAATAGCGATATAGAAATAGATCTGATTGAAAGCATTAGTAAAATTACACATTTATTGAGATCCCAAATATTTAAAGAAGTTGCTGAGGCGACATGCTATCTGTAATTACATACTCTAGCAATCGCCAATTTGGTGAATTTGGTATTTGTGACCGCGGCAGAGTTTGTTTATTATGATAACTCTGCATACTCATCGACTTGCCGGAACGAATTTCCGCAGCTGGTTGCGGCAACTAAGTTGCTCGAAATTTTATTCGTGAAATAAAGCGTTAAATACCTAGACGTACATTACGGAGCAAACATCGATAAGTGTAACAAGAGCGTACAACAACAACAACAAAAAGTACTGATGTTAACCTTTTCAGAGGCGGTGTCATTGTCAGCTTGTTACCCGGGGCGCGAAGATTGAATAGCAATTTAGTATTTCAAGAAATATGTCATTATTAACAGAAAACTCTTCGGTCGTTTGTGTAAATGTATTTATCTTGAAAGGTGTGAGCTACACTTTTAAAACAACTGATTACAACTTTGACTGTTTTTCACTCTTTCTATTGCTAACAGATGGCAGCAATACAGTCTAAAAGGGTTCTATCTCTGAATGGACGAATAAAAGGCCTTTATTTATTTCCTTAAAAAAATACTGTAAGAAGATGGCTTACTGTAGCTGCCTCTCCGTTTGTGAGAGTTAAAAGATAAAATGAATTAGGCTGACATATGGGCTCCCCTTGGCCCTGGGTCGGCCTAATGTGGATAAGAAAGCGAACATTGGGTGACAGCTTAGCTGTGAAGGTGTAGGGTTCTTACCTACTGCGTCACTGTCGATCTAATGGTCTGGAGTTTTGGGCGATTTTCTCCAAGTGTAACGTTAATACGCGTTAGAAGCTCTTTAAAGTCCTCCTCTCAAGGTACCTCTCCTTATGCATATAGCCCTGGTGAAGCTATCTCTTAACCAACACAACCAACCATCTAATTAAAGAGTAAAATTAGGCATCGAAACTGATCCAACCAAGGATGGACACGAGATCGCTCTGTGTTCGTGGCAATCTGTCCAAAGTCCGTCTTTGACTGACTCTTCAGAGGGGAGTAGTGTGGTGGAGACAAAATCGCCATAACACGACAATTGAAGGGCGGACATGGAATTACCTTTTGTCCGGTCGGATAACGCCTTCGTTTACCACTCTCCATTTATTGGCTCGAAACCAGCTCACGCTACACGCACTACCTTTCGCACCCGAAGGGGGGCTCAGAGAAACGTGCCTCCCATAGACGAACAACCTACACTATAGAAAATTGATTTAATTTTTAAATTGTAGTAAATTAAAAAAAGGGAGAAAAAAGTGTGTGAAATTTTTTAGAATTTTTTTTTTTTGGGGGGGGGATTCCCCATTGTAGAATCCAATTAATGATCATTTATTTAGCATGCGTATTAGGCTGGTGAAAATTTAAAAAAAAGAGGCCATAACCGTATAATCTTTGGTAGCTATTTGTATTGGAATATACATCGATAAAATGAATAAGAAATGATTTGTTTGTGCTTTGAAAAATATTTAGTTTCAAATATTTTCAGAAACCTGTGTCGATTCTGACAGCCAGTGTCGAGGATGGGCAGAATTAGGCGAGTGTAAGAAGAATCCTAAGTGGATGCTTGTCCACTGCAGGCGATCCTGTAATCAGTGTGGTAAGTATTTGACATCTGGCTGGATATGCGCCCAGCATTCATCTAAAAAGTTATTTTTTGTTAATTCATTCAATCTACTTTATATAAGAAGGGATAAAGAATGAAGATCATTTATCGTGATTCAGGTGTGAGATAAATTTTCAGTCATACAGACAGTATATCAGAGGTGTCGACTTAAGAATTGTTGTGGGTACTCTAGCAACACCTTCTAGATATAGTGCTTGAGAACAGAAGTTTTTACATCATCACTAGGTCTTCTAAGATGACGTCATGACAGTTTTACTTTCACAAAGTAAAACTATTTAAAATTTCTGGTGAATGATAAAATTTTAGAAAATATCTTAAGATAAAAATTTAAATTCCTTTCTGATAAAAAATAATTTATTATGATCTATTTCTATATCATATTATATAATTAGTCATAGTTAAAATTCCTATTTGTCGTGAAATTAAATTTTTCTATCTTAAGTCATTAAAATGTTTTATGCAGGAGTAAATTCACCACAAACTTTGAATAGTGTTACTTTGTGAAAATAAATGTTTGATGACGTCAGGGCCGGCCCTAACAGTTTTGCCGCCCCGGACAAAAATATAAAATGCCGCCCTCCACAGTAAAATTATTATTAAAAGAAATTGTTCACAGATACTGTTTTCATGCCTGTAAAACTGGAATAGCTTTTTAAACATAACACAGCATAAGAAAAACCATATTTTTTAAAAACCACACATTAAGCTAAAAACCAAAAGAAAGAGAGAAAAATAAAGTTTTTTTTCCTGACTTTTAATTCCGCAAAATTCCCGCCTTTTTCTCTTAAATCAATTTTTCAACTAATTCGTGTTCGATAGCCAATGTAGTTAAATTATTTAAACTATCTGGAAGAGTTGTGGAGCATGACATTTTTAGTTAACTTAATTTTGAGAAACTCTTCTCTGCACTTGCCACAATGATCTGCAAAGAAAGCGAAATTCTCGAAGCAATAGCAAGATGTGGTGTAAAATCTAGAGTTGAAATTAGCTTTAAAATTTCAATTGGGCTTTCCTTTTTGCCTAATATGGCCTAACTGACACTATTTTATTTACTAGATCAAGTGCGTTTATATTCCCCGATACCCAATTGGTCAGTATTAACTCCAATTGTTTACACTATAAACAGTGTTAACACTGTTACACTGTGATACAATGTTTAATTAGCACTTTTTAGGAGTGTCTTTTAACTCATTTATGCCATACAAAAATTTAAAATAATTACATTGGGTACTTATTAAATTAAATCTGCACCCTCGCTTTGTTTACTGTAAAAAATAAAACAATCTTAAATTTTAATTTAGGATCTTTCACCAGATCATCTCGTGATTGGCAATCAAAATTAATATGTTACTTGGCTGCTTAAACTCAGTGTTATCCAGAATACTATCTCGTCGGTCAGTTCTCTTGCATAACAAAACATTTCATTTAAAATCACATCCAATAGAAGATCCTTTCAATAAATGTTTACAGTTTCGTAAGAGTTCTAGAGCAGGTGGTAAATCGTTGTCTTTTGACTGCAATACCTTTCTTAATGGATTCACGCAATTGAAGTTTTTTTACCAAATAATAATAGAGCATAGGAACATGAACTGTTTGAGAGAGTTAAATAATCCTAGCCTCATTGGAATTAGATTTGTCAATACCTTTATACCTTACCAAGAATGTGATCTGTTCAAATTTTTTGGCATCAGGAATGCAATCTAGAAATATGGGATAACATTTGGCTTGTTGAATTTCATTAACAAACTGTAATTTAAATCCATCTGGAAATCTTCTGAAAAATCTATGCAAAATGTTTAAATATTTCTTTGCACATCACATATAAACAACTGAACAAGGACGTAGCCAGGATTTTCATTAGGGGGGGTGGGCAAGACAAGGAGACCATTGAGTCCAACTGCTCCTTCCCCCGGTTTGTCATAATCAGACCCTTTGACTAGCTCATTTTAGGGGGGCAGCTGCCCCTCGCTGGCTACGCCCATGCAACTGAAGCGAATGAAATGAAATTTATAGTAACACCAAAAGTGGCAACTTAATTTAAACTTCAGTTGCTAAAATATTTCTGATTCGTTTAAAAGTATTGAGATTTTAAACTGTTGTTTGAAAACTGTGTAAATGGATGTTCGCCCCTTGTTAAAAAATGGCTCAATGGAATAGAATGAAATTTGGAGTTATACTGAATGGTAAGTTAATTGAAACAATAGATATTAAAATTGTTTTAAATAATTCATAGACTTTGAGATTTTGTAAAAATCGCTTTAAAAGTTTGTTTTGGCATCCATCAAAAACGGATTGAGAGAACAGAATGAAATTAGGCCATATGATGGGTAACAAAGCATCATCGAAATTTTTAAAAGATTTGAATAAATTGAAAGGGTTTGCAAAGTTGCATTGTATTTTTTCTTTTCTTTTTTAGGGGGCGGGGAGAGAGGGGGAGGGAGTCACTTTAAGGCGTCTAGAGGTAATACAATAGGTGGCTGTTCGACTTAAACAAATTACGTCGACTTTTTTAATTATTTTTATTATTTTAATTTTGAGAAAATTGTGCAAAAATTTTACAGGCATAATACTAAAATTTCTAAAGTTAATACAAGAAAACGTTAATTTTGAATGTAAAATATTTTCTCCATTGACAGATTGTCTCAGAAATTTGTTACTCTCTAACTTGTACTCTTTTAACAATACACAAGAGTTATAACTTTGCTTTCTATATTTCTGCCAGTATGTTATGAACTACTACAATGCAAGCAAAATTTCGCGCGGTTAGTAAAAAACCATCAATGACGGACCGGTACATCAGCTAGTAAAGTTATATAGAATGATATTCTTCGGAATATTTTTTAATAATTCTTTTACTAATACAAAATGTATTTTTCAAATTCGAGCCAAAATGCCGCCCCTAAAATTTGCCGCCCCGGACAGGGGTCCGGTTTGTCCGGCCCTAGGGCCGCCCCTGGATGACGTCATTTTAGTGGACCTAGTGTTGACTGTTCTCAGCCATTGTATACAATCGATAGGTGGAGGTATATCTAGGAGGTGTTGGCTCTAGACAGACCGCAACCCTCCACCCCCTCATTTCATTTTAACGATAAAAGTAGTTGGAAATCTAAAAAATAACAACAGCAACAGAAAGAATTAAGAAATTTAAGATTGTGAAAAAGATTAAAACAGAATGTAGCACAGAATTCATATTTCCATTTCCAGAAAAAGGTCAAATATTACATTTATGGCCAATTTTAAAGCGCCAAAAAATGTAGGATGTATATTGAAGCTTAGCCGAATAGGCGACAACGCAATATTTCTTCCGTTATTTTTAAGTTTATTTTCTCAAGAGGAATTTTTCAAACATGCCATTTTTCATAATGCAGATTAATTGAAATTCTGCAGTGCTGCCATCTAGTATCGATCATAAGAAACACTGACTGCTTTAAGTTCGTATAGTGTAATTACCTAGTTCATATTATGGTGCTGCCATCTATGGGTTACTAAAGAGCTAACTTTCGTTTTTCTCAGTTAAATGTTACTTGTAAATTTGCAGCAAATATGTTATTCCAGTTTTAGAAATAGGTAAATAAGAGAAAGAGAAATAAAAGTTGTACATATGTGAGACTGCTATAACTGTTTTTCTGTGCTTGTGTTTTGTTTTTCTGATTTGATTGTTTTACGATAAATAGACCTTGAATTATTTGCTTTGCTTTATATTTTCAGGTAGGAAGTTTTCTGAAAATAATGAGCTAGAGGTTTTGAATATCCCAGAGACAAACCTAGTGTGAACATAAAATCTTGTTCTTCAATGTATTTTGAGCCGTGCACATTTTTTTTATTACTTTTTATACTCCAGAACGTTGTCGAATGCATGTATAGGTCTTTTCTATTTTAATAAACTGTTTTTATATTTGATTATAATAGGCAGTCTCTTTATTATTTTATTGTTCAGAGACAACTGCTGCATGCGCACACTTTTCTCCAATCAGTTTCAAAACAAATGAGACAAACATGTTATTGACTGCTTAATTTTTAAATTACGAAGCATTTTTTTTTTTTTTTTTTCATATACCAATTATTTCCCATGATACTAAATCCTTTTCCGATTACTCAGTTTTGAATTGCTTCTAAAGAATATATTGTTTTTATAAACTGAGTATGGAATATCAGATGTATAATATTATGGCTTAATTTCTAGCAAAAAAATGTGCCGGAGGTCTGATTTTCTCTATAGCTCATGTACATACTCATTGGCGTACTGTAAAACCCAGCAAAAAGGGAGTCTATAGTATATATTCTACTAAAATAATGATAATTCAACAATTTTTACTTGTAATAGTATTGGACTTTTTTCATAACTTCACAGAACAGTGAAATGAAGCGAAATAGTCCGAAACTAGCATGAAGAAATCTAAACATTACACAATAGAAGAACCCAAATCTATTTGTCTCAAGACTTTCAGATCGGTCTGTCTGCTAAAATCAGCTTGTGTTTGAAAAGGGGTAAATTTCGAGCAGGGTTCTTAAAAACCCGGGTTTTTCAGCAAAAAACACAACCCACTGTTTTTTTTCAGGGTTTTTCGGGTTTTATCTGGGTTTTTTCAGAAGGGATGGGGGTTTCAGAATATTTGAAAAAAAATTGCTTATTACTAAATACAACTTAAAGCAAACTAATTGATTACAAAAATCAATTATAAATAAAAAGTAGTTAATTTAATAGTAATAACTGATTACAATTATTAATCCTACATGAAAAAATGTATAAATCAATAACAATAGCAACCCCAATCATGGTATGCTCTTAGATAAATGGACTATTAGTAATAATTTTAACAGTGATAGACAAGTGCTTAATTGCAACTTTTTAAACTAATGATTTTTTTATGTTTAAAAAATCCTTTTTCATTTTAATACAGATAGGCATAAAAATTTACTCTAGATCATAGGTTCCCAACGTGGGCGATAACGCCCCCTTGTGGGCGTTTGAGACTTTCAGGGGGGCGGTAAAAGACCCAGAGAAAACTAGGGGGGCGTTGATATGGCTCGGAGAGACTAATAAAGACTTAAAAAATTACGCGGATAATATTTTAATAAAAATACTTTTTAATATAATTAAGTATACGTTTTGATTGTTCTCTGAAACTGTCTATTTATTTAGAAAGCAATAGTTTATTGTCTATTACTTCCTATTATCAAAACCCCTGCCTATCCTTATAACAGGTAAGCTAAAACGTTTATTCCTCTTTTTTAAATCAAGAAGAAATTCAGTAGCGTTTCAATTCCAACGATATTCTATCTATTAGTACTATTTTTTTAATTTAATTCTTGTTTTCACCATGCATTATGTACGCTCTTGTTTCTCTGGAGTGGGAGGGGGGCGGTATTGAAATATTCACTAGAAAAGGGGGCACCAGTTCAAAAAAGGTTGGGAACCTATGCTCTAGATAGTTTTAATGCCTATGTGAAGTGGGATTTTTTTTTTTTCCCTTAGCTAGTGGTGGTGTGGAAGGGGGGGGGGATACAGAGCTGTTTATAAACTTTACAAGTGGGGTACTGATATTAAGCGATGCATTATCTACGTAATTAAAGATGAAATTTTGAAAAAACCCAGTTGGTTTTTTTTTCGTTTTTTTTTCAAGTGGGCTTTTTCGAAAGAACCGACCCGGGTTTTTTTCGGGATGGGCAAAATCATAGCAATCCTGATTTCGAGTTAATGTACTGGGGGACTCAGCGCACTATTCATGAGCTACGCTGGATATTGCCTAATATGTAAAACTCTGAAGAAAGAGGTACAGGAGCTAAGCTCCTTTCAGCTCCTATGCGAATAAAGCAGCTTTCAGGTGTTGTGATTTCTAACCAATAATTGAAAACACGTGCACAAACATTTAACTGAAACAGTTTTTATTGAACAAACACGGATGACTATGTAAAAAATATAAGATGAACTACTCTACAGTATGATGTGAGTGAACAGTTGGCCTTTCCTTAGGGTAAGTGCCATCGTAACCAGGTCTGCAAGCTTTGTTCGTACTTCTCCGACCAGTTCACTGCTTCCTGGATGTCTTCTATGCAACCCTCCATTATGTACTCGTTTACCTGAGGAATAGCCTTTAGGAACCTTATGAACTGAAAAACAAAGTGTAATTTTAAAGTTTAATAATTGGAAATGAATATTTATACATAACATAACGTGTTGAGAATAATATATTAATGATCCAATTTTCACACACCGTTGGAAACGGTAACTTTAGCTGGATTCATGGGAAGGCAAGGGGGGGCACTTACTCCCCTGGATTTTTTCTACTTTTTAGTTCTTTCCAACATGGTAATCATGTAACCTCTGAACGATGAATTTAGATTTGCGAAAGAGAAAATTACAAAGCATTATTTTTTCATTTTTGTTTAAAAATTGAACCATTAACCATTACAGTAAAAAAAAACTTTGTAAAAAACACACATAAGATGTTATAGGTAAGAGGATACGCACGTTTCAACCAAAAATTGTTTTGGCCTTCTTCAGTCCAAGCCCTTCGTTGCAAGCAACACAGGGAACTGAAAAGTGGAAACAGGGAACTGGAAAGCTCTTTTCAGTTCCCTGTGTTGCTTGCAACGAAGGGCTTGGACTGAAGAAGGCCAAAACAATTTTTGGTTGAAACGTGCGTATCCTCTTACCTATAACATCTTATGTTTGTTTTTTACAAAGTTTTTTTTTTTTACTTTATTGTTTAACACCAGTATTTTGAGTGTTTTTTCCATTAACCATTACTTTTGGAAAGGTTTCCTTCACTTTTCTACAATTCTACTCTCCGTGTGTCCGGAATCACATTTGACCGCCTGAGTCCGGTTGGTATATTACTGAATTCCCGCGTAAATCCAAGCCTAAAAACCAGTGACAGTGTAAAGCTCTTTTCGTGCATACTCTATAAATACACGTCATTTCCAGGTACTGTCTATCTATATAGGTTGCTAAGCAACTCTCTAAAGCACAAAAAGTTTATTTCAAAAAAGTTAAGGCTGTTCTTTTTGGAAATCCTGCAGTTTTTGAATAGCTTTTTAAGGAATTTAATTGCGCTTGGAGACTCGGAAAAATTTAGAATTTCTCTTTACAAGTTGTACTGTGAACTGCTGTCACATACAATGAATCTATTGGAATAACGAGACGCCGAAAAATGCTAGAGAGGTGGAATTTTGTAATATTTCCCTAAACGGAGAGTAACTCTTGAGACCATTTTGAAAGGGGGTTTTTGTGCTTGTGAGTTTTTTCTGAAAGATGTAAGAGACCTACAGATTTACTATTAGTACTAGTCAATAGTGCACTGGGAGCAGAAGTATTATTAATATTTTCGAATGTTTAACCCTTTAATGCGCAGTGCCAGTGTTCCCGCTCTGGGAACACCAAACTCTGACGTTTTGACTGTTGCCAGTCCCGAAGAATAGATTTGATTTCTATAAAAATAGTTGCGGGTGGCAGAGCTCCACGAGAATCCTTTACTTTTTAGCACGTCACTTCCCGTCAAAAAATGTTCACGATTACTTTTAACAGCACTGACATCGGCTGAAAAATGGAAGAATGCGAGAACAGCTGGATAGATTGCCCAATGCTGAAAAAAGGGCATCCGTTGCCATCGCTCGACTTAACGACCAGCAAGATGGCGGACGATCGAAACGTTCATCACGGGCCACAGATCTAGAGACCCCTTTTTGACGACAGCTGGCTGTCCCGGCACATCCAGCTGTCGCCAAAAAAGGTTCTCTAGATCTGTGGCACGCGATGAACGTTTCGATCGTCCGCCATCCTGCTGGTAGTTAAGTTGAGCGATGGCAACGACTGCCCTTTTTTCAGCATTGGGAAAGGGTTGCGCCTCAAAGGGTTAACACCATTATCTGCTGTAGTGCAATTGATGAACGTTTTTTTTTTTTTCATTATTTTTCTAACAGCCGAAATGGACAGTTTTAGATATTAATCTATTCAAATTGTCCGAACAATTCCGGTGTTTGCAATTTATAAAAATCTGGAGTGACTCCACTCGACTTTCCGAACACTTACGATTAAGATCATTACCAAGCATTTAAATAAATTTTAATCGATGAATCATTCAAACATATATACCAAATGGAAGCTCGATCGAATGTACCGTTTAAACGCTAGCGCACTTTCAAGAATTTCTCCCCATAGGCCATAATGTAAAAGAAATCTTTGTCGTAGCCCTGTAGAAAAACTATAAGTCCTATAAACATCAAAATCAATACCGGTCTTACAATGGTGGTTTATAACATGTATACCCAATTTGAGCTCAATCGAATGTACCGTTTAAACGCTAGCGCACTTTCAAGAATTTCTCCCCATAGGCCATAATGTAAAAGAAATCTTTATTTTATCCCTGTAGAAAAACTGTAAGTCCTATACACATCAAAATCAATACAGATCTTGCGACGGTGGTTTATAACATGTATACCCAATTTGAGCTCAATCGAATGTACCGTTTAAACGCTAGCGCACTTTCCAGAATTTCTCCCCATAGGCCATAATGTAAAAGAAATCTTTATTTTATCCCTGTAGAAAAACTGTAAGTCCTATACACACCAAAATCAATACCGGTCTTGCGACGTTGGTTTATAACATATATACCCAATTTGAGCTCAATCGCATGCCCTGTTCAGGAGCTATCGTTTTCACTCACATACACACACACATACACACACACATACACACACACATACACACATACATACATACATCTCGTAAAAATAGCATCAATAAATTCAGAAGCCCTCCAAACGTGTCAATACATCAAAATCTCGAAGTCGAATTTTTTCATGATTACAATACTTTCCTTACATGGTACATGTTCGGAAAGTAAAAATGATACTTACACCTCCGAGATCACGCAAACTTTTAAATGCCTCGCACAGCATGGAAAGTCCTTCAGTGACGTTCTCTTCAAAATTAAACCTGAACAAAAAGAAACACATCGTAAGAAAAGTTTCGTAGATTTTGCCAATAAATTGAGAGATAAAGCTTAGGAATCACAACACACATCAGATGAAAGGGGGAAAACAAAAACAGAATAGGTCTATGGAACGTAGTAACAGCTTCTGATTACAACTCAGACTTTCAGTCCAGTTTCATATACACTCTGTTAAATAGCAGATACATGTTTTCTGCAACGTGGGTAGGGTTTCCAGGTCGCCAAACCAAATAGCCGTACAGACCAGCCAGTTTGGCCGGACATTTGGGTAAAAAGGCCGGACAGCCTACAATATTGAGGATTTTATCTCAGTATTAATAGGTACGGAAAAAAATTGTATGTAAAATCAAGCTTTTTTGATAATTACCATGAATCTTGTTAAATTCTAATGAAATATAAATAACATCGAATGCCAAATGAGTTCAAGTACTTTATTACTAATCAGCCAAAGTGACCAGTAAAAAGCCGGACACCGTGAAGTTTGGCCGGATACGCAATCAAAAAGCCTAACTATGTCCGGCTTTATCCGGACGCCTGGCAACACTAAACGTGGGCCTGCCTCATTTAAATAGTAAATGAGAGTGATGTAATTTTCACGTGATACTAACCTGAAGTAGATATCAGTCCAGTGTAGCAACTGTTGAAGCACAAAAATCATGTAGAAAAGGAATAATTTTATAATTTTTAAGAAGTAATTCCGAGAGATATGTTACATGAGAGCAAGTGTTTAAATAACAGGTGTGACTGAAGCAATTTTTACATCGTAATTTAAAAATAGCATTAAATGTCTCCCCTCCCCCACCCAAATCAAATGGGCACAAAAATTGCTTCGAAAATCGAACAATTCCGTTATTTTTTGAGATTTTAGATCAGTCGGAATAGCCTTTATGTAAATAAGGTAATTAAGATTTTTTTACTGGTGGGTAGTACTGTAAAATCGCAAATTGTTGCTTATGACACAATTTTTACGAATTACAATCTAAAAATCAGAAAGGTACAGCTGTGGTTATTTACTCCCCAAAAGCATCTATGCAAAAATAGGGATATATTAATTTTTTCTTTTATAGAGTTATGAAAAATTATTTCAGTGAACAAACTAAAAGGATTACTTAAACTTCAATAGCATTAAATTGGTAAAATACGAATTTTCATACTGGCATAATTTTTTAGTACTTAAAAAATTTTAAATAAATTAATCTTATTATAAAAATTGCCTACAAAAAAGATAAATTGTTTTTAAAGTGATGTGGAGAGTACTCTGTCGCATTAGTGATCCTCAGCTGTAAAATATTCCAGAGAGAGAACTAAAAGTAACTTCATTATACAATTTCAACTCATAATTTCAATAAAGTCACCTTCGTAATAAAGCATCCCAGTTTCTTTTGGTGTAATTCCACAGTATAGGAACGGCGACGGGATTGTTTCCCAGTTCTTGGAATAGCGTTATCGCCATGGAAGTGTCCAGTGCGGAATCTTCTTCCATCATCACGTCGATAGTTCTGAAAAAAATAAAAGTATCCCTCAGTGAACTGACAAATAAAATCCATGCATAATTCATTACACATTTTCGTGGTTGTAATTAGGACAGGTTTCACGATAACATTAGCAAACTCATTTTTCGAAATAATAGTTTTAATGAATTTGCTTTCTTTTACGATTATAATTATTTCCCCCCTTTTCTTTCTGTAAGCAATAGTCTTAACTGAAATAGAAATTCAATTTAATACATTAGGAAATTCATGACACTACATATGTGTTTTCTCTCCATATATTAAAAAAAGTAGAATCCAAAGAATACACTCATTTTAGAATCCCGAAAAAATTCTTTTTAAACATAAAGCTACAGTTCTTTAGTAATTTGATTCAGACGGCCTTTTTCACCATATTAGTCAGTGAACCCTTTAACGCGCAGTGTTCCCGCTCTGGGAACACCAAACTCTGACGTTTTGACTATTGCCAGTCACGAAGAATAGATTTTATTTCTATAAAAATAGTTGCGGGTGACATAGTTCCCCGAGAATCCTTTACTTTTTAGCACGTCATTTCCCGTAAAAAAACTGTCACGATTCTTTTTAACAGCACTCACATCTGCTGAAAAATGGAAGAATGCGAGAACAGCTGGATAGATTGCCTGGTTCAGCTGGATAGAAAAGGGCAGCCGTTGCCATCGCTCCACTTAACTACCAACAAGATGGCGGACGATCGAAACGTCCATCGCGTGCCACAGATCTAGAGACCCTTTTTTGGATCAGCTGGCTGTGCAGGGAGGCTGTGTGCCCTTTTTTGACGCAGCTGGCTGTGCTCGCGCACAGCCAGCTGCGTCAGATCTGTGGCACGCGATGAACGTTTCGATCGTCCGCCATCTTGTTGGTAGTTAAGTCGAGCGATGGCAACGGCTGCTCTTTCTTCAGCATTGGGAAAGGGTTGCGCCTCAAAGGGTTAAACGTGAAGAAGAAAAAAAGAACGAACAGTGTAATTTGTCTACTATGACCCTTGAGTTCATAAAGTTGGCAAAGCGTGCTTTTCAAACAAAACTAACTATTCATATAGAAAAGAAGTCATATCATTTTTTTACTAACTTCATGATTTCTGTCCGACCAGGAAACGATGCGAGTCCTTCCAATAGATTACTCTTTTGTTCGTCCGTCACATTGGAGTCCATCAATTTTTCGTACATAATGCTCCATAGGCTGCTGTTGCCAGCATATGGAATGGCGAGTTTAAGTACAAGCCTCAGGTCGGCAGTAACGCTGAGGGGAGTAATAACAACACTTATTGAATGTACAACAATTGAATGCAGTAATAGCAACAATTATTGAATGTACAACAATTGAATGTAGTAATAACAACAATTATTGACTGTACAACAATTGAATGTAGTAAAAACAACAATTATTGAATGTATAACAATTGAATGTAGTAATAACAATAATTATTGAATAAGTTTGTCAGTAGGGGGTCTTACATAAATTACGTTACGCTCGAAGAGTGCGAGGGGGAGGGGTTAAACCAAACACGACAGTTCGAGACAGGGAGGGGTCAGCAACGCTGTTACGTCACCCTGATGCTCTAATGAATTGTCGACTCTTTCACACCACATTAATAGCTTGTGTATTGGTCGAAACATTTCTACAGTTATAGCTGATTTGCGCACAAAGTAATAATCTAAAACTCTGGCCGTTGTAGTCAGAGGGTAGAAATATACCAGAGAGTGAATTGCCACTCAAAATCCGTCGGAAATGTGAAGAAAGGATGAACCTTGTGATTTGTGGCATGGAAATGCGCAGAGAGATTACACTTGTGTTTTATTGGCACATTTGGCGAGTGGTAAGGGGGAAACTACCAGCGAAATTTATTGTCAGCCTAGGCATTACAAACCTTAAAAAGTATTGCCAAGGCTCAGTGGATATGGATACATTGAAATATTCTTAATTTGTAAAAAGCATGTTTTAAAAAATATGAAAAAAAAATACATTCTCCAATGAAATATTATTCCAGGATCTTTCTCAAATCATAAATTGCATCCATACTATGTACCATTTTTTCTTAAAAATATTACGACAAAAACGGAAATTAGCAACCTGGATACAAATGCTCCATAGAAAACTGAGGAGAGTTGGATGCGCAAGGATTATGCGTGTGAGATCTTGCCTCAAATCAGCTGCAGCGACAAGTAGCTCAAGTTAGGTTTACAAAAGCGCTCCCTATTCTTTATATCTCTCTATGCCATAAAAACGTGCATAACATTAAGCGCGCAACCCAGCGAACTAAGTTTCTACAAGAGAATGCGGTAGATTATATCAGTAACTCAAGTACCCCTATCTTAATTATGGGCCCATCCAATAATTGGCCCATTCATATGGAGGAGCAGGGAAGATACTGCACAAAGATTTGGCAAGAAGTAGTTACTGAATATAGATTAAAAGCAGTAAAACTTCTATATAACCAGTATCTAAACTTTAAAATAAAACTATTAGCGGTGTTGATGTTCAAGTTTCACACCGAGATTTAATCATAAATATTAATTAGATGGGCTGTAAATGTTTTTCGAAGACTCATGTTTCAAGGACATAGATATAAGCTTATTCCGGTTCAGTGTGGTAAGAGAGAAAAAATAATTTCATCATTCCAGTTTAGAATGTACCAAATAAAATTCTCATGTGGTGGCTTCCCTGATTTACTTTACTCGAGTAAAGTATGTTCAATTTATAGTAAGTAGCGAGAAACATTTTGAAGGTCTCAAATAAGACTAAAGATAAGTTATATAATAAATGCTTAACTAAGACTAGCATTTATTATGTAACTAGATCCCCTGATTTGCTTTACTTGAGTAAAGTAAATCTCATGTGGTGGCTTCCCCCGATTTACTTTACTCGAGTAAAGTATGTTCATTTTATAATTGGTAGCGAGAAACATTTCGAAGGTCTAAAATTAAAACTAAAGATAAGTTACATTATAAATGCTTAACTAGATCTTCGATACACATTCTGTTACTAAAAAAATGTAACATAATTCACGGAATTTATTCATTTACTTTTTAAAAACGTAAACACAGTAAAAAGAAAAGAAAACTCTTCACACAGTTTTAAGGTAAGTTACGAGTATATTACGCTTCATATTACGAACAAAATTATTGAAAGAATCCGAAAACAATACCAATTTTGTGTACATAAAATCAGAATATAGAGTTAGATATGTACGAACTGTTAAATCATATTTATAAAATGTTTTTGTACGGCTGATCTAAGTCATGGGCATGGGCACTATATCTGACTCTATGATTGTGATTGCTAAATATATATCAGTTTAAAAACTTAAGAAAAAAAGAAAAAAAATATTTAGAAAAAAAAATATTTAAATGATAAAAACGTAATCGTTGTTTACTTCTTCCCTTGGATCCATAATTGTAGTTCACTGTTCAGGGAGTCGAGGCATTTTAGGTTCTGCGATCGGCAAGCCAAATCTACAACGATTGACTCGAAGTTACTGTAAATAAAGAGCTATCAATCTTTTTCCGTAAAAATAAATTTTACAGAAAAAATACATTGAACAGAACAAATATAAAAATTTCAACATCGTTACTGTTCCATCTATATTTTAAAGGTATTTTATTAATTGCAGCTACCAAACAAGTATTCTTAATATAATAAATTATTAAAAAAATAGTTTCATTTTTACAAAACTCTAAAAATACACGTCTTGTGCAATCACATATACGCAAAATAAAAGCTCAATATGCTTTTTTTTTTTTTTTTTTTTTTTTTTTACAAAACAATTTTTTTTTCAGATGGGATTTCTAATGAAAATGAAGTAAAAAATGAAAGATAATCTCTGTAACTCATATATACTTAATTTTCATAAATCAAATTTAAGAAAAAACATAAAGGAATGTATATTTTTATATCAGTTCATGAAACAATAGTTTTCGAGAAAAGAAAAAGTATTTTCAAATTAGAGTTGTCAAATACTAAAGAGCAAAGAATCGGGGCACTTACAAATCTTTGAATCCCGAACTACAATGCCCAGCGTGAGTCGTATGTTTGGCTAAATTCAAATGGCTAAAAATAGGAGGTGAAAAAGCAAGTTAAACGATGAAAAATATTACATAATAAAGCAACAAAACAGAAAAATACACGTGATTATGCATGACACTGAATCATAGAACATACACTACTGGCCATTAAAATTGCTACACCAGGAAGAAATGTAGATAACAAAATGATATTTATTGAACAAATATATTATACTGAAAATAATAAGTGATTAAATTTTCAAGAAATTTGGGTGCATAGATTCTGAAAAATCAGTACCCAAAACAACCATCTCTGGCAGTAATAACATCACCTCAGTGGCGTAGCCAGAAATTTTTTATGGGGGGGGTTACGGCTACTGCAACTCACGTAAATGCATGCGTGTGTGTGATAAGGGATTGAAGAATATGCATTTTGTATGGTAAAAAATTTCTCATCGGGGGGTGGGTTGTGACGCCCCCTATCCCCTGCCCCTTGGCTACGCCACTGCATCACCTATACGCCTGGGCATTGAGTCACACAGAGAATGGATGGCATGAACAGGTACAGATGCTCCTGCAGCTTCAACAGGATCCCTAGTAGCACAATTAGTCCAAAAGACGTTTAAAACACATTTTTTAACGTCAAAAAACGTGTGTGTTTCCAACGTAATTTCAACGTTTTTTGAACTAGTTGTGCTACTAGGGATGCCACAGTTCATCAACCGAACTGACGGTTCCATAGCGACCAGCAAGTCGCTCGGCAACCATTGATCAGAAGTTTTGTATTGGTGAGAGATCTGGAGAACGTGCTGGCCAGGGCATCAGCCGAACATTTTCCGTATCAAGGGAGGTCCGTACAATATTGGCAACATGCGGTCGTGCATTATCCTGCTGAAACGTAGGGTTTCGCAGGGCTCTAATAAAGGGCAGAGCCACGGGTCGTTACACATCAGAAATGTAACGTCCACTGGTCGAAGTGCAGTCAATGCGAACAAGAAGTGACCGAGACGTGTATCCAATAGCAACCCATACCATCACGTCAGCTGTGGGGGGGGGGCAGTGTGACGATGACAAATGCACGCTGCCAATGTGCTTTCACCAAGATGCCGCCAAACCAACGCCCCCTAGAGAGGAAAGCCGCGGCGCTTATTTGTGACGTCACACCGAGTAGGTAAAGCAAAACGTTACCATTGGGTTTCTCCTCTCTCCCGTGCCGCAGGAGAAAGGAGAAACCCAATGGAAACGCTTTGCTTTACCTACTCGGTGTGACGTCACATGTAAGCGCCGCGGCTTTCCTCTCTAGGGGGCGTTGGCCAAACACGGATGCAACCATCATGATGCTGAAACACCATGAGCAGATGTCGCAACCGACACCTGCTTTGTCTGAACGCGCTGAAAAGCTAATCATTTGCATATCACAACATATTTTTTTCTGTCGTTTAAATTTCACGTCTGTAGCATGTCGTCTTCTTGGTGTATAGCAATTTTAATGGCCAGTAAAGCTGTAAATAGAGCCTGGATTCATCTGAAAAAATGGAAGTCTCAGGCCATTCGTTGCGTCCAAGCTCGTCGTTGATCACACTACTGAAGGCACGTCTGTCTGTGTCCCGCAGTGGACTGGGCGCTCAACTCCGTTCCCATAAGAACACGGCAAGTGAAGCAGCATCTGGCTTGGCCAGTGCTTGGGAGGGACTTCCCCCTCTCGGCCCGTCCGCTGTGGAACCGTGTACGCTAATGGGAGCTGGTGCACGTAAAATCCGTCGTGGCTCCAAAGTCCTCCAAGTTGTTAAGCGATACCTCTGGGGGTGCCGATTTCAGGGGGTTGGTCCCTCCTCTGTAATGGGTTCAAAATTACGGGACCCCGAGCTAAGACGGACTTCCTCCCACTGGGGCTCATTTTGAAATGGAAGCCGCTCCTTCGGCCCATCGCCTGCCTATATATATAGGGGGACCTGTCACCGCAACGCGGTTGCCAGGGGCATTAGCAACAACAACAACAACAAAAACGTCTGTCTGTGATGCAGCCAGAGCCTTATTACCGCATGGTCAAATCGGGACTCTGTCCAGGGCCCCCGGCTCGAAAGGGCCCCCCAATATCAAATGTTGTTCTGAAATATTCTTTTTTATATCAAAATTTTATGAAAAATAAAACTAATTTCATAGATTGGGGGCCCCCAAATTCATCAATGCCCGGGTCCCAGTTGGTCATAATCAGGCTCTGGATGCAGCGTCAAAGTAGCTGCAGCCATGGTCTCCGAGCTGACAGTCCATGCTGCTGCAAACGTCGTTGAACTGTTCGTGCAGACACGTCTTGTAAGCGACCCCATTTCTTGAACCGGGGCTCGTGACGTGTTAACGATCACGATCTGTTACAGCCATGCGGGGAACAATCTTGTCTTCTCGGCTACTAGTGCCCTAATAGCACAACGGTCCCCTGTGACTGAAATGCGACCACACAATACTGTCACAATAGAGTTACAAACAGTCGCCGCGACTCCGCAGCAAAGTCACGCCAGAGTCCCTATGTCCTCTCGCTGTGTAGTCGCACTGTCACCGTTCAGAGAAGTCACGATGAGACAGTTTTGCGACAGCGAAAAAATTCGGGGAAAAAGAGTTACCGAAAATATACACCAGATGGCAGCACCAAACTCTCAGGCAAGAGGTAGTTGAGGTCCAGAATCGAACCAGGGATCTAATGGTTATTAGCCCCGCATCTTACCGCAACGCTGTGATTACCGTGCTCGGGAACCTTTAAAAGTAAACTGACGGCTGCAAAAGCTAGTTCTAACGGCTTCTTTTGGAAATTTAAAATTTTTCTGTGAGTATTTTATAAATAAGTTTTATATATAAATATATATATTTATTTTTAAATAATATAAAAAATATCATTATTTTCAGGAGATAATGTGGTGTTTTATTTAGGTATTCATCCGAAAAAACTAATGATTTATTGAAATTTTTTATTCGGTTATGAAATAAATTTGTAATGTGCGACATGTGAGGTTTGATATATATTAAGGTATGAGGGATAAGATTTATATTTTTGCTATATTTTGCCTGAAAGGGATTTCATATAAAAATAAATTAAATTAATTGGAAAAACATGCATTAGATAAAATAAATAAAGTATTTTTGACTTAGATCCATAGTTTTATCTCAAATTTTTCGTAGTGGAACTTTCAAACATACCAGAGACGTATTTAAAGGGGGAGGGGATCTGAAAACTTAAAGCAATTATTAAATACAGCAATTTTGTGACATTTGTATTTACTCTAGTAACAATAAGGTTGAAAATACCGGATAGTCCCTCCCCCATCCGAAATTTAAACCTTACATACGCTATCGAAACATATGACACATGGGGATATGAAAGAAATTGTTAATTTTACTCACAGATACTTAGTTTTCACTTGTGATTAGAACTCTTAACTCTAATATTTTTAAGAATAATATTTTTTTATAAATAATATTGTCTTGTTTAAACGAAATAATTTAAAAGTTAATAAATTAAACTAAATTCCATTACTACATAACTGCGAGGTTTTATTGAATTACTATTTTCGGATTTATTTATTAAATGTTTCAGGAAAGAAATTGTCACAAAATATTAGAAAAAATGAGTATGTATCCAAAGTCGCAAAAGCGGCCAGTGTGACGTCATTTTGAAGTCCAAAAAAATCAGTAGTCGCAAAATAGTCACACAGTGACTTCACAGTGGAGTCACTGAGCGACCAATCGCATACTAGTCACATGGTGACTTCACAGTGGAGTTACTGAGCAACTGATCACATACTAGTCACGTGGTGACTTCACAGTGGAGTCACTTAGCGACCGATCACATACTAGTCACATGGTGACTTCACGGCGACGTCACCTGGTGACTGGTCACAAATAAACTCCACAGTGACCACACAGTAGAGTCACATCACTCACAAGTCACAATGTGAGTAGAATGTGACAGTCCTGTGACAATTGTGACCCTCTGTGACGTCACAGCGACTCTTTTGTGACCATCTGTGCTATTAGGGTGATAGCGGGCCTTTGATATCCAGCACGGCGTTTCGTATTACCGTCCTGAACCCATCGATTCCATATTCTGCTAACAGTCATTAGATCTCGACCGACGCGAGCAGCAATACTGCGATATAGTCTAAGAGCCAGCGACCGCCAGACCTTCGTCATAGTATAAAAGTTGAAACTTTCTCTGCGCATAACCCCCAATAGAGGTAGGAACCATCGGCCACTCTAAAGTTTGGAGGATCGTGGCTTTGTCAGGTAACAGGTGGCAAATGTGTATAAAATTGCCGAAAATTTCGTCATTTCATAAAGCTTCATTTTTTTATAGGTTCTTCTTCGCAGTACTAGAAATCACTTTATCCCTTGCCAGACACTTTACCATCGTGGCAAACCCCCGCCAGACAACCTCAAAGTCATGGAAAACTGTTGTGTTCGCAAACTCCCGCGACGAAGTACGTCAAGCTGTCACAAAGTGCCAAGCCCATTTTATACTGCTACTTCTGAACTTTCTTACGCGCGAACTTTCTTGCAGCGCGCTCGTAATAGAATTACGCTTTTCAAGACTTTGAGATTGTCTGGCGGGGGTTTGCCACGATGGAAAAGTGTCTGGCAAGGGATCAAGTGATTTCTAGTACTACGAAAGAAGAACCTATAAAAAAATGAAGCTTTATGAAATGACGAAATTTTCGGCAATTTTATACACCTTTGCCACCTGTTACCTGCCAAAAGCCACGATGCTCCAAACTTTAGAGTGGCCGATGGTTCCTACCTCTGTTGGGGGGTATGCGCGGAGAAAGTTTCAGCTTTTATACTATGACGAAGGTCTGGCGGTCGCTGGCTCTTGCTCTAATAGGATAAACCGCAATCCCGGTAGGCTACCTTTATCAAAAGTCCGAAATGTGCAGCGGCGCCTTTCTCCGACCAGGCAACAATGTTCAAATTCAGTTTGTGTGTAAGAAACAGGCTGTACAATTTCCTCATTTAAACACATTGTAGGTGTCGCTACCGACACCTGCTTTGTCTGAATGCGCTGAAAAAGCTAATTATTTGCATATCACGGCACCTTCTTCCTGTCGTTTAAATTTCACGTCTGTAAGCGGGCCTCACCATGGCACAGTGGTTATGCCACTGAAAATGGAAGATGGCCGAAGCGTGAAGGTCCCATCGGGTTCGGGTCCCATCGCGCGGCTGTCGATCTAACGGTCTGGAGTTTTGGTAGGTTTTCTCCAGATGTAACGTGAATACGCGTTAGAACCCCTTAGAAAGTCCTCCTTTTGACGACAACTGGCTGTGCGCGGCGCACAGCCAGTTGTCGTCAAAAAAGGGTCTATAGATCTGTGGCACGCGATGAACGTTTCGATCGTCCGCCATCTTGCTGTTAGTTAAGTCGAGCGATGGCAACGGCTGCCCTTTTTTCAGCCTTGGGAAAGGGTTGCGCCTCAAAGGGTTAATGTAGCATGTAGCCAGTAGTGTACTTAGGACCGATTCCAAAGAGCTCCGAAATTTTGGCTTGCCGTCGAAACAGCAAAATGCATTCAAGACTGATAAATAAAGCACTAAAAAAGTGCAATTAAACGATGTAACAAGATTAAATCACATCAAAAATAGAAATTCACCATTTTTAAAACATTCTTAGATTAATGAACTCTTGAAAATGCGAAGCGAACAAAAGATAATGGCTTGAATGAATTTAAAAATTTTGATGGCGCCTAATATAGGAGGGTCTTTCAAAAAGTAGTAAGCGTTTAATAATTAAAAAATTACCACTAGAGATTTACAGTAACAAGGTCTTTTTATTTTTGCATGCCCACACATTAATCTGATTTTCCCCATACTTACCCCGTACATTTACGCGCTTATCATACCTTAACACAGTATTTTGTATGCCTTTATCGTACACCTCTGTCGCCAATTCATTCAGAAATTTAAGCACTGTTTTCCTTAATGTTAATGCATATTGTGATAGGCTAAAGAAATTTGCGCCGGCCAATTCAAAATTGTGGGAAAATACTATTGTTATCTCTTGCACAGTGACGCGCGTTCACATACCTAAGTTAAAAACAAAACGACTTTCAAGTGGGGACCCTTTCATCGGCCCTATAACCCGGATTTGGTTCCTAGTGATTTTCATTTTTCTTTTACAAAAGTAAAGGAATTTTTGAGGGAAAAAAAAATGCATTGCCGGCGGAGCAGAACGATGAAGACATACAAAATCTTGTTTTAGCGTATGATAAGAGGGTAAATGTGTGGGACGACCATGTGGAAAAGCAGCTTAATGCATGTACATGCAAAAATGTTCCGCAGTGGCCTAGTCAATAAGCTTGATTCCCACAAGAGCACAGAAAGTGAAGCGGTGCCGACCTTGGCCTGCGCTTGGGAGGGGGACAACCTCTCTCGGCTCGACTGCTGTCGGACCGTGTACGCTAATGGGAGCTGGTGTACGTAAAATATGCTCGCGGCCCGAATGTCCCCACAAACGATACCTGTGGGTGTGCTGATCCTGGTGCTAGGACTTTCACCTGAAGTTAATTAAAAATTAGGAGACCTCCAGTTAAATCGATCTTCCACTCATTGGGGCTCAATAAAATGGAAGCAATACAGTTTCGCCCATCGCCGTCCTACATGGAGGATCTGGCACCGCTACTCGGTTAGCCAGAGGACATTAGAAACAACAACATGCAAAAATAAAAAGTTTACGGAATCATTAGTGATTATTATTATTATTTTACATTTTCAAACGGGTACTACTTTCTGGGCGTCCCTCGTAAATACATTTTGCAGTAGGAAAAATACAAAAATTTGTACATATACCTTAAATTATACACCAGAAAATACTTAATACAGTAGAGCCTCGATTCATCGTTTTCCATGGGGAGCGTAGGAAAAAAACGATGAATACGGGAAAACGACAAATGTGGGTTCAAGTCAAAATACGAAGAAAGCCATCTTTATGTATACACGCATTACTTTATAATACCAACAAATACTAATTTGTTACAAAATTGTAAAACAAATGAATTGAAGATGAAAATTAACTGATACTTATATTAAAAAATCTGTAATATTGTGTGGGGTCATTCATAATTTTAAAAAATTAAACAGTAAGTTTTCAAGATTTACAATTTTTTTGGACCTTTCATGTGACTTTATGTTTGTATAAAGAAGTTCATACAGTTTCAAATACTGTTATTGCTTCAGACAAACTTCGTACTAGTGTACGCTAAATCTCATCGGCATGAACCTTATCCTCTGCTTCGCCATTATATTCATTTTTTGCACCATCCCACTTTCCTTCCATGTTTAGGATACCGCATGCCTCACCATCTTGATTAACGGAATTATACTCATTAAATTTCACGCTACACACATCCTCTTCAACATGCAATCACTGTTCATCTGATCATCAATGAACAGAGAAATCATACCAAGAAGCAATTACAGTTTGTATGCCATACGGATTCACTTATTGTTCAATTTCATTTTGGTCAGGAGAAAAATTTTTACAACGATGAACTCGGGAAAGTCACTTTTGGGCGAACGATACATGCGGGTTTCTTTAACGTAATTCAAATACAATTTGTGCAGGGACCCTATATGGTCTGTAGCAGAGGTTCCCAAACTGGATGCCGCGACACCCTAGGGTGCCACGAGAGTATATCAGGGGTGCCGTGGAGATAATCAAGAAAAGTGTTTTGGTGGAGTATAATCAAATAATTTCCTCTGAACCGGTATCCCCAAGAAAGTGAGCCAGCCGATCACTAAGTGGGCTCAAACAAAAATCTTTCAGTCAAGTTCAAGACTGTCCTGTAGCCTCTCTTTTATAGGAACTCTCTGAAATGGGGGTATTGTCAAAATTCTATATCCCTTTCCCAAGAGAGTACTTTCTTGATAGTTAGCCCTATCAACAAACAAACAAAAAATAACGTAAAATGCATCCAAACTGTTTCATTCTAACCTTTCAAATTCATATTGCTTTAAAGGAAATCTGCCGCGAAAGTTTTTAGCCTGAAAAGGGTGCCGCGGGGAAAAAAAGCTTGGGAACCCCTGGTCTATAGATCTATAGAAATCTATGGTCTCTATTTCTATGGTCTATATTTCTATAGAAATAAAACGATCGATGCAGGAAAACGATGAATGCGGGAACGATAGATCGGTGTTTCACTGTATTTGAAACATTAAAAAAATATTCGGTACAAAAGAGATAAAACAAAATATTAGGTAATAGCAGCAAAATTATACGAACCTGTGGTCAGTCTTATTCGTGATCACTTCATCGTACAAATCCACAGTCAGTCGTTTCACGTATTCCTTCAAAATTACGAGATATTGTTTTCACTATACAAACATTCATAAACATTACAGATTTTTAAAAATTAAGCTATAACTTTGTTTAAAGCCGCAACAGAGTAGAAATTATTCTAATGTCTAAAAGAGTATTTATTCTCACATTTTCTGAAGAATTTGGTTTATTCATTAATACTTAATATCGTTATCATACGTAATAGGATGGGAAACGGGAGTTTTATGGATAGATTTAATTCTATTTTTTTCATAAATGTCAATATTCACATTGTCTTCCACCAGATGCGGCCATATTTTCTTTCAATAAGATACGTATTATTTCCATTTTTTCGATTTGAGTGTGTATATCTGTAAGTTATATTATATAATATATAAAGTAGTATTTTATTAATTTAGCAATTCGTAGAGATTGTTTTAATTCAGTAGGTGGAACATGCATAGTTTCATTTTTTTACACTAATAATTTTATTTTGTTTTATACAAGCCCCCCCCCCCCATATGCGCCCGTGGTTAATACGCTTCTGTTAGTGTTTTAATATTTTTGTGAATTCACGAGTTGATATACTTTTGTAGGCCGGCCTTCATTTAGGTTGAAATTAAGGTACTACGCATGAACTAATTAAAATACTTTTTGTTTGTTTGTATGTAAATTGATAAAATAAGTTTTTCAACAATTGTTTGAATATTTTGAATGATGCATTTTTTCGTAGAACAGGCATTAACTTGAGGAATCAAGACGTGGAATTATGCTCAGTTTAATTCATTTATATCAAATATTCTTTTGAGTGGGTGCACTGAGTGCTGTCCACCATTTTGTGCACTGACTGATTTTTGTCTGAACCAGAACTTGTGATGCAGTTCCTCGCATGTTTTTAATTGGTCCTGATTTTAATTTCCCTTTTCTAAATGTTACACTCTTTGCTATTTTTTAAAATACCCATCTTTCTCACCGTTATGCTATCTTGTACATTACTTTTGATTTTGCCGTTAAAATGTTATTTTTCTCAGTTGGGCGCCCACTTGCCGTGTTTGCTTCATCTCCGAGTTTTCCCACAGAGCTTCAATAAAATTTCTAAGGCTGCAAGCACTCACCTGCAAGCCCCTGTTGACGAGTCTGCATTTGAAATTTATGAGAACTGAATTATGTCTAACGGGAGATTTTACAATTTGGCGATTTAATTGGCGACCATTCTTTCCAGCTCCTGTCGTTATCGCCAAGTTAGCTTACTGTGCTCCCACGTTTTTTTATGGGTTTCCCTGTACACCTAATGCAGAGCAGATGACATACAATGAAATAAAAAATAAACGATCTCTCACCTTCAACAGCGTCACTGTCTGCGAGTTTCCGTCCATCAAGACTAGAAAATGCGTAAACTTATTCCAGAAGAGGATCCATGGCATCTGCTCCCTTTCGTTCTTTAGGTACTTCGTGAACTCCAGCGGTACATCCAGCAACAAGCGATCCGTTTCAGCCAGAAGGAAGGCGTCATGGAGAAGATTGTATCGATCTATGACTTCAAATGCCTATGTGTACGAGATCGGAGTGTTACGATCAACAGAACAGTTAGATTTATTACCAAACATCGTTGAAATACATTTGTTGCTGCTGTGCTTTGCCCTCCAGCAAAAGAAAATATTTTGATTTGGACAACAATTTACCGGGTGTGACAAAATTGACCAACGATTTGAAAAAAAAAAAAATAAATAAATAAAAGAAGGCGATAGAAGTGTGCGGTTTTCTGTATTCTGCTTAGGTAACCAAGGAATTTATTCTTACCAAATTTCAAAATTATCTAGAAAGGTCTGGCAGTGGCGGATTAATACAAGTTTGTCGGGGGGGATTAGTTTGTCAGTGGGGGCGGTTAGTTAGAAAATTGACATATACATCCATCTTATGGAAGTAAAATAGGATCTTTTACATCAATTTCTTTTTTCTCGGGGGGCTGTCGCCCCCGCCCTTTAATCCGCCCTTGGCTGCTGGCTAGGGAAAACTATAAAGCAATGCTTTCAAAATAAACCTATTTCGCAGCAACAACGTGTCGCAGCCTGATGACAAAATTCGCAGATGCCCGTGCAAGTATTTCATTGGAGTGTTCTGACAAACAGCGGAGATGAATTGTTACAGATCATTTACAGTTTATGGGTTGGGACAATACCTGGTCTTTGAAGTACATCCGAAGAAAAGAATCGCACGGTTGCATGAGCGTCTGCGAATTTTGTCCTGAGACTTGCGCCACGTTATTGATGCAACTAGTGGTTATTTTGTAAACACTGTTTTATAGTTTCTGATAGTCAGCAGTGCCATCTGTTGACGAACTTTGTAAATAATTTTGAAAATTGGTAAGAATAAATTCCCTGGTTATTGAAAGAGAATGCAGGAAACCGTACATTTCTATCGCCTTCCGTTTTTCTTTAATGGATTTTTTAAATCGTGGGTCGTTTTTCGGACACCTGGTAGTAACTATCAATATTCTTACAAAGCAATTTATGACCCACAAGATGGTGCTCCCCCTTCTTTTATAGTTTAACAACTTTTTTAAAAAAACAGCACATAAACTTTTATGGTACAATATACAGAAAATAGAATAAGCTTTTGAACTCTAAATCACTAAATACCTGGACATATTTATGCTGTTATTCTAGAGAAGAAACAACTTCAAATTTTGTTCTTCTCCAAACATTTTAGAAGGTTAGTATAAAATCAACAACTCGTTGAAAGTTGTTGGGGCCTCATAATAAACAAGTTCGAATATATTTTCAACTACAACAACAGCAAAATACTAATACTAATAATAATAAGATTTGGTAAGCTATGCATATTTACTGTGTGGTCTTCCAGCAGCTGTTTTGCTATCCTTTTATAATCATCCTCGTCGTACTTTACAATGTAATATCCGACAAATCCTGGATTGAACTTTATGACGTCTTCTTGCATGGCACTTAATTGGAAAGTAGCTAGAAACGAAGACGCTTGAATTAAAAGCAAAATTTATTACTTTCTGTAAACACACTTTGATAACTTTCACTAAAGGAAAAGAACAATGATACTGATTGATAACCAAGATTTTCTTAAATCGAGTATTTAGTGTCCAGTCTGGAAAACTTTACTTAAAGACACTATTAGAAGTTATGTACCCAATTTCTTAGTTCATGAAGAAACATGAGTACGAATTCATTTTATAAAAGCAGAGACATTTTTAACTCCAGTAACCAAGAGAGTGATTTTAATTCGAAAAAAAATACTGAATATTAAATAGAGATACCAGTTACAAGATTGTAAGGAAAGAAACTTTTAAGTGTCATAGACACAGACGCTTAAAACTGTGACACTAATCAGGAGCATTATCTTTAGCATTGTGGTGTCATAAATGCGAGGGATGGTGCAGAAAAATTTAAAGTCGAGGGACAAAAGGGGGGCGTGGCATATCAACACCTTCTAGATGTAGAAGGCCTAACAACTGAAGCTTTGACGTCATCACTAGATCTTCTTAAATAACGTCATCATAGTTGTATCTTCAAAAAGTAAAAACCTTTCTGGTGGATGCTACAAATATTAGAAAATATCTTAAATTAAAGATAAAAATTAAAATACACCTTTCTGATACAAAATAATTTATTGTGATCTACTTCTCTATCATAATATACAATTGGCCAAAAATTGTCATTTTTCGTAAAATTAATTTTTTTAAATCTTAACCCTTAAATGCATGAATTTTTTCTCGTTCGCACGATAGCCACGAGTATAAGTTGAATTTCTTATATCAGTTTTATGAATAACTAATTCATTTCTCCAAGGACAAACAGTTTGAAAGAATTATGCGAAACTTTTATTACTCACGATATGAATCATATAAATCATTCCATATGAATGAATCCATATGAATCATTTATTATTAAAAAAAAACTATATTTTATATATAAAACTGACGTAAGAAATTTAGCTTCTACTCTAATCCGGCACTGAAAAATACGATGCATATATGCATCGCTATGCATTTAAGGGTTAAATCATTAAAGAGTTTTAGAGAAAATTCACCACAAATTTAAATTAGATAAAGAGTTAAAGAGAAAATTCACCACAAATTTAAATTAGATATGCTTTGTGATAGTAAAACTGTGATGACGTCATATAAGAAGATCTAGTGAGCAAAGCTTCAGTTGTAAGGCTTTATATATGTAGAGGGTGTTGGCCATATCCAGTTAAAATACCTGAAACAGCCAGATTAAAACACAGCTTTAGAAAGAAAAAAGTCGGATTTTGGGAAACAAGGCGTAAGTTTAGAATGGCATGTTAAGGGATGTTTTTTTAAGGTTAATTCTTAAAAAATGATTATGAATAATTATTTTTTACTTTATACTATACAAAGGGTATCGCACCCTCAAAAGATGAGAGAGAAAGCACTACAAGAGGTTCTGGCAGCGATATACATAAAGCGACCAATCCCATCATGCAGAAAAAAGTTTATCTCCTTCGACAGGCTTAACTGTAATAGTTTGCTAACACACTGTACTCATTTCCACTATATCTTAACGGAAAGTGAAAATGACGATATGTGTACAGAGTAAGTAAAATATTTTATAAGAGAAAAATGTCTGATAACAAACTGAAAAGTCTGGGAGTCTATATCAGGGATGACTCGATAAATATGGGTGGAAAAGCTCGCAAAGAGACAACACTAAAATGTTGCCAATTTTAGATTGACAAATGGTAACGACAGCCTGGCCGGATTTCAGGCCAAAATAGGGATTTTGAACTCTGATATATGTGTTGTATGTAAAACAGAGAAATTGAGTCAAGTCCCTCTAATTGTTAGTTCAGAATTAATCTTCAACAATATGGTGATTTTTGTACGCTTTATTACAGAGAAATGATATCCTGATCACTCAAATCTTTTCGTTACTGTGCTGCTAGCTTTTCAAATTGCTTTTGCATTTGCTTTCAGCTGTTCTTAAGACCTTTGGTCATCAATGTTAATTTATTTCCATTTTTCCCCGTCCTAATTGACATTGCATTCATGTTCTCTTTAGTTATACGATGAGTGGCCAGGCCGATATGGATTTAATTCCGAAGTAGCCATAAGAAACAACAACAATTTGAAATTTTTTTTTGCCCCATATAATATTCATGTCTCTTGTGAACTAGTTAATTATCAGAGATTCTACTATTAATCCATCAGATTTCCCCTCTAAGCAGCGCTTCGTTTCTTGCATTATTTTTCGATCTAGTTTTAATGGTACCCACCACGCTTAAAACCCGTTTAACAATAAATTTCAAATTGTGTGTACATAAATATTCAGTACGTTTAGCTTACCATTTCTTTCATTCAGCCACAATGTATGCTCATTCCCAGTGGCTAAATTTTTATAAATAAGAGGGATCTTCCAAACAAATCTGAAAAACAAAGCATTATTAACTGAGGGATACCGTTAAAAAATATGCTTTAATATGCAAATGATTTCTATAAGAAAAGAACCTGTAAAATCTACGGAAAAGGCTTAATCGTATAATTTTTTAAAGGCTTGTTCTAAAGAGAAATCCAGTGAATGAACGTGATGAAAATTAAATAAATGGCACATCAACATCGAAAAGTTTCACGTCTCTTAATCAGCTGTGGTGATTGCTTTCAAGCATTGTATTCATAAGCATTATGAAAGCCTAGCGAACTTTAAATAAAAAGAAATGTATTTACAGTATATTGCTGAGTTGTGTGCTGTCTGATATCTTTGGTAATAATATCCACCAACGGCGGGGTCATCTGCCGAATATAGGCTTGACCAACATGAGTGACGGAGATGTTGGCCATTTCATTATGAGGTCAAGTAACAGGCACATCAATGTTACCCCCTATGAATGATCTCCTAATTTCGAGCGAATTCCAGATGAGAGATCTAGCACCTGGGTTGGAGCGGGGCCATCGTGATTCTACCGGGCCTGCTTGTGCACTCCGATGAGTCATCCAAAGAGGCCTGCGTATGCTCACTTATTGGTTCCAGCACTTAGATACGTCATCTAACGGCCGAATCTAACCAATGAGGAAACATCTGTAGGCTTCTTTCGGAGCGCACAAGCAGGCCCGCTAGAATCACGGGGGCCCCGGTTGGAGCCTCCAGAGGTGATATGGTATGAACATGGAGGACATAAGAGCCACGACTGACGTTGCGGGCACCAGCTCCCTACAGAGAGACTCAACCGGGAGAAGTGTTCACAAACCAAAGCACCGGTTAAAGCCGGTGCTGCTTTACTCTCGGTGTGAACTGAGTTCAACCGACTGAGCCGCTGCCGGGTGGCGGAACATTTTAAGTCTCTTTCCCTGAAAGTGTAAAAATAGAATAAACAGAAGCCCATAGATACCCGTAAGGTGACAGTTTCTGTTCTTGAGATAAAAGAGCCACGGTTGAATCATTTCTTTTCCTCAGGAACCAGCGCTGAGTGGCTGTTAATGTATCTCCTTCTCTTTCGAGTTCAACGTATGGAAAACCCATTTGCAACGTCCAGGTGTTCATCATTTCGGTTATGTTCAAATCCTGTTAGAAAATAAATAAGTAAAATTCACCTTTATTTACTGACGGTACTTAGATAGACCGTAAAAGTAAACATTTTTTTTTTAATTCATTAATTCGTAGTAATCATTTCTTTGAAAAATCCCTAACAAATACTTGATTGAATCATGACATTGATTACATCATGACTGCATGTTCTATTAAAGTAAGATTACTTAAAACGGATAGCTTTCCGCTCACTTTATAATCATGCGAAAGAAAAAAAAAACATATGACCATTAGTGAAATTTCTGATATTGGTTTTACGATTAAAGGAATAGATTTCCCAAAAGTGCGTCATTACTTGACTTCTTCAGTATTGTTTGCACTATACTCTTTTGAAAAAGACTTGTTAATTGCCTATAAAACTATAAAAACAAAAGAAATAAAGCAGTTTCATGTTGATATTCTTGGGTATTCTTGATTGGACAGACAAAGGGTTTTAATTATTTTTTGCATTAAAACTCAATGCAATCGAACCGCAGCATCCAAGATTATTTTTAAAAAAATTGACCATTAGATGTGACTGAGGTACATTTAGATCCCTATTTTTGTATTTATGGTCATTATTAGCGACCATTAAGATAAGCACATAATTTCATCAATGCTAAAATCGTTGAAACCATATCTGGCAGTGTGAACGGTTGATCAAATTTGCTCTAAGACAAATTTAAACGTTTCTGTAATATATATGTTAGCAAGTTTTAAATTTTTTAATTGAAGAATGGAAGAATTGCGCCATCTATCTGAAATTTCTTAACAAAATTTTAAATACTTTTTGACAATGTGTGAAAGATGAAGTGAAAAATTAGAAAAGACACAATCAGATTGTTCTATAGCAGTAAATATTTAAGTTTTTTAATTTCTCTCTAAGAATATTTTTATAGCAAATTTTAATATATTAATATACTTACTTATAACTTTCATTTTAACAGTAATAATAAAAAAGGATTTTTAAAAAAAAGTTTAAACTATGTCTTGTAAGGTACCCCTTAAACAGGGTCACCTTTTAAAAAAATTAAAGCAATACAATTTAAAAAATTTGAAACATAAAATTTATTACATTACCATACTGGAGGCGTTTGAAAGCTCTTCCCACAAGTCTCTTGTTTCCGCATTTTTAAAGGAATATTTTTTCAGATAGTTCTGAAACAGAAAGAGAAGTGATTTAAAAATAACATGCTTGCTTTTTTAAAAATATCACTAAGCAGGCATTTTTGAGAACCGGTTTTACAGACGAGAAATTTAGGCATCTACCTTATATTTAATGACAATATTATTAGAATGACTAATGTACAATATTAAATCTTTATATTAATTGAACATATTATAAGCATGTTTTTTTTTAGTTGTACGTAAAATTAATCATTTCAACTGCATCATTATATTAAGAGAAAAATTCTTAAATAAGAACAAATTGATGATGTGACTGTTAATTTTGTAATGATTAGTTTAGATTTATGGGCAGGGATTGTATTGCGGTAGATGACAGGGGGTGTCAGATGATGAAGTTATAAATATTTCGAGGTTATAACAGAAAAGTAAAATGGCAACTGTACACAAATAAGCATTGGGTTCCCCCACAAATGGCAAAAAAGAAATATTGAGTAGGACTTTGTACATTTAGATGTTAAGAAGATGGTTAGAATGTTACATTTAGAAAAAAAAGAGATTAATATAAAATACTTTGACTTACCGAAAGGCCTTTCCTGAAATCGTCTTCCAAAGTATACTGCAACATTTTCAACACAGCACTTCCCTAATGTAATATGCGTAAGAAAAATGATTTTGATAGCAGATAAATGCAGCATTTCGTTATGAACTAAAATTAATTTTTATCACTAAGGTAATAAACATTTTAAATCATTAAAGCTAAAAATAACTTTTGTCTCAAACCAATCGTTTCCAGAGATAAGACATAATTTATTTTGTGTGATTTATCTTTGTATCACGGCCTGTTGACTAGGATTCCTATATAATGAACTCTTGAAATTGTGATCCAGAAAGTAGGTGATTCTCAAGTGTGATTCAAATCGGTCAACTTGGACTAAGCCCTAGATGATGGTACTTGCAAGGAATCAAAATACCAAGTATTATCTTACTTTTAAGATGGTGTATTTAAAAGTAGCATTTGATGCTTATATAATTTAGGTTCTTTAGATGATATCTTTTTTTTTAAATGTGTGTAAGTGAAGAGGTTTAACCAAAAATCATATTTATTTATTAATCATCCCCCTATTCCCAAAATTTAATCTGAATACAGTAAAACCTCGATTATCCGAACCTTGATTAACCGAAACTCTCTGTTAACCGAAGTCGGTTTCTTCTTCCCCCTTTTTTTTTTCACTTTCTACTATCATCCAAAATTTTCTCTGAACAAAGATGCATTTTTAAAGGGTTTTTTTTTTCCCCCTCACACTCCTTTTGTATGCAAGCCGTCCTTTCCAAACTACGAGTGCAGATAAATATTTTGAATTCCCTTTTATAGAATTCCTTCTAGCAAGCTCAATTCTCGGTATGAGTGTTCTCTACCCCACTTTCAAACATCCCTGTTCTAAACTGGCGCAGATGAAAATGCTACAGACTTTGTGAAAGATAGCTTTACTGAGTTTTCAAGCCTTTTTTAGCACAATGAAAGGTTTTGAAAATTGCGGGGATAGAGAAATCACAGAGTGGTTGAATTGTGACGTGGAAGATGCAGGCTTCCAGTTGCTCAATGATGAGGAATTAATAGCACATGCCCGAAAATTTCCAAAAGAAGAAGAAGCTGATGATTAAGATGAGAATGATTCTGGAGAAAATAAGTTCAGTAACAATGATGCTTTTAAGAGTTTCTCAAAAGGCTTTCTTTGGTTGGAACAACAGGAACAGTGTGATTCCTCTGAACATGTTTTTAAGAAAATTTCGGAATAGAGCTACACAGCAAAGGATGGCCAATGTACAACAGGTGAAGCTTCCATTTAAACCACTGTAGGTTTTTGTTTCAGAAATAAATTTATTTTCATTTACAATTTTAATTTATTTAACAGTTAATAGTCATAATAATAGTTCAATGACGATACTATATATTAAACTAGATGATTATTGATGAATTCTCGATTATCCGAAAATTTCGATTATCCGAAGTAGGTTCGCTCCCAATTACTTCGGATAATCGAGGTTCTACTGTATCTGCATTTGAAATTAGCAGGTCATTTAGATACCAAAATAATATAAACTGCTACTCCTGAGGTATAATCGCAATAATCATTTATAAGAAATGTATTGGAAAATAATTGAAACAAAAAAATGAATAAAACGTATTTGTAATTTATTAATTCTGAAAGAATTAAATTTTCTTTAACATGTCCTTAAGTGCCTCTTAGGGATTGCTTAAAGCCAATAAAACGTTAATATCTTTTCAAATATGATTTTTTAAAAGTATTTTTTCCCTATTTTTTATGGTACACGGCTCAAGTATGAAGGTCGAGGTTTCTGGACTTTTATGTGGCTGTTGATCTGACGGTCTGGAGTTTTTGGTGGTTTTCTCCAGATGTAACGTGAATACGCTTTATAACCCCATTAAAAAGTCTTTTGCCAAATACACCTTCTAGGCAGATACCCCGTGAAGATTTACCTTTAACGCTATTTGATACAGTACAATATTTTATTATTATTAGAAGTTCATGAATACAATATTGTAAATTGTATATATTATTATTATTACTTTGTAAAAACCAGATTTTTTTTTCCTGATGGTGGGTACCGGCTGCCACAAGCTTTTGTTACTACTAAGGCTCGAGTTTTACTGGCCATTTCATTCTGGGGACCTTCGAAGGGCGGCCACCATTACTCCCTATGAAGGGACGGACAATTTAACCCTTTAACGCGCAGTGTTCCCGCTCTGGGAGCATCAAACTCTGACGTTTTGACTGTTGCCAGTCACGAAGAATAAATTTGATTTCTATAAAAATAGTTGCGGGTGATATAGCTCCACGAGAATCCTTTACTTTTTAGCACGCCATTTCCCGTAAAAAAGATTGTCACGATTATTTTTAACAGCACGGACATCTGCTGAAAAATGGAAGAATGCGAGAACAGATAGATAGATTGCCCAATGCTGAAAAAGGGCAGCCGTTGCCATCGCTCGACTTAACTACCAGCAAGATGGCGGACAATTGAAACGTTCATCGCGTGGCACAGATCTGGCTGTGCGGCGCAGCCAGATGCGTCAGAAAAGGGTCTCTAGATCTGTGCCACGTGATGAACGTTTTGATCGTCCGCCATCTTGCTGGTAGTTAAGTCGAGCGATGGTAACGGCTGCCCTTTTTTCAGCATTGGGAAAGGGTTGCGCCTCAAAGGGTTAACACAATAGCCCAAGACGGGAATTGAATCCGGACACAAGGTTCTGTTGGAAAGGTCACCTGGGCGGTTGGAAAAAATAAGATGCAGATAATTTTGATGCTGACTTATTTTGATTTTGTTAGTTTGCTGTTCTTAACTGGTTTAAAACTATTCATAGAAGCATGATAAAAAAAAAATATATATATATATATATATATATATAACCTTTTCATATGATATAGGGTCAAAAAGATCAGTAATGTCTGGCGATAGGCTGACTTTGCGTCTGATCGGGTGAGAATCCACGCTGGAGTCAGTGCACATCGTTTTCGATATCTTTCTCACTTCCAGCTGAAATAAAATAAGATAGCTTAGAAAGAATTTTTTCGAATGAATTTATGTAATATTAGTACTTAACTATTTCAAAGAAAAGCTCTATTCAGCAAGCTCTCATAAATATGCACTCTCCACATGAAGAGTTAAATAAAAGTATGATGAAAATTATTCTTTTTCAACTAATTAAAGTATTAAAAAATGGATATTTCTTTGTTTCCGTTTGTCTTCTGATTTTGTGTGAATAAACATTTTGTTATCTTGTAGATATCTACTGGTGAAAACAAAATTGAAGCTTTCAAATTGCAATGACAACAGTACTTTTCCGTGCTGTACTTAAATACAGAATCCCAAATAAATAATTAATTAATTAGTTTAAACAATAGGTTTTCAAAATGCTTCAACGATTAATTATTTAGTTTGTAGCTGAAAATGAATTGTTTAATTTATACACACACACACACACACACACACACACACACACACACACATATATATATATATATATATATATATATATATGTACTCTTTTTTGCTGCTAATAAGTTTAAATTGTTGGGGTAAGTCTTTCTTGCAGTTTGATATACACATTTTTCTTATTAAATACAGTGTGTATCACAATTCTCTCCCTTTTTGGAATGCTTATAAAAAATATATTACCAATACAGCAACAAAATTGAGTTTATTGGAGAAAAAAATGTTACAAGTTTTATTTCACAGAAATCCTATATAGGAACCTTTCGTGACAGCGACGGTTTAATGCAATTTTGTCGGGGCGCGCAGTTAGTTTGTGGAACCATCAGCAACAAGGAAGTGTTATTGGGGGGAGGGTCTGAGGGGTGACCGCCCCAATTGAGAAACAAGAAATTACAGTAAAATATCCTATTTTACTTTCATAAAATGGATACATATGTCAATCTTCTAACTAACTGTTCGCCACCGACAAACTAACTGTCTTCCCCCACCCCCGACAAAACTGCATTAATTCGTCGCTGTCACGAAACGTTCATATATTGGACTATTGTGAAATAAAACTTGTGACATTTCTTTCCTCAACAAAGTCAACTTTGTTGCTGTATTGGTAATATATATATATACTTTATAAGCCTTCCAAACCCGAGAGGGAATTGCGATACACCCTCAGAATGATAGATATAAAAGTGACACTTAATTAGAGTGAATACTTTTAATTTATTAATTTTATGGTTATAATAGAAAAAACATGTTTTAATGTAATAATAAAATAAAATTTAGTACCTCTTCTGCTCCAGGATAATATTCCCTCAGAGGCATGTACATGATGAGAGTAGCAAAACCTTCATTCAACCACAAATCATTCCACCATTTCATGGTAACCAAATTACCAAACCACTAAAAAAAAGGGAACATGTAAATAAGTTAGGAAAATTTAATTTTAACATGTATTATTTATTGCATTACTTATTTATCAATTTTATTCCGTTGTACATCAAGCCATTGAGTCAAGGGCTCTCCAATATATAAATAAATAGTACCAGGTTACCGAGCCATGCTCAGAATCTAAAGGCTCCTTAAGTGTAAAATAATGAATACGTAAATGCCTGGGCACGTATCAATAATCTTCATGGTTGCCAAAGATTTTCATCGCTGTCGGATCACCCATACATTATCAGGTAAGCTTTGGTCGGCATTCAATGTTACAATGGCATATACTTTGTTTTGAAGAGGGATGCTAAATATTCGATGGTCGGTGCCATCAGAGTTGAGCAAAAAGTAGTTTAACGTAAGGTGCCTCCTTTCCTTCTGTAGCAGATCAGCGAGGGTATCAGCGAAGATCTTGGGCGATGCATTCACTAACAGCGTCTTCATTACTTCAGAAATATATCTGTCCATATTGAGGACGTTCAAATTCAGCATCAAGAATTTGAGTTGGTTGAACTGTCAGATGAAGGAGTTTATAAAAAAAATTCATCAAGTCTGTTACACACTGTTCGCAACGTAGTAGTACACACCAAAATCGTTAATAGTTTCACTCGTCATATACTGTGAACAAAGCCATTGTAAAGTATGCTTTCAAATTTCGAATTCTTTGAAATGTGGGTGACATCGAAGAAACAACCACACCAATTCATTAGGAAATTCGGAATGCCCTACATCAATCTTAAAGTCCCCAAAATGGTTTCGGTTAATTTTTGTTTTTACTCTTCAGAAAAATGCAAAGCTCCACGGTGAATGCAATCCATGTTAAAAAGTTTTCAACTATGATAGTAAGTATCCACATTTGTGGCAGCTTTGTAGATACTTAGACTGTTTACAAGTATTTGTCGAGTCTAGCTGTTCTATGTCGTTCTCCTTCCAAATACTAATCATCTGTTTCATCTGCTTGTGTTTGAACTGCACGTTCACACATTTGGGGCAAGTGCTGCTGCCGGTGATCATATGTTTCCACAGCTCGTTTTTGAGCTACACTTTCATGCATTTACGTCTTTATAATACATCTATGATGATAATTCTTTACGATTGAAATTGTAAATTTCCCTATAGTGCTTCAATTCAAACATAAAATACTCATTTTTTTCTAATTCAAAGAAAATACATCTTGCATACACAAATTCTACAAACGTAAATTACATCTTATAGATACATAAATATAGATGCCATAAAAGTATAATATTACATAAATATGCTTTAAACATAATTTTATTCTATAAACTCACGCTTAAGAAAAGAAAAAGTGTAACGCAATTTAAATTATTAGTACAAAAGGACACTTCGAAATCATGAAATCAAAAACAGAATAGATCAAAAATATTCTTTTATAATAACCCTAACAACTACTTAAACGCTGACAATAATAGAACAAACGGATGGACTGAAGAAAATGGACTTCTAACCTCGAATAAATCAAAAATACATCGCTCCTATATAGTTACGCTGATCCCTGACTCTGTCACAATTCCAGTTCAACCACTCAAAATAAAACTTTTACCATCCAAACAGATTAAAAATGTATTGTCTAATAACTTAAAATTTACACGGTTCGTTGGTGCGATCAGCCTGAAAATTATCATAATTATGTAAAAAAAAGAAAGAAAAAAAAGAAAGAAAAAATCTGATAATCCACCCGTTCCCTGATTTTTAAGCGGTTTTTTTTTTTTGTATTTTTAGCTCTATTTCATTTAAGAGAATAATAAAAGCTAATCATTTGAGTGTCAGAACTACCTATTGCAAGTGACATTGACGTTACATTGAAGTCACGGTTATCAGGCTTTGGAGGAAAAATTACGATTCCAATTCGCTTAAGATAGCTTTTCTAAATTACTACTCAGTTTAACTTTTTTTTCAAAAATAAAACGGTTTTCTATGCATTAAGCATGGATATAGGAGAGGATGTTGATACCAAACGAAATGTTTCGAATACGAAATGTTTCTGCAGATTATACAATTCGAATTTCGATGTATAATAAAAATTGAATATGAAGTTATTTGATTTTAAGTGGGTAAATATTAAATATTCTGAGTGTAGACATTCTATCGCCCGCTGTAATTGTCTCCACAAAGGGCTTTATCCTTTAGTTTAATGATAGTACACAACACAAAACAACACAGTCTAATCCACGTCTAAATAAGAATTGAAAATTTATTAGAAAAAATCTTAGTAACCAGATTTCAGCCTCCCAATTTACTGCTTCCACATATGGACAACTCCCAGCCTGCGGCCGGATGGGGCCCGCCATGGCTTTTGGACCAGCCCTCACGAACAAGTCAAAACCCTGTATAAAACCTATATAAAACATTCAAACTACCATATAAATCCGAATTATACGGCCCGCGATTTCGCTAACATCCTGAAGTCAGGCCCAGGAGGCCACTATCGTAAAGTTCTGCCCGCAACTTTTAAAAGGTTGTCCATACGATGATAAAATAAATGAGTTGAAATCATCAACTGCAATGAATGAAAACTAAACTGATGGCTGATCATCTGCAAAATTAATTTGAATATCGGCTGCGAGCCCAATTTAGGAATCGATCGTATCATTTTTTCATCGGAGTTTCGAACATCGTTTCATTATAAACGGTTGACCCATTAAAAAAAAAAAAAAAAAAAAAAAAAAAATCATCAGGGTAACTACATTTAAATATTTATCGTCAACTTGGCGGAATAAGGCAGTTAAAATAGAATTCAACCTAGTGCCGTTATTAAAAAAAAAAAAAAAAAAAATGGAATTTTCTTGTTACCTCACAGGATCTTTAGGGATGGTCGCGAGACGAAAAATAAGTGTCTCGCGTCTCGCAAAATAGCCTAAAAGCTTGTCTCGTCTCGCAAAAATCCCTATATCGTAATGTTAAAAATGTGTGTCTCGTCTCGCAAAAAAGCTGTAAATCTCTGTCTCGTCTCGCAAAAAAGTCGTCTCGCGTCCATCCCTAATCTTTTTTCTTACTGTGAATGGCTGAAAAGGGTGTCATTTTCATTTAACGTATTCGGCTAAGCTGAAACTTTTATGCGCTTTTGAAATTCGCATCATATGGATCAATAAAATACATGAAAAATCTTTATTGTTTTAGTATATACGCGAAAATACATTTAGCTTTACGTTAGTTACAAAAGGATAATTGTAATAAATTCGGGCAATTTTTCACATAAGATTTACGAGTAGTTTTGTATTAATAACTACGAATTAAGAATTATTAAATTATTTACGTATATTCTATCAAGGTGCTTGCGGGGATGGCAACGAAGACTCTTTTCTCTTTTTCTTTCGCTGGTTGCCAGGACGATATTTTGAAATAAAAATAACTTTTTAATTCTTAACAAATTTATGTAGCTGAATGGTGTAATATATCTAGTTACTAAAATATTTATTTGTCTGTGTACTGAATATCAAGTTCCATTTATTTTGTTTCTTTGCGAAATTAATTTTTACTATTATATATCGATGGCGTGTATTTTTTAATCCGCCCCAATCTTATTTGAGCGTCCCTTTTAGGAAGATTGCATCAAGTGTGTTTTTCAAACGCTCAATAGATGGCGCTACCGTCCAAAAATTTTAAATTTTAAATTTTGAGCGTTTTAGAGTTTTTTCAATTAATTCACCTAGCTCAATCGTTTCAGGGCCCCAAAAAACCCCCAGGTACGAAATTAAAAAAGAATCCTTAGAGCGGTTTTCGAGATCGTTCGGACATACACACACACACAAACATTCCTCGTTTAATATAAGAGCGGATATATATAAGAGTATTAAATAAAAAAGTAATACATCTGAAATTTGAATTGGAAGCTGAAAGCTGAATTTTAAAATATAAATTTTATAAAATTATAAGTCTGAGAGATATTATTTAAACGATGAAATACGGTTATTAGAATAACTCCATAGCTTGAAAATACAAACATAAATAGACAATTTTAATTAAAATATCAATGTTCAAGTAAAAACTAAATTTTTAATAAAAATTCACGAGACTTAAAAATACAATAAGTAATTAAAAAAGTATTCAAAATTAAGTAAAGCAAGCTTAAATTTGAAAATACAAATTCAAATAGTCGTAAGAATTTAAGACGGAAAAAATAACTATGCAATCATCAAGATGTAACATTAAACATTAAGAAAATAAAATTTAATTGAAAATGCAAACAATGAACTAACACTATTTCTTTTTATCATTTTTCTTTCTTTTCCTCTTTTTAGGTATAAAAATAAAAACTGATTTATTAAATTAAAAACTTTTCTCTTACCTGATGTGCCAATTCATGAGCAATAACTCTATCCACATTCAACATTTTTGAATAGGTTGTAACTGTATCATCCACCAAGAAATTATGTTCATTGTAAGTTATCATACCCCAGTGTTCCATTGCTGGCACGTTGTAAGCGGGAATGGAGACAGAATCTAAAATGAAATGAAACTTTAAAGAAAAAAAGTTAAAAACAATGCAGTACCGTAAAGAAAAAGTTAAAACAATGCAGTACCGTAATTTTTTGATGCATTTACTATGCATAAAATATACCAGATAATTCACCAGCTTTTAAAGTTGGGCAATTATGTGAAATAACGACTACTACTAGATACAAATTGTGTAAGTAGTATAGGTAAAATTTCAGAGAATAGAGTCAAGCTTAAAAGATCATAAACCTTGTGAAGTATGATGTGATTCAAAATAGCACGTAACTCCTTTCTTTTTCAGAAAAGCAGTTAAGTGACTGAAAAAAAATTGTGTGAAATTTTCGTAATTGCTTTTAATTTCTGTTATTTAGTTTTCGTCACGTTACAATAATAAAATTGAAAATCTTTGTTTTAATAAAAAAAAAATTCTCATGCGTTTTCTTAGATTTCATAATTTGGTACATAAAAGGTTAAAAAATTATTTGATCTGTCTTTCACCCAAAATAACTAACTAACTAGCTAAAAAAAATAAATAAAACAGATGAAAAAGAAAGTAAAATTTATCGTTATTTTCTAACTTATGTAGGGATAGAATGTTTAAAAAATATCTAAAAGATTTCTTTTATTTTACATTTTTGCTCTGACAATGTATCTTGTAGATGTGAAGCTTGACATTAAAGAAACGAGATGTGAACACTGTATGTAATATACATTGTCAAAGTATCTTGGATAAATTACTTTGCCTCTCAGCGTTAAATGAATAAAGTAAATTCAAAGGGAAAAGATACTCCAATATTTTGCAAGTTTGATCTTACTTTATTCTGTTTAATACTAGAATACTCACAACTTAAAACTATTTCAAAACATTGTTCTTTGACCTTTCCAGAAAATTCGGACTTTAAAGATATTTTTCATTGGAAACTTCCGCGTGTTTCCGAATGAAACAGGAGAAAACCTGGCAAACCCCCACTATTCAATTGCTGTTAGCGATTAAAAACACCGATGATCACACTGAAATTTGTCTTCATTCATTCTTCAATATAACTGAAAAATCAAAATAAACAGTACATGTATTTAAACTTAGAAAAATTAACATTACTGTATAGTTGTATAGGAATTTACCAAGTTTAGGTAGCACATAGGGTACATCAAAATACTCCTCGTATTTTTCAAGTGCTTTCACTGTGATGTTCAATCCATGCTCTGCTTCTTCAATTCTGTCGGGTGGAGCATAAGCCCTTACCTGTCAAATTAAAAAATACTAATTTAATTGAAATAAATGGTTTTTTGAAAATCAATTTAGTTTCCACTTTGAAATTATTTAGTGAAAATTCATACTTCATTTTCAATGCAACTAATGTCGGGGAAACAAGCATGCATGAATATGGCATTTTTGAAGCATAATTTATCATGTATTTGAATTACTAAGTAAACTAATTCAAAAACTATACAGTTTTGAACTGAAATGAAAAACAAAATTAAGATTCAAGCTAACAAAATATTTATATATGCTGACTCTGTGTGTATTGTTTGTGGTTTTCATTACTAAAATTACAATATCAAGATTTCTGTTCTGGGTTAATATCATCTTCTTGGTTAATATCAAGATTCTTGGTTAATATCAAGATTTAACCAAGTGAGCGAATCTTTGGAATCTGCAATTATGTTTACAAGCTAAAGATAAAGCATTTTGCTGCAGTGTGATAGATTAGCGAAGGAAAATTCTTACCTTTTTCCCTTTGTATTCAGTTTCTAGGTAGTCAAAATCGCCTATTACACAACAAAGCAAGTACGCTGACATTTCTACGGATTCCTCAAAAACAGTCTTTACCAGATTGTCATACATTGGTGTTTGATTCTGAAGAGTAAAAAAAAAAAAGAAAAAAAAGTTTATTGCACATCTAAAGGATAGACTGCTATTTTACGATTCAAAGGTAGGAGGCGTATTCGTAAAGTAAGTTCCGTTTTAACAAAAAAATAAAAAAATAAAAAAAATAAAAAATAAAATAATTTTTTTCAAGCCAATTTTATTTCCACATGAAAGAGCATGCCTTGAACAATTTTTTTTACCTAGTTTCTGCCAATGTTTAAACACTTGTCGCTGCGGGTTACCAGATTTTCTATACCTTCTTCATAGAAACTTCCCCGCCAATGACGATAACCACGACTACGGCGTGCAGTTCAAAACAAACCTAGAGGAATTCTCAGTAAAGGATTTGTGTTGCTCCACGACAATGCTCGGCCTCATACTGCTGCTGGCACTCAAAAGATGGTTCGACAGTTTCGTTGCGAGCAGTTCGATCACCCGCCGTACAGCCTAGACTTGGTGCCGTCCTACTATCAATAAATCCTGGCCACGAAGAGAGAGCTAAGCGGCAAGCTCTTTGAATCCGACAATGAAATTAAAAATGCTGTGGAGTCGTGGTTATCGCCATATGAAGAAGATATAGAAAAGCTGGTAATCCGCCACGACAAGTGTTTGAACATTGGCGGAAACTATCTAGAACAATAATTTAAGGTATGCTCTTTCATGTAAAAATAGAATTGGATTGAAAAAAAAAAATTTTTTACTAATTTTTTTTCAACGGAACTTACTTTCCGAATAGGCCTCGTACATATGTAAGACGTTTATTTCAATTACTAGAAAAAAATAATACGTACTTCGATCGGCATGTTCGACAACGCTGTAAAATTATCTTCGTGGATCAAAGCCAGTGTGAAATTTGCTTTTTTGTCTGGCTCGTCAAAGCAAGGGAACATTCGTCTGGCATCAGTGGGCTCGAATTTGGATGCGATGAGATATCTGCAAAAGCACAACATTTGCAATGATATTCAATTAACCATTGCCACTATGATTAAGGGAAAAAATTAACTTAAAATCTTTTAGTTGCAAATACAAAGAATAAGGTGAAAATGGCTCAATTTTGAAATCTACGTAGCCGAGAATTTGGATGCTGTTGTTTCTGTGTGTGATTATGGCAACGCTACACTAGTGCGATCTGTCAAGGATGGGGGAGGGTGCCTTGGTAGGAGGAATTTCTAAGGGATTCTAACGAGTATTCACGTTACATCTGGAGAAAATCTATCAAAACTCCAGATCGTTAGATCGACAGCCGTGCGATGGGACCCGAACCCTGGATCCGTGAACTTTGATGAAATGCAGATGAAATTTTAAAAGGTAAAATCTTGACCATTGAACGTCAACGCAATTAGAGATATGGAAACATTTAGAAAATACAAGTGTTATTGATGTAAACACTCCATTTAAAGATAGGATAGCAAATTCTTTTTAGTTCGGACGAATATGAGTAAGCAAAGACACTGCCAGGATAAGCTGAATTTGTTTCAGACTGTTAGATTTTTATCATCGGCAAGAGAACTGGCAGATTACTTACTTAAAAACAAGAAATCTCTTTAATTCTAGGATACTTCTATTTTCATTTGTGAAAAAGATTTAAAATATGAATACAATCTAAAAAAAAAAAATTGTTTTTTTCCTTGAGTTGAAACAAGCCTAGCTAGCTGGCATTGATTCGTGGGTGAGAAAACACTTATAGCTGTGGATTCATGCTATATAAATCTCTTTTGCAAAACGGAGATGATAAGTTACATTGCTATTAAAGTTTATTGCTGATGAATAGCAAAGCAGCTCTAAACATAAGTGGTGGTCATGCATCTGGGGGGGGGGGGAAATTGCTCTTACAGATGGATTTGTCTGGAAATAGAAAAATAAAAATTCAGAAGAGAGCGTTTTAGAGGATAAATAGATTTTCATATTGATAAAGGTGATAGTGATACGGCTGCAAAATTTCAACTGACTATTAGGAGAATTTAGCAAGTTCAAAACTTTTACCTTTTACTAGAATCCTTGCGGTGGGTGTACGAGTACCGTCCTATGCCGTCTCCTCCGTCTGCAAAAATACCGGAGAAATTAAGCTTCAGCACATATTCGCCTTCTGGAATCCTTTCCTTAAGATTGATGACATGGAAGTTGTTCCGCTTGTAAGGGAAGATTTCATCAATCGCGACACTTTCGCCACTGTCCAAATGCGTCAGCTCGGTCTTGGATATCTTCAGCCCGATTTCGTGGAGGAGAATGTAGTCGGTAGGCTCCGAAATGGTAAGCTGAATCTCCTCCTCACCTTCGAACGAGGAATGGGTGATATTCGGGTGGACCGTTATGTTGTACTTCCTGGGCCGTATGTGGCTGGGCAGGCGGATTTTCCTCCACGGCATGTAGACGTTGTTTTCGAACCATTCCTTCACGGCAGTCCTGTGCATTTCCTGCCACCTGATGTTCTCCAGTATGCTTTCGATGGCCAGCGTCCGAGATCTCTGACCGTCTTTAGCGGCTTTGTTTTTTCTGTAGAATTCTCTAACCTGGAAGTGAGAGAAAATATTTATAAAATTAACACACACGCACACATAATGCTTGTTGTTTGAGCTTGATTACCATTCTTGATAAACTCTGGAAAAAAATTATGTCGCCGTGTCTGTAAAGAGGGAAATCAAGCCTGATTAAGCGAATTGTAAGAGAGGTATCTTTGTAGATATTGGTTCAAGTACACACGACCACAAAAAAAAAAAAATAATAATAATAACACTACAATGGCCATGTTACCATTACATATGGCCATGTCACACTACATATGGCCATGTTACCATTACTGCATTTACTCGAAGAGCATTGAACATGCTGCCAAAATTTAATAATTAAGATGAATTAATTAGCAATTTTCTTTAAAAATTTAATTAAGAGTTCTAGAAAAATACTCCATAAATCTCTTTATTCAATTAGTCTTTTATATGCAATGAATTTTACATACTAGGGATGTCTCAACGGTATGCCGAAATCAGGAATTGCAGATCGTAGCTACATTACTTGCTTATTCCCTTATTCACGCAAGTAAACGGAAAAGACTCCGGACTGTCCTCTACCGAACAATAAGTGGGGGAGGTGTGAAACCGCAATATTATGCACGGTCCCCAATTACCTTTTGTCGGTTTAATACCGGAGTATCTCCCTCTTTCTCTGCGGTGGGAAAAATTATTGCTTACAAGTGAGAATTGGCCACCCCTAATGGCCCCCTACTGGTAAGACAACGGTGAGAAAATGAAACGAGGGAACGCCACTGCCGAAAAAGTACAGGGGAGGTGGACTTGCGTTGTCAATCTAGACATCTATAAGTTGCACTATTGTCCAAAATTAAGATTAGACACTTTTTTAACAAAAAACGATATTAATGCATAGTAATTTGGTATACTAATACCTCATGCTGTATGGGGTAACAAAGAAAATTTGCACAAAAGATCAACATAGACTGACATACAAATCAGAGCAACATTTTTCAACTTAGTATATGTCATAAATCTGTTGCTTCATCTAATAAGAAGTGTGACACCTCGTACAGCTATACAAGCGTCTCATCGAGCTCTCAAATTGTTAACGAGGCTATTAATCTACGATTGTAGCAATCATTTGCATTCTTCCGCAGCTCCAACTATAAAGCCTGAAGGGTCCCTGCAGGAGCTTGTCGACATGCAATGCTTCTTCCAATAGCATTCCACAAATGATCAATGGGACTGAGGTCTGGAGACTTCGCTGGCCACGCTAAAAGGTGAATACACTCTTCAAGATAATCGTCGATATCGTATTTATAATCTTGGACGTCAGTGTAGTTATCATGCACATACTTGGTCGGTAGAACAACGCGCACTAGTCGACAAAGCGTATTACCAAACTGGAGAAAGGTTTCGTACTAACGTTTACTGCTTTGTTGCGTTGCTTTCTAAAAAAAAAGACTATTCAAACATGGATTAGGAACTTTGAAATCAATGGTTCAGCAACACAATAAAGAGGTGACAGCGTATAGGGTGCAAAACAAGGTCAAAATCTTGCAGAGGCTGCAAAAATGCGTGCAACAAAATGGTCACCCTTCGGATATTATTATAATTTTTAAATGAACGATTTTGCCCTTACAAAATATTCCATTCTTGTAGATTATGTTTTCATCAATAATACATACTAAAGATGATTTTTTGAATGTTTTCTAATTTTTATAAAATTATCTCGCTTTATTGGGATGATTTCAAAAAATCAGAAAATATTGTATTTTGTTTCTGGAATTATTAGACGGACGGAGGTTTGCTTTATTTTTAATTACTTATGAAAAATTTCTGAGACAAAGTTAGAAGCCATGTTGAAACATTTACGATACAAATCATACGAAACATTTGACTTCAAGAATAAATATTCAGTTAAGGTTTCTCAAAAATTAGCGATTACAGCAACTAAGTTAAGTGCAATAATAAAGTGTACGCATACCTTTTTGAGATCCTTTTCGGAATCATACAATTTGAAAACAGAATAAGCGAAGGTTTCAGTTTCTCTACTTCCATAGGTTCTAGGGGAAGAAAAATTGCAAAATTAATTTTTTCACCTTTTAAACTTACAATATATTAGGTTGTAACGAAAGTTTTCCGCCACTCCAAGTATTGCCTGCAGAAGCAGTTCGCGTTGGTGTCTTTGCCAATATTTTGTAAAACGATTTTTGTTATTTGAAAGAAAAGACTTGTTTCAGAGCACTGTGTTGTGAAATCTGTAAAACAATATCGTTATGATTAAGTATAAGGTGTCTAAAATGGAACTACCACGCTACCAGATTGATCCATCATTTACTCTCAGTTCTGTCGCAAAAAGTTATCTACAGAATGCCACTGAATCATGTGTACAGCTTAAGGTACTACTGTTGTATCATATGACACTGTGAAGATTTCGTACCGAAAGTTCAAAAACGAGGACTAGGATATTAAAGAAGCAGAGCGCTCTGGCCAGCCTACTGATGCTGATGAGACCCGCCTACGAGAATTTGTGGAAGAAGATAAAATATTCATCCACGAGAGCTAGCTAAAAGAGTTAGACTTTAGTGCCATGTCCATTAGTCGCGCTGAGTATCACACAAACTTGACATATAAGGTCAATAGCTGGGTACCGCGTGAGCTGACTCAAGCAAATCTGGCGGAAAACTTTCGTTACAACCTGATACTTACTTATACATGGTTGCTATGTCAGACTCATAGGCTTTCACCGCAACTCTTTGAACGCAAACTTTTAAAAATAACACTTATAGGATAAGAATTTCTTACTTGACGAGATCTGTCCAGTTGTTGAATATCAATGAAGTTATCTGAGAGAAGCCCCTTTGATTGCGAGAAATGGCGGACAACAAGCGAAAATAGTCGTGCTTTCTTACAATGCTTTCGTTTCTTGCAGAATCGATAAATCTGTGGAAGAGTGAATAAAAAGATCAACATTATTTCTTCGTAAGTCATACTTTAGTTTCAACAGAGTCATGTATTAAAAGCTTCTAATCCAATTTATTCAATTGAGGCCGTTTAAAATATGATAGTAGCTATGCCAAATTAAAAAGTAAACAAGCTAAAACGCGAAAAATTTCATCGTTGTACTAAGCATGCTTTCAAATAATAAAACTATGAGACACAATATTCTGAACTAGCAGTGACGTCAAAAGCAACAGGTTAAAAATGAGTTTAAAGGAGGAAATGTTAGATTTTTATAACAACCTTCTTTGTGTATGCTGTTCCCTGAAACATCATATTGTGGATTGAAAACTTCTTTACATTTTTCTGTTCGTTTCCAAGACACTTAGAGGTTTAACAGTGTGTACGCCTAGTTTAAGCTTTGAAACCTAAAATTCTTTTCAAAACATTGTTTACATATATTTTCATTTCGATATGTAAATGATGAAGAAATTTTAAGAAAGGAATCTGATGATTTAAGAGAAAAAATTAACAATTTTTTTACAAGACTGAAGTTCTCTACTTGTGTCAAAGCTATATAGGATAGAATTTTTTTTGGAGTATTTTCCTCTTGATAATAGTACCATTTCAAGGAAAAAAAGTCATCTCAAACTTCCGTTATTATCTTATTTCATCATATAAAATTGTTTCAGAGCTAGGCGTGAAACTTGTACCACTGTTACCAAGCAAGAAAAAAAAGTATGTCTGGTTATTACAGTCGTCTGCATGCATACATAATCATTTATAAAAATTCCCTTCTTTATTTTATACGTAGGTAAATCAAAAAGTAAAATAACAAGAGCTTTCATTGGTGCATATATTCTCAGCGCGAATGAACTTCCATGTTTAGGTACAACTAGTGAGGTGCCATTCGAATGATTTCTATAATCGATTACTAATCTTCGTATAAAATCATCGATTAATCAAATAGTGAATATTCGATTATTCAGGCAGAATTATCGATATAAAATAATCAATATAGAATTATCGGTATAGAAAATTTATTGATATAATCATATCGAATCAACGATCGATTAATCGAAGAGAGAATTATCGCGATTTTTGCTATTCAAATTCGCGATTTCCTGTTCGAATAGTATTCGTGATTTTCACTATTCCGAAAGTATTCGCGATTTTCATTATTCGAATAGTATTCGCAATTTCACCATTCGAATAGCATTCGCGATTTCTAATCGATATTTCGACCATGTGCTATTCGGATGCTATGTGCTGAGCGTTTGAATGGATTTTTCAAAATCGATTATCTCAAATGAATTTAATAATCGATTAACTCGAATAGTTTTATTCATTTATGCCCACTACTAGGTACAGCAGGCGATCACAGCAAACAATTGACACTAGATGGTGCCGCAGTATAGTGCCGTAAAGCTCTGAAATTTAGAATAGACAATAGAGGGGCTGACGGTTACACCAGCTATAGAAAAGCGAAGTGTAAAACGATTCTTGCATTTAAAGAAAACCACACCATCTCCCAAAAAGGTGCCATCTTGTTGCACAACAAGCAAGCACGAATAAATGATTTACCGGAAAAAACACTCAAAATACTGGTGTTAAACGATAAAGTAAATAAAAAACTTTGTAAAAAACACACATAAGATGTAACAGGTAACCTGTTACATTTTATGTGTGTTTTTTACAAAATTTTTTATTTTTCTTTAAATGATTTACCGATCCACCTTAAAAACACGCTAATAAAAATTCAGTCCAATGACTTTACGGAGCTTTTTTTCATAAATTTTCGGAAGGGGAGCGATTGCTATACAGGTACAAGACAAAGAAGGGATCCCCTCCCACCCCCAAGTACTTAAATATTTATGCAGGTGACTGCAAATCTAATTCACATTGTTTCTATACATAGAATAATGATGTTCACGGGAACGGATATTAGACCTTTGCGGACTTTGCTTCCTTTACCTTTCTAGCTGTGAAGCATTTCTCACCAGAGTCAAAGCTCTCTGCAGTTCTACCTTCTTGTCTGGATCTGGTTCGTCGAGATACTTTTGCCATACGAACTCCCACGAAGCGTCATCGTTGAGGACGCGAAGACCTTGAGCAATAACAATGTCTCTGATTTCGGGATCTAACCTGAGGACATAGGAATAGTCGAAAATTGTTAAACAAGCAAGGATGGGAAGTAAAAACGAATGATGATCACGAACAGAAACAGCAAAATTGGTTTGATCAGTACTTAGTTTAATGTTAATTATAATGAGTTACTTTATAAATTTACTTATGTAAGATTATGTGAAAAAGTAAAAAGAACCAAACTAATTTTTAGTAATACTTCTTTTACTTGGTATTTGAAGTATTAACCAGTGACTACCTATTTTGCAGGATACTACGATACTTTAGTATAACCTGCGGAGTCTCTTTATTGTACGTAAATATTTCTTTGTTCCTTGCGTTCAAGGCATCTTGGTTTATATTTCTAAATACATCTTTACTCGACTGATTTCAGCAGAAAATGCTTCTCAGACCTTGTTATTTTGTTTCAAGCAGGTTTTATAAATTAGGTATTTTTTTCCACAATAGTCATGCATTACTAGAACATTGCATTACTAGAAAAATTACTAATTTTCAAATTCCTATTTACATTACTCATTTATTATTATTTAAATTCTTTTTTTCTTTCATTTATTGTAGATAGTTAAAATTGAATACCGTAAAATTCAAATTCACATGTATTAAAAGCTGCTCCAACCAAAATTACATTTAATCATTCGAATAATTTAATTTTGTTTTTGTATGAACATTGTTTGCTGCAACCTGGAATTTTATTACTTAGTGCATATCTTCACACAACTGTTATTAAAATTTGCTAAGTGATGTTGAAAGTAAGATGAATATGAAGCTTAATCTAAAGTATTTATTATTGTTGCTTTTAATGTCCTCTGGCTAATCGCGAAGAGGCGCCAGATCCTCCACTGAGGACGGCTATGGGTAGCTTTCTTTTTTTTTTTTTGAGCCCCAGTTGGAGTAAGACCAATTTAGACAGGGTCTCCAAATTTTGAGCCAATTGCAGATTCGAGACCAGCATCTGGATTGACTTCACCAGAGGTATCGTTTCAAAATAGAAGACAGACATTGAAGCCACGTTCGGTATTACACCAGCTTCTTTTAGTCTACACGGAACACCACGCACCATGCACCAGCTTCTTTTAGTCTACACGGACTTAACAACAATCTACTCGAGACTGGCTGTCACTCTCTCAAGTACCGCCAAAGGTCGAAGCACCCAGCTCTTTTCCATCGAAGTTATCTTCACCACATCAGATCGTAAGCCTACTTCAAAAGCAAATCTTTTGTTCTTACCACGCGGTCAGCGAAGATGGAGGGATGCGTCTATGGTTAGTTGGTTTAAGTTGGTGTTGGAAGTTTCATTCTCACTTTGCTTCAATTCGTGTTAAATGCTCATACATACTTCGATTTTGGCTACAGAAGAGACTGGGGAGGAGGGGGGGGGGCGCATCTATGCGCGCCATCGTGAACATAGCGAGAGTGAGAGACAAAGAAGGTTCTGCAGAACACATCTTCAGAATGAACATACCCTTAGGTAGTAAAATCCAAGAAGTTTCAGTTAAGTTATAAATCCAAGAAGTGTCGCAGAATATACTTACTCAGTTCCTTGTTTCCACTGCTTGAAAAGGTTTCCAGCTGTTACTAGGCATTCATGATGCCCGTTGTTGCACGCTGCATCCATTAAAATACGCTTTACTTTCCTGAAAGTAACAAGTACGTATACATATTTAATACAAGGCATATACTTTTGTTTTTGTTTTTAATAATGGGCGTGCACTTAAGGATAAGTCATTCACCACTACAACGACGCAAAAGTATCGGAAATTGTAATATGGGGGCACCCAATGGACGGACAACATTACCCCCTGTGTAGGGACGGACGACTTAACACCCAAGCCCAAGCCGGGAATCGAAGCCGGACCCAAGGCGTGATAGGACGGTTCTTTAGCTACTACAAAATCTGAGCAGCATACAATGCATATAAAAACACTGATTCAAGATATAATAAAATCTTAGGAGTTTTATTCATTTAGTACGGTTTTGAATCCTTTCACTTCGAATTTACTTTATTAGCAAACTCAATCATTCTTCTTATATTATCAACTGAAGGATGGATTGAATGGGGTCCAAGGGGTGACCGCCACTCCCGAGACAAAAGAAATTAATGTAAAACATTCGGTTTTACCTACATAAAATGGATGTATATCTGAATCTTCAAACTAACCGCCCTCACGCACAAAATTGCATTAATCCGTCACTGTATCAACTGTTAATATATGCATTATAAATAAAGTAAGTTTAGATGAAAAAAAAAGGTACATAGAAAAAATGCATACTTAAATAATAAATTCTGAAAAGATTTTTTTTTTTTTTACAAAACGTTTTATTTATGTTTTATTAAAACTCGGAGCTGCGTAGTCGAGGTAAACAGTCCCCAATTTCAATGGCGAAAAAACTGCTCGCTAGAGATGTGACTGTATTAAAACTTATATTTGTTTAGTGTAGTTTGAAACACTTTGGAAAACGAAGTGTCACCAGAAATTTTATAAGAAAATGTTCTTTCACATATTTATAAAACGACTTAAATGATGTTTCTGTAATTTCGAGAGTGAAAAACCCGCTAGAATATTACGTCTGGTGAAGTTTCATCCACGAGCATATTTGGTTGATTTTACTCATCAGGATCACAGCTAAAAGTGGTCTTAACTTAAAGTATTCAACTCACTCAATGGGCATATGCAATACCTACTTTAGTATTTCAGTAAAAAGTAGCGGAAGTCGTAGCTTTTAAAGAAGGAATTAAAACACTTTTTCTTATAAAACATGAAAGGATTTCGGAAAATTTAAAATAACGAATGCTCCATGATTTGTGACAATTTTTAAAAACTAATTTGTAATTGTACATAAACAAGATCGAATTAATGTCAAAATAAATTATCAGGTTGCAACGAAAGTTTTCCGCCAGATTTGTTTGAGTCAGCTCACGCGGTACCCAGCTATTGACCTTATATGTCAAGTTTATGCGATGCTTAGCGCGACTAATGGACATGGCACTAAAGTCTAACTCTTTTAGCTAGCTCTCGAGTGGATGAATATTTTATCTTCTTCCACAGATTGTCGTAGGCATAGATAGAGCGCTCTGCTACTTTAATGTCCTAGTCCTCGTTTTTGAACTTTCTGTACCAAATCTTCACAGTGTCATATGATACAACAGTAGTACCTTAAGCTGTACCCATGATTCGGTGTTATTCTGTAGCTGACTTTTTGCAACAGAACTGGGAGTAAATGATGGTTCAATCTGGTAGCGTGATAGTTCCATTTCAGACACCTTATACTTAATCATAACGATATTTTTTTTACAGATTTCACAACACAGTGCTCTAAAACAAGTCTTTTTCTTTCAAAGAACAAAGATCGTTTCGCAAAATATTGGCAAAGACACCAACGCGAACTGCTTGTGCTGGCAATACTTGCAGTGGCGGAAAACTTTCGTTACAACCTAATATATTCTTCATATATTGTTCATATAAAATTAAAATCGGAAATGATTAGTTAATTTTATAAGAACACGCGCAATTCAGTGATCTGTATTTCAGTAAAGTTTCTGAAAATTACTGAGAAATAAGACATTTTTGACAAAATATTATTTCATAAAGATTAAAAATCTTGTAGTAGTAGAAATTGGAAAATTGGTGTTTAGAGAGCCAGGAAACTACTGTCGTTCTTTTGGGTTACATAATTAAAAAAGAAATTCTGCACACACAGAAGATGACTGCAGAGTTCATTTTAATAACAGACTGTTGTTTACGCTTCTATGACATATCAAACTTTAGTAGCTATAAAAACAAATTTTTATAAAAATCTAAGTGAACATTTTCCTCGTTTCTTGTCTAGTTATTGTAAAAATGAATTTGTTGTATTTTTAATTACATTGAAAAACTGTCGAAAAATTAAAAAAGATTCACAGGAAAAATAAAGAAAATATTCTTTTAGTAGATATTTTAAGGAATCCACGATTTCAGCAAAGGGTATGGGAGAAGCACCGAGGAAATTTCAAATCACATATAGTAATACAGGATTGTAGAAATTAACTTTATGCACTAGTTAAGAATAACTTTAAAATAGCTACGAAGTGTAGCTCAGACTTCTCAAAACGAGATGCAGCTTTCCAAATACTACTTTTAGCTCACTGATAAAATGAGGGTAAAAGATTTTTAAATGATTTTCCACAACACGATGGTTGGGAATATGAACAACTTTTTTTTAAAGTAATTGATGAAGAGAAGTTTCGCGACCCCAGACGGTTGTTTCGCGAATCCAAGTCATTTTGTTGACAAGTTTGATCATTATTAATCATTCTGTAATAATGAGTTCTAAAAAGTCGACACTTTAAAATGCGTTTGGAAATACGAAAGTTGAAACGATTTTAAAAGACGTGATTGACACTCACCTCTCTGAATAACTTTCAGCATTTTCCGTCCACGAGTATTTTCGTAGAAGGTTTTTGCTGAGGCTCCTTATGTATTCCTGTGAAATATAAATACGAAAATGGACATGAGAGTCAGATTTTCAAATAAAGCTGATTTTCAATAATTGCGATGTATTATGCAAACTCAAATGTGTGACATTAAATCTCACAAAAAAGTACTCGTTAACGGATGAGAAAATTTATGGAATAGTATAGTATAATAATGTTTCTAAGTTCCAAGATTGCGCTGTAAAAAAAAATCCAGGATCTTTCCTTGGAAATAATGGGCAGCTGAGGTGCCCTAAAATTCCAAGGAATACACGAAAACACTAGAAAATTTACTGAGCAACTCAGGAAGTCTCCACTGATATGTATCGTTAACCATGAATTGTTCAGTAAAGTTCCTGGTACTTCATGTAACGTTCCTTGGAATTCTAGGGCATTACAACTGCCCATTTTTTCCCAAGGAACGGCCCTATTTTTTTTTATACAGTAGAGCTCATTTTGAAGTTGGATTAGCGTGTTTTTAAGTGAACCATGAGATCAATATTCATAGAAGAACGGTTAATATAAACAGCAAAGTTTCAGATGTCAGAGTCCACTTTCTGCATGGTATTTATAATCTAACTTTGCCCATTATTTCCAAGGAATGTTCCTGAATTTTTTACCGTGTGTATTTAGCTCCAATTGCATTGTTTTCTTCTGTTGGAGTTACGGGCTTTACATTTTAGTTTTTAATTTTTTGTTCTGAAAACATTTCTCGGCAACATAGTTCAGAAATTTGTTATTTTCTTCCATTTTGCACATTCAGAATATTTATAAGCGCCCAGCAACAGTTACTTGACGGCTTCTGTCAAATCGAGTGAGACACCAGACACCACCGTCTAAGTTAAACATGTGGCTACATCGTTACTTGGTGATTGACACGTGTGAGATCCATCAGGGAAAACCTCCAGGTAGCCACTACACTTATAGCGGTATTCACCAAGCGCCATAATTTCTATCGTCAGGTAATCTAAATGCCCAAGGAAAACCACTAGAGATGACGCGGCTCTTACAGCGGTGCTCACCAAACGTCATAATTTCTCTCGTCAGGTAACCTAAATATCCAGTTTGACTCTCATATTCAACGCAGAGATTGTATTGGCCAGATTCATGGTAACCTTTGTATTTGGCATGTTGAGTACCACTTTCCTGGGTAACCTTTGAAGTAATTCGCTCTGCTCAGTTAACTCATGTTTTTAACTAAAGGCTCTATTAATACGGCCTTTACTGTAGCTCATTTAAAAGAATCACCTCTTCCCAACTTAAAAACCTTTAAAATAAAGGACGTTTACCTAAATAACTTTCCATAAATTAATGATACTTTTTGCTATGGCTTATTACTTATATTCTGTTTTCAGTTTCAAAAAGTGTTTCTGAAGTTTATATCTGTCACTATTGCACTAAACCTTCTAAATGCAAGTATATTAATATTCATAATCGTGTTAACCACACAGTAATAAACAAATACACAATCTACAAGATAATTCATAAGCTGAGAGAGCAAATGGGCCTGTAAAGTAAGTTCATGTATTTACAGAGGTGAACGGACAGTGCTTTAGATTTAGCACAGACACCTCACGTAACATTTAGCGTTGAACAAAATTTGAGAAATATATCCTAAAAAGTGTCAGGGAAATGAAAATACATATATGCTGACTTAAACCACTTTTCAGCGGCTTTCGAAAGGGAAACAAATCACATCCGATGATTGCGATTGAGGGGTCGTACGGAAGTTACGAAATAAATTAATTTTTTTGTACTCTAGCAATAAACTTTTACATTCAAATTCGTGTGTAGCCTCTAACCATTTTTGTTCAAAGGTATTTTTGAGACTTTTACGATGAAAAGGCGAAATTTTGTACATTATCTCAGTAGTGTATGATACACTTTTTACTAATCGGGAATTTTTTTGTACGGGAGATAGTATACAAATTTAAAGTGTGTCATTATTTGAAAATTAACGAGTAGAATGGTTTCCTTAAACTGTTTTTTTTTTTTTCAATTTACATTGCCCACTTATCTCTAATGCTTAAAGAACTAAAGCCTGTTACCATCTTTTTGGAACACCCTACCCTACTAGCAATTTTGCTCGGACCATCATTGCCTGACTGCGTGGCCGGTGGTAACCCAAGCAAAATTGCTAGTTGGGTATACAACAAAAGCCCAATATTTTTTACTGTTCGGTACATATAAGATGTCACTGTAAATCAACGGACTGATAAAAATAAATACTTGCCCACCTTGATAACGTCTTTCATTACTCTGTCGGTCTTGAAGTAGCGCTTTATTTGTTCCAGGTGTTTTAAGGCTATATTCCAAGTACCGTAATAGGTTTCGTTCTTCAAGTATCCCGTCATGCTCAGCGGGATGTCATAGTCTAGGTTCCCAGCTGCAGCGAGGGAAAAGGAATCGAACAGCAAGTTAATCCTGTCTGAAGGGCTGAAATCCTACAGAAACGGTGAAAGAACATGAATGATGAAAAACAATTTTCTTTTGAGATGGGAAATACACTAAAATACGCCTATAAAAGAAAGAAGTTGGTTCATCATATGTTCTGACAAACATTTCTAAATGTTGTTGGCATTATTTCCTTGAATGCTAACGTAACAGAAAAGCAACACTGATGACAAACATTCTTAAAAATATTTATCAATTAATGAAAAAAACATTGAAGTCAACATGGGCGCCCATCGAAATTTTCGTGAGCGGGGAGAGGGGGGGGGGGCAAAATTCGAAAAAAAATTCTAGAAGAGGGCAAATTTCACTCTTGTAACAATTTCAGTTACGATTTTGCTTTGTGATCAGTTTTGTTTACATCGTAAGGCAATATACTAAAACTGTACAGATGGGGGGCAAGTGCCCTACCTTGCCGGCGCCCATGGAAGTCCCTAATACTTCCAACGTAAAATCAATGTTTCAAATATTATGGGCATACTGATATCCAAAATTTCTAACGTAATACTAATATTTTTCCTTTATTGGCGATTGATTGAAGACCGGTATTTTACAGAAACCTAAAACTTTTCAAACATTGATACGCTGGATTCCGGTGATACACTGGATATATTTTCAATATAAAAACAATATTTGCTCAATTTTGAGGATAAATGGGAAATGCACTTAATGTAAAACCAGTATTATCCCAACTAACGGAGTTAGACCGGAAATACTTTCAATAAAAAGTGAACCATTTGTGTAACATGAGATGGAATGGAAATATTTGAAATGTAAATTTAGGATTCGGGAAGTATTGAAACCCAATGTACAAGTTTCTCTTACCTGGTAATCACTTTTCAATATATTAATGAACATCTTCCAGTCTCGTACATCATAATTTACAGAATAATAACCAGTGAAATTGACGTTGAATTTTAGCCACTTGGCATCGGGAACATCTAGGGAAACTACAATGCAACAATTCAGATTAATGTTAAGTATTGAATTTTAATTATAAAATTACAATAAAACCATGATAAAGAAAAAATAAAAGAACCTGCTTCAGAAGAATTCAGTAGAAACTGTTTAAGCTCTCCATCATTGGATGACTGGTATGTTATTGGTATTTGCCATACGTAGCTGAAAACAGACAACAATTCACATTTACATAGTGTGTAAGGACTGAAGGATAAAATACACAAGCAGTGATATAAAAAACAATGAAACTGAAATAGTTATTGTATCCCATTCTATAGATACTATGAAAACAAAACAAAAGGAATCAGGTGATAAAGAGCTTTAAGCCTTTGCGGTCGTAGGTCTACTCTCAGCCACCAAAGCTTTTTTACTATTTCAGACGTATGTCTGCTCTACTCTCAGCCTCCGCAGCAAGTACCATACTCTGATCTCATTATGTTATTCTCTATTTTAAGATATATCAGTTTATATGTCCTATTAAAGAACATAAAGTTCTAAGAAAACTGTTCACAAACAAATACTGTGCTTCCATTATTATAATTTTTTGAATGGCGGGCACTTGTTGTCTATGAGCATTGTCAACTACAAAGAAAGGCAGTGTTGTCTACTTTGTTATGGGGGTACCGTACCCAATAGGTGGACCAAGGTTGCTCCTATGAAAGAGCGGACAATGTAGCAACACAAGCTGGAAGTCGAACCCAGGATATTGATCGTAGAGAGTGGAGCGCTAACCAACATACAATCTGGAGAGGCGCTTCAATCAAATGGAGATAACACGAATCTAGCATACATTTTGCTTTTCTTTCAGAATCTTACATATTATGTATACTGTACATTCAAATAAAATTAACTATGATCAGCATGACTGCTACGTATAAATTTAATACGACTGCAAAGGGTTAAAACAATGAAGGGTACTAGAGAAGTACGTTGATTTTCAATTCCTAATATTAGGCGATACTTATATTTTTGCATCTCTTGAAGTGTATGCAAAGTTTTTATAGCTATTACATGTGTCTTTAAACTTTTTTTTTTTATTTACATGTCTTTAGCAACTGCATTTTGAGTAATTTCTAAGACGTGATATTGCTTTTCCCATTGCATCTGATAATACATTTCGTACTTTTGATCCAATCAGCCATGAATTGCCTTCGCATAGTTTGCATAGAAATCACTAAAATTTACTGAAACAAATATGAAACAAACCAGAATATATTTCTTCATATTGAGAAAGTATCATATTTCTCAATATGAAGTAATCTGAGACTATACGAAGTATCTCATCTACGCAATTGTATGAAATTAATAAATATATATATATATATATATATATATATATATATATATATATATATATATATATATTTCAGTTAGTTCGCTCATTTGTGACACATTCAGCATACCATATCTATAAGTGTGCATATATACTATGCGATACATAAAATTTCAAAACAGCACAGAGAAATTTCTCGTCGTGTAATGATATAATGCTAATAAATAGAAAAAGAAACATATTTCCCTTTGAAGGGACAAAAATTCCCAACAACATGCGTTACGCTATAATAAACCAATCAAAGCTTTATTGTTTTTATAAAGTTACATTTGAGTGAATATGAAACTAAAAAGACTTTAAAATCCGTCATGCTAAAATAATAATACTAATTAGATCAATTCACATATTATTATCTACATTGAATCCTTACTTGAAAGGTGAGACGTTCGAAGAATATATAAGGGTAGAGGGATCTTCTAAAAACCGGCGTTGTTGAATGGTATACACCCCACCGTCTTCGTTTTCTCGCTTAATCGTTAAGTACGGGTAGTTCATTTGTTTTATCCACGTCTCCATTATAGAGGTGACGTTCAAACCCTAAAAATCATAGCAAAAGTTTAATCTTTTGTGCAGATTTTGAACAAACTGCAGATTTAAGATTTGTTCCAGCATGCATCTTTGTTAGTCGCTTGTTAACATGAATTCTTTGAAACAGTATGTAAATGAATCAAGATTGCAATTTATTCATTATTTCTGTTATATAAGTATTAAAAGTTTTTAGTATGGAAATGAAAGGGGCTGCATACTAATCGTTACTTCCTGTACATAAATATTTGTAGCTCTTTAGAGTATAAATCACAAAAAAATCTGTGTAACATTTTTTTTAATAGCACGATCAGTGGATTACTCTAGGCTTGACCGCTACGAAAGCCCTGATGTTGGTCATTTCATTATGCTGACGCTTAGATCGCGTCGTCCCCTGTACGTGGTCTTCTAATTTTGAACCATTTTCAGACGAGAGTCCTAGTACATGGACTGTCATTTGTCAGCCCCAGAGGTACTGTTCGAACATGGAATGGAGGACATTGAAATCATGTCAAAATTTACGTGCGCCAACTTCCTTTAGCGTACACAGCAGTGCACTAAAGATAGCTTGTCAAAAATTTTCCCTTTCGATGTTGGAACGGAGTTTAACACACTCAACCACAGATGGTCAGGAAGTTAAAACCAAGCATATTACGCTTTTAATGCTTAGCCCTTTCAGACCCAGCGTTCAGAACTGAGGACACAGAAACTACCTATGCTATCGTACAGGATGGATGTCCTAATTTGAGGACATAAATAAGAACGAATTTTCCTTGAACATTTAATAATGAGAGTTTTTCCAATTTATTTTTAGCCACGACAGATTTTACGTGCACCAGCTCCCTTTAGCATACATGGTCAACTCATATTCAGTCGACAGAGGAGTTCACAACCCCCAAGCACTGACCAAGCCTCTGCTGCTTCACTTTCGGTGTTCTTCTAGGGAACCGAGTTTAACCAAAACCTCCTAGATAGAGAAGGCCTGAGAGAAACTTTTACGTCATCACACATTTATTTTCATAAAGTAAAACTATTCAAAGTTTGTGGTGAATTTACTCCTGCATAAAACATTTTAATGATTTAAGATACAAAATTTAATTTTACGACAAATAGGAAATTTTAACTATCACTAATTATATAATCTATATAAATAAAACAGACTCTTAAATGTCGTTGGTTAATTAGTTTGTCTGTGTCTCGCCTAGCTCCTAGACGGGTGATCCTAGACCTACCAAATTTTGTATGGAAATTCTCCAGGACGGGTCCCGACATACCTCGAAGCGATTTTTTCGAAATTCGAATTATTTTAGGAGATATCGATAGAAAACCTATCGCAAAAGGCTAATTTTGCTCTCGCCATTTTGTAATTGTAACCCTGCAGTGGAAAGGGGGAGAATTTAGCATATCTAGGTTGCCATATTTGGCAAGTTTATTAAATGATTCAGACTCTTGAAGCCAAAATAAAAGAATAAGAATTTCTTTTTTAGATTAAATTGCTTGTAAGGTTTTTTTAACCTTAATAATTTGTACCTTTTTGTAGGTTTTTATCATTTAACCATCTTAATTTTGCAAACAGGGGCAGCCCGACACGGTAAGTATCGCATCTGGGCGCCGGATTCGAAGGGGCGTCATTTCGAACTCAAAAACTTAGTAGAGCATAAAAAAGGGCGTCTTTTTTACATTGGCATGGGGCGCCCACTTACCCTAGGGCCGCTCCAGTTTGTAACTGTCTTAATTTTAAATTCCAACCAGAATCAGAGAGATTTCAGTGACAAGGTGGAACTGGATTCTCTCCGAACAAGGTTTATTAAGATGGCGAACGAACTGGTTGCCGGAGGCGGCTAGTATGACATAGAAATCGATCATAATAAATAATTTTTTATCAGAAAGGTATTTCAATTTTTATCTTAAGATATTTTCTGAAATTTGTATCATTCACTATAAATTTTAAATGGTTTTACTTTGTAAAAGGAAAACTGCGATGACGTTATCTTAGAAGACCTAGTCATGACGTAAAAGTTTCTGTTCTCAGGTCTTCTATATCTAGGAGGTGGTGGTTTAACCGACTGATCTACTGTTGGAAATGCGACACATTTTAAAAATAATATAATGACTATAGTAATTTATAGCTGCCAACTCTTTTGCCCGATTTTATCGGGAGATTTTCCCCCTCTAATTTTTACTAAGCATTTTAAGCTTAAAATATGTTCTAATTTTTAATGCAAAATAGAACTGCTTAAAAATGGTGGTGGAAAATCTTCTGATGAAATAGGAAGAATAGGCAGCTATGTAATACCTATTTTATTGTGCAGTCACAATAAAATAGGCATTGCATAGCTGCCTATCCTATTAGGCATTACATAGCTGCCTATCGCTATGTATATAAAATCGCTATGAATATAAAATAGGCATTACATAGCTGCCTATCCATAGCTGCCTATCCGATATACGCACCCCTCGCGTAAGTCAAGAGTCTTGACTTACGCGAGGGATGCGTTCCAAGACACTTCGCGTAAATGAAAATTTCAAGTTGTGTGGTAGCGTTTATATACGACTTTCTGAAACATACACAGTCATTTTAGACACTCATAAACTCCCCTCTAATTGTTTTAAACCATTTCTAAACAATATATTCCCATTTACAACGTTAGGTAATGAATAAATAAATGTCGGCGTATTTTACTGTCGGTATAAAATCTTCTTGTTGTGGGCAAGGAGTTCGTTTTGGTTCTTAAGATACGTAATTGTGATAAAACTCGCGTAATATGCACTCGCGTAATAAGTTGAATCGCGTTGTAGCGAGAATCCACTATATCATAAAGACGCACTTGAAGTATCTATAAATAATGCCACAGTTTAAGTGACCGTACAATCGAAAAATAAACGTATTTAGTACAGTTACAAGTTTTTGTAACAAAATTACTAAAATAATGAAAATTAATTCTAGATTTTTGAAGGTGTTAGTTCGGAGGTGTGCTTATCTCTTTCATTCTTTTTCCCCACTTGTTCCGACTGGATAAGTTACACATAAAATTTTAAAAAGATACACCAAATTTTTAAAAGAAAAGGAGAACGAGGGAAACACAAAAGTACAGATAGAGGTAGAGGAAGAAGCAAAGAAAACGAAGAAAGAAACCCCAAGAAATTAAAAGAAGGCGGGAAAAAATCAGAGCGTCTCGTGCACAGAGCAACATGGCGGCTCAAGACCCGAAAAATAGGATTAAAGTAACTGTAACATGATAAACAGTTTTAGAAATTGTAGCAAAACATAAGTTGAAACAAATAGAATTTTTAACGTGCAGTTATCAGGAGGAAAAAATAATAGCAAAGCAGAAATTTTCTGCTACATGTAGTCACCTCAGATGAAGCAGCTGTCAGTTCAGCCCACAAGTCTTCAGTCCTGGCACTACCAAATGCGTACTTCTTTAGATAAGCCTAGATAAAAAATAAACTAATTTAATGTTTGATTCATTTTTTACACAATACTGCAGTTTTAATTCCTAAAAAGCATTAATCAAAACGCGTTCGATAACAATCATACTCTCCTTTCGAAGAGAATGTGATTAACGAACGAGAATTATTTGAAACATACAATCCAAGTTGCTTTTAAACCCAAGAGTTTATAACAACTTGAATTCAGGTGAACCGGGGGGTTGGGGGTCTCCTTGCATTTATAAACTGGGATCGACTCAGAATGTCTCTATGCATAACACAAGCATAACACGATGCATAACACAAGTCTTTGAATCATATTAAGCGGCCTCTGTAGTCGGCTGGCGGAGATTCAAGTCCCAATGCTTTGCTATGGAGAAAAGTGCCTAAACGCCAAATTATTTTTCTCAGAAAGTATTAGGTATTTTTACATGAAGTTTTCCTGTGTGAATCTTGAGAACTATTCGCAAGGATTGCGCGAATCAGATTGGAGTTATAGCCGAAAGAGATTTTTATTGCAGTCTAGAATTTATGTTATGCACTGGGAGTTGAATCATCTCCACAAGCCGACTACAGAGGGCTCTTAAGCTTCAATTTAATATTTTGGTGTTTTTAACATAAATTATTGTTATTGTACAAATTAATTATGTTGTTTATACTGTCATACAATGTGTAACAATAGTATTATGGTATAGTACATTGAAATATGATTTTTTTCAAGAGGAAAGTGAAGTTTGTAAATTATTGAAGTTTGGAATGAGCAAATATCTGACTAAATGACCGTGCAGGGGCAGATCCAAACACGAATCATGAACAGGCTTAGCAGGACCGAATCTCAGTTTTTTTCTATTTTGGTTACGAATATGAGATTTTCGGCAAATAAAGAGAAATAGAACAGACCTAACAAGCAAATTTTTATTTAATTTGTGTTATAGTGATGTAATTGGATATTTACAGAGCCGCATTTAAGTCCAAGACGTTCAGGCAGGATTGCAGCATCACAATTTCGGCTGCCCAAATTTAAAACACAGTAAGGGGCAAATTTTTCAAAATGGATTTTTTAGCATTTATTGTTCTAAGAGAGTCGTGTGAACATGACTTACTTGGTACTTTTCGATAATTTAATTTTTTCGTATAGATATCAAAATTGATAGACCTAATAAGTGCTTTTTTTCAATTTGAAAAATTTAAAACAAAGTAACACTATCAAGAATTTTAAAAACCTATTTTATTTTCTACATGTTGTCATCCTAATCTGTGACAATAATCAACGGTTAATTTGTTGAGCTAAAATACCAAAGCGTGCGGCTAAAAGAAAATACGTTTTATTGATTTTCTGGAAGATTTTGAATTTGTCACTTACTGTGTTTTAAATTTGGGCTGCCGATTTGCATCACAATTTAGTTAACTCGTGTATGCATGTCATACTATTAATCGAAACTAACGGAGTGAGAAAAAATTCATTTGTAAACAATTTAAAAATTCGCTTGCACTTAGATAAAATTAGTTATTTATAAAGGAGTCTTTTCGTATAGTGAAAACAACCCATCATTTACAGTTACTTGAATGTAAAAATCTGTTACCATGAAACTAAGTATTAATTACCCTGTGACTGATTTACTCGGAAAATTGTACTAAAAAGTTATTAACCTCATTCCAAATTAACGTTCTACTGACGCTGGTTTGACCTTCTACTGACGTTCTTCTGCCAAGTTTAACTAGTACTGCCAAGTAGTCTACTGCCTACCATTGTTTACGAAAAAAAATACAAAAAAAATGAAACTATTACACCTCTTTTTATGAATATTTTACAAATCTAATAAGCTTAACGCTTCTAAGAGTAAATTAAACAGCACTTGAAGTGAGAGTTTGAACTTTTTCGAAAGTCTGGCTGAACTTGATTTTGTTTTAAAAACTGTTCAAAAGAGAAATCATGCCAACTTTGTACACTGTTTTTTAACAGTTCAGAAGCCTCGTGGCATAGGGCTTTTTTCCCCTTAGATCAACCTTTTATTTACATTTCGAGCTAAATGAAACGGGAATAATAATAATAATAATAATAATAACAACAACAATAATGAAAGGCTTTATTTTACAATAAAGTGCTTCCTGTTCCTGGTTACAATACAGTTTTCTGAAAACAAAATCTTGATATCGGCATAAATCAATAATAACAGGAGCTTACCGAAACTCCTTTCCTGAAATCTTCACCCATATATTTTTCCAGCATGCCTAAAACAGATGACCCCTAGAAGTAGATACATAAAGCTGATTTATAAATTTCAAAGGGACTTCTTATTTAGTAATAATGGTAGTACGTTCTAAATGAATACAGTTTATGATGCATTTTAATGTTAATTTAAGAACTGATATTACTGTAAAAACTGCATAAAAAATGAAAATATAACCTATTAAATGATTTACACAGTAGATTAAAGGACCATGTTAAAAGTATATACAATTAAATGTTGCAATGATATTTATTGAAGTTCGAGAACATACAGTCAAATGTACATACACCGTTAATAGAACTAGTTCAACGTTTCACCCTACAATGTAGTTAAATTAGCTGCATTCTTACTACGGAAGAACGTTTCACCATGATTTGGTTAAATTGATCAGTTTGAGCACCAAACCATGGTTCAAGTTTCTCTTTACAAAGGTTGCAGCTAATTCAGCATATTTTTATGGTGAAATGTTAACTACTTTTCTTAACAGTGTAGAATCAATTTCGTTACTGAATTATTAAATACTTTCCATAAAATATATTAATTTAAAAATGTTTGCTCATATAATTAAAATTTAATGGAAGTAATTGCCGTCTTCAGATTATAACGTGTAGACTTTTTGTGTGTGTGCGTTTCCATACAAAAGGGATTAAATTTGAAAGCTTTCTATCAGTTATATGGCAACTGAAACATATTTAAATTTCCTCTACATGTAACTTAAATACGCTTTAGAAACCCTTTAAAGAGTCCTTCGCTCAAAGCATTCCTTCCTTTGGCAAAAAACTCTACCTCTCTATGCCTTAATGAAACAACAACGAAATATACTTACATCAGTGACGGGCGAGTAGACAGATAAATCAAAGTCATAAACTTTATTTTGTCTAAGGATTTTTCATACATTATAGTCCGAAAACACCGATTTTTGACAAAATGAGAGAAGAAAAACAAAATGAGGAATTGAAAAATATTTTTTAGTAACACACAGAAGTTAATATTTTAAGAAAACCTTCCAAAATTTGTACTTTTTTCTTATTATACTAATAAGTTTGAAATTACAAAAAATAATTTATTTCTTTGAAAATAGTAAACATATAGACGTGACCTCGTCAGCAAGATAGTTAAATAAAGGCGGTTTTATTTGTATTTACTCATAAAAACACATGCGTCGTCTTGATATCTACAAAAAAAGCCGCTTTTTCCAAATAGTAAACACAGCACAATTTTGATAAACCCACAATGGGACCAGGTATATAGGACTGGACAAGCCGAAATATGGGACCGGGCAAACCCTTGATTATCGAAAAATTCTGGAATATTAAGACCTCAAAACAGTTTTTTAAGTTCCAAAATCAAGTGTAAACAGTACTTAATTAATACTCTAACGATAAATCATTTTACAAACTATTATTTTACTACATTCAATGCGTAATGTGTTGAAAATACTCATTACATGTCTTACTTTTGAATAAGTTATGCTGTCAAACAACGAATCTCTCTTGACGTTGGTTACTTGCTGTACTATTGGATGAGAGTTTATTGTTTGATCGTTGATCATGGCCGTACACAGCACCATAGAGAACAGGTCATTTTCCTATAAAGGAAAAAAAAATGTTAAATGATTTACGCTTAAAAAATGATGCAGCATAATGAGGAAACAGATAAAATGTACTTAAAACTCTTACTCGAGTATTTCGCGTTCAAATCTCTCAAACAACGGCCCAATGTGTTAATTTAGCAGTGTCCGCGGGAAAGAAATCAGACGGTGTCAGGTCTGGGTATCTAGGAGGCTATCTGATTAAGGGCAAATCTGTTTTCTTAAACTGATGGTACCATCGCAAAATGCTCTTGTTTGTTGGTGCTTCTCTTCCATAGCAGTTTCTAAATGCACGTTATACCGAAATAACGGAAAAAATACGAGCATACCCTAATACGTATAAACTCTTCTCGGTCACTGTCGCTATATTTGGAGCACCATCACAGCAATCTTCCCTACTAGCAATTTTGCTCGGACTACCACTGGCCACGCAGCCAGCCGATGACGGCCCGAGCAAAATTGCTAGTAGGGTTAAACGTGGCGCCATTGGTGTTTAAAAAAAAAAAAAAAAAAAAAAAAAAAAAAAAAAAAAAACTTGGGATATTTTTATTTACATTCATGTATCCCTTATTGTAATATGTGCTGTAGTTTCTAAAATATGATTTTTTAAAATCGGGTCCATCATTTGTACTCACCCTGTACATTTCCATCGAACGGGAAAAAAGATAAATGATTCAAGTTAATGCAGCGTTTCTCAACCTGTGGGGCTTGACCCCCACGGGGGACGCAAAGCGTTTGCAGGGGGGAAGGGTGCGAGAAAAACCAAAGAGGAAGTAGTGATGCGTGTTTTTAAAAAAATAATCTTATTTATTCTCATTTTTACTGAAAAATATATCCAATTCCGCTTAAAATGGTCATTAAAACTGTACTGATAACATTATTTTGTAGAAAATTCGACTAAATATTCACTGTTAAAGATAAAAAAAACTGAAGGTATGCTGAAAAATGTGAGGGGGCGCCACCGTAAGTTAGCCTTTGTTGGGGGCGGGGGCGACGTTAAAAAGGTTGAGAACCACTGGGTTAATGAGAAATATTGCTCGTTTGGAAGAAAACCGGTACAACTCAAAAAGATCAAGTTCTGGAAAACGTTTTACTTTCTTGAATTTTAGAAACTTTAGTTACTTAAATAGAAGCTTAATATTAAATATGTTACTAGTCTTCAACATAAGAACACACCACTTTTGCAACGTTGTTAAGGAACACATAAGAAAAATACGGTTTTTGAGTTGTGACAGCTTTCTTCTGAACGAGCGACGTGAGAAGAAAATCATATTTTTTTACTTTTTTTAATAATAGATTTTTTTAAAATATGCGTTACATGCACTTACTGCGTCAAAATCTGGTTCCACATGCTTCACGCCTTTCTGCGATATGTACGTTGCAAATCCTTCGTTCAGCCACAAATCATCCCACCATTTCATAGTTACCAAATCGCCAAACCACTAAATAAACAACAGGCATTAATGATATCAAAATTTTAACAAAGCATTTAGAAAACTGGAAGTAGAAAAGTATAGTGTAAATTTAGTCGAGTCTGCACACTGTTTGTCTTTTGTCTGTCCCTTACATATATAGTATATATATGTAAGGGATTATACAGGATTATACAGGATTCGTCTCTTCAGATGAGGGTATAAGTATATACAGGTTCGTCTCTTCAGGTGAAAGAGTATATGCATATACTTTTAGCTGCCCTGGGGCTTTAAAATCCTGTCGGCGGCCCAGATTTTAACAACACAAAGAAGCCTACGACGTTGAATGCGAAACACATAAGTAGTATAGGCGTTACTATAGCTTGGAGGTTGAGTTGAGTCATTTGCCTACTGGATGCTGATCTGCTACACGTTTCAGTTTCCTTCCGTGAAAGGTTACGACGGCATTTTTTTAGGGGGTACTATAGGATACTACCTCCAGGAACTGCCTACCTATTCGGTTTAAAGCCTGCTTTAGCTCCTGAAGTATCCTACTGTCCTGCTGAACCCCAGCAGCAGGCTCAGGTCCATCAAAAGGCTCAGGTCCTTCCCCTACTTTTGCAATTCCTACTGTTAGTTCACAATCTCCCAATATATTTATAGATCTTGTTCAAATTTTCAATCGTTAATAAAGTACTTTTTATTCATCCATGTAAGTTTAAATACATTTTTCAAAACTTCTAGTGGATGACACTTGATGTTAATACAGTTTTTCAAATATTAATTCATTAATTAAATCAAATGATTAATTTTAGATCCTGTTACGTAAGATTAAAAATGAATGAAAACAATAAACTAAACAAATTGGATTAACGGTAACGACCACTGCTTCACAGCAACCCTGCATTAATAAACTAATAATTAATTAATTAATTAAATTTAATAAAAAGTAACTAATAAATTTTTTCTTTATTGACTTAAGTAGGATCTGACTTAAAATTTCTTTTATATTGCTTGTTTCTTTTTAGAGCACAATTTTTGGATTACAATTGGTAAAATGCATTAGTGATACACAATATAAAAACAGTTAGTTTATAATAGTTTACAATAGCTCACAATATTGTTCTTAGTAATATTTGACCTTATATTCATATATTTAACGCATTCTTTTTTTTTTTTTTTTGAGAGTTTAAAAAAATAAGTAAATAAATATCTAAAAATAAAAATTTAGGCTTCAAAATGATACATTTTAAAAGTAATTTTGAAAATTTTTAAACACAAATAAATATATCTAATAAACAAATTTCGTCTTTAGAAAGAAGTTTAAAAAAAAGAAGCATATATATATATACTAATGTTCTGAAAATCATTAATTAATTATTAATTTTAGTGCTGCCATCTGTTATTAAACTTTAGAATAAACATGCGGACTTAGAATTTTTTTTAAAATTATATTTTTCGTACTTAATAGCAATGTGATTCGAATCCCCTTGCTTTCGAACGCAAATCCTGTCCCGCAGACCACTAGACTGCTCTCAGCAGCAACATTTATGTTGAAGTGAAGATTTTGTAGTTTCGGAATGAGAACGCTGAAAAGATATGGCTAATAATGAGTGAAGTAGAGTTGTTGACTACTGAATCTTGAGTTGTATTTTTGCTTGATATTGAGTCTGCTAGAGGTTTTGAATTTATTTCTTGCATAAGATTTAAGGGATTGAGCTTCTTTGTTATGGAATAGCAACATGTTGTTGCTGGAAATCTTGTAATTTTTTTTTCCCGTGAAAGTGCCACGACATCAAGTGTATTGATTAATAATATCTAATTACTTATAAGCACTAAATGAAACACCGCGTGGTAAGTAACGTACGTATTGGTTTATTACAGCTTAATAAAGATACGTGCTTACTTATAAGCGTTTGTTGCCCTTCGGTAACACAGAAACTCAATCCCTAAAATCTCATTCCAAAAATAAATTCGGAACCTCTAGCAGACTCAATCAAAAATAAAACTCAACATTCAAAAGTCAACAACTTTATTGTACTCATTATTAACCATATCTTTTTTTAGATCTCATTCCGAAACTAAAAAATCTTCACTTCAACCTTTAGCTTTTATAATTGCAGCCGAGCAGCGTCTAGTAGGATTCCATATCGAAAGATATGGGGTGCGAATCCCACTGCCAGTAAGTCAGAAAAAAAGTTTTTTAAATAAGTCCACAAGTTAATTCTAATATACAATAACATATGGCAAGTACTAAGATTAATTAATTAATAATAAAATAAAATTAACTGAAATACATTAAAAGTTGTCCCAAACCATCCAAAAAAAATTAGATGTCCCCAAACTAAAATACTCTCGTAATCTTTTACGAAAAGAAACCAAAACTGAAACTTGTAGCAGACTTTATATTCAGGAGGTGAACAGCTCAACTAAACATAATAGGTATAGAAACGCCTAAACTACTGGACAGGAATCAAATAGTAAAACAAAAGCAAGCAGATATTTTCACAGCATAACGTTAGTTCACATTTTGTAAGCACGGCTATTCACCGAGAGCAAGGTAGCCGGTTGGCAGGGAGATTGGAGAAATTAAGTTTTATATCAGACTCGTGAAAGACTGCTATATCTGTCTGCTAAACATGTACGATGCATTTGAGTAGTCGTATGTCTTCTCATTGGGTTCATTGGTATATTGAAGAGCTGTGATAAGCTGGAAACGATTCCATAATGGTGATCTCTTAATAAAGAGAGAACCTTCAAGACCTGGACAACACACTCCAATATAAATAGTTTCAAAGTGGTGCAGCACAGATCAGCTGCCACTGTCCAACTATACACGATGTCCAAGGTGGCAACGACCTTTATTTCTTTATCTATTAGCGATAAGTGGGCAATGTAAATTGAAAAAATGTTCAAAATAAGGTCGGGAATAAGACTCCGTTAAGAAATATCATTTACAAAATGTTTCATTTTTCAAATTTGTATACGACCACCTTACGAAAAAATTCCCAATTAGAAAAATGTGCCACACGCTAATGAAGTGTTGAACTTAATTTCAGCCTTTCATCGTACAGCATCTCAGAGATATCTTTAAAGAAAGATGATTGGGAGGCTATGCATGATTTTGAATGTATACGTTTATTGCTAGAGTGGAGAAAAAGAAAATTTCTTTCGTAATTTCTGAACGACCTCTGAAATACGATCATTGGACTTGATTTTTTTTACCTTCGAGAGCCATTGAAAAGTTCTTTAAGTCAGCGTTATATTTATCTTCACATCTATATTTATATTTATCACATTTATATTTATCTCACCATCTCAGAGATATCTTTAAAGAAAGATGATTGGGAGGCTATGCATGATTTTGAATGTATACGTTTATTGCTAGAGTGGAGAAAAAGAAAATTTCTTTCGTAATTTCTGTACGACCTTTGAAATACGATCATTGGACTTGATTTTTTTACCTTCGAGAGCCATTGAAAAGTTCTTTAAGTCAGCGTTATATTTATCTTCACATCTCTGACATTTTTAAGGATATAATTACTTTTGGAACATCACAGCATTAGTGTATGGAGTACATTTTGCTAATTGGGAATTTTTTTGTGCGGGGACGTATACAAATTTCAAAAGTGTAATTTTTTGAAAATTAACGAGAGGAGTTTTTCGTAGCGTAATCTTTCTTCCGAATGCATTTTTTCTATTTTCATTACCCACTTATCTCTGATAAATAAAGAATTAAAGCCGTTACTACCTTTTTGGGACTGATGTAAAATCAAGTGCTTTAGCAATAAAGAAAAACCTTTTGGGGACACCCTATATACCTAAATACAATTTAAGTGAAGCCTGGTTACAGCAGATTAATTTTCCTGTTCCTAAACAACTCATTTAAGACACTTTTTACGACATTTAGATTCAATGTAGCACAAAAACTCTTCACTGAACAATACTAGTATTTCAGAGGACGTCATTTACCATGTGTGCAAGTTCATGGGCGACGATCGAGGCCGCTTGGTTTTTTGCAGATGTTGTGGAATCATTCGAAACGAGGAACTTGGATTCGGCGTAAGTGATGAGGCCCCAGTTTTCCATACCTCCGGCCCTGAAGTCTGGGATCGTTATCATATCTGAAAGACAGACAAGAGAGATAAATCATGTGAAACGCGCGGAATGTTTTTCGATGCAAATATCTTATTTTCACTCATTACAGCTTGACGAACAAAGAAAGTAGACGAAATAACTTCGTTATGGCATTTTTATCCATGGGAATTCTTTTGTGCATTCACAGTGGAAAGGCTTTAAGTTATGCACAAACCACACAGCAGCAGATACAGGCACTCTGCACGTTACTACACGTTCAGAAAACCTGTGAATACTGCTTCGGCATTTTAAAATGGGAGCTTACAATAGAAAATGAGTGTGGTAGATTTCGTAAATATCAATCTCATTCATGGAAATTAAAGCAAGGGGAAAAAATAAGGAAAAAGAAAGGTGGTGTAAGTCAAGTAAACACGATTCTTGCCAACAACAAACTATCTCCAGCTCAACTGCCGGTAAACGACAGTACTTTGACAGTAAGCATAGAATGACCTTAATTTGCGTTTAACAAAAGCTTGATTTATACCACTTTTTCACGAACTCATGTAAAGTTAGACCGAAGCATACAGAAACCGTAGTCTAAAATTCAATTCGCTCCGTTTTAAGTAGAACAGTCTTATTAGAATTCCCTTTAAACAATTAGTTGAATTCTTTGGAGCGATCATAGAAAATAACTTTCAGATAGGATGATACTGTAAATCATAATAACCTGAGGAATTTCTATGGGGATTTGTACATATTTGTGGTAGTTAAACAATGGACAGACTGTCAAACAGAAATAAAAATTGTTCTTGTTTTACTGAATGTGGATGTTAAAACGTTATTGTGACATATGGCTAACTGGAATTCAGTCCATGAAGATCAGGCAGCCCAATATTTTACAAAAGCAACAAGGAACAGAAATACTGTAGAGGAACAAGTAAAACATGATTTGGAGTTCAATCAGTGAGAGTTCTGGCAGTCCAATATAATTTGGGTATTTTCTTCAAGTCTTTGAGCCTCCTGATATAAGTTTGAGCAATTAAAAATGTTTTCAACATTCACTGGGTCCACTTTACAGATTTGACGAATATTTGATGGGAGTATACCTATTTTGTGATTGATTTTGTGGGCTGGTGAGATTTTCTAAGGTGTTCTGCTAAGCGGTCGTGACCTGTCTTTACTCTGAAGTTGCCATGAATTCCGTAAAGAGAAAGAAAATATGCCAAGATATCTAGAAAACAATTGATCGAACTAGAATTTATGAGTTTATTTACTCCCTACAAATACTGGATCATAGAACGAGACAATTCTGAACCCACTTATCTAATTTTTAGATCTCTTTTCTATAATTTCGTGCTAGTACCCAGATGAAAATATCTATAAATCGCTGAGTACGCAAGCGGATAGACTCACAAACGGAAATTCGAGTGCTCCAAAAATCGAACGATAATTTCTCGTTACACAAACAAGTTGATCTGTTGCGATTAGTCAGAATACTACGGACTAGAAATTCTTGACCATTTCGACTATACCAGTTACGTGTATCATCTACACACGCATCATTCTGCGATCCATTATTCTAGTTTTGGGGCACAGAAAACAGCCATCTATGTTCTAGATTAGAGGGATAATCTTTTTCTCCGTGTACGGGGTCCGTGGCAAACGTTGTCTAGCTGTTTTGGATATTGGCCCACGATTTACCCATTGACTTTACGTCTTGGTCAGATTTTAGAGTATCTAAAATTTTCCAATAAACATGTTTTTAAGTGAACCTGGAGGAACAGGTTCGTTTGGGTGTTCCTTTCTTCGCTAACGAGTCAGCCTCTTCGTTGCCGTCGATTCCCACATGCGAAGGGATCCATTGTAAAACGATAATTTTGTCGTGACTTCTCAAGGAGTTTAATGCTTGCTTCAATCTCAAGATGGTATGAGCTTCCGTGTAATGATTTATGGCAACAGCCTGAATGGCCACTTTATAGTCAACCAAGAGGATTGTCTTAGGGAAACAAATGATTTTTATTATGAGATTTCCTAATGCTAGTGAAATAATAAAGATCTCAACATTAAAAAGAGTTTACTATATATACCGGTTCCAACGTCATCTTGTATCATAGAGCCGTTTGTGTATATTCTCTGCCAGTCAGAATCAGGATATTGTTCATGACACAAGCACAAGTTTGCTCTCAATATTTTCTCAGGCAAGTCTTTATTACGCAAATTATTTATTTCTAGTTGGCTCTCACTATCCATATACAGTAGACACAGTTTTAACCAGTCTAAATGGAACCGGAGCTAAGAGGGTTAAACGAAATTCAGGTTAAACCGGAGAGTAAGAAAAGAACATTCGATCGACGATTCGATTACGAACGTTTTACATAGCATTTGAATAAAAGCGTTAAAATACGTCCGTCATTTTTTTCTGCTGAAGACTGGAAATTCGGCAACTTACGGGACAATTTTACCATTTTTTAAAAAAATTATCACACTGATGGAGGAGACATATGCTTGTTGTTGCACATAGCATAAAGCTATTTGCAGTGCTTCTGCTCTATGTGATATGGCGGATGTTGTTGTCTGATCATCGATGTCAGCGTAATCGTTATCGTAAGGCACATCAGTGAGAGCTCTGATAATTTCGCCATATGGCAAATTTCTCTTGCTGAAATTCTGTTTGTGGCCGACTATTTCTCCAGTCTTCACTACCGACATTTTGTCACCCATTAATACATATGAATGTAGACTCAAAATTGTTAGTAGAAACGGTTCACGCTATTGCGGTTGTAATTTTTAGTAATTAAAGAACAATTATTATTATTGTATTCAAAACAATTATGGCCAGTTAAAGCGTCTATTGTGGTTAAGAGGGCTAACCAGCAACTTGTTAAACTCAATCAGCTTGTTTGCATCCAATTTTTGGAGTATTTTGTAACATGTTAAAATGTAGGGCAGAAGAGAATGTAGGCGACCATCAGCACTGGAAAGTTTACCATACATATGTTTAGGAATGTTCTCTTCCTGGAAAACTATGGATGGAACTTGATTAGGGTTATGAGAAGGCCGTAGAGACCAAAAATACAAGCCTAATAAAACCATTTACAATTGCTATGTATAAGGGATGAGATAACTATGCAAATTATGTTTAAAAAAATTTACATTTTTTAAATTGACACTAAAGATACATTGAGAAAATCATTTTTTTTCTTACCTAGTTTCTTCAGGGGAAAATGAACATCAAAATATGTTTCATAATAGTCCAAAATTTTGCTTCCGATGTTTAAAGAATAGTCCACTCTGTTTATTTGATGGGGAGTGGTGTATGCTCTCAGCTATAAAATAATGAATCATTTTGAAGAAAAAAAGACACGTGAAAAAAATCTTATTATGAAAAAAGAAGGATAAAACAAAAGAACAAGAGGTATTGAAGATAATAAAAGCCTACTTTATTATAATCCTAACAGGCAATCAGTCAGTCTAGGCTGCCATAATTATTAACAGTCCACGAAAGTTAAGTTTTACTTACACTTCTCTTTTAGTCGTAGAATGTCTGTCATCTAAAACAATTCACATTCAGATTTTTCCTATTTTTTAAGCCATAGATTATAAAATTATTTAAATTACTTTTTATAAATGCAGACAACTGATGATTTCTCACAATTAGTACTTTCCAACATCTTGCGTAAAATGAGCAAAAGAGAAAAATCGTAATCAACGGCATTTTGATCGGATCTTATCCTCAGAGGTGTATTTAGTAAATTTCAGACACTTAGACAGAAAATAAAATTCAGGGGGTTCTCAAAAGTTTTAAAGTCAAGTCTTTTCTCAGGTAAAAGCTTGATTATTGACATCTGGTTAACAAATATTTAGGATTTAAGGGGGGGGGGGAGCAGATTTCTGGCTATGTTCCTGCTAAATGTACACGAATGTAAATAATTATTTATTCCGTTGTTTATCGATATTTGATTTAATTAGAGTTATATAAACCTTGACTTCTTTTTCAGCTTATATCGTTTTTATTATTTGTAGTAACTTTAACTGCCTCATTCTATTTTTTTTTTCTTGTTGGGGTAAAGCTACTCGACGGCTATCTGCCTAAGGGGGAGAGATGCCTTGGCCAAAGGTCTTTAAAAGGGCTCTAACGTGTATTCCTAATACATCTGGAGAAAACCAAACAATTAGATCTACAGCTACACGAAAGGCCAGAACCATGGATCTGCACATTTCAGCCGTCTCCGGTGTTTAGAGTCTCATACACTCGGTCATTGGTCGGTTCCTCATCCTGTAAACTGTGTTGTTTGAAGGGGGAGGGGAAGATAAATTATGCCACTTACCCTCACCCCCCTTTCTGTAACTGTTTCCTTGTACTTAAAATCGCACACAACAATGCACAGCAAATAGGTGACCATTGGTAAAGAATTTTCGAATGTTGTTTCGAAGATTCCATCTCCTAAGTCAGCAACTTCCTGAAAAAAAAAAGAAAATTACGGATTTAAAAAGCTCTTTCAGTTATGAACGTTTAAATTAAGAGAAAAACAACCCAGATAGCACAACAATGTTCAACAATGTTCTCTGAACGTCAATTAACATGCAGATAATGTTATGTGCTGCCTGAGAAATGCCCTGAATCTTATAAAGGTTTTTTTTTTTCGTTAATCTCAAAAGAATTTTTGCTAATCTTATTTCAACAAAGTATTATTATTATTATTATGAGCTTGCGTAGAAGAATTTCTGTTCGTTTTAATAATTGGTAACTTTTATTCATTGAGATTACTTCGTATTTTTTATTATAAGAAGTGTTCAATTTACAAACAGAAACTTTTATAGTGCAAATGATTTTTAGGGATTCCGACAAGAGCAAACGGAATTTTCTTGAAACATATGTACAATACCTTCAAATGATAGATTTTAAGTGATTTTCCGGTAATAATGAATAATACCGGTAATATATAATGATTTACTGTTAAGGCAAAAACACACTTCTTTTTTTGTTGTTGTACACTGCTGATGTATTTATAATAAAACATTTTATACTTTAAATATGAAGAGGCAATATTCATTATTTTTATTTTTAACACTTGTATTTCGGCAGTGCCTGTTAGCAATCAATTTAGCAAAATCATCTGACGTATGTAACTGATATTTTTAAATGATGAAAAATAAGTGTTGTTCGCTTTATAAAGGTTTATTTTTAATAGAATACGAGGTACACAGTACATCATTAACATCAAAACCGTAGAACAGACGGCACTACAAATCGTGAGCATATTTCAAGATGCCAGATGCAACAGCTTAAATTGCGTCGCGGTAAACATTTCTAATGTTGCCGGATGCGGCATCTTCATGATAGCTTCCCTTGAATGAGAATTTATTTTTTTGAAAGCGGAGGGGGAAGATGGGGTGTAGTACCACGTATGCACCAAGAGGGGTATAGTATCCTTTTGTAACAGGTCTTCTTTGACCAAGCCGACTAGCGCACAGCACAAAGGACGGCATTATTTACAGAAACAAGCTTAATAGTGAAAAAACAAATTACAAGAAATGCGTTTATTTTTATATTCTTTCCTGGCAATTATTTCTGCAGACGATTTTCTGCAACTGTAACTGAACGTACACATTTACGAGCTAGTGAGTTATGTTCTGTGCTGAGAGGAAATAGTCTCGCAAGAGTCGAATGGTAAAATCATAATCAATCATGACTGAAATGAAAGTTTGCAAGCTCCTAGTAATTAATTTGAATAATTAATGGAATATTTAAAAAAAAACGTTTTTTTTTTTTAAATTATGGCAATAGAAAGTTCTCGAGTAAACAACCAGAAATATCTTACTTTCACTTCGGTGTTCGACAGTGCAAAGTGGTCGGAATCATGACGTATTCGAACACTGAATGTGGATTTAAATGTTGGTTCGTCGAAGCATGGAAAAGCTTTGCGGGCATGGATAGCTTCGAACTGGGTTGCCGCCAAGATTCTGTATAAAAGAGCAAAACAATGCTTACGGGTAATGCTAGTTATGGATATTATCATTATGTTTATTGCAGTAAAATTCATGAAATTAAATGAATATACATATTTACAGATGGCTATAAAATTAATGGAAATAAGTAAAAAAGAACGCTAACAGTTTTTTATCAATACGGTGTAACATTTAATGTAGTTTAATGCCTGAATTTATCTATGTATGAAAATGAAATTCCAAACTGTTTAGTCTTAGAATGTTATGTCATTCTACATAAAATCTGGGTGTTCTTTAAAAAATATGGGTGTTTATTGTGATTCTTTACTTTACTCTTTCATTAAGGCAATAATAGATCAAAAGTATCGAAAACAAGTGCCTTTTAATGTTTGCTAAACCACAAATTTAAGAACTAGCTCAATGTAGAGGATAATTATATCATAGGACAACGCCACCATTTCCTTTAATAAACGATATGATACCTTTGATTGGGTTTTCAAAAAGACTGTTACCAATGACATTGCCTGTTAATCCAACAGAAAACAAGCCAATAACAAAACAGCTGACCAAATGTTACAGACCCGATTCGATATGAAGTGAAAGCAGAACTATGAAACTAAGAATGGAGAACAATGATTTCTTCAATAAAATTATTTGTTTGAAATATTATTCATCTAGAATCTATGCTCGTAGTACCAATTGAAGCAAGTTTTTGCCACACATACTGTCTTTCGAAGTTATCTTTATTAAGGGAATTTGCTAAGCTATAAATTAACCCTTTAACGCGCAGTGTTCCCGCTCTGGAAACACAAAACTCTCACGTTTTGACTGTTGCCAGTCACGAAGAATAGATTTGATTTCTATAAAAATAATTGCGGGTGACATAGCTCCACGAGAATCCTTTACTTTTTAGCACGTCATTTCCCGTAAAAAATGGTCACGATTATTTTTAACAGCACTGACATCTGCGGAAAAATGGAAGAATGCGAGAGAACAGCTGGATAGCTTGCCCAATGCTGAAAAAAAGGGCAGCCGTTGCCATCGCTCGACTTGACTACCAGCAAGATGGCGGACGATCGAAACGTTCATCGCGGGCCACAGATCTAGGGTCTCTAGATCTGTGGCCCGCGATGAATGTTTCGATCGTCCGCCTTCTTGCTGGTAGTTAAGTCGAGCGATGGCAACGGCTGCCCTTTTTTCAGCATTGGGAAAGGGTTGCGCCTCAAAGGGTTAATTGAAATTTCGAAGCTCTAAAATACCGCAAAATAAGGTTACATCAGCTAATATTGTTAAACATTTATGTAAAAGAAAATTAAAAGTCGTGACATACCGTCTTTCCATGGTGTCAGGATCCACGTATGTGCTCTTGTATAGCCCCTCCAAAGATACCGTAAAGGGGCCTTCAAACTCGAAGTACAGGCTGTATTTTCCACTCTGTACTTTCTTATTAACCCTCAACACCAGGTAGTCATTGTCGTCGTAATGAAACGTTTCTTCAATAGGCACCAAACTGCCATCACCCAGGTACTTTACTTCAATTTTAGTCACATTCAGTTTAACCGCGTGAACTAGAAAGCAGTCGCTGGGTTTCAGAAGTGATACCGTGATGTTGGCCGTTCCAGTGAAGATATCTTGCTCCAGCATCGGATGGAAAAGCAAGTCGTAGTGCTCGGGCAATACGTAGGTGGGCAGGCGGTGGTAGTACCATGGCGAGGGGCCTTCCACTTCCAGCCAAACTTTAACGCTTTGCTTGTAGGTCTTTAGCCACTTGATGTTGTTCTGCACGTTCTCCAAGGCTTGCAGCCGTCTTCGTTTGCCAGCACCGGCGTCAGGATATTTCAAGAAAAACGATCGCATCTGAAACGGGTTAATTTATTTCATGAAAAAAATAAAATAAGATAATGAGAGAAAACAGAATATGATAAACGTAAAATTCTGAACATATTTCATATTATAGGGGAGAGGAGGGTATTATGGAATAGTGGGGAAATATGGAATACCGAGTTTTTGGCTCTGTTAGTTGTTATTGCCACAAGTTAATACCATGAACAACTCAAGAAAGATTCCCGTCTTACAATGCAGTAAGAGTTGACCGCTCTCTGTTGCCGTACCACTCGCTACAGAACAAAGTATGTTTTGTGATTTTCAAGAGTTTTTGTAGATAAGTTTTCAAACATTTTAACTTACTAGTAAACACGTGACATGAACATTGATGTTACGCATAATGTACACTAAGAGAATGGTAGTTTGTTCTACTGTGGTTATTTTTTAGATGACAGTGTTTTGCCAATTAGTTTTAAAGGTTCGTTTTCCGAGATGGTTGTCGGGTATTATGGAATACTGGGCAATATTGTAATGGATTTCATGTCATCCACTAAAGACCCGGAAAACAAAGACGCTGAATGCATCTTTTGTCACGAAAAATTCTCTCTAATGATCAACGACGATAAGTTTGGATTCAAAGATCCAGCTGTTCTCTGTGGGCTCATCATGACTGTACCGGAGCAAAGAAAGAAAATTATATCTACAACTTTTCTAAATCGACTCGAAGCAGAAATGGCTCCAGTATAATGATTTGAACTACAAAACATAAAAATTTGTTTTATAGTAACAAATAACTATATATGAAGCAATATGAATTGCTTTTCATCGGTTTAAACCATCTATTCCATATTACCCGACTATTCCATATTATACTCCATTCGAAACTTTTTTTTTTAAATATTTTTTTCTATAACAACAAAATAAATTGTGTATTTCTTTGCAATTGACATTTTATTACGATTCATTATAACATGTACTCATGCTTTTTTGGGGGATTTTATTTAAAAATCTATGAAGTTACAGTTAGAAATGTAAATGGTATTCCATAATCACCTCCTCTCCTCTACTAAGGAATTAGGCAGAATTTTTAGCGGCATCTAACAGATATTTTCAAACTAACGATTATAAATAAACATTAGCAGATAAAACTGACATTATTCTTTCACAAAACATAGTAAAAATTACTTATATTTCGCAATTACATAACATCAAAAATCAATTTTAATGAATAAATGCTTTGTTGCATGTTGTTCTTTCTTTCGTCTCAGTTTTCTTTTTTTCCTCTGCGTGAGATGATTCAAAGTAAAATGAAAATTTGTATTAACGATAGAAGGAAATCATAGCACAGCTTTCATTCTTCTATCTTGAAGTCAAAGCTGGTTGTGGAGGCAATTACAACGGGCGCTAGAAAAAACATTCGACGAAAATATGTCAACACTCAATACATTTAATCTTTCTCCGCTTAAAATAAACAACTTCTTATTGAATTGATACTATAAACCCAAATTGGAATCGCATTTTCTTCTAAAGACTTGCGAAACCTTTCCGCATTCGAAAGATTTCGTTTCTCTGGGAACACCGCCTCTGACATCAATGTTTCATGCCGGATGAAAATAATTTTATTTGTGAAAAAAAAAAGAACTGCGTAATCTAGAAAACTGTTTTAAACGAATGAATCACAATTTTCGCTTCAAAGCCAGATAACTGTGACGTCAATATCAAATAATTTGCACTTGCAAAGTCTAATTTTGTCACGCAAATGATTCCCTTTTGTGACTCTCGGAAATAAGATGGAGCTGAAAATAGCAAAAATTGCTTAAAAATGAAGGAACGCATGAATTTTCAGATTTTTAAAGTTGGAGGTTGTTTTTTATGTTTTTGTGCATAATTATGAAAAATTTCAAGCGGATCGTACAAATGGTTTAGATGTTATTACTTTTTTGTGCTTTTTGAACTTTTTTATCTTTGAGTAAAGGCGGTAAAAGTTTTATCTAGGAGCAGGTTGCCCAGAACTGTCAGAGAGTCAGTGAGTCAGGGATCAGCTTAACTATAAAGTAGGATTTAAAAATTTAGTGTACAAAATATGCTCAAAATAAGCCTCTCTGAAAATTCTTTTTTTCCGAAGCAAACGTTAAATTTCGAGCAGTGCACGCGAATTGCTTTCTTCATTTTCTACTCTCATAGAAATTGAATAAGAATTTAAAATTTGACGCACTAAGCCATTCTTAAAGATAAAAAGGAAATAATTAGATAGAGGATAATTAGATAAAAATGATTTCTTGCATTATATTAAAATTTTCCATGCTAAAAATTAAGCTAAATGAATCCTGTTGAGATTCGTATTTCGTTTCTTCAATTTAAAAGTGTTTTTCTTATTATGAAAATAGACACTCAAAAAACTGGTGTTAAAAGATAAAATAAATAAAAACTTTGTGAAAAAACACATACGCCTTGAAGTAACCTTTTATGTGTGTTTTTTTCACAAAGTTTTTATTTATTTTTTTTTATTATATTTCTTCAAAAGTATGTTTATAATGATTAATATAAATATGTTACATAAATTCCTATTTTATAAATGATTTTAATTATAAATTCAGAACAACTGCACTCTTGTGGTTTATAATTTTGTAATTTCTTTTCTACCATTTTTTCCTTTTGTCTTCATTCTACACTAATGACTTGAGTTATGTTATTATGTTCTAAAAATCTCATTCAAACCAAATTCTCAACATGAATAATTTAGCTTTTACCTAAGTGATTTTTCTTTCATGCTGACCTCTCGTTAGCTCCAAATTATTGAAGGAATAAATAATCAATTTTTCTCTGGTAGAAGTATAAGGAAAACCCATGTTGGGCAGTAAAACTTCTACACACGTAAATTAAGTCGCAGTTTTATGCAAAACACTTCAATATAAGTGACTCTCCAGGAATTGGAAGAATAAAATTGTTATGTAAGCAAAGCCATAGCCTGAACAGTTTCATCAGATTTCCAGTCTTTGTACTGGAACTCCCCTAACAACCTCCTTTACCAAAGGTTTTATAACATTTTACTACATTTTCTTACCTGCTGTAATTCATGATCAGTTGTGAAATAACTACAGATTTTCTTTACTGCTAATCCAAGATATCGATCATTTAAAGTAAACCTGTAAAAAAAAAGTGACAATTTAAAATCATTTGAGAGAAATTATGGTTAAGGCATAGGGAGACACAAATGGGTAGTGGGGTAAAGTATAGGTCAATTCGAAATTTAAGTCACTTGAATGGCTTCCCGGAATTTTTCGAATCCGTGGACACCTTCATCGAAACTCAACTCCAACCGGTTTCAGATGAGATAACATGATAAAGTTTTTGACTGCGGCATAGAGAGTTACTTTTTTTTAGAATAGAGAGGTATTGTAACAAGTCTCCACCAATTAATTCAAATTATATTGTAATCAACAGTTCGCTGACAATTCGCCAAGTACGAAAAATATCGCTCTTTTTCAAAGCTCTCTTTCTTATATTCCTCAGATAAGTAGCACGCATTTCAGTTACACTTTGGATATCCATGCTTTGTAATCAGTTATAATTATCGTAAAATGTTCTATAAATCTCAACAGAATAGGATAAATTGCATGGGATGTTGATGCGAGAAAGTAACAAAATCTGGAGTGACTCCACTCGACTTTCCGAACACTTACGATTAAGATCATTACCAAGCATTTAAATAAATTTTAATCGATGAATAATTCAAATATATATACCCAATTGAAGCTCAATCGAATGAACGGTTTAAACGCTAGCGCACTTTCAAGAATTTCTCCATATAGGCCATAACGTAAGAGAAATTTTTGTCGTAGCCCTGTAGAAAAACTATAAGTCCTATACACATCAAAATCAATACCGGTCTTACGACGGTGGTTTATAACATGTATACCCAATTTGAGCTCAATCGAATGTACCGTTTAAACGCTAGCGCACTTTCAAGAATTTCTCCCCATAGGCCATTATGAAAAGAAATCTTTGTCGTAGCCCTGTAGAAAACCTATAAGTCCTATACACACCAAAATCAATACCGGTCTTGCGACGGTGGTTTATAGCATATATACCCAATTTGAGCTGAATCGCATGCCCCGTTCAGGAGCTATCGTGTTCACTCACATACACACAAACACACATACACACACACACACACACACACACATACACACATACATACATACATCTCGTAAAAATAGCATAAATGAATTCAGAAGACCCCAAAACGTGTAAATACACCAAAATCTCGAATTCAAATTTTTTCATGATTACAATACTTTCCTTACATGGTACATGTTCGGAAAGTAACAAGCATGAGAGGTATTTACGAGGAGCGAATACTTATAAAACATATATTCGAGAAAATAGATGCATTCTTTCTTTTAAAGTCGATTTTTTTTAAAAATTATGCTTATAAATTATAAGAAATCATGAAAGAAGTTTCATGAGACTTTCAGATATTTTGGCAATGTAAAGGCCAAATGTTTTACTGAATTTTAAAATACCGTATATTTCGGCGTATAACAAGCAGTTTCAACTTCAAAAAATTACTTCATTTTTTAGTGTGCGTGTATATACGCCGAGTATAAAATTGTGATTATAAAAAAAATATAAATAAACATTACAAATATACATTACATTGCAAAAGATAATTATTATCAACTGTTTAATTGAATTTATATATATTTTTAACAACATGAACAAAGATGAAAAGTTCATTGTATCCATCGTCATTTATGGAATAAATTTATATTGGAATGTCATTGTCACTTTCTTCTAATCATAGAAAGTCATCATCTTTTCCTTTTAGTGAATGAATCGACAATTATTTCTGGTTTAATTTTATCTCATGCTGTAATAATCCATAGATTTCGATAAGGAAAATAGGATGCGTGTTATACAGCAGTAATTGCTTGAAAATAGTGCGTGTTATACTCCGGGATATACAGTAATTAAGGCTAATAAAACATTTAAAGAAAATAATTTCTATCCTGCATCCTTGAAGGTATAAACATTTTTCTTTATGGAAGGTTTCCCCTAGTATATAAAGGGTTTTGCAACAGGAATGATGCAATTTTAAATGGCTAGAATGGCAACACTGAATATTCTTTTTGGACATTTCTTGTATCATTTGTGTTTCGTATACTATGCCATTTAATCATGGAAAAATATATGCTTGAACAACGTTTCGAAATTATTAAACGGTTTTATCAAAATCAGTGTTCATATGTGAATACTGGAAGAAATCTGAGAAGAATTCATCGACGACATTATTCAGTTCTTGGGATTTAACACCTTTTTTTGGGGATATGTTAAGCCACAAGTTTATGCTGATAATCCAATAACAATTGTGCAATTAAAAACCAACATTGGACGTGTTATTTGTAAAATAACACCAAATTTATGGGAAAGAGTGATGGAAAATTGGGTTGACAGAATGCGTTATGTACAGAGAAGGCGTGTTCACAGGAATAATATTACTTTTCATATTTAATGGCATAATGTAAGCTTTCAAAAAAAAAGCGTCTTACGGTAATTTATGTGTATTTTTTAGTTTTAAATTGTATCGCGCTTAACCCTTTAACGCGCAGTGTTCCCGCTCTGGGAACACCAAACTCTGACGTTTTGACTGTTGCCAGTCACGAAGAATAGATTTGATTTCTATAAAAATAGTTGCGGGTGACATAGCTCCACGAGAATCCTTTACTTTTAGCACGTCATTTCCCGTAAAAAAATGGTCACGATTCTTTTTAAAAGCACGGACATCTGCTGAAAAATGAAGGAATGCGAGAACAGCTGGATAGATTGTCCAATGCTGAAAAAAGGGCAGCCGTTGCCATCGCTCGACTTAACGACCAGCAAGATGGCGGACGATCGAAACGTTCATCGCGTGCCACAGATCTAGAGACCCTTTTTTGACTCAACTGGCTGTGTCGGCACAGCCAGTCAAAAAAGGGTCTCTCAGATCTGTGGCACGCGATGAACGTTTCGATCGTCCGCCATCTTGCTGGTAGTTAAGTCGAGCGATGGCCCTTTTTTCAGCATTGGGAAAGGGTTGCGCCTCAAAAGGTTAATGCAAAACCCTTTATAATCAGCTTGTATATAAATTTTGATTAGATAATTTCAATATCCCTTACAATTTAGTAAAAAGAAATAAATGTAATGATACAGAGTGAAAAAAAATGAAAGTGAAACAAGAGAAACTTCGTAACTTACCTTTCAACTAATGCGGGCCATTTCTCACGCAGGAAGTTCCACACGAATGGCCTCCCAACAGGATTCCCAGCAATGTAATTGAGAATGGCGAAAAAGTCCTGCCTCCGAATCTTCTGATCGTCCATGGCATACTCTAGATACCTGCAGCAAAGGAAAATTGGGCAATAAAGATCAAGTGCGAGTCCAGAACGACAGCCATTTTCGTGGTATTCTCTTACTTTTTTGCTTTGTTATTTTATACATTTTGTACTTATTCTTTAAGGTACAATGAGTATTCTTTATAATAACTTAATTTAGACATTTTAAAATATATTTTTACGAAAGAATATAGACAAATTTTACTTGTTTTATTAAATATTTTTTTTATGAAAAAAAATTAATGAACTCGTTTCTTTTACAAATTTCTTACACATTTAATAACAAATTATTTTAATTATTGACAAATTTACTTATTTTTTTTTTAAATGTGAAGGCCTTCCCTATAACAACTAAATCTAGAAATTTTATTTCAAGAAAAATATAACCAATTTTAGACATTTTTACTTGTATTATTAAACATTTTTTAAGTAACAACGGATTTTAATGAACTCATTTCTTTAACAAATAAGTTATTTCTTACACACTTATTAACTAGGTATTGACATATTTACTTATTTATTTAAAATATAAAAGGCCTTCCCTATAATAACTACTTGTAGACATTTTCTAATACGTTTTCACGAAAAAATAACCAAGTTTAGTCACTTTTGCTTGTTTTATTAAACAAAATAAATGTGAAATTAAATGAAATTTTTATGAAACATTTGAATCAAATGATACTGCAGAAGAATTAAAACTAGAAAAATATGGGTTTATTTAGTTGGTTACAGGTTTCCTAATTAAGGACAAATTTTGGATTTTACAAAAAATGTTTTTCATTGTATTTTTAAAAAATCGTGTTTTTTTTTAGTAAAAATACTTTAAAGTTATGCATTTTATTATAAAAATAAATGAATAATGGAGAAGCAATTAATTTTATTAAACAAAATAATTTTTTTTTAATGAAATGAGATTTTTATGAAACATTTGAAACAATGATTACTGCAGAACAATTCAAACTAGAAAGGTACGGATATATTGTACAGATTTCCTAATTAAGGACAACATTTTGTATTTGCATTTTATTGTATTTTTAATAATCATGTATTTTTGAGTAAAAATATTTTAGATTTATGTATTTTATTATAAAAATAAATGTATCACCGAGAAGCAATTTACATTAAAATTCCAAATTTCATCATATATTGGGTTGTTCGGAAAGTAATGACGTTTTTTCGTATATCAATAGTTTGCCTAGACAAAACTATTGAAGATAATTATACGAAATTTCGCACATATGTGAGTTTCTTAGCGTAGGTGCTAGATTGGGAAGGATTTTCCAAAATTCGTAGCTTATGTGGGATAGGGTGCCAAAACATTCTTTTCAGATATCCTGCGTGATCTCAAAGAAGAAAAGAGATATCCATAAAAATTCTTACGTCCCTGTACGATACAGCCCTCGCGAATACCTGAAAATCTATTTCAGAACATTTCGAATTTGATTTTTCATGGAGGGTAAGACGTGAAAAAAGTGTGAGGGTGACCATTTTTTTAAAAGAAAAAAATGTATTATTTATAAAATTGTTCGTTTAAAATTTAACAAATACGGGTACTATGCCTAAGCACAGCTTGTTTGAAAATAAATGCTTGTTGAAAATTTATTTGTTTGAGTTTGAGGTGGTTGAAGATTGACAAAGAAAGAATTAAAAAAAAAAAAAAAAACTTTTAACTGCGGTAAATACAAATAAATTTTACTCACAGCCGAACAACAAAAAGAACTACTTATTTAATAGAACACACAATTTTTATGCCGTTGCCACAGTCACTTTGTTAATTTAAAAGTATGTTTTCTTTTAATTCCTCTAAGGTAGAAATGCTTTTTTAATACACGGTTGCCACAAGTTCTGTGTCAGAAAACGACATTACTTTCCGAACAACCCAATGCAATCCTGTCTAACCCGCAGCATGTTATCGCATTATATTTGCGATTCTAGAACTTTCTAGGACAGAGGAGAGTATTCCGCTGTTAAGTATAGGATTTAACGTTTTTCAGAGCAATGACTGCTACTCGGTATATAGCCAGTTCTACACGTCAAAACGAAATGGGATTTGAGGGGTTCGGAAATGTTAATTTCGAGTTCCTGCCGATTGAGAATGAAGTCTTTAGTTAAAAAGTGGAATATTATAGCAAGCAGAGACTTCAAAGATAGCCTAACTGAAGATAACGACATGCCATCAAAGATACGCATAATAAAAATATTTTACGGACTCAGGAAGCTTGTTATTACTTTCCGAACATGTACCATGTAAGGAAAGTATTGTAATCATGAAAAAATTCGACTTCGAGATTTTGGTGTATTTACACGTTTTGTGGTCTTCTGAATCCAATTATGCTATTTTTACGAGATGTATGTATGTATGTGTGTATGTGTGTGTGTGTGTGTGTGTGTGTGTGTTTGTGTGTATGTGAGTGAACACGATAGCTCCTGAACGGACCATTCGATTTAGCTCAAATTAGGTATACATGTCATAAACCACCGTCGCAAGACCGGTATTGATTTCGGTGCGTATAGGACTTATAGTTTTTCTACAGGGCTACGACAAAGATTTCTTTTACATTATGGCCTATGGGGGGAAATTCTTGAAAGTGCGCTAGCGTTTAAACGGTATATTCAATTGAGCCCAAATTGGGTATATATGTTATAAACCGCTATCTTAAGACAGATATTAATTTGGATGTGTATAGGACTTATAATTTTTCTACAGGGCTACGACAAAGATTTCTTTTACATTATGGCCTATGGGGGGGACATTCTTGAAAGTGCGCTAGCGTTTAAACGGTGCATTCTATTGAGCTCAAATTTCTTATATATGTTATAAACCACCATTCTAAGACTGGTATTGATTTTGGTGTGTATAGGACTTATAGTTTTCCTACAGGGCTACAAAAAAGATTTCTTTTACATTATGGCCTATGGGGGGACATTCTTGAAAGTGCGCTAGCGTTTAAACGGTGCATTCGATTGAGCTCAAATTGGGTATATATGTTATAAACCACCATTCTAAGACTGGTATTGATTTTGGTGTGTATAGGACTTATAGTTTTCCTACAGGGCTACAAAAAAGATTTCTTTTACATTATGGCCTATGGGGAGAAATTCTTGAAAGTGCGCAAGCGTTTAAACGGTGCATTCGATTGAGTTTCAATTTGGTATATATGTTTGAATTATTCATCGATTAAAATTTATTTAAATGCATGTTAATGATCTTAATCGTAAGAGTTCGGAAAGTCGAGTGGAGTCACTCCAGATTTTTTTTTTTCAGGGGATGGCAGCTTACCACCCTGAATGAATTATTTACAGTCATTTGTGTTCTTACTGGAGATTTTCTCCAGGTTAGATCCTCACCAGAAACTGGATGCCTTGCGAATATTGATGCAAAGAATAGTTGGACTACCTAATAGTTGGATACCTAAAGGATAGTTGATGGACTACCAACAGTACTTCCGAACCACAGATTTAGCATGCACGTGCACCGAAGTGGTAGGTCGGAGATAGAAAACATAATCCTCCGGTAAGGTTGAGAAATGGTGGGTTAGTCCATTTATAAGGAGGTAGGTTATGATTAGATCTAACGTGCGGTATGTGCTAAATACACGACGGTTTTATATTAAGCATACCACTGTGTTGTCACAATTGAGATTTGCACCTTTGTACATCTTAGGTATGCATGATATATTCATTTGTAAAAGTATTTAAAGAACTTGTGATAAATATACATTTCTTTTTTCCCTTTAAACGTTCCGAGGATGTATTTTACCTGTGAATAAGTGCTGGCACTCTGACATGCGCCAGGCCATACAATAAAGTTTTTCTTTCAGAAGGGGAGCTTTCGGATTGATACTTGTTCCACATGTAATTCCAGTGCTCTTCCTGACCAATTTCCGACATGCCATAATGGTATACCAAACTTCGAAGGCTGGAAGGAATTCTAAAGGGAGAGTGGAAGAAGTTTTCTGCATTAAAAAAAAGCTTCTGAAATTATCGTAAAATTTATAATGTAATAAGCAGTACAAATTGTTACTAATTGTAAATTTGCCACCCTTTTTACTTACTTTCCACGGAGTATAAGGAAGTAATGTGATCCCGCAAAAATTTCGGGGACCAAATTTCGACGAAAAAACCCGATTTTGACTACCTCCAAATTTAATTTTAAGAACTTTTTCGATGCATCTCATTGTACGCTAGCATGCACGATCCCATAAATGCATCTGCAGCCCATTTTGAACAACGGCGAGTTTATTTTGACCACTTTTTCCATGCCGTCTGTGCGTACGTGCGTATGTAACTCGCATATCTCAAAAACTATTGATCGTAGAATGTTCAAAATTTATATTTATTATTTCTGTAGCATATAGTTGTGCAGATCCCTTTTTGGTCCCAATCGACTGGATAGTTTATCTAGAGGACCGCCCAAAATATTCGAAATACATTACACTTTATGGGCCGAAATTCATCAAACTTGCATATCTCAAAACCTATTTGACGTAGAATGTCGAAACTTTATATTTAGGATTGTTGTAATATCTAGTTGTGCACCTCCCCTTTTGGTCCCCTTCGACTGGATCGTTTATCTACAGGACCGTCCAAAAGATTTTAAATACGCACATTATGGGCAGAAATTCATTAAAGCGTATTTTAGAGGTAGTAAGCTACTTCAAACGGCTCAGAAGTGATATATGGTGATAAGGGTTACAAAATGAATTTCTCCATCGAAAGAGTCTTTATCATTTACAGTTCGGCTACAGGAACACTCAAAAGATTTCCAATACATTACGGTCAATGGTAATTTTAGGGACATTTATCCATTTCATGCACAATACCGTCCTACCATATAGTTAATACACTGCTGGCCATCGTAAATGCAACACCCTGAAGGAAGCATGCAAATAATATGAAATTTACAACATGCATTAGCTGAGGTGAGATATGCAAATGATTAGAATTTCAGCGCAGACGCACATCAAGCGCGCCTGTGGCGCCACCTCAAAGCGCTATTTAAGGCTTGGAGATTTCGACGGTTTCAAGTACAGCAATTGTGTTTTTCTTGCTTTTTTTTCAAAAAAACGATAAATTATGCCTCGTAGGAAACAACGATCATCTTTTGATCAAGTATCCGAGTTTGACAGAGGAAGGATAGTGGCATACCGAGATTGTGGGTTATCTTTCAGGGAAATCGGTCGTCGTATTGGACGAAACCAAACAACTGTGATGCGGATATGTGATCGTTGGGTGCAGGAGGGTACGACGGACAGACGTGATCGACCGCATCGACCTCAGTGCACCACGTCACGTGATGACAGGCAGATTGTACGCATGGCAGTGACGGACCGCTCAGTCACATCACGAACCATATCACAGCAGATTCAGTCTGTAACGCATCATCCAGTGTCTGCGCGTACCATTCGACGTCGTTTACAGCAGAATGGTCTGTCCGCAAGACGTCCGTTGCTTTGTCTACCTCTGACGCGGAACCACAGACGTCTCCGCCGCCAATGGTGCGATGAAAGAAGGATGTGGACGACAGAATGGAATGAAATTCTCTTTACTGACGAGTCACGCTTCTGTATGCAACACCACGACGGTCGGATTCGAGTCTGGAGACACCGTGGAGAGAGGATGCTGAACAGCTGCATTATGCACCGTCACACTGGTCCTGCACCGGGTATTATGGTATGGGGCGGTATCGGATATCTCTCTCGCACTCCTCTAGTACGCATTGCCGGTACTTTAACCAGCCAGCGCTACATCTCCGAGGTGTTGGAGCCAGTTGTCCTTTCTTACCTTCAGGGCTTGCCAACAGCCATATTTCAGCAGGATAATGCACGGCCACACGTGGCACGCATTGTCCAAGGGTTCTTCGTCAATCACCAGATTGAATTGCTTCCCTGGCCGGCGCGCTCATCCGGATCTTTCGCCGATAGAAAACATGTGGTCCATGGTTGCTCAACGACTGACCCAGAGTTCATCCCCAGCTGTCACACCAGATCAACTTTGGCAACGTGTGGAAGCTGCTTGGTCTGCTGTACCCCAAGAACACATTCAAAGTCTCTTTGAATCAATGCCGAGGCGTGTGGCAGCTGTGATCTCCAACAACGGCGGCTACTCTGGGTACTGATTTTGGCAGGAACCACGCTTCATAGAATGCTGTAAATTTAATCATTTGTTACTTGGTCAACATGTTATCTACACAATAAATTTTGTTGTGATATCTCTTGTTTTTCTTGGTGTTGCAATTTGGGTGGCCAGCAGTGTAGGTAATGGTCCGACCACGGTCACGGGCCTCCCTCAAGAATTACGCCAAAACTCGCCTTGGCGACTTTTGGTGTATGTGTATGTATTTAACTCTCAAATCTCAAAAACTATTACTCGCTGAATGTTGAAATTTCATACATAAGATTGCTGCAACATCTAGTTGTGCATGACGATTTTTGGTTCCAATCTACCGGAGAGTTTATTTACAGGACCACCCAAAAGAATTTCAATACATTAACGCCTATGGACATCTTCAATATATTACATCTGCAGTCAGTCATTGTTTGGTCCGTGGTCAAAATCTCGCCATTTATCGTCGACCATGGCGAGTTTTACCGAAATATCGCCAAATTTGTCGATAGTCAGTCATTTAGTCCAAGGATAAATTATTGTCCTTGGCCATTTGTCATCGTCCTTGGCAAGTTTTAGTGAAATATCGCCAAGCTTGCCGATAGTCAGGCATCGTTTCGTCCATGCCCAAAATCCCGCCATTTGTCCTCGACCTTGGCGGATTTTGTCAAAAAACCGCTAAACCTTACTATTATTGCAGCATTTTATCGCTTTCAAACAAAATAAGTTTAGATGAAGTGTGCCGAAAATATTTTTGATTTAATAGACGTACAAGATGACATCCTTGCACGTCTATTAAATCAAAACTATTTTGTCCACATCAGTTTTTTTTCCCCCGCCATTTCATGGATTAGTTGCAAATTAAAATGAAAGAAAAGAGAACATTATCGATTGATAGGGAAGGGCGAATTATTCATCAACTCGACGGCCTAGTTCGAGCGAACGTAAATTTCGAGGTCGAGGTCAAAACAAAAACTTCGTGTTATAAAAAGAAGGGTCTTTCGATTCAAATTTCGATTTTCTGACAGTTGGTGGAAGGTATTTAAGTAAAGCTAAACGAAGCTGCATTAGTTTATTAAGCATATTAGTTTGCATCATTGTTGTACTGTAACATTTACGAATTCGTAAACAGTGAATAAAAATATTAACAACCAAGCGGATTTCTAAACAAGAAAACATCCTCTTATTAGTGCTTAAAACCGCAATGCTGCTTTAACCCTTTGAGGCGCAACCCTTTCCCAATGCTGGAAAAAGGGCAGCGCACAGCCAACTGCGTCAAAAAAAGGGTCTCTAGATCTGTGGCACGCGATAAACGTTTCAATCGTCTGCCTTCTTGCTCGTAGTTAAGTCGAGCGATGGCAACGGCTGCCCTTTTTTCAGCATTGGGCAATCTCTGCAGATGTTCTCGCATTCTTACATTTTTCAGCAGATGTCAGTGCTGTTAAAAATAATCGTGACCATTTTTGACGGGAAATGACGTGCTAAAATATAAAGGATTCTCGTGGAGCTATGTCACCCGCAACTATTTTTATAGAAATCGAATCTATTCTTCGTGACTGGCAACAGTCAAACCGTCAGAGTTGGGTGTTCCCAGAGCGGGATCACTGCGCCTTAAAGGGTTAAAACCTTAAAACTCGAAGCACACGTCTGTAAGAATAACTGACTGCACAGAATTATAATTTTACTCTCAAAGCGATTGTGACGTAAAATTCAGCCCACTTCGTTCTAGTTTTCACTGCAATGCATTTATTTTTCAATAATTTTAAAGCTGCATGAAAATTTTACCATGAAAACAACTTTACATTATTAGCCCATTTTCAAGACGCCCAGAGGGTTAAAAAATAAGTCACTCCAACCCAACTTCCTCTGAACATAGTGTTTTGCTTATGTAACTCTTATATGCAAATTACTAATAGAACTACCAAAATTTGGCAAAGATTAAATATTTGATGTTTGCCAAATTTTCGGTAAAGTCGAAAATCAGATCGAACCGCGCATTTCGACCTTGTGATATAAATCCATAGAATGCATTTCCAGCATTCATCAGTTGGATCAACAACGCTGATAAATAGTTTATATCAATTCCTTGTGATTGTTTAAAAAAAAAAAAAGAAAATTAAAAATCGCTTTTTGCACGGCAGCTGTTTATGAACCCAGGCATTTTCATAATCTTTCTATGCCCTCTATCAGGATCAGTTGTTCTCTTTTTTCTCTAAGCAATCAGTAAACCTTAATCGTGGCCTGCCTCTTGCTTTCATAACAGAAAAATGTCGACTATATACACCTCGAAAAAACGAATCTAAACTTACTCTTGTCCTTGAGTCCAGTTTTGGAATAGCTGTGTAGCATCTGATAAACAATCCTTATTTCCACTATGGCAAGAGAGTCCGATAATAGTTGTTCTCAGTAAGCTAAATTAAATAAAGAGTTCATGGGTTAAATTTTTTTGACATATTTGTTTCATTTATATTGAGTCAAACGTTCTCATAATTCATTTAAATTTTCCATAAAAAATTATAGTGTTTAATAAAAGTTTAAAATTTTTCTTAAGCACATTATGCTTTTAAAAATAATATAGTTAACATTGAAACTAGGTACAAACATACTCTCAGAAATATGTTTTGATGAAATAATAAAAGAATTTTAGCCATCTTTCCCAAAATTTTTTTACCTTGAACTAATAACAGTGTGTTTTATATAAGCCAACAATGCAGTGAGTGCCACAACAATGAGTGCAATGAGTGCAATGAGTGCAACAACTGTTTAGTTATAATAAATCTTCTTCATACCTCACAAAATATTTTAATGACAAGCTGATACTTTTGTAAAAGGTAAAACAAATATAAACTAAAATGTAAGCTTTTCTGAGTAACTGTCTCTTCTTAATAAAATAAAGATTTTAGGGATGTATGATAATTTTTTTATACTTACTTATCTAAATGACTATCGGCTGTTTCCCAGCCTAACTTCTTATACATTTCACTAGTTAAATCATTCACATAACTCTAAGGGGGGAAAAAGAATGAAAGAAGAAAATTAGCGTTACATAACACTTTGTTTGCGATTGCACTGTCTAAAAAAAAGTTTATAAAAGATTTTTAAGATTCGATTTATTCGTTTATAACTATTTGAAACAAAGTTGAAAAGCATAGGGTAGGTACAGTGGGAAAATTATATTTGAAAGATGTAAATAAGTTACTACCATATTAAAACTGTAAAAAAATATATTCCAACCACATCTTGGCCGGCTTCAGTTAAAACTGTGTGCATCTTTTCTTCATTTTCTGAACGACAGATGGCGGTATCTACAACATGAAGCACACATCTTTTGATGACGTATGGAATGCCCTTTGAGAAAAGGTTTAAAAGATGCAGGCAGCTTCAACTAAACATGGCACGGTGTGGTTGAAATATATTTTTTACAGATTTAATAAAGTAATACTGCCTTATTTAAATGATTTAACTAGTATTTAACTACTGTTGACCCCCTATAACACGGTAGATGCGTTCCGTGTTATAGGAAATCCATGTTATAGGGATCCGTGGTGTACGGGTCCTGAACTATGCTCCACCTGGAGTGTAAACCACACTGTTCAACCACCGCCGCACACCTTATTTGAGCAATGTATTTCACAAATCACTTAAATACTGCTTACGCACCAGAGATAACTGATATGCCCTTTCTCTAAATTAAATCGGGTTTAAATTCGCATATTTATTTCTCAAGTTGAAATAGAATAAAATAAATCATACAAAAGTTCTTTCAGATACGTTTTATGTACACCACAATTAGAAAACGAGACAATACACGAGTCTCTTTTAACGTGTTATAGGGATCTCGATCGCAATTTTTTCGCCATGTTCTAGGGATCCGTGTTATATGGACCCGTGTTATGGAGGGTCTATTGAATTTCGATTCATTTGTCTGTCTCTCTGTCCGTGAGCTAACGCTGAGAAATCAATGTATATTTCTTCTATACTAAGCTATGTACACAGTTGGAAACTGTGCACTTGCCAAAAAAAGGTCTTTCACAGAAGTAAACTTGACAACTACGCCATTAGCATTCCAACTTCCCAACACTTTTGAGCAATATAAGTAAAACCACACAATGGAATGTGTGCATCCAAACGTTCCCTCTGTTCATAGGCCGTCCAGAATTATATAAAATACACTTAGAAAAATCTTTTAAGTCGTAAACAAATCACCATTAAGGCAGTCTATCCACTAAAAAAAGATGGAACATTGCAATAGCTGAACATGAGAAGAACTCGGGATAATAGAAGCGAGGACTTCCCAAGTCTTACCTTCAGCAAAGATAGTCAGAAGAAGCTCGTGTCTGTTATTAAATTGCAGTAACAGTTTGCAAAGAGATCAACAAAGGCATTTGTATCTGGAGAGTGGTAGTACGTTTTTTCACCAGCAAGTCAGCCCTCTAATATCTTTCAACTCCACTGTGAGAGGTAGCACACTGCACATCAATAGATATCCAGACAGCGATAGATATAGATGCTCTTCGAGTCGCAATTTATTATTTTAAATAACCTGGCAGGCAGCTCTTCCATCTGAAAGACTAACTTTGTTAAAGATTTGTCTTCTAGCTATAACCTGCTCCAGAGCCACGCAAATGGTCTTCATCTCAGCATCGAAGCTAGTAGTATTGCTACCAACAGTTCTGGAAGAGGAGAAATGATTGCTATATAAACACCAGCACCCCCACCAGTACTTCCACCTACCAAGGAACCACCAGTATAAACATAAGATCTTTAGGATGCTTTTTTATAAATAGAACAATAGCACGAAGTTCAGAATGGCTCATTTCCTTCTTTTCATTTTTCAGGTCAAGTTCGAGGTGATCGGGCTGTCACAATAATCAAGAGGACATTATGGTCTAGTCAAAAGCTCTGGAGCCTGAATTGTATCAAAGTCTCTAATCACGTTTAACTAGCCTGATAGAATTCAATTTCCGTTTGGAACGATGTGCGACCATTGTAATCATAGTTTCTCGTGTATTCAATATTTGGGATTCTACAAAGTTTCTGCAGAAAAATTACAGCACCTTTATGGATATCATGCTTCATAGAAGTTACAATGGCTAAACAATTGTATCGATGTAATAGCAGTGGTCTACGTTGCTCCTGTAATAACACGAAAGGCTCGATTCTGAAATCTCTCTACTTTGAACAGTATTATCAGAAGCAATTACAAAGATTTCATTACAATAATTGAAAACAGATTTTATAAACATTTAATAAGTAGTAACAAGAGTATCCTTGTTGCATACCCAAAATGCAGCCAGCCAGCCTCTTGAGAAGGCCTTGGGAGTTTTCTCTCACTTTTTCAACATGTTTATTCAAGTTTAATTTTGAGTCCAGCACACAACCCAAGAAAACTGTGTTAATGTGATCGTAAGATCCCTACCACGATGAATAAGTTGCCGCTAAAACTGTTGTCTCAGTTAAAGTAAGGGCGGTTTGTCTTATGCATGTTTAAAATCATATTGAAAAATCATATGTGCCTTGAAACATCTGGGCCCAAACTCCCGTAAAGTTCTGCTTAACCCCTTGCCGGTTCAATTTATTTCGGATATACATCAGATATAAATTATCTCCAAGTAAATAGTAGAAAAGTTCGGATGCTAAAGCTATTTCTTCGGTGTACCGCATAAGACATAGTGGTTCGTCGGTTGAACTGTCTGAAGTCAGAATTCAAGGTCTCCGAAAGATCATTGGTATACACATCAAACAAAATGGGGCTGCTGACAGCCCTCTGGTAAATTTCAGCCCTCTTTTATGTGTATAAGTGGACATTTCGTTGCATAAATTAACCCCTTACCGGATTTGCTCGAGCTGAGCTCGGGCAGGTAAAACGTTCCATTCTGGATTATCCCGAGTGTAGCTCGGGCAGCAGGATTTTTTTTTTTTTCATGTAATCTATCCCGAATTATTTCGTTTCTCTTTCAAACACTTTTATTTACTTTTCTGCCCACTAGAAGGAAGAACTATACACAATTTAGGAAAATTTATATGAGAATAGTGTTTTTACGTTTTAAAAATGTACGAGTATCTATATCAAAGTATGCATTAAAAAAACTGACATTTTTTTTCACCAAGTCGAAATAAATTGAACCGGCAAGGGGTTAAGCAGAAGTTTACGGGAGTTTGGGCCCAGATGTTTCAAGGCACATATGGGCAACCTCTGGCCCGCGGGCCGGATGTAGCCCGGAGCAGCTTTTGATCCTGCCCGCGGAAAATATCAAAACCCCATATGAAACCTACATAAACTATTGAAAATCCCATATAAAACTGAATTACACGGCTCGCGACTTCACTCAAATCCTAAGTATGGCCCGCATCTTTCCAAAGGTTGACCTGTCGGTACCTATTTTAAGGACTCGGATGGACGAAAGCAGGGACTGGGTTCTAAAACACAAAGACTAAAACCAAAGACTGAATAGGATAAATCATTTCTTTCAGAGTGTAAGTAAAAGATTATTAGGTAGATTGTTAGGCTTTCAGTAAAAGATTATTAAGTAAAACTTTAAAGAAAAATATATTTTGCTTACTTTTAACAAGAAATTGACTTCCGTATACTCCAAAATTTGGCACAAGTAGACAAAGGAATGGTAAGCCGTTTCCCAGGGAATTAGGTGGGTCTCATTCTTTAGATACTTGCTCATGGAAAAGAAGACATCAAATGGTATGTGACCTCCTTCACCGAGCAGAAATGTGTCGAAGAGGAGGTTTGATCTGTCCGATGGAGTTAAAAGCTGAAATTAACAGTGATAAATGAAAGTTATTACAAGATGATCTTTTGAATCGTGTTCTGTTTTAAAACCTCTTTATGTTAATAATTTTACATTCATAATTTCTATGTACACGTTTTAATTTTTATTTTATTTTATCTATTTATTTATTCTTTTTTTCTTAGGGGGGGGGGTTGCAGATAGCCGGCATCTTGATTTATCGAGTCCAAGGTTAATAAACGTGAAAAAAATCTCTCTCAATTCACAGACATAATGAAAGGTAAAATATTTTAGAACAAATCCAGAAGGCAGTTGAAATACTTTGGCAACTCTCAATATTTTCTTTTTAACAACATATTAATTTTCAAAGTTAGCTTGTGATTTTTATGTCTGCAGCTCTATACGTTTTGAAATCTTTTACTCAAACTGGATACTGTTAAAAAAATACGGAAACAAAAATGTTGTTACTTAAGCTATTGTTCGAACATAAAACCAAACCCAGTAGTACTTGGGAAATGCGCTTAGCTGCTTTACAGAGAATGTAAAGCAGTTCACAGTACTTGCATTAACTGTAAGCAGGACTGCGAGCATAAAAAAAAAACCTCGTTATGAAACAGGCCATTCAGACTTCAGTCGGCAATGTGCGGTTTTCAAATGAAATTTTTCGAAACAAAGGTACACAAAAAGAAATTTTTAAACGGAAAATTTATTCTTTATAGATCAACAGTTTTTTAAATAACCAATTTTAATTAATTCTTATAGATATTCCTTCCAACACACATGCCGGTTTATTATAAGTATTAACGTCAACTTGTTTACACTCCATATTATTGATTTTCCTGATTCAAATCCATTTTTTGAGTCCCTATTTGTTCACAAATGTATCAAAAGAAAAAAAAAAATATTGTTTGTTAAAATTTGAAATCAAAGATTTTTTTATGTACATTTTTTAGTATTGTAAAAAATCAATTGTTCAAATAAATGTCGTCGACTTTGCCTGGCTCGATCCAGAGGCTGTGGTCAAGATTGGTAAAAGAATCCTTGAAGGTAACATTCTGCTTGCTCTACACCTTGTAGGCGAGCTGTCCTTGAGATTATTAACTATCTCCTTTATCTCCAATTGCAATACCTTTATTCACTAAAATAGCACAGCAACAGATTTATTATTAGCAGGAGGGAGACGATGTTTAAGGGTTTATGGCTAAGTACCTTTCTGGAGGGGAGGGGGAACTCACAGTTTAGAGCATCACCCGAAAGGGGTCATTCCCGAGTATCCGGACATCACTCCTGTCTACCGATCTGCCCAGTGTGAGAGGACACGCGGACCCACAGATTTAACTAACACGTTCGCCGCATGTACATGGTGGTTTTTGGTCAGCTGGCATCAGTGTGAACCTGATTCCTTTGACCAAGAGTTCGACCCTAACAACAGTATTACCACTGTCCCACCGACATTGTGAATTTTTTTTTTTATGTATAACATGAGCCAGACGAAAAGCGGCAGCAGTCCAACAGTTTTAAGCCCTCTAAGCAACTCGGTCGTACAGCTCAGTTGACTTAATTCCAAAATTCCCTAGAATGCATCTAAATATTTTTGATAACTAATCAGGCATGACCGGGTCAGCTGCCGACTCTATGGTCGTAATAATCTCTCGTTTTGGAGGAGAAGTAGCATTTAGAATTGATTTCCTCTTTAACTCTTTATCTACTGACGGTACTTAGAAGTATCGTAAAAATTATTTTTAAAAAATTCTGATTCATTAATTTGTTTGAAAAATCACTTCAAAATACTTCATTTAACCAGGTACATCACGAATGCATATTCTATAACAGTAATATATAGTTTTAAAGAGACCGCTTTCCACTCATTTTCTAATCATGTGAAGTCGGAGAAAAAACAATGAGCATAAGGGAATTTTCTGACGTTGGTTTTACAATTAAAGGATTAGATTTCCCAAAAATGTGTCGATCAAAACATTACTTCACTTGTCTAGCTTGTGCTACAATGTTAAGAAAAACACTCGTTAATTGTTTGTGAAACAGTCGGTAGACTATATATTAATTTAGCTAGTGTTTATTAATGTTTTTCTCGATTTTCTGTACGTTGATCAGTGTGGATCATTCACTGTCTAGCTAAAACAAGAGAAAAAAACAGTTTCAAGTTGATATTCTTGGCGATTCTTAAAATTTAAATGCACGAATTTTAAAGACGTTCACTCGAAAGTCACGAGTGTAGCTAAATTTCCTATATCAATTCTGTGAATAACTAATTAATTTTTTCAAAAACGCGCAGCTGTGAAATTTTTTTTATTCACCGTACGACTCTCATTATGAAAAACTGTATTTTGTACGGGAAATCGACGTAAGAAATTAGACTTCCACTCTAATTCGGCTGAGAAAAATAGGATGCATACATGCATCTCTATGCATTTAAAGGGTTAATACAGTGCATAAAGGTTTAATAGAGTTGCATTTGAATGCGGCTGCGGCCCGGCAGGAATTCAAAGTAACGGCTGAGAAGCAACGCTGTGAGCAGGTTTCTACAGATTTCTTCAGTACGAAAAACCGACCTTTTTTTTTTTTTTTTTTAATGTTCTCACCAAAACTGCTCTGCTGCCAACTAGCTTTTTCTTTGAAAAGTGGTCCTATCACAGCCTTTTCAAGGACAAAAGGTCTTAATTTATTTAAATAACTTTTTCTTACTTTCTTCTTTTTTTCCTTCATAAAGATCGGCTGAACTTGCTTTTTCAGTTATTTTTTAATAAATAGCCCATTTTTCACTTCCCATATTTTGATCGTTATTTATTCATTTATTTTATCATTATCAAAAATATTTTATCCCATTTCTTTCGTTTTAATCCCTATTTAAGCATTAAAAATTAGTTTTTAAATGTCGTTTTGTCTTCCTTTAAAAATCAAAAGCTTAAGTTACGAAATAATTTAATATGAATAATTTTGTTGTGGTCTTAGGTTTTTATTTACGCAGGAAGAATTTAGTCCAAGCTTGGATTGGCTGAAGTATAAAGGTCCCAGCTTCGGGTCCCCACTGCGCGGCTGTCGATCTAACCGTCGGGAGTTTTGTTCGGCTTTCTCCAGATATAACCTGAATGCGCCTTAGAACCCCTTAGAAAGTCCTCCGTCCAAGGCTCCCCAATCCTACATCTGGGACCCCATAGCGTAGCTGGAGCTAGCGTTGCTTTAAACCACAAAAAAACAGACCAAGCTTAGATTATAGTCTTCTGTGTCCGAATCGTTGAAGGTATTGGAATTATGAAGGATGGGCAGGGGTTTATAAAGTAAATTAATTATTTTCTAAGAAAGAATACTGAGCATAGAAAGAAATCTTCCGTTGTTGCAACAACGGAAGCGAAAGAATTGAACATGGGTCCAATATTTATCTCTCTAGTGGCCGGGTCAGCTGTCGACTATAGGGTTGACTCAGGGGCGTACCAAGAAAATAATTTCGAAGGGGGGCCGACATTTCAGGGGAGGGTCTGACTTACTAAATATCTTCGTTTTATATATAAATACAATCTCACACACTTATAATATTTATATATAAATACAATCTCACACACTTATACATATAATTGTGATAATTTCGGTCGGGGGAGGGGGGAGATCCGGACCCATAGTAACATCCCCTGGGTACGGCCTTGGGTTGACCGACACAAGGGACGGAGTTATTGGTCATTTCATTATGGAGAGGTAGACCAACGCTGACCCGTATGAGTGGTTTTCTAATTTTTAAAATTTTTCAGACGAGAGACCCAGCATCTAAATTGGCACCCCATGAGATATAAACAATACCTCATGAGGATGGGCATGGAGGACATTGAAGCCAGGAAATATTTTACGTGCACGATCTTGATTTAGCGTACACGGCCACACAGTAGTCCAGTCGAGATAGGTTGTCGCCCTCCCAAGCGCGGACCAAGGTCGGCCCGAGCGACTGGACCATTGCCGGATACCTGGATTACATTTAAAAAACTCCTATAAAGGCTAGTGCTACAGAATTATGGTAATTTTAATTGCATAAAAAATAAATTTAGATGAAAAACAACTATAATTAAGAGAAAAAGCGTGTCTATGCTATTGAATTTCGCATCGGTACTTCTATCAGACGATTTAAAAAATAAGAATTATTTAAATACTGTTAATAATAAATGCATTTTAAAACTGTTATGTGTTTCTCACATATTAGTGCTAAATTCGGCATCACTCATTTTACAGTGTATACGTTTTGTAAAACAACAACGCCGAAAATTCAAGCTCAGATCAAATGAGAAAATTACGCCATTGCAATAATTTACCAGGCAATAATGGTATCCAAGAACAGACAGTAATGGGGTATTTCTGCTTTAATATATGCTTTGCCAGCGAGTGAAGAACGAAAAAATTGTCTTATAGCAATTTATTAAGTCAATTGGACCAAGTAAGTGAGATACACGAACGGGAGTACATACGCAAGGACTTTTTGAAGTAGTGCCATGATACTTAATGTGTTCACGTAAATTCAGAGTGACACCCTCATGGTGATCACGTGTTGCTAAGGTCAAGGTTTTTTTTTTCACTTTTGCAATTGTGAAAATATAAATGTACTTTGCTGGAGGGAAACGGGAAGATCGACATTTCTTTTGAGGATTTAAGTATTTTTGTAGAAAGTGGAGGTGCAATTATTAAAGCTCGTTTGCGACACTAAAAAATAGTTTTATTTTTGTGGCAATTCTTAAGGGTATTAAATAAAACAAAGCCTACTCGGGTAATTCATACATAGGATGTTTTACAGAGACTGTATTGTGCGCCTTAATACATCAAGCTATCTTGTGAATTTTTCATAAAGAAAGAAACTAAAGCAGAGGAATAGCTTAGAAAAATTTGCTGAGGTGATACAGGAAGGAAAAAAAAAATATTGTATTTTTCAGAATTTGTTTAATGTCTCTTTTTTATAGGTTTAATTAATGCAAGAATGCATAGTATAACTTTTGCATACGCATTATTATTATTAGAGTCGCGCAATTTAATTCTTTTTGAAACTATTCAAAAGTGGCATTATTTCTTTAAAAGTTTAACAATAAGTACGATGTACTGGAAAAGGGTCAAAGCATAAATATATCTTCTCCGAATTATTCTTTATTTTGTTCTTTTTTCTGAAATATTTAATTATTCGCTGAAATAGGATCAGAATGGACGAAAATAATATACATATATATATAAGTAAAACTCAAAGAATATTACTGCAAAAATGACATACCCAGTACGGGAAATAAAAGTACATCAGCAGAATCAGAGGGCCAAAGAGTATGAAAGTCGAATTACAATAAATCAATATATATGAATTAATGGAATGGAAAGTATAACTTCTGGGACATTCCTCAGGGACCATACCCAGAATATATATATATATATATATTATATATATATATATATATATATATATATATAATCAAATCTTATGCAAAAGCAAATAAAAATACAGTGGTTACACTGTATTTTTATTTGCTTTTCACTGTACTGGTTATAATTACTAAATAATATATATATACTCATGTGGAAGATTCAAAGGAACTATATATAATATATATATATATATATATATATATATATATAAACAGAATCTGTACCCGTAACTATTCTCTTTGAATATTCCACATATAATACACTTTTCTGATCAAAAACTTCATCATTTAAGATATACACAGTAATTTCAAATATGTACTTAAAAGTTAACAGCACATCCAAAATTAAAAAAATAATAATACACTTTTTGGCTACCATTTTTTAATATGAATGAGAGAAAAACATTCTCATTCAGATATTATAAAGAAACATTTCAAAGATTAAGATGAATATACAGTGAAAAACTAGGCTTACTTCATGGTTTGTCATCAGTACTTCTATCAGCCTATCCCAGTCCTCTCTTTCATAGTTGACTAGATAATACCCCGTTTGATTGACGTTGAATTTAACCCATTCCTTTGATTGAGCTGGTACCACAAATTCCCCTGAAATATATCGTCTTCTTTAGCTTTATTAAACAATTCATAATACATTGAAAATAATATAATGAATGTCGAAAAATTAGGATTTAAGTGCTGTATGTTCTCGAATTTAAGCCTAGAATAAGTGTTTCTTCAATAATTTATCCTAACTTCAAAATCCACTTATAAACTGTCGCATAATCTACAGAGAACCACAGAAGCATCTTATGAATGACAAATAAAATTCTCACAATGTGTTTCAGTAGTCGCAATCAGATTTTGAATATCAATACTTGATTTTGCAGTAATTTAGAAGTAATCATTCTTAATTTCAGTTGATACTTTTATCACCGCTTCACTTGTGTTTAGTACAATAAAAATACAATGCCAGAATCGTCTCAGAAGGCATGAACAGTAGCTTGTTGCTCAAGTCACGTACGTATGATGCCACGTTGATATGCTGTGCATAAACCAACTTCTGTAATTTATTTTTAGGAAAAGTAAAAAAGTTCTTGAATTATATACAGGAATATAGCGTACGCTTCAAAAATAGATGATATCTTAAGACGTATTGTTTCAGTTATCTTACAGCAGTTGTAAGTAAAAATTCTAAATGTAAGAAGATTTGTTTCTGCAGAAATAATAGAATTAATTCGTCAAGTTCATAAAAGCTGACTGCAAGAGAAGAATACTTTTTTACATATACTTACTTTCGTTTTTGTCATGTATCCATATAATGTCGGAATGGCCGTCCTCTGTAATGTAACTCAAAGGTACACTCCATACGTGCCTAAAATGTAAAGGAAAAAGACACAATCATGTCAAATGCATAGACTTGAAAATGCTTTCATACACACGTGTCTTATTGAGTATGCCGTTTATGACGAATAATTAACATGTTCGATCTTTACTTTCCAAAAGGCCAAGATTTACCGTTCTGGGAACAACATTACTTTCTACGAAGGTCTCTGGATGTCTTGCTGCGTACGTCACTAAATATTTATTTTGATCACTGCTCTTAGAGAGTTATCAAAAGAGATAATTTGTGAATCCCTGTAGGAAAGTTGTAAATCTAGGTCCTACTTCATAAAATAGATCTTGTTACGATTCTGAATAATTGTTATTTTATTTTATTTTATTTCTTTTAAAAATGAATTAATGTATCTGAAATGTACTGTGAACAATTACTGCCAAAAAGAAAAGCAATTTATATTAGTTCTTATACGCTTGAGTATAAAAGTATAACTTTACATGGCACGTGCTCAATTTTCAATAGAAGTGTTCGATAGGTTGGACTGAACGACTGTTAGAGACGGAAAACGTATAGGCAAGTCATATGTAGTTAAAAACAGAAGAAATAAAACGTGTTTATTTGAAAACCTTTTTTCAACCAGGTTATCTGTTATCAAACTAAATGTTATGTAATCCACCATAATTTTTTACAAAGCAAATTACTTTGAATGAGTAGTTTTTGAGCTCTAAGCGGTGGTCACATAAGATTTAAAAAAACTTGTGAAAGACTTATTATACTCCAGAATGTTTCTCTACAAGGAGCAATAAAAGTATTCTTTGGCATGCACTAACTGAATCCGCAGAATTGGATTAAGTGTGACACATTTTTCAAAACAACGTAAACAATTTCATAACTTCCAGAAGTTTAACAAACATAAGAAAGTAAACTGGAAATTTTCAAATTCTCCATGTTTTTTTTTTTTAATCTTATGCTTATAACGATTAAAGACCTAACATTTTGCTTATTTTTTCTTTCATTTAGTCCTATCAGTAAAAGAAAAGCCCTTATAAAAATAAGTACCGAAGTCAAGTTTAAAGATGAATTTTTCTCTATGGAAAAGGGTTTTTTAATATGTCGTGCAACAGCTGAACTTACTCGTGCGTCGAGTGAACAGTTTGGCGATAAAGCGCCTCGTTCTTGACGAATCTCTCTTGCTTGGCGACGAAAACTGAAGTGTTTTGATCCGATCGCACCCTCTTAACGGTTATGAAAGGAAATCCCATTTGCTCAGTCCAAGTCTTCATTACGCTTGCAATCGTATGGTTTCCCTGAAAATGAAAGGCGATGAAACGGTATAAATACTTCATTGGCGTTAGAATTCTTAAGCATAGATTAAAAATTAAATTTTGAACGAAATAGTGCTTTCTATGGCATGATGCGATCAGTGGCGTAACAACAGGTTGGCAGGGGGAGGGACAAGATGCTACGGGCCCCGATACTATCATAAGCAAAGAGTAACATTTATTCCTAGACAATTTAGTAAAATTCTTAGCTTTGTATTCAACTAAGTTACCTAGTGAAGTACAGTACACTCTTGATAATCCGAAGGGTTGGTTAGTCCGACAAGTTCAATAATCTGGCGATCTTGGGAAACACATGTCACATCGTCTTCCGATTCGTCGACCTCTGCAGATGTAAGCAAGCATGCCAGCTTTTGTACTAAAATAAAAGTCCTCCAAACGAAAGCACGTGACTTTAACCCTTTAACGCGCAGTGTTCCCGCTCTGGGAACACCAAACTCTGACGTTTTCACTGTTGCCAGTCACGAAGAATAGATTTGATTTCTATAAAAATAGTTGCGGGTGACATAGCTCCACGAGAATCCTTTACTTTTTAGCACGTCATTTCCCGTAAAAAAATTGGTCACGATTATTTTTAACAGCACTGACATCTGCTGAAAAATGGAAGAATGCGAGAACAACTGGATTAGATCGCCCATTGCTGAAAAAAAGAGCAGCCGTTGCCATCACTCGACTTAACTACCAACAAAATGGCAACGGCTGCCCTTTTTTCAGCATTGGGAAAGGGTTGCACCTCAAAGTGTTAAGTTTCTGTCATAAAGCAACAGATCTCGATAATCCAGAATTTTTCTATAATCCGGCACTTGTCAGGTTCCATAAATGCCGTATTAGCAAGATTATGTACATACACAAATTGAACAACAATAATAGAGCATCAAGATTTGAAGATTTTTTAAATGAAATTTCACCCACTCTTAGGACGCGTTTAAAGGGTTCCATCTGCTCAATTGATGGAGGACCCCCCATCAGATGAATTTCCCACGAGCCTCAATGACATAGTAACGCCACTGAAAGAGATATTCTATAATTAGATTAATTTTATAAAACTACCAGACTAAATGTATGTAATTACCTGATATCCACATGCTGCAGAAAGCTCATCCCACAAGTCAGCGGTTTTGGCATTCTTGAACTGGTATTTTTTCAGAAATAGCTGAAAACACGTCCAACAATTATTAAATGTTACATCTAAATTATTAGTTTCGTGTTACAACTTTATGATTATGAAGCATTTATATAAAAAATTACATTAAAGCTTTTTGACTGTGGGTCATGAAATGTTTTTAAATGTTGGCCTCGTTCTGATTTCATATCATCAGTAATAATAAAATCAATTTGAATAAGTTAAAATAACTTCGAGAAGGTTTGAGCTTTTTCTATTTATAATTTGTTCAAAATCAATTGCAAGTAGATCAAAAAATTAACGGTTTTCGATTTGGTCAAAAATTTTGAGTTTTTCCAATTTACTCATTCATACTAGCTCAAAGTTCTATTAAAAATGTAAACTAATGCCATTACTTTAAAGACCAAGTAACATACTAGTCTGATAAAAAAAATTGTATAGCATTAAAGTAAAAAAGACTTTTAATAATGTTAAAACATATTCCATTAAAAATCAAAAACTGAGGATTGTCCGCAATAATTTCTAGTTAAATTACCGTTTCAGTTTTCTGGATAGTTATCTAAATAACTGTCGGCTTCATTTAAAGAGGGAAAATTTTTTATACATGTATAATTACAGCGTCTATTTTTCATTATTTAACGCACTTGAATATAAATAAGATTAATTTAATAATATTTAGTAAGCATTTTAACAAATAACATTTATGATTTTTAATCAAAAATAAAATTTTTACAAAAAAAAAAAAACGGACAAAAAATAGTTTTTCGTCGTCAGAGTCGTTTTTACACAAAAATCGTTTGAAAATGCTAAAACTTTTAAGAAAAGTTTTTGTTAAATAAATCGTACAGAAGAGAACTGCAATTGTTCTTGGCTGAATCTTATAGGAAAGAACTAAAATTTTCTGAGATAAAACTTCTGAATAATAACATTAAATTTTCTAACTAAATATAGAACTACTTATTTTTAATCTAAGCTTTTAACACAGTAAATGAAATTGCTTTTACAGAATTTTCAAAACTGTCTATACATAAATATTACAAAGTGAAAAAAAGAAAAACAATTTTTACACAAAATTTTCAGAAAACTAACTAAAATTTATGCTGATACAAAACTTCGAACAATAATAAAAGTCTTACTGACAGAGAGTGTGGTCAAAATGGATAAATTTACTCTGGGTAAATAATTATTTAAATTTTTTATTTAATCTTACGGTATTCCAACATTAAAACATAAACAACTTACTGAAATGGATAAATTTACTCTGGGTAAATAATTATTTAAATTTTTTATTTAATCTTACGTTATTACAACATTAAAACATAAACAACTTACTGAAATTCCTTTTTGAAAATTATCCTTCCCTACGAAGAACTCAAGCATTCTAAGAACAGAAGCACCCTAAATTATTTAAAAAAAAATTATAAATACATACGTTCATAATATTTGATTTTGCGGAAAGCGGGAAACATACAATTTAGTCTACTCACTTTCCCGTATGATATATCATCAAATATTTCAGTGATTTCATCCGGATGATTAACAGGCTGTACAATCGGATGAGAGCTCATGGTTGAATCCAAATCCATTACCGGCTGGAAGTCTTCAATAACAAACTGGGACAGCTGAACAAGAAAGATAACTCAGGGTAAACATGTACAAGTAAGAATATCTTTTCAATATAAGTAATTTATTTGCATACACAGGATGTTCCAAAAAAAAAATGTGGCAACACGCTTTAATTCTTTATCTGCGCGTGCATGTAAGTTGAAAAAATGTTCGGAGTAAGGTAGGAAAAAAAGAATACTTCTACTAAGAAAAAATTCTGTCCTTAGTTTTAAAAAGTAACACTCTTTGTATTTGGATATGACCCCTGCACAAAAAACTCCCAATTAATAAAATGTGCGCCTTTCATTAATAAGATGATGTGCAAATTTCTCTTTTCGTCATAAAACGTTTCAGAGATATCTTCAAACAAAGATGATCTGGGGCTATACATGAATTTTCCCCTTACTTTAATCTCCGTGGTTTCTCGCTTTTCCTTTTGTCCAACTGGCAACATGCACGTTTGTGTTTATTTTTCAGTTCCCACTGTTTCGTTACGGCAAATGTGACGGCTGATGAAAACTGAAAATTTTTTCCGTCGAAACGATCGTCCCTTCCCACAAGTATCATTTTATGCGTGTTTTTCATACAAAGTTTTTATTTATTTTATCTTTTCACTAGTCACTCATCAAACACCAGTATTTTGAGTGTCTTTTCTCTAAGGTTCATTTCTTGAGTACCAAAAAACAATTTCTTTCGTAATTTCTGTACCATGAAATACGATCCCCCGACGTGATTTTTTCCCCTTCGTTGAAAAGTTGCTTAAGTCAGCATTTATTTCTCCTCATATTTCTGACACATTTTAGGAAATAATTCTCAAATTTTGTACATCCTCTCAATAGTGCGTGAGGTATATTTTAGCAACTAGGAATTTTTGTACGGGGGTTTGTTAGATCGATTTGTTAGAAATTTAAAAAGAACTATTTGAAAACTAACGAAGATAACTTTTTCTTAGCGTAGAATTTTTTACCTTATTTTGAACATTTTTTCAATTTACATTTCTCCTTTACCTCTAAAAGATAAAGAATTAAACACCTTTTTCGGACACCTTGCATACAATCATACAGCGAATAAGATTATTATTATTAATTAATATGCAGTGAGCTTAAATTACGGAGATTTCTTTTGTGTACTTCTGGCATGCCAGTCTAAATAGAGAACATTCATCGATTTTGCTACTTGAATCGTCGAAAATGCGCTTCAAGTCAAAGAAAAGTGGAGTAATGTGCTTGAAATATATTTTGTGATGCAGTTGGATAACTTTGAATAATGGGATGAGTATATGTTTACTTTTTTTTTAAATGTACCTTGGCGAACAGTAAAAAATGCGAGTGAAATTATGAAACTTTAAAATAAAACCAGGAATTTTTTTTGAAAAAAAAATTAACGAAAATAAAAATGTAAAACTAAATTTACTTGATTTTTCCTTTAGAATTTCAAATATGTCTATTATTATTATTATTATTATTTAAAGAAGAAGATTGTAGGTGGTCAGTACAGAATGCAATAAACTAAACCTCACTGCTTGTTTCTTTTTTTCTCATTATATAATTACAACAATAGATTAAGTAAGCAGTATAATAATCGTGAACACCATTATATATTTTGTTAAATAGTGCATAATTAAGATAATTTGAGTAACCCATAACACAAAAGAAATTACCATCAAAATATTAATTTTTCTTAAAATATTTGAGATGAATATTAATACACGGGAACATATCAAGCACTAGGCTATATTATACGGCGGTCTCACATTTTTCTTTAATTGAGAATGCTAATATAGTATATAACGCAATAAGATAGTATACCAGATGCTTTGAAAATTCGTCACTATCTGGATAATGAACTAAAGAAGTAAAATAATGAAAACAAATAAAAATATCGCGCTTTTGTAAAAATGTGGACTTCTACGCAGGGCTTGAAAAAATATTTCACATTTAGAAGCATTATGTGGTAATTAAATATTATTAATTACCATAAAGGAGAGGCTCCAGGTGCTTGACCCCCCCCCCACCCATGCCCTTGAAGGAGGAGGAAAAATAGCCACAGATCAGCGCGAAATGGTGTCTTTTTTAGTTTATAGAATTGGAGGAGGTACACTGAGCCAGCCTCCTCTCAATTTCTTGAATTGGCACGCTCCTGCAAGAATGTGCTTCGATTCCGAGCTCCATGGTTTAAGACACAGCTGAAAAAAAAAAAAAAAGGGTTGCTCCGAGTTTAAGCTGAAAGAATATATTCTGGTGCTTCTACTACTCCATCTGGTTTCAGCTGAAAGAGGAAAACATCTGAATCCCCCAGTAGTTGTAAGAAAGTACAGTGAAGCGCCGTTTATACGTTTTAATCATTTATGCGTTTTTCTTAATGTCCCGGCGAAATATATTGGATTTTGGTGTTAAATAATTTCATTTATACGTTTTTCTGAAATCGAAAACTTCATTTATACGTTTTTTTTTTTTTTTTAGAAATGAAGAGGAGAGAAACTGTGTGAAGTAAATTTTCAACAAGTTTTAACAGGTTCTAGTTTTATGCAAGAATATCTAATATCCGGCGAATAAAGTGATACCGTTAAACAGGCATTTTTAACTATGTACGATAAACTTTTTCAGTGCATTCCCACACAGCCATACAGCCGAAAATTGAGGCGCTGACAATGAAAATGAGGTAAGTTCCAAAAATTAAATTTTACAGGAAAAGCAAAAGAAGTTTTGACGGTTCAATATCGAAATGAATACTCACGTTCTTGGCTACAAATGGTTTATTGAAGCAAAAGACATAACATAAGACATAACAGGTAGGTGTGAAAAGAAAAAAAATATATATTTGCAAACCTCCATATAGAAGTTATGGTATTTTTTATCGAGATATTCAAGCATTGCTAGCAAGTCCTTCTTGTTTCCTTCGTTCAGCGTTGGTATTTTGTCTTTAAAAAGAAAGGCAGCCATTTGTTTGAATCCATTGAATTTTTGCTTCTTGAAGATTATCTTCTTTTTCCACTCTTCTAATTCATTGAAAGTCTTTTTGGCGTTGATGTTACATCTTTATCAATACCAAGCGTTCGGGAGTTACCCCTAACCCCATCTTCCGGCAACCACTTAAACTAAACGAAGTTCGTTAGGCACTTGGCTCTTTTTCAATGCTATTGGCGTTGGAACGCAGATTATTGGCAGTGAAAAAACGCAGTTTCGCAAATTTTGGCACTTACCTCATTTTCATTGTCAACGCCTTAGTTACAAAATATTTTGTACATGCAGAATGAACATGAATACAAGTACTAGCTGTCCAGGGAAGTAGCCAAGGGGGGGGGTTAGGGGGGGGTCATAACCCCCCCATGAGGAATTTTTTGCCATACAAAATGCATATTCTTCATTCTCTTCTCACACACATGTATGCATATATGTGAATTGCAGTAGTCGTAACCCCCCCCCCATGAAAAATTTCTGGCTACGCCCCTGAGCTGTACAGTACATTAAATTCAGAATAAAACTTACACACCTATTGCGTATTTTATTTTCATGCAGTAATATAAGATGCAGTATTTTAATTTAAACCTGTTTTTTTATTGTTTTTTTTATTACGAAAATGCACGTACTTTTGAGAATTTCATTTATACGTTTTTCTCATTGATGCGTCCCCCCCCCCACTAGTCCCTTGAAAAACGTATAAACAGCGCTTCACTGCACTTGGGTTTTTAGTTCTTTGGGTTTTTACTCCTCATCTGTTCCAAAGTTTTCTTGACTCTGCCGATTAAACCTTATTTCCGAACAGAGAAAGACTCGGGATTCGACTTACTATGTCCCACTCTGGATGCTGTTGGTGAACGCCCTTGTACTCTACGTAGCTCGCAAAGCCTTCGTTCAGCCACAGATCGTCCCACCACTCCATCGTGACTAGATTGCCGAACCACTGCAAATGAAAAGGATGTCGTACGTCCATCAAACAAAGAAACATGGCAAACATAAAATTTAATTGACAGTTCAACAGGTCGTTTCACGAAAACTTTAATCTTTTACGGCCCGATATTCTCAATTGGGAACATCAAATTAAAAATTTATTCAAAAGTGACCTTTTAACTATACCAGGGTGTCTACCACAAAAAGTAAGCTTTATTTCTTGACCTTTTCTTGACTTTTTCTTGACCTTTTCTTGACCATAACAAATACGAAACTCTAATATCAAAAATACATCGTGTCAGGGATGCAGAATATGTTCTATCCGGCGTTCTAGAATTGGTGGAAATTTTGCAGAAAAAGATACAACTGATTTTGATTTTAACAATGAATTACAAAATTCTTCGAGTTTTTCTTTTCCCTGCCCATTTTTAAAGCGTTTTTTTTTTTTTTTTTTTTTCCCCAACTTTTTCACTGATCAGCCGTTTGCTTTCAGTTTACTTGGACCAATTGCTATTTTGTAAACATGTATGTAGCTTGTACATTGTAAATCTTTTTACATCTATGGTAACACAGAACTTATGAAAGTCTATAATATGTCATAAAACTTTTGGGAAATTGAAGTTATTAGCTATGAAACATGGGGATCAGTGATAATTATAATTTTAAGTGGAATCCAAGTTATTGTTTTTAAAAAAGAAAATGTGGAAAATAATCAAAACACTGAATTTGACAGGGAATGAAGGGAGAAAAGAAAATTACTCTTAAATAATCTTAATTTTAACTTTTTTTTTTGAGGCGAGAAGGTGGATAACTGATATACTTTTCTCAGGTTTGAAAACACATACTTGCCAACTTTTGAAATTCCCAAGGTGTAAAACAACACGCAATCGACATATTGAACTATTGTCAGTTCATTATACAACTATTTGGCAGACATCATTTTTGATGATTTCTGCTAAATAACATGTAAATGACATTTTATATGAATTTTATATATATCAAACGAACAGTATTTTAATGCTTTCCTATAAAATAAACACATGAAAAACTGTTAAATTTTCTCTGTCACAAAAAATTAGAAACTAAGAATTTGACTGAAATTGACAAAACGTAGTTGAGTCGCAAATCGTGACCTAGTGCTTCATTTCTTGACCTTTTCTTGACTTTCGTGACCTTTTTTCCATTTCTTGACTTTTCCGTGACTTTCGTGACCTTTGCATGATGGTAGACACCCTGTATACTGACTTGAAAAAATTAGCTGATAAATGTTAAAAGAGGATTTGATTTTTTGAAATAGAAGTTGCATTTCTATCATGAGTGGGAAACTTGAAAAAAAATAATGAAAATAGCCATTTTCGTAAATTTATGCAGAGCTATCTTTACATACCCCCTCTTCAAATTTAATTCATATATTTACTTAAATTTAAAAATAAATCTTTTATTAATTCTTAATATTTCCCTTATTATGAACGTATATTCCGTTTTTGAAACCAGAGTAAAAGTATAGTCAGAAATGACCTATGATCCCAATTGGAAACACAGTGAAAATTGTATACAGTATTTTTTTTTAATCCATTTAAATGACTAACAAACTGACGCATTAGAAGACAAAATATGAAAAAAAAAATTAAATATGCCTGGATCTCAATTCGGACTCAAAAAGGTTAACAAGACGAAATGAGATAGATATAAATGTAATGTTTTTATCTTAATTAATAAATAATTTATTTTCATAGCTTCGTAGGTATTTTGTATAGTTCGCTGAAGACTAGATATTAATTTAAGAGAGTTACGTTGCATTCACTAAGGGGATTAACCTAAGGGGGATGTAACCCCTTAAACAACTGAAATATTTTAATTTTTTTACTGCAATGCGCAGAAACAGATTATAAACATGCTGAAAGTTTTTATTTTCCAGTTTTGTAATTCATGTATAACGTTATTGACCAAAATGTATTTGCTGCAGAGGTTCATTCATGGTCCCTTGCTAAACTGAGAGGAGATTCTATTTAGAACATAACAGTCAATTTAGTTTACTGTTATGTCCGAAAAATAAAACAAAATTGATGGTTCCTTGCTAAACTGAGAGGAGATTCTATTCAGAACACAACAGTAAATTTAATTTACTGTTATGTTTGAAATATAAAATAAATATATAACTTTCGTCGAATGAAATTGATGGTTCCTGCTAAATCAGAGAGATTCTATTAACGCAGCATTAATTAGTTACTGTTATTCGAAAATAAAATAAATTATATAACTCTTTCGTCGAAATAAAATTGATGGTTCCTTGCTAAACTGACAGGAGATTCTATTTAGAACATGCTTACCTTTCACTTTAATCGTTTACCTGTAACAATGCAAAACCACGAAATTTTGTTTTTTTATCTGAAAATCTTAAATCTGTTATTAAACGTAAATCCTTTTACTTTTTCGTTAGTTATAGTGTCAGTTTCTTTAGAAAGTACTCACCATGTGGGTCATTTCGTGAGAGATCACCGTGGATACCCTCTGCTTGTTTAGGGGACTCGGATTCTCTTTGTCATAGAGTAGGTTGGTCTCGCGAAAGGTGATGACGCCCCAGTGCTCCATGGCTCCCGAGACGAAATCAGGAATGGCCACCATATCTGAAAATGGTGAAACGAGATTATCTTCTTGCAAATCAATATACAGGCATCTATGGAGACCGGGTAAGTCCGATCTCCACTAGAGATAAGTTCGAGCTCATTTTTTGAATCCCGAGGTCGAAGACTTTTAATTCGAGTCCGCCTGAGCCCTAGCGATATTATTCAAGTCGGAGCTCGAGCCCGAAATTTCAGCTAATAAATAAATAACCCTTTAACGCGCAGTGTTCCTGCTCTGGGAACACCAAACTCTGACGTTTTGACTGTTGCCAGTCACGAAGAATAGATTTGATTTCTATAAAAATAGTTGCGGGTGACATAGCTCCACGAGAATCCTTTACTTTTTTACCACGTCATTTCCCGTAAAAAAGTTTTCGCGATTATTTTGAACAGCACTGACATCTGCTGAAAAATGGAAGAAGCCGAGAACAGCTGGATAGATTGCCCGATGCTGAAAAAAGGGCAGCCATCGCTCGACTTAACAACCAGCAAGATGGCGGACGATCGAAACGTTCATCGCGTGCCACAGATCTAGAGACTCCTTTTTTTACGACAGCTGGCTGTCGTCAAAAAGGCTTTCGGCGTCTAAAAGGCTTGTCGTCACGGGCTTTCGGCCTCTGGCTGAGCCTGCCTCAACTCTAATCTTCACCATACTGAATTCATCAACTTTAAGTACGTTTTCTCACAAATGGTAAAAGATAATGTTAGAATTTTTTCACAGCAGTCTTAATATCATGTTTTTACATACTTTAACATGCCCATTTCTTTCTAAGTAAAAAAAAATATATATGTTACGGTAAATGTGATTAATCCGGCGATTATACATAATAACCGGTGATTATGCATAATCACCACTAAATATAGTAAATATGATAAATTTTTGAAAATTTATCAAATTAACCGGTTTCTTTGCATAATTCCCAACTCGTAATGGTAAATGTGATAAAAGTCCCTAGCTCTACGAAAATTCGTTCAGTTTGCGTAACTGCTTGGCTTCTATACATGTGACAACCACATGATTTCAGTAGTTGTTTTTATTTCGTTGCATCTAGACCTTTTTCGCTATCATCTCGTATTTTATAAAATAAAAATATAGTTTAAAAAACTAAAAAACACGATTTAGTGATAAATTGAGCTAACTAAATAGTGAAAAATAATTTTGAATATAGAAATAAATTAATGAACGAAAATTAGTATTATTGTGAAAAAAAGTGTGAGGTGCTTTGTGCTATATTTTTTGTATCATTTTTGTACTAATCGTACCGATCGAATATTCTCAAGAACTGATATATGGAGCAAGCACCCCACGCTTTTTTCACAATAATACTATTTTTCGTTCATTAATTTATTTCTATATCAAGAATTATTTTTCACTTCTTAGTTAGTTCAATTTATCACTAAAGCGTGTTTTTTAGTTTTTTAAAACTATATTTTTATTTTTCACTTTTTATTTCGATTTGCTATAAAAGCATGTTTTTTAGTTTTTTTAAACTGTATTTATTTAAAATTTATTTTTAATTTTCGATATCTCTCAAAGGACACTAAGGAACGTTAAGTTCGAAAGTACAAACTGTGAGATAATTTATTTTCACTGTGTACCAGTGGCGTAGCAACCCCCTCAGCCTCCCTCCCCCTCTGGATACGCTCCTTCTGTGCACAAAAGTATTGATTAACCTTCAGTTAAATGCTACCTTCCTCACTAAAAAAGAAAAATAGATTTCTAATAAAAAAAAACAAGTTTCATAACGACTACAACAAACACAAACACCATGTAATAATATTGAGGTAAAATTTTTAGATTTGCCATCATTATTTCAAAAACCCGAACATACCATTGAATACAGTTACCAATAGAGAGAGAGGTTCTACTCCATTGTGCTGAGCCGAGTGCCGAAATTTTACGCATGCGTATTCCGCGCGCTTGCTCCATCTTTCTCGCTCTCACGCAAAGGATCTCTAAGAAAATAACTAATACTGACGATCCTAATCTGGATAATGGGATAAATTTATCAAATTATTGTACTGCCATCGGTCCTTGATAAGTCTACAAAGTTTAAATTAAATCTGACCGTTTAAAGTGGGTCAAAATCGAGTTCAAAGGAGTCGGTTGCAAACAATCAAACTAACAAACAAACATGCAGATGAAACTAATAAAAGCGTGTTAATATTGAATAATGTCTGGTATGTATTGAGCGTTTTTAATTCAAAATTACGCTTAATATTTATTATAATATAGCGAAGGTTTCAAATCTTAAATTTCTGCTGGTAAAGTTGGTGACGTAGTGAAACATCGAATACCAGACATTCACACAGCAAGAAATTATCCCCGAAATTTATTAGCGGCGATATTAGAAGTTAAAAATGAAGAGTTTTGTCAGTTAGGAATGAAACAAGCAAGGATTTCACAGTTGTTTACCAGAAATCAATTCACAATTTGTGAAAAAAAAAAAAAAATATTTTGCTGGACGATGTTCCAGATCTAGCAATATCACTTCGAGAATGCGTTAGAAAGACATCTGTTTCTGGAGATCAGGGATATCAGCGATGTTTGTTTGTTGTGACAAGGGATACAATAAGCGAGTCTGATAAATGCAAATGTAAAAAATCTGGCAAACTTTGTAATGCTGAATGTAATAACAGTCTAATATGCTTAAATAAGTAAACTTAAAATATTTAGGAATTAGTAGTAATGATATTTAACGTTGTTTGAAAGAAATGTATTTTTCCCCCCTTTGAAATGGGCTTAGTTTGTTTTTTTATGTGCAACTGTTTTGTACAAGTTCATGTAAATTGCATTTATTTCACAACACCTGTCAGTCCATATTCAAATTTCGTTCAGACTAAATAAATGTATGTGACTTAAAATAATCATTTATTGACTTTTTAATTGTAAAATATAAAATATTGTAATTCGTGGTCTCTTACGCCATAGTGTCCAACGAAAATATATCCTTCTGAGTAGTAACTACACTTAGAAAACTGCACTCTATTCTACTGGCCCATTCAGTCATGATATTTATCAAATTTACCATTACGAGTTGGGAATTATGCAAAGAAACCGGTTAATTTCATAAACTTTCAAAAATTTATCATATTTACCATATTTAGTGGTGATTATGCATAATTACCGGTTATTATATATAATCACCAGTTTATTACTTTTACCGTAACATATATATATGTGTGTGTATATACGTATATTATTATTATTAAAAATTACTCTTAAATTTGCATTTATAGATCTAATATACTATATAATTTTTACTCTTAAATTTATAGATATTAAGAGAAAGGAACACAAACCATTAAAATCCAAATTTTGAAGAGAAAATCTTTAAAGATTTCACATACTTCTAATATTACTTATGATAAGATACGTCTAATAAAATTTCTAATACTTCAATAAAAGAGTGTAACACATCGTTGGAAAGATAAAAGTCTAACGTACTTAATGCAATAAAAGAGCGGAAATTGACTTTTTGACCGAAATTCACTTATTTGGTCCCCTTAAAAGCATAGTTTGCTATCGATCAATATGTTTCAGAACTGCAGACAACATGATTACTGGTTTCGGCCAATTGGATTGTTTTTTTATTGTATCCTTGTAGCTTTTTTTGCTTTGTTAAGTCAAAGCACACTATTTTAAGGAATACACTACTTTAAGGTAAAGTACACTACCTTTGGCATTTCTGCCAAAGGTAGAAATACCTTGGGCGGAGGATTTTTTAAAGGGCTCTAAGAGAAAACCGTCCAAAACTCCAGACCGTTATATCGACAGCCACGTGGTGGCCTAGAAATCCGGACTTTCACACTTCAGCCATCTGCCAGTGTTCAGAGTCTTATCTACTCGGCTATTGGTCACTAAAATTATGCAGAGATCAGATGTGTTTCTGTACAATAAGCTCAAACTGACAGAGAACCTTTTATGCTTTTACAATATATGGTGAAGAAAATTTGAAAATTTTAAATATTGAAATGCATTACAATGTTTCACACTGTTTACAACAAAGTTTTGAATCTTTCTGTAAGCATGAGAAGTAGTGTATGCATGGAAGAAGCCGATAGTACTTCTTGCTATTCATTCAATTTAAACCTTTAATAGCTTAAAATTCTTCTAATTCTATTTGAATAAGCACTTTTTGTATGAAAACGAAGTGTTTCAGCTGTTTTTCTTTGGTAGTCCGACAAAATATTTAGGTCAAAATAATAATAAAACTGGCAGAATAATTACAAAGATAGCTAAAGGAAAACCAGCGAACCAAAGTAGTGTAACAGTAAAAAACAAAGCTTCCTTGACCACAATAACTTTCAGGACAGTTGCACCAAATAAAGGTGTTTCTCAACACTTGGTAGATAATAATAGAAGTCATAAGAATAACCACAAAACAATGATAAATGTACAAAAGGTAAAATAGAGTGAAGAAGTTCTAAAAGATTTCTGCCGTTGCACAATTGATGCTGAAAGATTTCAGCTAATAGAATTACAAGCAAGCATATGATCTACCGCACGTGCTGAACGGTCTTTTATTTGTCTAGAATCAAGTTTTGAATCGTTTTTCCAGATAATTGGTACTTTTGCTTTATATTATTAAATATTAGAAATGCGTATAAATGTTTATTGTTAACAATTGTGTATGCATGTATAGTGCAGCGCAACACATGAACTCTATTAATTGTAATACGTAGAGCCTGTTATTGCCAACAAACTGAGCTATGATGGAAAAGAAACTCTCAATATGGATTACCAAAATGTTTCTTTAGTTATTATTATTCATTTTATTGTATTGTCATGTCCTTTAATAAATCAAGTGAAAAGATTAAATATTTTAACATCTTACTTCGTAATTAACCAATCTCTTAACATTTTAGTTCATTATAATAACTTGCTTTCAAGTTATCCATGTGTAAAAAGCTTAAATTAGTAGTTGATTTTAATACTAATTTATAAATATCTAACAGAAAAAATTCCGAAACTTTTACATGATTTTTTCATAAGTTTTTGCGTTTTTCTTGGTTTCTATTTATTTAGAATATTGTTATGAATTATTTTTTTAAGTTAATTTTTTAAAGCATGAAGAAACTTTAGTTTCATAATTTGTCCTTGTTTCTTGAAGTAAACATAAAATATTCCATTCGTAAGTTATGTTTTGTCACTAAAAAGCAAAACAATATCAATATATTCCCTTTTTTTATAGATTTCTAAGTTAATTATATTGAAAATAATTTTTACAATGTGAATCCAAAGATGTATGTGAATCCAAAGATTGTATTTGTCCGGTAAAAAAGTTTATTGAGAAACTTCCACTTGATTTACAGTTAAATAAAATATCATACACATATTTTTAAATTTTAGGATTTTTTTTAAATCCTGAATGTATTGTTCGTTTTTGCTTAAGAGGATTATCCTCGAATTTAAGAATGCTTTGATTTATCAAATTAGAGGTGAAAGAAGGATTTTTTTTAAAGAATACTGAATTTTACGAAAATACTCCTGTAATTTTTTTATTAAGTAGAAAACATTCAATAGAAAAACTGAGATCTAAAATATACAACCCCGCAAAAGATAGCATGTTTAAAATAGAAATTCAGAAGTTATCAGCCTCTCAATATCACCTCTATTTAGAATAAAATCGTCTTGCTTGTGGTAACTAAGCCTTTAAGAAGCTCAGAGTTAAATGAAATTTCTTCATAACACGAGAAAAGTATTTACCAACAATATAAGTAAGAAAACAAGTGCTTGATATTTATTAAGTACTATAACTGTAAAGTGTTACCTTGTTTGGGTAACGGATAGTCAATTCCAAAGTAGTTTTCAAAGTACTCCAGCACTCTGCTTCCGAATTTCAACGCATACTGAGTCTTGTTTAGCTGCCCAGGAGCAGCATATACACTAAACTATTAAATAAAATAAACAATTAAGTCCATGTGCAGCAAATCGTTACTTAAGAAAATTTAAAAATTGCTGGTACTATGATGATAAAAAAATGTCTATTGTGTTGTTCTGATAATTTTTAAATAACAAAATAATTTTTATTCTGCTTATTTCTTTTCCGTCTTTAAAATATGTAATAGTGCAGAATATTTTAATGAATAAGCAAAATGGTAAAACTTTAATTCAAATATAACTCTCTAAACGTCATATTATCATAACTGTAACATAGATTTCATCACAGATGTTTTTTTCCACATAAAATTATAGTTAAAAAAATTAAATAAATGAAACGTGCAAAATTTGGAGAGATAAAACTAAAAAAATTAATAAAAATTTAAATAAAATGTAAGAATTTTTTACACAATAAGGATTAATAAAAGTTAAAGATAAGGAAAGACTCATTTCTTTAAATACAGGCATGGGATCGAGGTTGAGGGAGCTAAATACATCTATTCTATGTAACTTAAATTTGAAGTAAAGCAATTATAGAAGTTTAAAATTTTTGTCTGAAATTTGTTTTGAATTTCCAGAAAATTTTCTACACTTTGAAGAAATGAAACCAAGTTTTATTCATTATGCGTACAGCAATGTTTTGGGAAAGGAACACGTAACTCTAACAAACCCAAAAATCTACTGTACGACACGAGGATTGCTCATGTGAACTTTTGACTACTGGACAAGCAATTTACCCGATTATTCCACGAAGTCATAGAAATGAATAGTGGAGCTGCAAAAGCCACAATATCCACTTTCTTAAGGCAGGGAGTTATTCATATCACCCTGCCGTCTTTTTTAAGGCGAATTGAACTGTAATAGTTGGACTTGCGTTTTCATAGAATAGTCAATAAACATTTTTAATAAATGCTTTTTGCGCGTCGATTTCTTTTGTTTATTTCCCTAAAAACTAAAATAATATTAATTTCCAGATGTTTTTTTCCTTGTTTTAAATTCATAACTATTTTTTCATTACTAACATTACCCATAAAAGTTTGCTGCAAGGCTGAAATTTTCGTTACTTAAATTTAAATTCTACCTTTACCAGAATTATTACAGGTTCAGGACTATGTGCAACGAGTTATAGTATATACAACAAATAATGATGCCAATATGTTATGCTTGTTAGAAATAACTAATTTTTTGCATTTTCCTAAGAACTAGGTTACATGGAGTGTGTGAGTTTTGAATCTACACCCTTCAAATGATCCTCTCAAAGGCTTGCATAGTATACTCAAAAGTCGGGCATACTCAAATGATTTGTTTTAAGACTTAATTTGGGGCTTTGTGCTTTAGTATAAACAGGTGTTAATTCTAAAACACGTTTATTTTGGTAGCATTCTTGACATTCTCTCGATTTAAGTACTAAAAAATAATAATTAAATACAAAATATTCATATTTCTTTTTCTTATTTGCATTCTTACTAGACAAATATTGTACAAAATTACTGAAACGATAAATAAATAAATGAATAAATAAACATCAATGAATAAATAAATAAAAACTTCAGATTTATTCAACTCAATACTGTTTAATTCAAGTCTATTGAAAGAAAGACTAGTGTTTTCATTGTTAGAACTTAATTACTGATACTCACTTCTTTTCCAGCAGATGTTTTAGTTTTAACAGATTCAAAATCACACACAATAAAGCATGCTAAATAAGTGACCATTGGAACCGATGTTTGGAATTTGGTAACCAAGAGATCTGAATCAGCATAAGATTGCGTTTCCTGTAAAATCAAAGTATTCACAATGTATACAAGTATATTCATAAGACTGATGAAAAACTTAACACCCTGTATTAATATATAACTATATATTAATACAGGGTGTTACATTTATTATCAGAGCAGTGTACAGACTGATGAAAAACTTAACACCCTGTATTAATATATAACTATATATTAATACAGGGTGTTACATTTATTATCAGAGCAGTGTACAGCGGAAATTATTGGTACCAAATTCGAAAATATTAATGAGATCATGTGAGAGAGATTTGCTTAAAAAAGAAAATAATAATAAAATAAAAGTCCACGATATTCGCCGCCTGGTGGTGATTTTTGAACTATTTTTTTTTTTTCAAGCGAATATCTCTCCCATGGTCTCATTGATGTTTTTAAAAATTATGTAGCACTTTGACCAGTAGTTTTCGTTGTACACCGCTCTGAATAGGGAATCTTTATTTGTGAATACCCCTTTACATCTTTCATTTTTATGTTTTTCGTCATCCTCTTTCTGTTCTATCTATATCGGTAATTTTTATATAATTTCTAATTAATACTCTTCTAATAAATAGTAATTTTTCTCCTACTGCATTTATTTCTTTTCACTATTTCTTTGTCTTAATTGTCATGGTTCTTTTACTTTCTTTTCTTCACTTTCTTATCTTCCCATTTTCTTCTTCTCCTCTCCCCCCCCCTCTTTTGATTCGAAATAAAGAACTTTCGGCTTCTTCGAGATATTTTAAAAACTTTTATTTGCACAGTATTTTGACAGCTTTTGTTGAGGCGAGTTAATACTGCATATCGTAATAAAGTAAAATACGCCGTGAACCTTCGAGCCGTCACAGTTTTATTTCACTATATTATAAACTGTGTTCATAAATTAATTTTCATATTTCCATTTAAATGATATTAACTAGAATGATATAGTAAGATACATGAAATGAAACAATTTCATTCCACGTATTTAAGGCAAAGGACGAAATAATTAAGCCTAAAATTGACTCAGTATTGTGCTTCACTAGCTATGTACTATAAAACATTCTTTAAAGGATCGCAGTAAAAGAACCTACGTAGAAGGTATTCGTACAATAACCTATCAGAGATCAGAAATTCCCATACATTAAAAAAAGTACTAAACCTTTTATATCTCAACGACTTAAAGTTTAAAATTTTTTTATTGCAATGCACAGAAACATACTATAGACTTGCTGAAAGTTTTTATTTTCCAGTTTAATATTTCATCTAAAATTTATTGACCAAAATGTTTTCATTGCAGAGTTCAATAAAACGCTTATTTTTATTTTTGCATTACTAGAAAATATATCTGTAGTATATCAAAGTGTTATTGAAGTGATTAGGAACAATTTAAGCTGAGAAAAAGTTTTAAAAATTCACTTAACATTTTTGTTAAGGCTGACTTACGAAAAGACATTAAAAGTGTGCAATAGTGCGACTGTTGAAAGACAAAATATAGTTTCGTGTAACAATATTAATTAAATATCACAAACTTTTTCTGAATTTTTAAAAATTATTTTATGCTCACGTTATTCTAGAAATAAAAACAGCGATTCAAATATTTTCAATACAACTACGATTATTTTATACAGCTTTAATCGGTGTGTTGCAGGTGTGCAATACGGTGATGCAGAGGGTTATTTTTTATAACTATTTAGCTACAATATTAGGTTACTTTTGAAATTTAGAGTAAACCAAAAATTAACTGACTTCCACTGGCATGTTGGACAGAGCAATGTAGTCAGGCTCATGAACCAGGGATACTGTAAAAGTTGATTTGAAGCTCGGTTCATCGTAGCAAGGAAAAGCTCTTCTGGCATAGGTTGGCTGGAATTTGGAAGTTGCCAAATACCTGAAAGAAAATAAATTATTATTAATTTTAATCCTGTTTAATCAAAAAACTATAGGAGTTACATAAAAAAAAGGAAAGAATAACAGAAAAAGAAATTTAACTCTCAAAAGATCTACGATAAAAAGGTACGTACATCTTTTGAGATGAAATGAACATGTACGATAAAAATGTAACAAAAACTAAACAGAATTAGATTACTCTCAGTGAATTATGAATTAAGCTTGAGAGCCTTCAAATTTTGTCCAATTGAAGATTTTTTTTTTTCAAATGGCGGGCCTTAACAATGCCTTGGAGGCATTGGCCACAGCTAAGGCCGGAGTTGTTGGTCACTTTATTATGGGCGCACCTAGTAGGTGGACCAACGTTGCCCCCCTATGAAGGGACGGACACAATGACATCCACGCCCAGTCGGGGATCGAACCTCGACCGCCGGGAGTCGAACCCGAAACCGTAGTACCGTGCTTTATTCACCATACAAGCTGGTCGGCAGGCCCATGGAAGATTGTTGTTATTGGGTGTGATTATGACAACGCTACACTAGGGCGATCTGCCAAGAGGGGATGCCTTAGTAGGAGGACTTTCTAAGGGGTTCTAACGCGTATTTACGTTACATCTGGAGAAAACCTACCAAAACTCCAGACCGTTAGATCGACAGCCGCGCGATGGGACCCGAACCCGGGACCTTCACACTTCGGCCATCTACCATTTTCAGTGACATAACCACTGTGCCATGGTGAGGCCCATCGAAGATTGACCTTGGCTTCATATTTAAAATGCCTTGCTTTTAAGGCTAAAATTTTAAAACAAGCCATATGCCTTAACAGTGCTATTTATAAATGGTAATTAATCATTGTGAAAAAGCTTAATCTGTACATTGCTGCATACTTACAAAAAGCTATACAGAGGCAATTTGAATGCATGAATAGATAAAGCTAAAATTTACATTTCATTCGACTGAATTTTAAAAAAAATCATAATAACAGCTATTATTAGCATCTACAATGCACTGTAAGAAATATCTGTAATTTTAACACAAACATTGCTGTAAAATAATACAGCGCAACAGCTGCAGCTTTAGAAAACAGCACTATGTGTTGTAAATTCACACACGAAATGACGTAATGATGATGATAAGCCAATCAAGAAGAACCTTGTACAAAAGATTGTCACAGTCTTTACATCAACAACGAGTTACGTTTACCCACACGTTGTGCTGTAATCTAGGTAAATATTTTTTTCAGCGTTGTTAGAACCGTGCCGTGTTTATATTTTATCGCCATATTTCTAATTCGTCACTGGGGATACTAGATTGTTCAATATTTCACTCCTCTAACATTTAATGTTATCATGTTAATGGTATGCATTTTCCTTGCAAGCTTTTACAAAGCCTATGTAAGAAGAACAGCCCAGTGGTTTAACGGTTAGCACATGCCGTGCCACAAGGGTGCATTTCGGCAATGGTCAAGGTTGATACAGTCTTTCATACCTTCAGTGGCTAGAGCTAGATAAAATGAGGACCAAATTGCTTGGGGATGAGTGTTTGTTTGCAGCGCAGTTCTTCGACTCAGGAGGTTCTTGCGCTTAAAAGTTTAGTTTAGTTTTACCTAATCAGAAGTGCTTTCTAAGGTCCAAAAATATCCTCAGCAACGCTGCTTGTAATACTCGTGTTTTTTAGTCATTTAAGAGTCGTGACTAACTTAACTTGTGGTAATAAAAATATTACGTTAATATATTTTAAATGACGAAAATGACCAGTATGTAATTAGGTATCTAAATATAAAAAATGTAATTTCTCATGTATGACCCTATCATGCATTCTGTAAACACGAAAAAAAAAAAAAAAGATTAATTTCATTTTTGAGTAATCAGTAATAAAAGAACTTTTTCATTTACAGCTAAAAATGTTACGTTAATCACAATAAAATGACAAATTATTATTATTATTAATTTCCTGAGTCATTTGTAACAGTAACAAACAAAACTAAACGTCATCTTCCCATACACATAAAAGCATAATGTATCTTGTCATCGGTAAATGACGAAAATTACTGGAAGTATTTCACTCTTCGACCACGCGTGACTTAAAGAGGCAATTAATAATTGCTTCAGAAAAAGTATCATGATCAATCCTGTGAGAAACCCGTTTCATAACTATGCTAAAGTCATTATCACTTTAGCTCAAAGTGAAGCTTCGGCTTGCAAAGAGAATCACTCCGCAAGGGCGTTATACCATAACTCAAGGACAATGTTAGTTCCTCGAGAAAAAAAATAAATAAAGAGATAAAATAATACCTTGTTATTCTGCATTATCTCAGAAACCGTGACTTGAAACAAGCGGCCATGACTCATGACGGAGTGATGTTACGGGCTTTTTCAGATTCGGGAAAGTTTTGAATATTTAAAAGAAATCATGAAACATCGCTTTGAAATTCTGAAATCCATTTTAATCCGGTTTCATATAATGAAACTTAATATTTCCACTTAAAAAATTTTCCAGCGGTTATTGTCCATTTGATATTTTTCTAAAGTGAAATGATTTTCCCCGTACTCTGAGAAACAATGACCCTAAGTACTAGGAAAGATCTGATTCAAAGGAAGCTTCTATGTATGTTGCTAAGAGATTCGTGAATGCTTTGGACAAGATAACATTTTGCTTTATTCCATATTTCCTTTTTTTTTAACTGTTCTCTTCCAAAATAATTACTATATCTGCATTGACTTTCTAAGGGTCTTTGAAAAAGGCAAAGACGACAAGTTATTTTCACTTTACAACAATTTCAAGAAGTTTTGCGCGTAAAATACCGTCAGCGAGCAGTATTTAAGTCCCAATGCATAGGTTTAATCATGTTCGGTTAAGAGAATAATTATAATGCACATCAACTTATGTGATGTAATCAAATTTGACTTTTTGTTTGTTTTTATTAGGCAAATGAAAATGTGTTCCATTGTATTTTATTTCAGCAGCGAGTTCCTTGAAACTGTTTTAAGAGATATTCATGGAAACATCCTTTTCCTCTGCTTTTCATCTAAACACTTCACATCTAACATCTCTAAATTCATCAGTATGATGTAAAAAAATAATTTTACTTCTTATGTGTGTTTTTTACAAAGTTTTTTAATTACTTTTAGTATGATTCTTTGTTTCCGCCATTAAAAAATATATATATATAGTTTCGACGCTGTTTTCATGAAACAAAATTTATTTTTATGAATAGTACTAAGAAGTGCAAAATAATATTAAAAGTTCAACGAAAATAGTAACACAGACTTACTATAACTTAGTAAACTATATTGCTACATAGGTTTGTGTACACAACATTTAAGGCCTATGTCTCATTTATTTTTCTTGGTTCCGGATTTTTTTTATGCTATTTATGTTTTGTGCTTACTACTGCTCGATATATATATAAACGTTTAGCAAAACTTCTGAAAAAAAAATGCTATCTACATTTAATTTTCTCCACAAAAGAAGAGTAACAAAGCTAATTTTTATAGTAAAAAGTTTTGAACTAACATTATTAATAATGAAATAGACATTTAAAATCCAGTTAAAAGAAATTATTTTTTGAAGCATATTTATGACTGCTTTTATTCACGACAAAACGTATTACTTTACAGTAAATAATTTCAACAAAAAATATTCAAATTTAAAACTACGTTTCACTTTAATAAATTTATGCACTCCTTTAATTGTGAAGATGTTGGATTAGCTACGATATCTCATCATTAATCGCAAAACTAGAAGATCTAACAAACTGTTAAAAAAAATAATTTTTTAAAAGTTCACATAGCACAGAAACAACAATGTTATCAAACGTATAAATAAATATTACATGACTAATTAAGCTGTATTGAAAAAACAATAAAAGAAATGACAGCTATGTAGTTTTAGAGATTGCATAAATTTAATGCATGTAGTGTTTTCTACATAAAATAAATGGAATACTTGATATGCAGCATGTAAAATCAGTTTACCATGACGAAATGTTTGAATCCTATTTTAGATATTTCCTAATGCTTTACTTACATGAAAATAAAATTGAACATTTTCTTAAATATAGTAAACTATATCAAATGTCTGTACATACAAAACTTTTCTGTTGCATATGTTTACCTTAATCTTTTATGTTCTTTTTTATAAGAATGTTGTTTAGCCTTGGTATATTTATTTATGAACGGAAACGTATCAAATTTACGAATGCATTTCTAAAGTATACTTAGCAAAAAAAAAAAAAAAAAAAAAAAAAAGTTATAAGCAACACAAAATAAGACATTTCCTTTCATCTTCAAATCAGCTTTATTTCTCTCTCAAGGATCTACAAATAAAATCAGATTACATTCAGGTAGGTGTATGATGAACGCACGCTTCAAATATCAAACTGAACCCAGACTTTTTCAAGAGATGCCAGATGCTGTTTTGCGAAAAAGAAGAATTTAAATAAAACATTTCCCAAATCGAATTTTTCGAATGAAATACTGAAAATTTAATTTCGGCTGTACCGATAAAGAGGATAAAAAGAAACCCCTTTTAAAGTGTATTATGATGTTTACAGAAAACCGAATGGATGTGTAAGAGATTCTTCTTGTATAAATCTGTACTGAACGTATCGAACGTCGCTAGAGTACTTTCTAATCCGATCTAACCCAAAACTTCTTGCGAATTTTTAACATTATTTTTAGTATATACAGGGTGGCCATAATTAAACTGCAAGTGTTCAAGGGATGCTGGAGAGAAAACTACCGGGAATATTCCAGTGAAATTTGATATCTACACGTTTCATGCGAAATTCAAATATGCAAAAAAATCGCCATTTTCACCCTATAGATGGCGCTGTACTTATGCTTCACGGTATTTATGCAGGACGGAGCACACCCACACATCGCTACAGCTTTTAAAAAGTTGCTAAAAGATACCTTTGGTGCGGACCGAGTCATAAGCACAGGTTTCGACAACGCTTGGCCCCCACGTTCACCGGAACTTAATCCTTGCGACTTTTATCTGTGGGACATCTGAAAGATGTGGTTTATAGAGAATGACATGCTGAATTTAAATCTAGCAGAACGAGACGTGAGGTGTGTTACACCAGAGATTTTAAATGCGACGGTGGACCATGCTGTTTTACGTTTTCAGCATGTGGTTGCATCTGGTGGTTCACATATTGAGCACATCATGTGATAATTTCATTGAATGAATAATGGTTTAATTGTTTTCCAAAGCATCTTTATGGATTGTTTAATTTTTCATCTTAATTTACATTAATTTTTGATTACAAGATACTGTAAAAATTTAATTACTGAAGCGAATCGTATGGAATTTTGATAAACTGTAAATAATGTTTTATATTGTTTATATGCCTCTTAGAATGTCATTATGCTCTGTCTATCGGTTTTGGAAGTTGTATATGCCACTAGTAACCGTTGAAATACGGTACAGCACCATCTATAGGGTGAAAATGGCGAATTTTTTTTTTTTTTAAATATTTGAATTGCGCATGTTCTGAAACTTGTAGATACCGAATTTCACTGGAACATTCCAGGTAGTTTTCTCCCCAGCAAAACTTGAACGATTGCAGTTTAATTATGGCCACCCTGTACTTTGATTTTTTTCATGAAAAGAGCTAAAGGCATATATTATAAATATCAATATACTGATGATATCACATGGGAGCTTTTGAAATCAATGTGAAACGAAAAAAAAAAAAAAAGCTTTCTCTTGTTCTGAAATATTTACAATTTACTTTTTAGCACTGATACTAATCTTTTTGTACCGCTTCTGCTTTTATGATTCACTGTTTCGTGATCAGCAGTTTCATTAGAACCGCTCGAGACTGAAAAAGCAAAGAAAAATATCGCATAGCGTATATTAAGTTGCAGCGTATTGAGATGTTTTCATGGGCTTCAAACTATCAAAGTCAAGGAAATTCAATTTTTAACCCTCTGATTGTTTTGAAAAAGCGCAAAAACGTAAATTAGTAATCACTTCTAAATAAGCTCGGGTAATTCCGTACCGAAGAAAAGAGGGGGAAGTTTATCCTCCAATGAAACCAAGTTTAGCCAGTTCATTCCCATCCTTGTAAACAGGGGTGGCCTTAAGATACGGGATTTCCCCCTGCAAACATTAAAAAGGCGCCCGCTTCAATGCTCTAGATCAAGTTTTTCGGAATTTTTGAGTTCGAAATTACGCCCCGATGCGATGCTTACCTTGTGGAGCCACCCCTGCTTGCAAATACTCTGCGTTTGACTCTGCGCTCTTTAATTTTTTGTAGTGCACTAGTGTCTGAGCCAGTGGCGTAGCCAGGGAGGGGGGGACACAACTCCCATGAGGTATTTTCTGCCATACAAAATGTATATTCTTCACTCCCTTATCGCACACACACGTATACATATATGTGAGTTGCAGTAGTCGTGCTCCCCCCCCCCCCGCATTCGTGAAAAATTTCTGGCTACGCCACTGGTCTGAACATCACATCCTATTGAGTTGAACCAAATTTACTTATACGCTTGCTACAGATTACAAGTTCGGAAATTTGGTTTTTTTCTGTCGTGGCCTTCTGAAGGATTTGGTTTAATGCCAGAATCCCGCGACGTTACCGGGGCTGCAGAGATACATCTGTGAGTAGTAGAAGTTTGTAACGTGCAGCCATTCCGAGCCGTTGCAGTAAGCATATGCTATACCTAACGTGACCATTTATTTTTTTCCTTCAAAACGGGACATTACTGTTTTTTAAGGTAATAGTGTAGGGAGACTGAATGGACAGGTCTGGGTATCATTAAGTTGTTGAGAAAACGCACGAAAAAGCTTGTGTTAATGTTAATTTCAAAATAAAACGAAAAAAGAACCTCTGCTAAAACACACATATACTATAAAAATAGTGCAAGACGCGCGTTTCGGGTAGTACAAGGGGTAGGCCCTTCTTCGACTTCAAAAATACCGTCCGACACAAGGCAGGAAGGTAGAAAGTGGGAAAGTGAGAAACGCAGACAAAGGGCACACAGAAAAAAAGAAAGTTGTCATTCGGAAGGAAAAAAGAAATTCTCAGAAAACCAGAGTGAAAGGGGAAAATAAAGTGGAGATAGGGGGGGGGGGAAGGTCTGGAATAAGCAAAACTTTAAAAAAAGAAATAAAAATTAAATAAATTTAAATAGTTGACATTAAAAGAAGAACAAGCACAAAAACAATACACCCCCCCCCATCGCCCCATCGTATTCTTTGCGTCTCGAGAGGGAAGGGAGGGAGATCAGGTTCTTTTTTTTTATTTTTTTTTATTTTTTTTTTACAGACACTGCCGTTGGGCGATATTAGATTTTTAGCGGCCTTTATTGAAATCGTTACCGTGGGTTGCTCTCTTTCTAAAAACGGGACATTGCAGGGTACACTTTCTAAAAACGGGACATTACGGTGTCCCTAAAGTGTGCTTAGGGACAACGGACAAGCCACCTAAAAACGGGACTGTCCCGTTCAAAACGGGACGTATGGTCACCAGTTTCATTCTGAGACTCCGATATGTTATTGCGATGAATAGAGGGCATTCGAGATGGGAATTCGAATGGAGGGCTTTTGAGAATATTTTCAGGAGATTGCCATCCGCTCTTGTTGAATGCAGCAGCTGAAGCGCCACCTATCGGTAAAGCTTTATACCAACATAATAAAATGTTCGAAAAAAGAAATTGAAAAGAAAGAAGAAGAAGAAAAAAAGAAATTCGGGACATCACATATTCGTTTTCAGCAAGAAATTTTCAACTCTATTTGTTCGTATTTTATTCATTTTTAAAAACAGGTTCTCTTTTTTGACACACCCTGTATATATTATACACACATATATATTTAAAAAACATACATTTAAAAGGCATTTTTCTAACCTTTTCAAGGAAAATCATTTACTGTAAAACCTTACTCTAATGATAGCAGTCAATGTCAGTTGCAAAAATATAATTACTCACAAACGACTCTCGTCAATAGTTTAAGGTGGTATTAAAAGATTAAGTACAAAAGCATATAAGCATATAATTTTCTTTTCCATGCTAACTAGTAATTTTTCTGAAAATGAAATTCTTTAATTCACTTAAAATTTAGTTATTACAAAAGAGTTAATGCAATGCATTTCAAGGAAAATTGTAGGAAAGGAAGAGGGAGTAAAATTAATTCTGTATCTGATGAAATATACTTTTAAGGTTTGGCTAGACAAACTTTGTATTTATTATAAATATTGTAAGCAATTTTTACAAGCGCAGAGTAAATCTTTAGATCTGAGTTTCAACAAAAATTGCATAACTTTGGTTAAAAATGTGTTATCGCTTATCGTAGAAAAAATTGCTTTCTAAAGTACCGACTTTTGAGAATTTTAAATGGTTTTTGATGAAAAAGGGGGGAAATAAATCGTTTCATCTGTAAATAATATATGAGATGTTAATCCAATTGAAATATAAGATTTTACATTTTCAATGATTAGGGCAAATGATAAATGATCAACCTTGTTTTATTTTTTAAATTATTGACATTACTTTCCTCATTGTATCCCGTCGTTGATTGAATGTTTTACTGTGGTTAACCGGCTAACTATTCGTTATGATACAGTGTATGCTCATACATGATAACGCTGGAAATTGTTTTTATAATCGATGCTTTCAGATTGAATTATTATTGTTGTTTTGATAGCAATACCCTTCTGTTCGTAGACAGCTTCACACTACAATAGGAAATATGGTAATTGGAACTAAGCTTTCGGATAATCTTGTAAAACACGGCAGTTTACGGTCAAGGTTCCTGGGAAGGTTACTAATGCACTAACCGTGACAGGTCAATTACACTGATTACAAATCTTGAAGAAGAAAGAGAATGAAGTTTCTGATACGTTTCATCCAGTATACTTCTTAATAAACAATGAAGGAAAAAGATGACTAACATCTCGAATAGGAAAAATTTTCCAAAACAAATTATTTTTTACTAATGTACTGGCAAGAAACAAACAATTTTAAAATATTTAAATATCAGCACCAAAATATTTCATTTAGTTATAAACCACAGGGTGCAGTTTCTATGAATTTTAATTTGCGTACTTCTGAGATAGTATAAAAGGCATTACACAATCCTTAAATATGCCATATTTGTAACTATTCAATATTATATTTCAAACAGTTGCAGCACATTAGCTTTGATAGCTTTCCCAAAAGTCATATGGCAGGACTACAATATTGGTAACTTGGAGGTGACACCTTGAGTGTTGGACTTTTTAAGGGCTTTTAATGTGTATTCACGGTACATCGGGAGAAAACCGCCCAAAACTCCAGACCGTTAGATCAACTGTCAACAGATTCTACTGATAAGTAAATTTTCATGTGTATTACCTTACAACGTTTTAAAATATTTTCATCAGTTATTAATAACCTAGCACCGGTCATATTTCTTAACTGGGTTTCAAACTTTGGATTATTGTATAAGTTAAAAAAGTTGTATAGTTCAAAATGAAATAACGAATTTTTGACCGTCCTTTCAAGGTTAGTGCTTTTAAACCAAAAATAAATGAATTTCTCAGAAAAGTATCAGAAGTTCACTGATTCATCAAAGCGTCTTTTAAAGGGATCGGTACATAAAGACAAAGTTTGTGATCTTACATTTCTATTTGTTTCTAAATCATTTTTGTATAATCTCTCGTGCCGTAAAGCTCGTAAAAAATCTTTTAAGACACGCTCTTATTCTGAGAAAATTCTTCGATTTAAAAGCTATGCAAAAACCGTAAACGACAAATAACGATGAGTTAAAGAAAACCATTCAATGCATTCTGCTTACCACCATACACCTTTTTATTCTTACGAAATTGTTCTATTTGAAAATTACACATTAACAGTTTACCACAAATAACGATGAATCGTCCTCGACTCAATAATCGAAATATCCAATTTCAGATCATGAGTCTCATTTTGGCATAATCTTCCGTGCCATAAAGTTCTTAAAAAATCTTTTAAGACACGCTCTTATTCTGAGAAAATTCTTCGATTTAAAAGCTATACAAAAACCGTAAACGACAAATAACGATGAGTTAAAGAAAACCATTCAATGCATTCTGCTTACCACCATACACCTTTTTATTCTTACGAAATTGTTCTATTTAAAAATTATACATTAACAGTTTACCACAAATAACGATGAGTCGTCCTCGACTCAATAATCGAAATATCCAATTTCAGATCATGAGTCTCATTTTGGTATAATCTCCCGTGCTATAAAGCTCTTAAAAAATCTTTTAAGACACGCTCTTATTCTGAGAAAATTATTCGATTTAAAAGTTATAAAAAAACAGTAAACGACGAATAACGATGAGTTAAAGAAAACCATTCAGTGCATTCTGCTTACCACCATACACCTCTTTATTCTTACGAAATTGTTCAATTTAAAAATTACACATTAACAGTTTACCACAAATAACGATGAATCGTGCTCGACTCAATAATCGAAATATCCAATTTCAGATCATGAGTCTCATTTTGGTATAATCTCCCGTGCCATAAAGCTCTTAAAAAATCTTTTAAGACACGCTCTTATTCTGAGAAAATTATTCGATTTAAAAGTTATACAAAAACAGTAAACGACGAATAACGATAAGTTAAAGAAAACCATTCAGTGCATTCTGCTTACCACCATACACCTCTTTATTCTTACTAAATTTTTCAATTTAAAAATTATACATTAACAGTTTACCACAAATAACGATGAATCGTCCTCGACTAAATAATCGAAATATCCAATTTCAGATCATGAGTCTCATTGCGGTAACAATTCCTCGTAGAATATAGTTTAAATTTTTAAGAAATGGTCTGGTCAGTATGTAACTTTTTCTTTATGATGACGTTAGTCGGAACTGACCATTCAGTCGTATTTTTGTACGTCTCGACCGACGTCTCGGCTTTCATTCTGTTAGAACTGGACTTCAACATCGGAGGCAACCATGCGTATCTCCCAAAAACATTACGCACATAAAAATGTGTCCGGAAAAAAATAAATCATTAACAAAGAATTAACAAATCATTTAGACACTAAGCGTGCAAAATAAGGAAATCATAAAAAATTTGTGATTTTTTAAAGTTTTTATTTATCTTTATGTATCATTCTGTGTTATGGAAATAAGAATATCATTTTGACATCAGATTATTGATTCATCAGAGCACTTTTTCTTAAACATGTAAAGAAGATTGAAGTTTCTCACTCTATTAGAGTGAAAATACTAAGCCATGTTCTAACAAACTGTAGCCATGTTAAAGAAAGGAAAATGGCACTCACATTGTTATAATTGATATTGAAAGAAAATGTTTAGGAGATTCTCTTTTCTTTGAAGCCCTTTACGTGTCACAATTAATGCCAAAGGGACAAATCGCATATTTATTCCATAACACACTCACACGTCACACATACAATTAATACTTTTTTGCAAATTTTCTTTTCCATGTTCATAAATACCAAAAAAGCTGTCGTTCACTTGATCTCTATTGTGAACATTTGAAATGAATCGATATACTAGTAAGAAACAGTTTGTTTTATAAAAAAATATTAAAACGTAAAACATGCTCACTTAACTAACACTCCAATCACTTTGTACGATACAGTATGAAGAATTTGACATGTTTGTATAATATGATATTTACTCTAAATATTTTTTCTACGTACTTCTCACCATAGGAAAAATTAATATATTTCTGGGAACACCAGTGACTGACTGATAGAGAATACACTGTAGGTCTGCTCTGCAATACTTCGCTAACTACACAGTTTTTACGCAAAACGTGCATGTTCTATTTTACTTCTAAGCATATTTTCTGGATCTTCATATGTATCTTATTGACGGGGAATTCTGTTTTCCTCGTTTGTCGTAATGCACTTTCGATCTGCATCCCATGTTGTCGAAATTACCTTCTTCCAGTGAATGAGCACAAAGCCAAGACCCTACTAGCAATTTTGCTCGGGCTACCACCGGCCACGTAGCCAGCCGATGATGGCCCGAGCAAAATTGCTAGTATGGGAGTTTTGTATGTTGGAGACGTTAACAGCAAGACGTTCTTTGTAATCTACCTACAGCAGCTTTTCAGGGATCAAAACATTTTGCGGTTTTCATTCCTCAGAAAAATGTGACACACAAGCTACTGATATAGAGCACACCGAAGGCCTGTATTGGTGTACCTCGCACGCGTGCTATTATCATACAAAACTTGCATATTGTAGTAACTTCCTCGCACATGCTCTTGATTCTCCTCGGTCTGTATCTGGTGTCCTCGGTCTGTATCTGGAAGTCGTAATGCATCTTCTATCTGCATCTCATACGTTGTCTAAGATACCTTCTTCCACTGGACGGACACAAAGCCCAGAGTTTTTCGTGTTTTACATAATAATTAACTGCAGGAGGTTCTTTATCGGCGGCTGTTTTAGCATATTTTTCGACTTTCTATCTTGAAATGATATTCCTGTCACAGTGTCTCCAATGTTCTCTTCGCTGATCGCAAGATGAAGGGAGGTTACCATCTAGCTGCGCAAAGCAAAGCAGGACACCAGAACATTGTGTTCTCTTGGGAGTCGTAGCGCGCCTTCGATTTGCATCGCATGCTGTAAAAACTTACCTTGTTAGGAATTCTTGTTGGTGGAGACGTTAACCAACAGTATAAATATGTTTAACTTGCTAGTTTGTACAATTTTCCTAGTTTGTACAAATCTCCAGAACTTATTATTTATATTTAAGATTCGTTTGAATTTTTTCCGATGGTGTAGATTCATCTCACTCCACAAAACTAAGCACAAAGTTAATATCAACAAGGAAATCATGATGATGAATTCAGACAGTTTAGGGCAAATGAAAAGAAAAGATTAATATCTTCATAGCTAGGGCTCCTATTCATTCAAAAAACATGTTGCGCAACACTAAAGAAAAATTTCTACTGATAAAGATCGACAACTTACCTGCTGAAATTCTAATTCAGTGATTTAAAGCTAAAACCACGAAATCAACTGAAGGTGTGTATTTTTTTCACTTTCTTTCTTTCTTTTTTTTAAAATCGGTTTTCAGCTTTCATCACATGGAATCATGCATATCATAACGCAATGATAAATAATACGTTTGTAAATAAAACATATATCTGGCGCAAAGTTTTTCTGTTAGTCAGAGATTTAATTGTCTGATGACAGTTGTCGGAACAATTGCATCGTAGACATTGATTGCCAGAGGCGTATTTTCTGTCTTATTGAGTTTTAAAATCTGCCCATACTCCTTATAATCTTATATGTTCGTTATTTGGTTAAGTTTATAAAAACTGCTTACATGAATAATTCAAAATTTTACGAATAATTTAAGATTGATACACTTTATCGTTATTTGCCTTTTCACTATTTTTTAATAATCTAAATCTAAAAAAAAATTTACGACTTCATTTAACCGTCGGTCTTTCTGACCGTACATTTATTGTAAATCATCAACTGCCAAGGAAATTTCATTTGAATCAATATTTTCTATGCTTACGCACTCAAAATGATCATTGTCTGTGTAAAACTCTTTCAAATGTACTTTAATAACACGTAAGAGAACTAATACATTATTAGGTTTTACAGATCCAATATTTCTCATTTAAAGTGCTAAACGTTGGTAATACTTTTTACAGAATCACGCGAAAGCATTAAAACACCTATTACCAATACGGATGCTTAAAGTGTGTTTCATTAATGTTATTTTATTAATCAGTAATCATAAATAATAAAATTATTTTTCGGTTCACGCGGTTTTATGTCTCATCTAAATCTACATAACTCTAATTCTCGTAAGTATGCATGAATTGGTGCGAAATTTGTAAACTCCAAATAGGGAATGGTGCGTCAGTTATAGCTCACATGGAACATAAACGGTCGTTCGCGGAACAAAATTTTCAGGTCTCTTCTTTTTACCTAGACTTGTACCTTTATCTTTATCATATACGTACCATTCAAATAGTTCTTTAGTATATTGATATCATCTGAACTGAGTTCAGATTTTTACATTTGACTTGTTTGTAGTCTAACGATCAAAAGCTTAAGAGCTTGTAAACGAAATTACTCAAATCTTGAATATGACATTATGTGAAAATGTTCTTAAATGAACTGCATTTGTAATGAAGAATCTTTTTTGTCCCCTTTCACTTTCTTTATAATTACATCCTTTGACAGTCACACACTTTATCAAACAGTATGTTGCCTATAAATCTCGTGCTTGAAAAGTTCAGTACGTATTTAATTTAGATAATAAAAGTCAGATAAAAATAAGTCAGATTAAATATATTACAGTACATCCGCTCTTCCCCCCCCCCCCGAAGCACCAAAACGTAACCTCTTGAGCTCTATTACCCAAGAAATGAATAAATTATTTAATAAATAAATAAATAAGAATAAATAGATATAAGTCTATACCAACGATATTTCTTATCATTTATTTTGTCTTTCTGTGCAAACTTTTATTGCTTGATCTGCCATCTACGTACTTTTTACTTTTACATTCCCAATATAAAATTATTATTAGCATTATTATTCTAATTTATGAATAATCAATAAATTTCTGATAAGTTTCATTACTTACGCTGATAATCCAGCAAGATTAAGGAGTGCATGCGGTATTAATACTTAGCTGAAGTTGTTATAAAGCTATACGTGACAATGAAGAGACTAGTAGTATTCTCACATAAGGTCTCATAAAAGTTTTTGATTTCAACTATATTAACACAGTGTTCAAAACTGATAGTACAAATAAAACCAAAACGTAATTTTGGGAATTTGAAGTACACTGATTCTACTGAAAATAAAACGTATGCTCCTATTTATGATTTTTAGAGTTATGATTTATTATAATTCATAATTAATATGTACGATAATAGTATATTACATAATCTTAACATACTACTGTTATCGTTGGTCCTCCATAAAGTATTTTAAATAATAAATTACTTATATGAGTAACATTAATCGTATAATTATTTAAAATTAATTCATAGGTTATTACTTATAATTGCCTATAAATAAAGTTAAAAGTTATTTACGAATTACATTTAAAATTTATTTTTAACATTAAATGTCCCATTTTTATTACTTTATAACATAATTTACTTCTTTTATTGCTTTTTAAACTGTTGTAACCATTTTAGTGCTTTATTCATTTACTACTTTTTGAAAATTGTTTAATTTTTTTATTTTGGCTTTGTTGTTTTAAATGCTAAATTTATGTATGAAATGTTACCATTGAGTTATCAGGTTCAGTTTTAATATGTACATGACCTCATGAGGCGAACTTACTAACTATTCTAATTAATGTACTACTATAAATAGTTACTAACAGTAACAGAAGATAGTATTTACAGAAGAAAACGTTTGTTACATTTAAAAATTCCACTTTTTTGAGTCATAGGAGAAAGTACTGTACCATAAATTAGTGAAAATAATTTCTTAATAAGACAAAGTTATAATAGCTATTTATTTGCTAAGTTATAATAAAGTTATTATAAAGTTACAATAGTATAATACTATATTCGTTTGTAAAAAATAAATAAAAATGATTAAATATTATATTACAGTAATCGTTAATAAGTAAATTTACATTATAAATGTCTGCAGCTATTATTTATAACATCTCAAAATTTTCTTATGGAAAATATAATGAGACCACATAATCTAATAACCTTGAGAATAAATATTAGTTTGAGATATTTAATTTCATCTCTTTCAAGTTACAAATATGAAATCATTTCTGTAAACTAGTTTATTTTAATTTATGAAGTAACAATTTATTTTTCTAGAATAAATGGTGTTTTAAAACATTTAAAGCAGATTTATCTAAAACGGATGTTTTTATTTTTAATTTAATATAATGAGTTTAACTATATTAATCTGCTTCATAAATGTTTTAAAACACCATTTATTCTAGAAAAATAAATTGTTACTTCATAAATTAAAATAAACTAGTTTACAGAAATGATTTCATATTTCTGTAAGTACTGGTACAGTACTGTAAGTCTACAGTACAGTTCTGTAACAGTTCAGTACAGTTCTGTAAGTCCACTGGTACCAGAGTACCACTGGTACTCTGGTACTCTGAGATATCACATATGATCTCTCAGATACAGATATAGCTCACAAATGTCGAGGTCGTATCACAATGAAAACAACAATTTACTTTCTCTTAATTTAACAATAATAATAAAAATAAAAAAGTCACAGAGAGTCATTTATTATATCAGGTTCATATCATTTATAGAAAAAAAATTTCCGGGGTCATTATCTTTTTAGTGATACCTTGAATAAATGAATAAAAAGTCGCTGAATTTTGTTCTTCAAAACTCGTTACTAAAAACCGATTCAATAAAATGGTTGAGGTCATGCCGCAACGGAAAATTTGAAATAACTAAGGTCACGTGTTATGAATCATAAGGTCTTCGCTCTTTTAGGTCAACTTCCGAATCTTGGGATTCAACGATTAATAGAGGAAGAATTTTACATCCAAGAAAGAAAGTGTGGGATATTGCTGCGCAACTTAATTCGGTGTTTTCGACTCGTACAAATTCAAGGAAAACTTTGCTTTCTCCTGGCTCAGCTTACGTAATGTGAATATAACAATTTCGGAAAATGACAGTTTAAATAACTCAAATACTGAACGAAACTCGTCAAGCCTTGATGACCAGATGAATAAAAATCAGTAAGTATGACTTAATATTAGGTTGTAACGAAAGTTTTCCGCCACTCCAAGTATTGCCTGCACAAGCAGTTCACGTTGGTGTCTTTGCCAATATTTTGTAAAACGATTTTTGTTATTTGAAAGAAAAGACTTGTTTTAGAGCACTGTGTTGTGAAATCTGTAAAACAATATCGTTATGATTAAGTATAAGGTGTCTGAAATGGAACTATCACGCTACCAGATTGATCCACCATTTACTCTCATTTCTGTCGCAAAAAGTCAGCTACAGAATGACACACACATGTGTACAGCTTAAGGTACTACTGTTGTATCATGTGACGCTGTGAAGATTTGGTACCGAAAGTTTAAAAACTAGGACTAGGATATTAAAGAAACAGAGCGCTCTGGCCGGCCTACTGATGCTGATGAGGCCCGCCTACCAGAATTTGTGGAAGAAGATAAAATATTCATCCACTCGAGAGCTAGCTGAAAGAGTCAGACCTTAGTGCCGTGTCCATTAGTCGCGCTAAGCAACGCATAAACTTGGCACATAAGGTCAATAGCTGGGTACCGCGTGAGCTGACTCAAGCAAAGCTGGCGGAAAACTTTCGTTACAACCTGATATTTTCACGTCTGAGGTATTCTACGTATTAGGAATAGAATCGTTTTTTTTTCCAGTTGCAAACACTATGCAGTATAGTCATTAACCAAAATAAATTCCGGAAATGTCGGACACTTTATTTCCGGGATTTGTTGTCACTCTATAGTGAGCCAACGTTGAAAGACATGCACCATTACTGGCAGCCCAAACTGTATCATCTGAACATGGAGGGGGCATTGGAAATTATTAAAGGTGAATCATTGTTTCTTTGTGACGGAGAGTAATACAGAAATGATTTTGCATTTTAAATTCATTTCATTACACACCGAGCCTCGAATAGTTTTGCAATTTGCGTTAAGCTAAAACTGCATTTTTTTTTTCCTTTAAGGAGTTATGGGTTCCTGTTAAGATTTTATTTTTTAAAGCAAAAAACGCATGTTTTTTTTTAAATTTAATATGCACTTGCATTCATATGCAGCATGCCATAGAGTACGCCAAAGAACGGAGAGCAAAGTCCGCGAGCTTGTGCCACATAACTGTTCCAATATCTACGATTTGTGGATTAGCAGAAGAAGAACAAATTCATTCTATCATTTCCAGAAGAAACCGAGTTCTAAATTTGTATTTTCTTAAGTTTAGAATGTTGTAGGTAGAGCGTAAAAAATCCATGTGCTGCCGTTACGCCAGATACAATAACTGTCCTGTAGAACTGTCCTACCAACAATTGCTGGTGGCCATTTCTAACACATACTATAGGACCCTCTTTCAGTGAGAAAAATTGTCACATCGAGTCAAATTTGTCACGCGATATGGACTAGCAAACACGGAGCAAATTTTTGGACCTCTCAATATATTCGGGACCATAGTCACTCAGGTATTATGAACTTTGATTACAATGGACATCGACGATTTGCAAAAAGTAATATTCTAGGAAACTCTAAAATCAGCACAAGGAAATATGATTGAAAGAACACTTTTATTAACAGAACCTTCAACAAAGTAAAAAATGCATACAAAAAATAATGTAAACATTGCATATAAAGTAGAAAAAGCCCTATACATTGTAATAACATATATTCCGCGAATTATTCTCGCAGAACAACAAAATATCACAAATTCAGTCAGTTTACACAATTTTAAAAAATCTTTCTTTTGAAGTAATTATTCAAATATTTTACAACTTTTTTTTCAGTGAAGAAACGGCAAATTATCTTGAGTAGAAAACATTTTCAATATTCATAGATACCAGCATACACTGTACTATATTGTCTCTGCACTTGTGCCAATATCGTACCGAGAAGCTCACTTCCTGAGATATTCATTGAAATCTTCTGAACTTGAGTAGAAAAGAGAGAAGTTCATTAACGTATTGCACATGAGTAAAAAGTTCTGGTACTCTATCATCCTGTAAATAGCAATGTCCTTTTGATCTGCTCCCTTCGCCCTTAGAAATGTTTTGCCAGTTTGTTCCTGTTTATTGTAACTCTTCCAGAACAGAAACATATTGGGGCTTTCTTTCCACTGGAAAATATGGCACGATGCTGTGAACACACGCCACTGAGACAGATTCCACAGAAGGCCTGTACTGTAATACCCCTCCACTTGTGCCATTTTTGTACAGTACCTGCATATTGTAACTGACTTCCTCACATGTTCTTCGTGTTCTTCTCAATCTGTGTTCTAAAGATGGAAGTGTACTTTCGCATTTCACTTGAGCTAAGAACTGCGGTATTCTGTGCTCTTCAAAATGGTATTTTACTTTCGAACTGCATCCCATGTCGTTGAGGACGCCGTCGACCAGAGGGGGAATGCAAGACCGAGTGTTCTTTATGTGACTTACGTTGACCAGATCGAAAGTATTGCTTACCACCATCTGTTTCAACACGCCAGTCCATTGTTCATGATCAGAAGTCGTCTGCTCAGAAGAAGCCAGTCGTCCTCCAGTCAGAAGATGGGGATACGAGATTACCATTTTAGTACACAAAGCCAAGTATGATGCCAATACAAATGAGAACGCCATGGTATAGCAACGCAATGAAGAACGGGAGAGGAAATATGATGCTACAATAGTTTGATCTCATATTTATACTCTCACATTACGCTTACCAGTAATCAAATAAAATTTTCCCATGAGATTTCCCATTCAGAGATAACAGTGATAGATTGGGTATTAACGATAAATGTGGGAATTTGTAGTCTTATCTTAAACGAGTCTTTATCGCAAAATAAAAATTCGTTCGTGATTTTCTTATGAAATTTCCGATGATTCACGTTTATTGAACTTGAAAATGAGTACTATACCGTTGTTGAATATTATTTCATTCACTCAAAAAATTTTTAAGAATTATCTGTTGGTTTTATTTTGTAACTGCATGGTTAGCTAAGGCTGGTCTGCATGCACAATTATTATGTGAAATTAAATTAACTAGACATTCTGATGTAAAATATTACTCGTGTATTCTTATGTAAAACAATACTTGTGCGACAATTTGTATTTCTGAATACTCAATTTTATCGCCTATCTGAGAAAAGTTTTGTGTATATTTTGTAAATTCAACTATGTATCAATGCGCGGTGTAGAAGAAGAAAGGAAAGGAAGAGTATGCCCCTAATGACTTTTTTATCATAAAAATAACAGTTGTTCAAAAATATGCTGATAATAGTATTTTAATAAAGAAGGGTATACTGGTGCACGGTGCACTCATCAGAATATCACTCCCTTAATAATATACATTGCATCCAATCTTTATTTTATGGTTGATCGCAGGTTGGGCTGAGCATATTGCTTCCTCAATGTTCGCTGAACTTACTTAGGGAACTGGGTTTTATGTGGATTTCCCAGTTCCCTCAATCATTCAAAGTATTTTTTTTTCCTTTCAGAGATAATTTTTTCTTTCCTTCTTTCTTTTTAAATTTTTTCTGGTGAGCTAGACTGTCTTTTTTCTTCCTCAACTTCTACTTTTTAGCTCTACAGCTGGTATATGAGCAAATTGTTTGCATGTATTGTCTTATTTGTTCGCAGACATTATTGCATCTTCTTCAACGATTACATACGATTAAAATACGTAATAAAAAAATAAAATATACTGCTAAATATGCCTCATTTTTTTAGTAACTATTGCTTTATTATGATATAACTTTTATCAACTATCTGATTAAAAATGATATCATTATTCATTAAGATTCTTTGGTCAATAATTCTCAACACCTACTTTCATGCATTTACGACTTTCTGATTCTTTTATTAGTCTGGAAGCGGCAACATTCAAAATTTCATGGTTCCCTCCAGCTACTATGATTAACTGTAAAATTACCAATGATTTCAGCAATCTCCTTTCTCTTTCCCTTGATAATATCAAGAATTTCAAAAACTCCTTTTTAGTTATATTGCTTTGAACCTCGGTGGAGATTTTGCAGAAAATTGCATTTTACCTTTCAAATAAATCCCGAGATATGACGAAATAAATCAACAAGTTTCTCCATTTCTTTGAGGGGTTCAATAACTGAAAACTTCTTTTTTATAGCTTAATTAGACCCTATAGGGAATATTTTCCACTAAATTCAGTGATTGTATTCAAATATGTATAGAACATAAAATTATGTATTCATAAAATCATATATGTCTCGTGAATGCATGAAGAATTTACAGACGCAAACTTTCAAAAATGTTTTGTGCTGAAGAGGAAATAAACTAATTATTAGGATTAATTATTGCTTGAATTCCTTTACATAATTGAAGTTTATAAAATTGAAGTTCTAATCAATGAATTTTTATTAAACAAAATATGTGAATCGTCAGATATATTTTGTTTGATGACGTGAACAAACCAGAGTGGAGTAACAACATGAACGACAACTTCACGAACTTGTTTCATGCTGAGTTTATTAAAAAGCTCATTATACATTATTCTAAAATAACTATTTTCTTCCTAGTCCAAACGCCCCATAGCTCGTAATGCACCGTGGTAGCTAAGTATAATGTTTTAAGATATAAAAATAAAAGCCATTATGAATATAAAAGGTATTATCTGCACAAATAGGGAGACCGAGTTTTACTTAATTATTAATAGTATAATTTATAAATGGTTTCTAATTTAATTTAGACAAAAACACCCTTTAATTAAACGAATATAAAACAAGTTTGAATATTCGTTTAAAAAAAAGACTTTAAACAGTTAACAAGTATCAAAATTTCCAAGCAAACGAAAAAAGTGTTAAGCAACACATGTTTATAATAATAATTCAAAAAAGAAATAAGTAAATAAAATTGAAGTTCCGAACTATGCTATCTTGTATTTATCGTTTACTAAGAAGATAATATATTGAGAGTGTTACGGCGGCATTTAACGTACGAAGTTTTACTATTATTTATCTCATGGCAAAGACCAGAAGAGATAGGCACGATAGATTGATAGATAGGAAATCCCACCCTATCATTAATGTGGGATTCATCATTACATCAATGATAGGGAATTATAGCTGAAACATTACATTTTATCACTAGGAAATTTTCAATGTGTAATTTGTTTAGTATAAATTGCAGCGAAAAGCATGAGAATGTCGCCATTTCTCACTTCTCTACTGTCTGAACTGGATCATGGCTTCCGTCTTCTTTCTGACTTCATGCTTAGTTTTAAGCAGCAACCTGGTGTTACCCCTTCCACTTCTGGAGACTCCCGAAGCAATACCCACCGCCATATCAGCTGCATCATTTGGTTCTGGACAGTCGCAAAACATGTTGGAACAAGCAGCGGCAAACAAATCCTTGTCTTTGGTCAGCGTCTCCAGCATCAGGTATTCGGGACTATGTGATGCTCCTGTTGGAGGCGGTATTTTTAGTGACATGGGTTGCAGAGCGAAGATACATCACGACTACCAGGAAGACAGAATTCCGCAGTTACTAACTCATGTGCAATGCGTGAGTAGTCTTCCGTCATTGAGATACAGGTCGAAAAAATCCCAAAGAATATGCGAAGAAGTAACATACAATATGAATGTACTATACGGCAGCAGCACGAGTGGCAGAATATTAGAGTATAGACCTTCGGTGTACTCCGTATCAGTCGCTTGTGTTCACATCCAAGTGCCATCTCTTTATAAGGAAAAAACACCTCACGAAGTTTTTACTATTGATAAACTGGTATAAATAAGAGGTAATTTCATCAAAGAATTGTATGAAATACTTTCAACTGTGATATCTTACTCTATGGTCAATTTAATGATAATCCGACTTAGGAAGATTGTTGCGAGTTTAAATCTTGTTTTCATGTTATCTATGTGAAAGTTACATTACTTGCTAGTCATGCTATTTTGTTTTCGTTGTACCTCTTTTTGATACGTGCAAGTTACTTTTTAATAAATATTTTATTTATGTTATAAATGTGTTTGTATTTTAAATATTAAAATTCACGACTTTATTTTTTGGATGCAAATAAAGAAAAATGCTTACAAATGATGCTTGATTGAGGAAGTAAAATTCAGTTTCCACGCAATAAGTATTTTCATCATTAACGTGAATAAAGCGATAAAAGTGGATTTTCAACAGACTCTATGTATGACCTTGTGTATTGCCCTATATTTTAAGAGGAGAAGGAGGGAAGAAGCGATTCATAAAATCTATAAAATGCATATGCATTCAATAAGCATTTTATTAAATATCTACACTGCAAAAAAAGTCTGTCAAATTTACAGAAAAAAACTGTCAGCCAGGACGCCAGTTTATTTCCGTATATTTTACAGAAGTCTTCCGTATTTTTTTCAGTATACGGAAAATTTCTGTAAAATCAACTGAGAATCTGTAAAATTTACGGAAGACTTCTGTTAAAAAAACGGAAATAAACTGGCGTCCTGGCTGACAGTTTTTTTTCTGTAAATTTGACAGACTTTTTTTGCAGTGTATACATTGGGTTTAATTTAAATATTACACAAATGCGTCCAAAAAAAATCTCTTACATGGGATTTAGCTATCGTTTAAAATTGTAGAGTAAAATACAGCTAAAAAATAATTAATATTTAAAAATTTTTAGGCTAAAATTTCAATTATAAAATTATATCATAATTTGCTAACATGAGAATATTTCGATGAAGATAGATTAAAATCGAAATAATTAATCACTTTATGGCCCGTGACAAGTTCCTGTGAGCAAATGTCACTTTTATCTGTATACATATAAAATGGCTGAGCTACTTATATACGCTTTATAATCTATTAAAAAAACTGTAAAGGAGATTATTCAAAGAAATTCTGTTCACGCTGCCGAAGAAGATATTAAATTAGTTTTAGATTATAAAATGCGGAATATTCTTTTCGTTATTCACTACACTGCTTCACTTTCTTAGTTTGGCTCACTGATAAAATTATTTGTAAAAGTAAATACAAGGTGAAGTTTTGAAACTTGCTTCGTACTGGAATCTTGGCAAAAGCCAGTCCTTGTCCAGCCCCCCTTTTATTGACGTGTTGTTTCTATTGACATATGGAATAATTCAAATAGCATGAGCCCAGGACACTGCAGCAATTTCGCGAATCCAACACGAAAAAAAATGTTTTGCTGAATTTAACAAAATTTTATTGATTCAACAAAACTTGGTTTACGCTATTTCAACCGAAAAATTTTGTTGGGTTTTTTTAATTGCTACACTGCTGGCCACCCAAATTGCAACACCAAGAAAAACAAGAGATATCACAACAAAATTTATTGTGTAGATAACATGTTGACCAAGTAACAAATGATTAAATTTACAGCATTCTATGAAGCGTGGTTCCTGCCAAAATCAGTACCCAGAGTAGCCGCCGTTGTTGGAGATCACAGCTGCCACACGCCTCGGCATTGATTCAAAGAGACTTTGAATGTGTTCTTGGGGTACAGCAGACCAAGCAGCTTCCACACGTTGCCAAAGTTGATCTGGTGTGACAGCTGGGGATGAACTCTGGGTCAGTCGTTGAGCAACCATGGACCACATGTTTTCTATCGGCGAAAGATCCGGAGAGCGCGCCGGCCAGGGAAGCAATTCAATCTGGTGATTGACGAAGAACCCTTGGACAATGCGTGCCACGTGTGGCCGTGCATTATCCTGCTGAAATATGGCTGTTGGCAAGCCCTGAAGGTAAGAAAGGACAACTGGCTCCAACACCTCGGAGATGTAGCGCTGGCTGGTTAAAGTACCGGCAATGCGTACTAGAGGAGTGCGAGAGAGATATCCGATACCGCCCCATACCATAATACCCGGTGCAGGACCAGTGTGACGGTGCATAATGCAGCTGTTCAGCATCCTCTCTCCACGGTGTCTCCAGACTCGAATCCGACCGTCGTGGTGTTGCATACAGAAGCGTGACTCGTCAGTAAAGAGAATTTCATTCCATTCTGTCGTCCACATCCTTCTTTCATCGCACCATTGGCGGCGGAGACGTCTGTGGTTCCGCGTCAGAGGTAGACAAAGCAACGGACGTCTTGCGGACAGACCATTCTGCTGTAAACGACGTCGAATGGTACGCGCAGACACTGGATGATGCGTTACAGACTGAATCTGCTGTGATATGGTTCGTGATGTGACTGAGCGGTCCGTCACTGCCATGCGTACAATCTGCCTGTCATCACGTGACGTGGTGCACTGAGGTCGATGCGGTCGATCACGTCTGTCCGTCGTACCCTCCTGCACCCAACGATCCAATATCCGCATCACAGTTGTTTGGTTTCGTCCAATACGACGACCGATTTCCCTGAAAGATAACCCACAATCTCGGTATGCCACTATCCTTCCTCTGTCAAACTCGGATACTTGATCAAAAGATGATCGTTGTTTCCTACGAGGCATAATTTATCGTTTTTTTGAAAAAAAAGCAAGAAAAACACAATTGCTGTACTTGAAACCGTCGAAATCTCCAAGCCTTAAATAGCGCTTTGAGGTGGCGCCACAGGCGCGCTTGATGTGCGTCTGCGCTGAAATTCTAATCATTTGCATATCTCACCTCAGCTAATGCATGTTGTAAATTTCATATTATTTGCATGCTTCCTTCAGGGTGTTGCATTTACGATGGCCAGCAGTGTAAATTAACAAAATATTTTGTTGAATAAATAAAAATTTTGTTCATTCAACAAAAATATTTCTTTGAAATAGAGTCAACCAAAATTTTGTTGAATCAACAAAACATTTTTGTTTCAATGAAGAGGGTGCTAGAAAGCACCAGAAATGACGCAAGAAATTCATAGAGGTTTTGTATGGAAGAATCTTTAATCAAAGGGAAACAACCGTAGCAACAAGATGAATCCATCCGATGATGCATTTTATTTCTGCAGAGGAGTGGAAAATATTTTTCCAACATTTGGCTGAGATTATTAACATGTTGATCATCCTATTGCTCAAAGGAATCTTTGAAATTTTTGATTTTTTTTTTTAAATAATATGCTTTGATAAGTATGAATGAAGCTGAATTTTAGGAACTATAACATGCTCGATCTTTTTTGAGACGTTTTCATTCCTGTGCGAAACATCTGTAGATCGATCATTTGTGAAGTTTAGAAATCTGCGTGAACGGTTAGTGTATAGTTAAATAAAAAGTTTTTTTTTAAAGATGTAGCGTTACTACCAGAAAATTGTTTTTTTTTAAATTTGAATGTAAGGTAAAAGACTAGGAATAGACAAGTCAAAGATGTCAAGTAAAGACAAAAAAATCTTTTTTTCAATTGTTTCCAAGGATGAATTAAGAGCTGTCTTTTTTTTAATTTTTAAAAGCAAGTGGTCCATTACTAATGTTTTTACCTCTGTGCAATCGCGAAAAATTCATATCGAATCGAATAACACTCGAAAAATAACTTATTAATACTTTTAAATTTTCTTAAAAATTGTTCAATATTTTGTAGCAATTTTAAACACTTTTATTAAAAGAAGAAACTCATAATGATTTTTTAAACTAAAAAAACTGTTATTATAGAAAATTTATACCTATTCCTATGCTGAATTTTTCAATTTAAAATAATTCTCTACAACTATTCACTTCTAGACTACTTATAAAATTTATAGACTAATTTATGCATTACAGATGATAACGTATTCGCCTGCCCTTTATTATCCAAAAGGTACAAGCAAAAGCTCTGAAAAGATAAATAATGCTTTCCGAAATTTGGCGAATCTGTCACTGTTTCTAGTAACGTTCTGAGTTACATTTCAAACATTTTCCTTGTTTAAGTATTTGTGTTGATTAAGTTTGTCTCTCGTGACTTACAAAATAAATAAATAAATTAAATTAAATTAAAGGGAGAAAAAGGGCCGTGTACATGCGTTTTTGTTACATTTTCAACATTACTCAGCAGTTCGTTTATATTTTAAATATAAAAATAGGTAAACTTTTTAATCTTAATTTTCTTCTAGTAGGTCTCAACACATACTTTTTTTTTCTTGAAATTTCTATAAACTTATAAATCCCAAAGTTAGTTTTCGGTAACGTTACTAAATAATTTAAATCTGATTTTCAAGCGGACGTGTCTCCCCTAATTATTTAATAAATGAAAGTATATAAAGTTACGAAAAGTAAAATTATAAAATTTCTGCTCTTTAAAAGACAGCTTTAAGACATGATCCCTTTACTATTTCCAATTATTGAAGTAATTTAACTGTCAGAAATTTAATTCTTTTGACTAGGTCATTTGACGATTTCGAGAAAGGTATTGCTAATTGTAAATTGAAGAGCCCATTTTGTAATTCCTTACGTAGCTTAGTTTGAGTCACACGAAACTCCCTTGCTTCATGCAGTGAAAAGCTTCTTTAATTTTCTTTGATGTGTAATTTGTAATGTTATAGAATTTAGCTGCCTTTAACACTTTTATTCCAAATTCAGGGAAATCTAATCAGACTGAAGTTACGCATATTTAAAAAAATAAATTATTTGCAATCCATATAGCAAGATATTTTTAATGTGTGTTTCAAAGGTGTAAATTGCAATGCTATAAGATTTAGCTGTCTTTTATTCCAAATTCAGGTATGTCTTCACAAACTGAAGCAGCGCATGTTTCAAAATAATTTTTTAAAATATTATTTACAATACACATAGCGAATGATCTTCTGAATTGAGGATTAAAACCTTTTCATTACATTAAACTTTGTGATTCGTGGAACAAAAAATTCATATTATGTTTTAAAAAAATAGATAGTAAATTTTTGCAAAAGTCTAACGCTTTTGAAGGAATCACTACAATAATGATTGTTAATATTTGAGTGGCTGCTTATTTTAAAAAAATATATCTATTTGTGGAATACAAGTTTGAAATGACCTTGTTAAATAGTTTCAAACAGAAAGTGAGAATGGTAACAAGGTTATCTATTTTCATCTACAAATGCTAGTTAGGGATTTTTAAAAAATGCTCCAATTTCCTTATTGATTACCAATTTCAATGACACAAAACCATTCAATCAGTAGTACTTTTTCAGTTTCTTGGTTTTTTTCTAAATTTAGCTATTGTAGTTTATGAAATGATTTCATGTCATAAAAATATTGATGATAGTTATTTGTATTAAATAAATGCACGTCAGAAATGTAAAAACAAATTACGTTTTATTTAAAAAAAACACAGTTGTACGAAAAAAGTGCCATATAAAAAAAAGCGTTTGAATTAAAACTACAGAGTTGCTACAAAAGTAAAATATACAATTTCGTGTTTGTAAAGTATGTTCGCTTTAAAATATCACAGACTATGTTGCATGATATGGAGATATGTTGAGAATCTCTCGAAAAGTATTTGCATAAGTACTATTGCAGTTTTTCAACGATCAAACCATTCTGCGGTTTTCTTTCTTCAGGAAAATATGACACAGTGCTGTGAACACAAGCTACTGCTATGGAGTGCACCGAAAGCCTGTACTCCTGTACCTCGCTACTCGTATTATTACCATACAAAACGTGCATATTGTATTTTACTTCCTCGCACATGCTCTTGATTCTTCTCGGTCTATATCTTAAAGACGTGAGACTGCTCACACACTGCACGTGAGTCAAGAGTTGCGGAATTCTGTTCTCCTGAAAGTCGTAATGTACCTTCGATCTGCATCCCATGCTGTCGACAGTAACTTCTGTCACTGGAAGGACACAGAGCCCAGAGGTTCGGATCCTGGAGACGTTAACCAACTGCAAGACGTCCTTTATCAGCGGCTGTTCCGGCATATTTTTCGACTTTCCATCATAGAGATGAGATTCCTGTCACAGATTCTGCTATGTTATCTTCGCTAGACACTAGAGGAAGGGAGATCACCATATTTCTGTACACGGCAAAGCAGGACACCAGAGCATATAAAAACAGAGCACAGAAGAAAGCCATGACGAGCTTCAGTAATTGAGATCGAGTGAGAATGATGGACATTTCTTGAATATGGCACATATTTATACTACAATCGTTACACATCGAAAATTTCCCAAGTGATAAAATACAATTTACCCGCGAAAATACCCATTCATTGATTCTGATTATCACGCTTGCTTTAAAGATGTAGAATCTTTATCGATTGTCTTTAAATTAAAAGATAAAATTAATCTGAGTGACATTATACTATTGCGATGGGTTTTTTATCTGTTCGTAGATTGTGTCAATATCTAAATATTACTTCCTTTTACTTTCCTTCTAAGAATTTAAATTCTGTTGTATAGATAAGTTTTCTGAAAGAAAAAAATTGAAAAAGAGAATTATCTGCTGTGACATTAATTACACCTTTTTTTCAGCACTTTTTTCCCCCGAATTTGTATTGAAGTAAAAGTACTACTTTAAAAATGTATGATAAATAAGTATAATTTGGTTTTATTTAAAATTTAGACACAAATCTTAGTGAGATTACCATTTCAAGGTAACTATAGAATTGCTTATTGTACTTCAATATTTCCTTACAGATTTCTAGTAAAAATGATTTCATGTTTAATATTAAATTTGATTTAACGCTTTCTAGTAAAAATTATTAAACGTTATGCAATTTGGAAATTTCGATAGTTTGGTTTCACCATATTTTGCATAAAATCTTTTTTAAAATGTTAACAGTTTCTAAAGGAAATTTTAAGAAGAGTGTAGTAATATTTATCGGTAGTTTAAAAAATAAAAAAAATAAAATTTAGAAGGTGTAATTATCTTTTATTTTTTAATCTCACTATTTTATTGATTATTAATTAATTAATTGTGTTTTAAGAATGAGTAGTGTAAAGTCAATCAAAACCAGGTCACAAAACAGTTTTTTATCGCTCGAAGCAGCTAAGTAAATAAAAAAGCTTCATTTTTTAAATCAGAATTATATACTCGTACTTTAGCTTAAAAAAGTTATTTTGAAACTTAAAATAACTATATTTTGGAAGATAAATTAATAATTTTTTAATTGTAATTTAATAATTGTAATTAAGAATAAAAATACAAGTGCACTAGGTTTTATCCGACCAGACCATATATATAAAATAATAGGAAAATGTTATTGTTTTACAACTGAAGAATTAATTTATATAAGAGTAAACTAGTATTGTGGCCCTAGTATATTAGGGAACAAACGTAGATTTAACAATCCCAGACTATGAATAATTTTGAATTTAGTATTTGGAACTTATAGTAAATTAATTCATAAATATTTGAATGAGTTTTAAGATCAGTAATCAGAAATGAAATTTTGTCCACAATTTTCAGCATTCCTACAGAATTGTGCTTATTCTGCACAGCAAATCATCCAGATCATCAACGGTTTTGACTTGCAGTAAATTTTGTTTCAAAATGTATAAGCTATATGGTTTTGTCCATTTGTCCAAGTCCCGGTTTTATTCGACATGTATCAGAAAAGAAGGCATGCAACATATTTGAAACTTTATTTAAAAATCTCGTATAGTTACTTGAAATAATAGCTTAAAAAGATGTTATAAGTTGTTGAAGTTTCCTAACATAAATTTTGAAGAAATTAATAACTTTAGAAAAACTGTAGAACTTATGAAATCAAAATCATAGCATAGCTTTTTTTTTCCAAACATAAGCGTGAACGAACAAAAAGACTACACTGTTTCTCATTTCATTTGTAAATAACATGGAATTTGTCTGCAACTAGTTCCATGTGCTTTCTAACAGACTGCAGCGGTAATTTAGTCAAAATTGTCAATTTAAGGTTTCATTTCTCCTGTTTCCGACTTTCTCCAACTGACCAAAAAGACTTAACGCTCTCGGGTGATGGAAAAGGTGACTTATGAATCTGCTTGCGGGGTTATACAGGATGAATCAAAGCGTCAGGTCAGTAAATCTACGGACGGAAAAGTGCACTAAGATGCGCCGAAATCCTACAGAAACGCTGGGCCAAAAACGCTATCTTCATGCACTCGATAATTATCACTACATAAAAATCATATAATTATCACTACATAAAAGTATTAATGAAAAATTTCAGGAATGTTTACTAAGTAGATTCATTCAAAGAAAATTAAGTATTCTAATTCAGCGTTTCTCAACCTGTAGGGCGCGCCCTCCAAGAGGGGCGCAGAGAGTTTGCAGGGGGCCTGTGAGAAAAACCAGAGCAAATAGTGGTGCATGTTTTTATAAAATCATCTTATTTATTCTCATTTTTTACTAAAAATATGACCATTTTAGCTTAAAATGTTCATTCAAACTTTACTGATAACATTATTTTGTAAAAAATTCGACTAAATGTTTATTGTATGCTGAAAAATGTAAGGGGGGGGCGTCACCGTAAGTTAGCCTTTGTTGGGGGGGGGCGACGTTAAAAGGTCCAGAACCGCTGTTCTAATTGATATGTCATCTGTAATTATCAATTAGAGTTGTGTGAAGTTTGTTAAAAATGAATTGGCATAAAGTGATACGCCATCAGAATTTTCACCAGCCTCTCAAAGCATTCTTGAGAGATAAGTGATTTGCTGAGTTCAGACAATGATTGCAGTCTCAAATTACTGTACTTGTTTAATGTCACCTTGGTTACTGTTGAAGTTTTCACCTTGTGTTCAAGCTACATTTTTTAAAAATGTTAAGAAATTATTTCGCTTTTAAGCTTTGAATGCAACTTAATATAATTACATGGTATGTATTATTAATTCTGTTCTATCAAAACAACAAAAATTATAGCAATGCTACCAAATAAATTTTGACCGATCATATATTCTTAATGGAAACGAGACTAAAAATTAATTCGATTGGAAGTTTGACTGTAAAATATAAAGAATTATATCTTTTCCAAGTGCATACACCAATGCATCCAATTAAGCAGTTGAAATTCAATAAATTGAAAAATATTGAACTTCTAGCCAGTCTCTTGAGAATCCTGTATTTCCCATACATAAACGTGCATGAAAAAAGACATTATTTAATTTTTAATTAATTAATTAAATTTTTAATTAAATAATCTTAGAGATGCTACTCGCCCAAAAGCTTATTCTATGGCTGTATAATTACCCTGCATATCCTTGCTATAGACTTGTAAGTTTTCGTGTCAAAGTGTTTACAATTACTTGAACAATGCTGTGTGCAATATGTATGTTACATAAATTTTCACTAATGAACTCGCATTATAAATATTGTTAGCATTTCTTAGAGTCAAACACATCAAAAAACAATTTTATAATAAATATCCTTTTATTAAAAGTTCAACAATATATTACAAAAAATATGAAAGTTTCAAATGCCAAGTTATAAAAACAATATTTAAAATTCCTTCATGCAAAAGAACTCGCTGTTTCTGATGTGAAAACATAACTTCTTAACATTACTAAAACTCGTACAAGACAAAATATCACATATTCGGCCACTTGATGATGCACGCTGTTGAGAATCACTGCTAATTAAATTAATTTTGGAAGATCCAAAAACTCTTCTGGTTCTTTTTCTGTAGGCTGGATGCTGTGAACACAGGCTACTGAAACGGAGTACACAGATGGCCGATATTGAATTAGTTCACCATCCGTGCTACTGCTGTACAGAACGTGCATATTGTACCGTACTTCTTCGCATGCTCGTTGGACTTTCCTGGATCTGTACCTTAATGAAGGGGGGCTTCTTGCACATTCCACATGAGTCAGGAGCTGGGGAATTCTTGTGGCGTCCGAGTCATTACGTATCTCTGGTCTGCAGCCCATGTCGTCGAAGACACCGTCTGTCACCGGAGGGAAACACCGCTGTGCGTTGTTGACGTGAGATATGTTGACTGACTGCAAGAAGTTGCTTACCACCGTCTGTTCCAGCAGTTGCCCGGCATGAGATGACATTTCCATGGCAGAGTCTGCACCGTTCTCTTCGATGGGTGCCAGAGGAAGGGAGATGACTGACTTGCTGCACAAAACCATGAAGGATGTCAGAGCATATACAAACAGAGCAGAGAAGTAAGCCATGACGAGATTTATTAATGGAGATCCACTGAGAATGATGGACATTTCTTTGATTTCGTTCATATTTATACCACAGCCATAATACGTTCAAAGATTTCCAGTGACAAATCATAATTTACCCACGAAAATACCCATTCATCGAAACTAGATAAAACTTTGGCTAACGATACCGATGATAGGAAATACTGATATTGCTTTTATCAAAAGATAAAACTATTTTGTGTTTAATCTTTATTTGAAAGATCTCTTCAGTTCCTAAACAATACGTATGAATAAGATATCAGCAAAAGCTTTTTGTTTCTTCCGTTCGAAGAATTTAGATTCTCTCGTTTGTTTGTAAACAGTATGATTCAGAAAGTATGAAAAACCCTCTCTTGCAATATTGTTTTCGTTTCTTTGCGACTCTTTCTCAATTTTTTTAACATATGGGCTTTTATAAAACACACAGTAGTAAAACTTTAAAATGTTTAGGATCATTGAATATCTAGTGTTTGTGTTTGTTTTTTTAGAATTTAGTAGTTACTTAATAAAAAGTTTAAAAAATCAATGTAAGGGGAATTTGAGAATTGCAGCAATAAGGCGGAGAGGTTAAAATTAGAGGAAGCTCAGAACGCTTAATAATGTTTAGAATTGGTGATATCGTTAAAATTTTTTCACAAACCAGTTTATGAAAGCCTTTGAATACTTTGAGCTTTAAATTAAAATTCTTCATAAATAGCTTGTAAATTTTTATGAATTGGTTGAAATTATTAACATTAGCAATTCTTAACAATTAGTTTAGAAACCTCTGAAAAAAACTATTGAATAAATTTAATTTGAGGAAATGCTACCAAATCATTAAAAAGTTCATTAAAAGTATTATGGACTTTTATGGACTTTTTAAGGATTTGATGGCATTTTCACAAATTAAATTTTTTCAATAAAAATCAAATGAAGTTGTTAAGAAATTAAAAAAACGATTCGCATTTCTTCATAATAGCTCCAAAATTTATACAAATAGTTGCTTTAGACTATAAGTATGTCTAAAATTTTTGCATAAAGAAATGCATTCTGTGAACTGAAATTTCAACATATTTAATAATTTTTAAGTATTTTATGAAATAATTACCTCATACCTAAGTAAAATTCCAGTACAAAGATTACGATGATTATGCTAAGAAAACGAATATGCTATTTTAGAATTGTTTACAACAAAAAAAAAAAAATGTTCGCATTCACACCGTAAAATTTATTACATTTCAAATGATTTCAAAATGTCTCAGACTTCTCTAAAACCGTCTGAAAGTGTCTTTACTTATGCAACCCATAAACTCTGCTTGTCTAACTGATTTTCTTAGCATTCTGTACTAGATCGTACTTAATCGTCCACAGAGACATCATGCGGAAACTTTCCGAAGTGAATTCGAAGACGATTTGACTCAAATTCGATTTCTCGGTCAAAGTATGAATACCGCGATTTTAATGCTTCCTGCACTTCGTACGTGGAAATGCAAACACAGGGAACTAACTGCATTCCACACACGCCTTGAACAGAAGAGTTTTATATCTACAGATTGAGGTAGGTAAATACTCACAACTTAACACCCGCAACCAAAATAAGAAGGGATTTCCACTTATATTTACAAGGGTAACGCCTATTTTGCAACTGTATTTCATTATTCGTAAATCAAATACTGAATTTAATAAAAGACCTCATTCATTAGCATTTATTAAAGAATAATCCATAATGCAAAGAAGGCCGATAATATTTCTGGCAGATTTTCTCGTTTAGGCTCTATTTTGTGAGTCACAATCCATTTTGGAGGAATGTTATCACTTCTTTAAATTAAACGTATATTAAACGCAAAATTTAATAAATGACCTCTTTCATTAGCATTTATTGAAGATTAATCCCAAATGCAAAGAAGGTCGAAAATAATTCTGGCGGATTCAATCTAATTCAAAGGGAATAATTAACTCTTTTTTTCTCTACAACACAAATGTCTTTTCAAAAGAAATCTTGATTTTATATGCGTATTCATTCATCGTGTATGTTGTCCTAGATATACTCATATCTGATCCCCAAATATGTATCATACAAAATGGTTGTTCCTTTTGCAAGATACAAAATGCAACCCCATGAGAGCAGCTCGCCTTTTTGGCTTAGAGCTATTTTACTCCCAGGGGATATTCATATTTTTGCTACATATACATATTATGCATGTTATAATTTTACAAAGACATTGTTAACAATCTTTTCTCGTTCAGGCAGCCAGAAGATTTTAATAGTTTTATGTCTTATTCCAAAAATCAATGTGACTGTTCTCTTATTATTAGTTAGTTTGCAGACTATTGACTTCACAAAGAAGAAAGATGAATCTTGAATAAAAGCCAAATATAAGATATTCCTTTTACAAAGCAATAGGCGTCACAGGACTTTTGAAAACAAAAAATGTTGTTAAACACTAGAAAACATTAATAAAGCTTCTTCACCAAAAGTATTATACGCTTATATTAAAGGTACCTATATGTCTCATGCAAATTTCAGAAGAAATTATTCTCAAAAATGGGCCGAAAAGTTTCCAAAATACGAAAACATTGCGAAATACCGCTTGTTTAACCCTTTCGTTACTACTGCCACTCGCTGACGGCGGCCATGAAACGTTCTCTGGGTAATCCTACATCTCAATGTCGGCATCCAGCGAGCGTTCCCTGGGTACCACTACACCGCCCAATGGCGGCATCCACGAATCTTTCTCTGAGTACTAACGCCGCTCCACCTAAAGGTTACGGGGGTATGACTACCATAGCTGCCAACAATTCCGGAATAATCACCATCCAATCCAATAACCACTTTTTGTAAACAGTAATTTTTGTGTATCAATGCACCAAAATTTTTGATTTTTCGATGGATGCCAAAGCGCGTTTTCGCTGCTTACGCTTCCGTGCAATGCAACCACTCTTGGGGAAAACTCCCAAGCACCACGAATATATAACCGCGACCAGATCCTCCGTACCGAAAGGGTTAACATGTTTTTCTCGAATACTCGCAGCTAGATTCTTTCTAAAACTTAAAAAGTTGCAGGATTTCAAACGAACAACATATTTGTCATATACCCTAAAAGAAGATTTTAAAAAATCTTTAAAACTTCTTTGGATATATTCTATTATATTCAAGGGGTTGACTGTTTCCGAATGTTTTCCTGGATCCCTGTTCTATTACAAGAATTGAAAGAATAAATATTTTTACTCGTTTTAGCATTGACGGAGATCTTCTAAACCTGGATTGTCCAAACATTTTTGTGGATAGGACCGCTTGAAAATTTTTCACAAAACTCGCGGAGCTACAGAAAAGAATTGTAGAAAATTCGACTAAATTTTCGCTGTTAAAGATTTAAAAACAATGCATGTTGAAAAATGTGAGAGGGGATGCGCTACCCTAAGTTAGCCTTTGTTGGGGGGGGGGCGACATTGAAAAGTTGAGAAACGCTGATTCAAATGAATTGATATGTCAGTTACTTTAATATTAGAATTAATTACAAGTAGTTTTGTACACATTTAACAAACTGTTGAATAATACGTTGTTGAATTAACGTATTATTCAACAGCGTATAACAATAACGTATAACAACAGCTGGGTAAAAACTTACATTTTATTTAACAAAAATCTTTAAAAGTTTCCATACAAAAATACGTTGAATGTTTCATATGCAAAAGATAAAAATAGTAACTGTTTTTAACACAGATATCATTTGTTGGCTAACAAATTCAAAATGCATTTCTTTGTGTTAAGTAAACACTTTAATAAAGAGAGTACTTGTAACACTTGAATATAAAACAAAATATCACAGATTGAATCACTTTGCATATCGGTAGAATGAAAGTCACTACAAATTTAATCTAATCGTTCAGCAATCAAAACATTTTGCGGTCTTCTTTCAGTCGGAAAAGATGTCATTGTGCTGCGTACACAGGCAAGTGCTACAGAGTGCACCGAAGGCCTGTACTGCGCAATACTGTCACCCGTGCTATCATCATGAAGAACTTGCATGTTGTAGACTACTTCCTCACAAATGCTCTTGATTCTTCTCGGTCTATAGCTTACTGATGGGAGACTGCTCACGCATTGCACATGAATCAAGAGTCGCGGAATCCTGTTCTCCTGGAAGTCGTAACGAACCTGCGATCTGCATCCCATGCTGTCGAAGATACCTTCTGTCACCGGAGGGACACAAAGCCCAGTGTTCTTGGAGACGTTAACTAACTGCAAGTAGTTGTTCACCCGCGTCTGTTCCAGCATATTTTTCGGTTTTCCACCGTGAGATGATATTCCCGCAACAAAGTCTTCAACTGTCTCTTCGCTGGTTGCAAGAAGAAGGGAGATCACCATCTTGCTGCACAAAGCTAAGCAAGATACCATCAGATGTAAAACGACAGTAGAGAAGAAAGCCATGATGATCTTTATGCAGTTATAAGATCGAGTAAGAATAAATTGACATTCTTTTAAAATTTCGCTCATATTTATACCGCTACCGTTAGGCGTTAAAATTTTCCCATGAGATAAAATGTACAATTCACCCACCAAAAAACCTCCCATTCATTTATTCTGATTATCACTTGGAATGGAAATGCAAGAAATTTTTATCGGTTCCTTCTTTATCAAAAGATTATCTTTATCAGAATATTGGTGTGAATAGCATTCTACCGAAAAGATTTCTTTATCTTCACGTAAACATCAATATTACGATTGTGTTATGAATAAGAGGGTTTTTTCTTACTTCGGTTCAGAGAATTCAAGTAGTGTTGCGTTTCAACAAACTTTCTGGTTGAAATGAAGTAAAAATGAAAAGCTCTCGTTTGTAACATTACTTTCATTCGCGTATTTTCCAGCATTTTCTAGCACTGAATTTTTACTGAGAAATCCTTCAAATCATGGATTAAATAAATGTACCGGAATCTTATTTCGAACGCAATCATAAAGTACATTTTTAATGTTTCTACTAAGGTGTTTAGTTATTATTTTAATATTTAATATTTACTTTAGATGAATATGGATCAAATAGTTTTCTTTTATGAAACAAAAAAAAAAAAAAAAAAAAAAAAAAAAAAAAAAATCAGAATATAAATGTCAAAATAATTTATGATTAGCTTGGAATCTTGACAAATTTTATAAACCTAATGAGAGCTTTTTCTTAGATAAAATTGTTCAAGGAAGCATTTTAAATATGAAGGAAGATCTGGAATAGTTTAGCAAGCTTCCTTGATAGATTTCAAATCTTTTTATATAATTTTGATATCACATGCGTTAACTAACTGCATGAATAAAAAGTTAGTTAACGCAATCTAACTGCTTGTAGTATTTTTTATGTTTAAGCGGATTTTTTTCTGATACAACGAGATCGCTAACCAAAAAGTTGTATACTACCCCCAGAATCTACTTTCTCCCAGATTATACAGGCGGCTTTAAAACACATGGCTAACATTTTTTGGGAAGATAGTGCAACAAGATATTTGGAACCTTACATAAGAATAGGGTCAAAAACCTTATTTTATGCTAATAAATACCTTAAAAAAGAAAACAAAAGAACACTGTTCATCTATACTCTCAAAGAAAGGAAGAGCTTACACAAATGTTCTATTAAAGGCACGCCCATTCTATTTTTATAATTAGCTGCCCTCAAATGTTTTATCCTGGATCCGTTTTCTAATACAAGAAACAGTTTAACATTTATTTCTACTGATTTTATTACTGATGATGGTCTGTGAAACTATTTTTAAATCGATCGGCTTTGAGATTTTTATTGGTATATCTCCAAATTGTGATGTTTCTGCTAACCTACATAACACACCTATACTCTCAAATATAAATTAATTTAAGTTCAAATCACATATCATAGTAAGACATAGCGATAGAAATGTGAGACAAATGTAATGAATTGCTTTCGAGAAATCGATTTGATACGTCACTGGTATCTTGCCAATTCCTTGTGTTAATCGCAAATGAAAGGAAATTTTTTGAAAATATAATTTTACTATAAAATAGATTATAAATTCAACTTCTTAGAAAATTTTAAAAGTTTTTTGGTCGACTTAAAAAAAAATGTGGAGGTTTTCATTTCGTCAGAATTTTTTTTTCTGTCTGAAATGTATTGTCAATGATAATGTTTTTACCATTTGGACTGATTCTTTTTTTATGTGCCGTATCCCATATTAATTTGGCCAAGTTATGATTATATGATCCACATCATAAATATGGACAACTTCGATTTTTACGAGAACATAAATAATACTCCGGCAAATTTCTTAGAGTTATATCTTGATGTGGCTATTTAAGGTATGTTTTCTTTCCTAAAAATTATCTATTCTACAAATTTATCCAAGTACAAATATATTTGAGATTTAAAAAGTATAATAATAACAATAAGAATAATTTTTTTTTACGTGCACGTGTGGGAATATACGTACACGTACACCATGACTGTCAAAGGGATAAAGAGAGTAAAAGAATGACTGACACTGTCTATCTCAGAGTTAACAGTAGCTGGTTTGGTACTTCTCAGCAAAATTTAATCCACCCTTGCTAAATTAAACAATAAAATCGTATCCCAGGCATTGATGGTGATTACGGACAAAGTCTTTGCAGAGATCAAAGGTGGCACAATAAACCGACACTCCGACGGCTTCAGAAAAATTAATGACATTACAACAAAAGCCCCAGCCATTTTGTTCGCATCTCCTTTCTGCCTCAGATGCAAATTGACGTGTTTATCGGAAGCTATCCAAAAATAGGTGTTTATTTATTTGTATTTTTTTTTTCTGCGAGCTTAAAGGGATATTTTCGAAAGGAGATCGAAGGATCATTTCTCTGTAATTGGCCCTGACGACAGCCTTTGGAAAAAAATAAAAGCCCGAATGAAACAGCTCCTAAACTTTGTGTTTCACACACAAGGACGAAAAAAAAAAATCGGAACATCGGTGAGACATGTCTCCTTTTTGGAAAACTTGATGGAGTCTAGACTTTACTCATTTTCCAGGGACGGCGGGTTCCCCAGTGTTTTCATCAAGCGCGCAACTGATCGGTCGCATCGAGCATCAATGCCAGCGATCTAAAATCTAAGCTCAGGTAATGCGTCCTCACCAATACATATACCTCAAGAAACGAAATGGCGAGAAGCCTTTAAGAGATAATAGTACGTATTTTAAGTTCCTTAAATCATTCATTATGTCGCTTATGTTAATATCAGAAATGAATGCTGCAAATGCTGTACACTTTTAGTATGGCGAATGAAAGTCAAGGCTAAAATATCAATATAAAACTCATTTTATTTAAAAAAAAATAATAGAGCTTTAAAAATTTTTTGTACAAAAATAGGTGGTAAGTTTCAAATGTTAAACAATGGCAACAATAATTTACAGTACCGCCTAAAACACTTAATACAATATTTTGCGTTAAGTAAACTAAAACAGACAGTAAAATGTGTATAGTGAAATATCACAGACTGAATCACTGATACGACGCTGAAGACTGCTTATAATTATCCTAATTTTTCTGCAATCAAAACATGCTGCTGTCTTCATTCCGCAGGGAAAGATGGCATCGTGCTGGTAACACAAGCGACTGCTACGGGGTGCTGCGAAGACCTGCATCGCACTGTACTGTCACCCGTGCTATCAGCATAAAGAACTTGAATGTTGTATATTACTTCCTCACACGTGCTTTTGACTCTTCTCGATCTGTATCTTAATAAAGGGAGACTGCTCACACATTGCACTTGAATCAAGAGTTGTGGAATTCTGTTCTCTTGGAAGTCGTAATGCTAACTTCGATCTGCATCCCATGCTGTTGACGATACCTTCTGCTACCGGATGGACACAAAGCTCAGTGTTCTTGATGTTGGAGACAGACAGCATGACAGCTGCATGACAGTTGCGTTAACAGACTAATGAAGTTGTTTCCCAGCGTCCGTTCCAATCTATTTTTCGGCTTTCTATCATGAGATGATATTTCTGTCACAGAAACTGCAATGGCCCCATCCCTGGCCACAAGAGGAACTGTGAACACTATCCTGGTGCACAAAGCAATTTAGGATACCATCAAATGTAGAACCAGAATAGAGAAGAAAGCCCTGACGATCCTTAGGCAGTTAAGATTGTGAATAAATAATTGACAATTCTTCTATTTCTCGCATATCTTCGACATCTGCGTAAGCATCAAATTTTTGCATGCGATAAAACAAAATTTACCCGCTAAAAACCCATTCATTAATTCTACTTATCACTCCGAATAAGAAGAGAAACATAAGGATTTTTTATCGATTCTGTTTTTATCAGAAGATAAAATTAGTGTGGACGATATTCTACAGGAGAGATTTATTTATCAACTCGTAAAAAATATTATGAATGAAGTATGGTTTATTATTTTTACTTCCGTTCACAGAATTGAAGCTGTCTTGCGTTTCAGTAAACTTTCCCATTGAAATGAAGTAAAAATGAAAAATCCCAGTCGTAACATTACTTTCATTTCGTGTGTTTTCCAGCACTTTCTTGTACATTTTTCTGGAATAAGTGGAATATTTAAAAACATAAAGTAAAGAAATATAGTGTAGCCTTATTTAAATCTCAGTCGAAAAACATTTTTTCATTGTTACCATTAAGGTATTTAGTGTTTGTTAATGTTAGGATTTTTTTTAAAGATAAATATGAATACATTTTTTTATTTACATAGTGGAAGGTTTATAAATACGTTTCCTAAAGTAGTTTAGTAATCTCTATCGATAGTTTTAGACATCTTTGCAAATAATTTCGAATAGGTCATGAGATGATATTCCTGTCATAGAAACTGCAATGGCCCCATCCCTGGCCACAAGAGGAACTGTGAACACTATCCTGGTGCACAAAGCAATTTAGGATACCATCAAATGTAGAACCAGAATAGAGAAGAAAGCCCTGACGATCCTTAGGCAGTTAAGATTGTGAATAAATAATTGAAAATTCTTCAATTTCTCGCATATCTTTTATCTCGCATAGTCTTTTAATGTTTACATTTTCCTCTCGGATGTAACGTAAGCTCTAACCAAAACGTTGTATGAGCCCAACTATGAGGGAAAGGTAGATCAAGAACTATTATCCTTCGTAGATTGTACAGTCTGCTTTTAAAATGTGGCCATTTTTACCAGATAATCATCGACATTATAACTTTAAATTTGGGCACATTGAATAATTGAAACGACCCACTGTCACTTACATTTTCCACAAAATGTAAACTATTGTATAATTGAAACATTAGTAGACTGCGTGACATCTCACTAAGACGTCACACTAGGATATTATTGTTTATATTATCAAAATAATTTGTGCACCTCCTATAAGCAATAACTTTGCTTTTTTTCGATTTCCTTTAGCATTCATAAAAGCAACTGTAGAGTTTTTAATTTCGATTTGATATAATTTCACAGGTCCGTTGTTTTAGTTTCCTAATTTGAGACTGACAACCCAAATTCATTTACAGGATAATACTTAGTATAAAACTGTAGAAAGGCTCTTTTTTAAATGAAAAAAGTAACAGTGGTAAATTAAAGTTTAGAGTTTTGATGTATTGAAATGTAACGAGCACATGCGCCACTAGTTGTGACATTTCTAAAAATTATTTACGATACGGATTTTCGCAAATATGATATATACGCAATCTAATTTAGTTTCTGCTACTAAATATAGTACCAGAATACATGCATAAATTTGCGATTCTAGAAGAAAAATTGAAATTTATGTATCTCTTCAATTAGTTAAATTAGTCTACACGAAAATTGCTTTAAAATTAAAAATGATGCCTCGACCGAAATATTGCAAGAAACAGCTCATTTTCAATTCATTGTAAGAAAAAATTGGGAAAACAAATTGCTTTACATTTATTAAACAATAAATAGATAAAAGCATTTCACAGAAAAATAGCATCGAATAATATACAATAGAATATCGATAAACGTTTGGATAAAATCAAGATTTATAGCTTTTCTGTTTAAAAACAAAGTTCTGTTAACATGCAGCAAAACTTTTATAAAGAAAATATCACAGATTCAGCATATTTAAAAAGCGATTTGACAAAAATCACTGCTGTTTAAGTTAATTTTCCGTAGACCAAAACATCTGGTGCTTTTTCTATAGGCTGGATGCTGTGAATACAGGCTACGGAAACGGAGTACACAAATGGCCGATACTGAATTATTTCACCACACGTGCTACTGCTGTACAGAACGTGCACATTGTATCTTACTTCTTCGCATGCCCGTCGGACTTTCCTGGATCTGTACCCTAATGAAGGGAGGCTACTCGCACATTCCACATGAGTCAGAAGTTGGGGAATTCTCGTGGCGTCCGAATCATTACGTATCTCTGGTCTGCAGCCCATGTCGTCGAAGATACCGTCTGTCACCGGAGGGGACACATCGATGTGCGTTCTTGATGTGAGATATGTTGACTGACTGCAAGAAGTTGCTTAGCACCGCCTGTTCCAGCAATTGCTCGGCATGAGATGACATTTTCGTCGCCGAGTCTGCAATGTTCTCTTTGCTGGTTGCCAGAGGAAGGGGAGGTGACTAACTTGTTGCACGAAGCCATGAAGGATGCCAAAGCACATAGAAACAGAGCAGAGAAGAATGCCATGATGAGTTTCAGAAGTTGCGATAGAGTGAAAACGAGTGACATTTCTTGATTCTCGCTCATATTTATACTGCAGGCTTTGAACGTTGAAATTTTCCAGATGATAATAAAATATTTACTCGTAAAAAAAACCCACCATGATAAATTTTGCTTCAATGATAAGCGTGGAATTTTCATTTATAGCTTTTATGTTATCACAAATTAAAAATAATGATTATCATGTTTATTTTTCAAGTTGCCACAAGATATCTCTTTATGTACACATACTTGTAGACATTCATGATGCATTGGACAAAGGTTTCAGAGAAAATTTCTTTCATTGAAATCAAAGACTGTTTCTATCGTCTTAATGAAAGTTCTAGTCAACAAAGTATTTTTGTTTTGAAAGACATATAAAATTTGACGTTTATAAAAAAAAAAACACACTTATTAGAAATATTGTGATTGTCGGAGCCTAATTAAATTCGTAGTGAAACAAATTAATTACATTGGTGATCTTATATTGATTACATTCAATTAAATTTTATTTTTCATTAAATATGAGATAGATTCCTTTATAACCCCCCCCCCCCCAATCATTAGTAAAATCAAGGATAAAATCAAGATTTATAGCTTTTCTGTTTAAAAACAAAGTTCTGTTAACATGCAGCAAAACTTTTATAAAGAAAATATCACAGATTCAGCATATTTAAAAAGCGATTTGACAAAAATCACTGCTGTTTAAGTTAATTTTCCGTGGACCAAAACATCTGGTGCTTTTTCTATAGGCTGGATGCTGTGAATACAGGCTACGGAAACGGAGTACACAGATGGCCGATACTGAATTATTTCACCACTCGTGCTACTGCTGTACAGAACGTGCACATTGTATCTTACTTCTTCGCATGCCCGTCGGACATTCCTGGATCTGTACCCTAATGAAGGGAGGCTACTCGCACATTCCACATGAGTCAGAAGTTGGGGAATTCTCGTGGCGTCCGAATCATTACGTATCTCTGGTCTGCAGCCCATGTCGTCGAAGATACCGTCTGTCACCGGAGGGACACATCGATGTGCGTTCTTGATGTGAGATATGTTGACTGACTGCAAGAAGTTGCTTAGCACCGCCTGTTCCAGCAATTGCTCGGCATGAGATGACATTTTCGTCGCCGAGTCTGCAATGTTCTCTTTGCTGGTTGCCAGAGGAAGGGAGGCGACTAACTTGTTGCACGAAGCCATTAAGGATGCCAAAGCACATAGAAATAGAGCAGAGAAGAATGCCATGATGAGTTTCAGCAGTTGCGATAGAGTGAAAACGAGTGACATTTCTTGATTCTCGCTCATATTTATACTGCAGGCTTTGAACGTTGAAATTTTCCAGATGATAATAAAATATTTACTCGTAAAAAAAACCCACCATGATAAATTTTGCTTCAATGATAAGCGTGGAATTTTCATTTATAGCTTTTATGTTATCACAAAGTAAAAATAATGATTATCATGTTTATTTTTCTGGTTGCCACAAGATATCCCTTTATGTACACATACTTGTAGACATTCATGATGCATTGGACAAAGGTTTCAGAGAAAAGTTCTTTCATTGAAATCAAAGACTGTTTCTATCGTCTTAATGAAAGTTCTAGTCAACAAAGTATTTTTATTTTGACCATTTGTTTTCAAAGACATATAAAATTTGACGTTTATAAAAAAAAAACACACTTATTAGAAATATTGTGATTGTCGGAGCCTAATTAAATTCGTTGTGAAACAAATTAATTACATTGGTGATCTTATATTGTTTACATTCAATTAAATTTTATTTTTCATTAAATATGAGATCGATCCCCCCCCCCCCAAATCATTAGTAATCTGTAAAGTATCCACTTTAAAAATCTACTAGGATATTTTTAGAATTATCTTTTTGAAATAATTCAAAGAGAATGTCAGATAATTTATTTAAAAAACTATTATGAAGAATAATTTAAGATTCACAAACTATTTATATTAAAGTTCAAAACTGTATATAAATATCCGAAACTATTAGGTTGTAACGAAAGTTTCCCGCCACCACAAATATGATCTGCACAAACAGTTCGCGTTGGGGTGATTGCTCATATCTTTTCACACTCTTTTTGGGATTGGGAAAAAAAGAGATTTACTTTAGAACATTGTTCAGTGAAATCTGTAAAAAGTATATCGTTATCATTAAGTACAAGGTGTCTCAAATGAAACTAACCGGGTTCAAAACATCATTTAAATCCAATTCAGTTGCAAAAAGTCAGCTACAGAACGTCAACGAATTATGTGTACAGCTTTAGGTACTACTGTTGTATCATTTGACACTGTGAAGATTTGGTACCTAAATTTCAAAATCAAAGACTATTGTGTACAAGTTCAATCGTTGGGTGCCTCATGAGCTGCGTCAAGCAGATTTGGCGGAAAACTTTCGTTACAGCCTGATATTTCTTTTTCTTTTTCTTTTTTTTTTGTAAATCTTGTAATGTAGTTATACGTTTTCATATTTTATCTAGACATATTTTTCAATAATAATTATAAAGAAAGTGAGGTATTGATAAAAATATTTGTGAAGCTCCTTTAATACTTAGATATAAAAAAATTAAAAAATAAAGAATATTTTGTTTGTACAGATTTAAAAGCTATTAATTTAATACAATTAAGAAAAGAATGTAAAATAATCTCTAAAACTTTTTCACTTCCAAACTACTTACAAAATTTTTTTAGCAATCGCTAAGTACTAACATTATTCGTAAGGTCCTTATTCATATATAGATTGCAATCCAAACTTTAAAAAGCGGAAGTACTTCCAGATTTTTTTTAGGCATCAGTCATTGCTTTCCGAACACTAAATTCGTATTCTGATTTGTTTCAAACTAATTTATTTTTTTCTGATGCATATTCGCAGTTTAACTCAGTTCGCCCACCTTTCCCTGAGATTCACAAAACCACATATTTACCACTATCCTCCTCCCCCCTCCCCAGTAACAGGTATAAAATTTACGATAAGCATACTGGAGTTTGCATAATTTTTAAAAAGTGAGGAAATTCACATGGTTAGTTTTAAGGGCTGTTTTGGCAATTGTCAAGAAATACATTTACCTCCCTTGATACATCACTTGTCGGACATAATTTGGGTAAACCAGATTATTGCATCTTAAGTAAACCTCCAAAACCTAGTGCCAAATACGTTTTTAATAAAAGAAAATTATAAACTCTATTTTACGGACCATTCTTTCAGAAATATAATTTTTAATAAATGGGAATTTTTAATTCGGGAAGCATAATATTTTCATTCACATAAACGCCGTTCCTTTAATTATGTTGAACATTTTCAAGTGAGTTAGTTTTTAATAACATTATTAAAAAAAATTAACTTCATTTTCAAGCATAGATAAATCTTTTATAATTATTTGTTACAAAAAGTGGGACTTGGTATTTCCAACAAAAAATCTATGAAAAACACTTAAAAGAAGAACTCGCTAATAAAACATTGTATACATAGCAAGAACTTGTTAAAAGTTTGCTTCGGTTTGATCAACAGCATTTTAAATACTAGAAATCGATTGTTTTCGATGTTCGCGTATGATTCGAAAAATGACAGTAATGCAAAAGATTTCAAATCCGTTATTTAATTTTAGTTTTCTTTCTTACCATTTCCCCTCAATGAACCCCTTCTAAAATTCGAATAAAACAAGACGAACCCCATGTATAGTGGTGTATGTATTATTTTCATAACTCCTTTAAGCACTTTCTAAACCCCAAACCAACGATTAGAAATCGATGCACAGATCAAGCTGAACTTGCGTATTAAAGTAAGGTTTTACGGTTTGTATTCACAGTCCACAAGAAAAATATCCTATGAGGGCGATTTATAACTTTTTCACTGTTTTGAAATTTGTGTCTTGCTGATATACCTAGAACGACAACGGTTCTACTGAAGCAAACAAACCAAATTTTTGGTGAGAAAGGAAGCGACGAGAGAAATTCTAACGTAGGAATAGAACAAATTTGTGAAGACTTAAGGATTCCGAATGTATAAAAATGTCAGGAAATAGGATTTGAAATAATCGTTTGAAAAATTCTGTAATCTGCAAATAGGCACAGCATTTTAAGCGATATAGCATTGAGTTAAAGTTTTCTTTTCTTTTTTTTTTTCCAGTAAAAGAATTTTAGCAAGTAACAAAGCATTGTTCTAAAATACCACGAAATCCAGAGTAATTTTTATGGGTAAACGAAGCTTTGCTCTAAACCACTAGAAATTCTGAGCCAGTTTTCAAGTGTGAAGCATGATTCTAAAAGACATGGTGAATTTTTAGTTTGAATGACATATGGAAGCCTTTTCCGTCAGTAGTGAGGTAAATAATGAAAAAAATTAAACGTGAAAAGCATGAATATAGTTCTTTTTTCACAATTCATACAATGTATAAAATGATTGTATATTGGTAATGTGGTGACTTATCTTTTTTAACAAAATTTAGAAAACAAAACTTTAAAAATATATACATTTTATTATAAGCAAAATAAGAGTAATAATAGAAAAATGTTTCTTACAAAAAAATTTTTAATTACAAGTGTATACACATTTATGTATTTGTAAAATGTGTTGACGTATATAATACAAGGGAAAAAAATGAAAGTATCACAGATTCAGTCATTTAATGTGGCACTACGCTGTTGCTTATTCTAATTTCTCTGAAGTCAAAACATGCTGCGGTGTTCTTTTAACGGGAAACGATGGACCCATACTGTACACACATGCAACTGACACGGAGTGTATAGAAGGCCTGTATTGCGATGTACCGCCCGTGCCATTGTCATACAAAACTTGCATATTGTATCTTACTTCCTCACATGTTCTCTGGATTCTTTTGGATCTGTATATTAAAGATGGAAGACTGTTCACACATTGCACATGAGTCAGAACCTGGGGAATTCTGTTCTCCTGGAAATCATAATGTAGCTTGTAACCGCACCCCATATCGTCGAAGATACCTTCAGTCACCGGAGGGACACAGAGCCCAGTGTTCTTGATGCTAGAGATGTTAACTAACTGCAAGTAGTTGTTTACCGGCGTCTGTTGCAGCATGTTTTTTGGCTTTCCATCATGAGATGACATTTCTGTCACAGAAATTGCACTGGCCTCATCCCTGGCCATAAGAGGAACTGTGATCACCATCCTGGTGCACAAAGCTATATAGGATACCATCAAATGTAGAACCAGAGTAGAGAAGAAAGCCATGATGATTCTTAAGCAATTATGGTTGTGAATAAACAATTGACAATTCTTCAATTTCTCGCATATTTATATTACTACTACCGTTACGCATCAAATTTTTCCATACGATAAGACACAATTTGCCCGCTAAAATACCCATTCATTAATTCTACTTATCACACTGAATAAGAAGGGAAATATATGAGGATTTTTTATCCATTCTGTTTTTATCAAAAAAATAAAATTTCTACGCACGTTATTCTGCAGGATAGATTTCTTTATCAACCCGTAAAAAATATTATGAATGAAGTATGGTTTCTTATTTTTACTTCCGTTCGCAGAATTGCAGCTATCTTGTGTTTCAATAAACTTTCCCATTGAAATGAAGTAAGAATAAAAATCCCAGTCGTAACATTACTTTTATTTTGTATGTGTTTTCCAGAACTTTCTTTATCTTACAGATACGTTTCCAGAACTTCCAATGAATTTTTCTGAAATAGGTGGAATATTTAAAAACATAAAGTAAAGAAATATAGTGTGGCTTTATTTCAATGTCTGTCGTAAAGAATTTTTTCAATCCAACCATTAAGGTATTTAGTGTTTGTAATTGTTCGGATTTTTTACATTTGGATAAATATGAACACGTGGTTTCATTTACATGAAAATAGAAAAAGTAGAATCCAAATAATAAAATGATTTATCAATAGCTTGAAACTTCCTTAAATTGTTTAAAACAGTAGATAGTATGTTTTTCCATAAAGTTATTTACGGGAACTTTAAAATTACGTTATCTAAAATAGCCTTGCAATCTTTATAGTTAGTTTTAGACATGTTTGTAAATAATTTCGAAGAGGTTACAGCCTTTTAATGTTTACTTTTTTTTCTCTCGGATGTAACGTAAACACTAACCAAAAAGTTGTATGCGCCCTAGTGTGAGGCAAAGGCGGATCAAGATCTACTATCCTTCATATATTGTACAGTCTGTTTAAAAAAAACTTTGACCAACACATCTGAAGAGGATATGCTGCATTAAGGCTTCCGAAATTTACAGAAAGTAGAGTCAAAAACTTAATTTTATGCTTCAGCTAATAATTATACCTCACAAAATATACGAAACAAAAAACAGAAGAAACTGAAGAGAGATATGGCTATTTCTTATAGAAAGTGCATCAAAGTCAGGAATCAGCTGGGCATATTTTGTAGACATAAGTAATACAAAAATTAATCTTATATCGGAAGGCTGGCAAGCTGAAATTTATTGAACATCTCAGTATCTTCACACAAAAACCGTATTATAGCTGTAATTTTGCATTTTGACAAAACACACAAAAACACGAAATCTTTTTTTTTTTTTTTGTCTTCATTTCTTTAAATGAAGACAAAAATATTATCTTCTATAAAATATTACCTTAATATATCTGCAATAAAAAAGAAAGAAACAGAGAAAATGAAAGCAGACAGAATGTTGCTTGATGAAAGTAATTCAGAATAAAGAATGCGTTTGTTTGCCGTTTGGGATTATAAGGAATATTAAAGGGTAGGGGGGATGTTATCAAGGACTAAGAGTTTAATTAACAGAAAAGCATCAAAATTAATATAAGATTGTAGGCAGAATGAAAAATAAAGATAAATTTTTAAAAAGAAAACAGAAATAAAAAGTAAACGTATGAATGCATACAACCCAATATTTTCATTTATGTTTTTATTTTTTTTATTTTTCTGTAAACCCTTTCAAACTGGATTAAGGATTTTCTCTTTAAGCATTTATTTTTAAAATAGTAGATAGTAAGTTCGTAACAAAAAAATCAGAATTTTAAGTTTTCAAGGATTATCTTTTGGCTTTAATTTGCACAGATAACTCCCCATACGTAAATACAGGCAATTTTGGTGTCGTCAATTGAAGAGGAGCAGTCTAAAATGGCTGAAGTCGCTTCGACTTTTTATTGTTTCTCTTTCTGTGAATTTTGCATTTTCCTTCCCTGAAGGTTCATGTGCTCTTGGCTCCTGAAGATATGCCATTTCGTGGAGTTTACTTTACTCTCTTTACTTTGTACGAGGTTAACAGTATTTAACTGTTTTTTGAGTTTCTTTTCAACTAAGAGTTTGTTGTAAGGCGCGTGTGTGTAATTTTTCACAAGCCATTTTGTACTAGTACTACATTCGATTCCATTCGTTACAAAGAACGATATAATTAAAGCTTACATAAAATGTTTCGTAATAAATCCATGCATGAGTAGACTAACTGTATTTTTCATTTTTATTTATTAAACTACACGAGCTGAAATTTAAGGTTATAGCACAAAAATGAGATTTTCCACTAAAACTGAGCTTTTTGTATGGAAATTTGGTACAATTATACCTCATGCTGTCAGGCAAAAAATAGTAACAAAGTGTTGGCACAAGAGTTTAATGTAGGCTTCTTTGTAAGTGAGATCAACGTAGTTTAAAGTAGTAGATGTCATAAATCTTTATTGCTTTATATGGTAAATGGGGTGGCCACCTCTTGCAGCTGAACAAGGCAGACGTCGAGCTCTCAAACTGTTAATTAGGCTATTGATCATCGAGGGGTGGACAGTTGTTGAAATGCAATATATCTTCCTAGAACATCCCACAAATGCTACATGGGAATGAGGCCTCGAGACCTCGCCGGCCACACCGTCTTCTTCCAGATAATCGTGAACATTATAACTTTAAGTTTGGGCACATTGAATAATTGAAACGGCCCATTGTCACTTACATTTTCCATAAAATGTAAACTATTGTATAATTCCAGCATTAGTAGACTGCCATGATGCCACACTAGGATATTATTGTTGATATTATCAAAATAATTTGTGCACCCCCCTTTAAGCAATAAGTTTCCTTTTTTCCGAATTCCTTTAGTATTCATAAAAGAAACTGTAGAGTTTTCAATTTCGATTTGATATATTTTGACATGTCACTTGTATTAGCCTTCTAATTTGTGACTGACAACCCCAAATTTGATTTACAGGATAATATTTAGTATAAAACAGTGGAAAGGCTCTATTTAAAATAAAAATAACAGTGGTAAATTAAAGTTTAGCACTTTGATGTATTCAAATGTTACGAGTGCATGCGCCACTAGTTTTGACATTTCTAAAAATTATTTACGATATGGATTTTCTCCAATATGATATACACGCAATCTATTTTAGTTTCTGCTACTAAGTATAGTAACAGAATGAACGCATAAATTTACGATTCTAAAAGAAAAATTGAAATGTATGTATATCTACGCTTAGTTAAATTAGTCTGCACGAAAATTGCTTTAAAATTCAAAATGATGTCTAGACCGGAATACTGTAATCAACAATTCATTTCAAATTCATTGTAAGACAAATTTGGGAAAACAAATTGCTTTTTTTTATTAAACAATAAATACATAAAAATATTTCACTCAAAAAAAGAGAGTGAAAATTTCCAATAATATACAGTACAATATCGATAAACTTTTCAAATAAAATCAAGATTTACAGTTTTTTTGTTTAAAAACAAAATCCTGTTAACATGCACCAAAACTTTTATAAAATAAAATATCACAGATTCAGCATATTCAAAAGGCAATTTGACGAAATTAACTGCTGTTTAAGTTAATTTTCGGTAGACTAAAACTTCTTCTGGTGCTTTTTCTCTAGACTGGAAGCTGTGAACACAGGCTACTGAAACGGAGTACACAGATGGCCGATATTGAATTAGTTCACCATCCGTGCTACTGCTGTACAGAACGTGCATATTGTACTGTACTTCTTCGCATGCTCTTTGGACTTTCCTGGATCTGTACCCTAATGAAGGGAGGCTACTCGCACATTCCACATGAGTCAGGAGTTGGGGAATTCTCGTGGCGTCCGAGTCATTACGTATCTCTGGTCTGCAGCCCATGTCACTGAAGATACCGTCTATCACCGGAGGGACACACAGGTCTGCGTTGCTGATGTTAGATACGTTGACTGTCTGCTTGAAGTTGCTTACCACCATCTGTTCCAGGAACTGCCCGGCATGAGATGAAATTTCCGTCTCCGAATATGCAGTGTTCTCTTCGCTGGTTGCCAGAGGAAGGGAGGTGACTAATTTGCTGCACGAAGCCATTAAGGATGCCAGGGCATACAGAAACAGAGCACAGAAGAATGCCATGATGAGTTTCAGTAATTGCAATAGATTGAAAACGAATGACATTTCTTGGTTCTCGCTCATATTTATACTTACAGGCATTAAACGTTGAAATTTTCCAGATGATAATGAATTATTTACCCGTAAAAATACCCAGCCGGGATAAATTATGCGTCAATGATAAGCGTGGAATTTTCATTCATAGGTTTCATGTTATCACAAATTTAAAATAATGATTACCATGTTTATTTTTCTTTTTGTCACAGATATCCCTTTATCTACACATAAGTGTAGACATTCATGTTGTGTTGGTGAAAGATATCAGAAAATTTCTTTCATTGAAATCAAAGACTACTTTTTTAAACGAAAGCTCAAGCTTAAAAAGAAACCTGTGGGGGGAGAGCGCGCGGCGAGAGCTGGGTTTGAACCCAGAGACTTATGGGTGGTAGAATGAGGCGCAATCCGGCTTGGCCAAAAGGTACAATTTGACCGGCCGTCAATTTCCGGGTGTTGTGTGCGCGGAGCCGATCTTCGTGCCGCCATAAACCAACGCCCCCTAGAGAGGAAAGCCACGGCGCTTACATGTGACGTCACACCGAGTAGGTAAAGCAAAGCGTTCCCATTGGGTTTCTTCTCTCTCCCGCGCCGCGGGAGAGAGGAGAAACCCAATCAAGAAAATGCACAAACCCAATCAAGAAATTATTTTTATTTAGACCATTTGTTTTCATAGACTTATCTAATTTGACTTTAATGAAAAAAATCCCACTTTTTAAAAACATTAAACGACTATCGGAGCACAATTAAAGTCGTAGTGAAACGTATTAATTTCATTGGTGATCTTATATTGTTTACATTAATTACATTTTATTTTTCTGGTAAATATGAGATAGATGCCTTTATAAAAAATTCCCCCACAATCATTAGAAATCTGTAAACTCGTTCACTTTAAAAATATACTTTTAGAAATATCCTTTTGAAGTATTTAAAAGAGAATGTCAGGTAATTTATTTAAAAAACTATCCTGAAGAATATTTTAATTTTCGCAAACTATTTATATTAAATTTCAAAACTGTATATAAATACCCGAAACTATTTCTTTTTTTAAATCTTGCAATGTAGTTATGCATTTTCATATTTTATCTAGACATATTTTTCAATAAACATTGCAAAGAAAGTGGGGGATTAATAAAAATATTTGTAAAACTCGTTTAATATTTAGATATAAAAAATTAAAAAAACAATTAATCTTTGTTTATACGGATTAAAGGCTATTAATTTAATACATTAAAAAAAGAACGTTAAATAATCGCTAAAACTGTTTCATTTCTAAACTACTTATAAAATTTTTTAACTATCATTAAATACTAATATTAATCGTAAGGAAGCGAGCTAGTTATTATTCATATATAGAATGCATTCCAAACTTTAAAAAGTACTTCCAGATTTTTTTAGACATCAGTCATTGATTTCCAAGCACTAAATTCGTATTCTCATTTATTCCAAACTATTTTTTTTTTTCTGATACGTATTCGTACTTTAATTCAGTCCACTCACCTTTGCCAGAGATTTACAAAACCACATATTTACCACTGTCCTTTCTTCCCCCAGCATATAAATTTTAAGATAAGCATGTTGCAGTTTGCATAATTTACAAAAAATTAGGGAATTCACATGTTTTTTTTTCTTTTCTTAAAATTCTTATACAAATTGTCAAGAAATACCTTTACCTCCCTTGATATTTATAAAGACATCTCTTCTCGGACATAACTTGGGTAATTCAGATTGTTGCATCTTAAGCAAACTGCCAGAACGTATTATCAAACACGTTTGTATTTTTAAAAAAATTATAAACTCTACTTTTCAAACCATTCTTTCAAAAATATAATTTGGAATATCTGGGAATGGTGAGTTCGTGAAGCATAAGTATTGCCGTTTACATAAACACTGTTCCTATAACTGTGTTGAACATTTTCAAATGAGTTAGTTTTTAATAACATTATTAAAAATTTTAACTCGATTTTCAAGACTAAATAAGTTTATTATAATTGTTTGATACAAAAAGGGAAACTTGATATTTCCAACAGAAAAGCTGTGAAACTTTTTTAAGAAAGAGAAGTACTCCCAATAAAACGTTGTACACGCAGCACAAACATGTTAAAAGTTTGCTTCGGTTAACTGGTGTATTTTAAATGCTGGAACTCAATTGTATGATTTGAAAAATGCTAGGTATGCGAAAGATCTCAAATTCGTTATGAGCTTTTAGTTTTCATTCTCAACTTTTCCTCTCTACAAACCCTTTCTAAAATTCGAAAAAAAAAAAGGCGAATCCCCTATATAGTCGTTGTATGGCGGTATATTATTTTCACGAACTCCCTTATGCACCTTGAGAACCCCTGGGATTTTGCAATCCAACGGATGGAAATTATGCATAGAGCAAGCTGGACTTGAGTTTAAAGGAAAGTTTAAACGATTGGGCTTCACACATTACAAGAAAAATATCTCGCGAGTGCTATTTATAACGTTTATAATGTTTTGAAATATGTTGCATGCTCATATACCTAGAAGGACAACGATCAATATTGAAGCAAACAAACCAAAATTTTTTGGTGAGAAAGGAAGCGTATTGACGAGGAAAAAGAAATAGTAAAAATTTGTGAAGACTTAATGATTATGAAAATATTAAAATTGTAAGAAAATAGGATTTCAAATGACCGTTTTTAAAATTCTGTTATCTACAAATAAGACACAGCATTTTAAGCCATATAATTGTGAGTTAAGATTTTTTTCTTTTTTCCACTAAAAGAAATTTAGCAAATAACAAAGCTTTGCTCTAAAACACCACGAAATCCATCAGTGATTTTTTTTGGGTGAACAAAGCTATGATCTAAAACACCACGAAATCCACAGTGATTTTCCATGAGTGAACCATGAATCTAAAAGACACGGAGAAGTTTTTGCTTAAATGACTTAAGAAACCTTTCTGTCAATAGCGAGGTAAATAATGAAAAAATTAAAGTGAAACGCGTGAATGTAGTTTTTTCCCCCCTAATTTATACATTGTAATGTATGAAATGATTATACATCATATAAAAATTGGCTACAGTGATAGCTCTGTGTTTATAAAATTTAGAAGACAAAAATTTTTAAAAATATATTTTATTATAAACAAAGTAACAGAGAAATAACAGAAAAATGTTTCTTACAAAAAAATTTAAATACAAGTGTATACACAGTTATGTGTTTGTAAAATGGGTTGACGCATATAATACATGGAAAAAATGAAAGTATCACAGATTCAGTCACTTGATGTGGCACTACGCCGTTGCTTATTCTAATTTCTCTGACATCAATACATGCTGCGGTGTTCTTTCAACGGGAAACGATGGACTCATACTATACACACATGCAACTGACACGGAGTGTATAGAAGGCCTGTACTGCGATGTACCACCCGTGCCATTGCCATACAAAACTTGCATATTGTATCTTACTTCCTCGCATGTTCTTCTCTGGATTCTTCTCGATCTGTATACCAAAGACGGAAGACTGTTCACGCATTGCACATGAGTCAAAACTTGGGGAATTCTGTTCTCCTGGAAGTCATAATGTAGCTTCGAGCCGCACCCCATATCGTCGAAGATACCGTCTTCAACCACCGGAGGGAAACAGAGCCCAGTGTTCTTGATGTTGGAGACGTTAACTAACTGCAAGAAGTTGTTTAGCAGCGTCTGTTCCAGCATATCTTTTGACTTTCCACCAAGAGAAGATGCTGGTGTCGTAGAGTCTGCAATGTTCTCTGCGCTGGTCTGAAGAGGAAGGGAGATCACCATACTCCTGCACAATGCAGAGTAGGACACCGTGGCGTATAAAAACAGAGCACAGAGGAAAGCCATGACAAGCTTCAGCAATTGAAATCGAGTGAGAATGATGGACATTTCTTGAATCTCGCATATATTTATACTACTATCGTTACACATTGAGAATTTCCCGAGTGATAAAGTACAATTTACCCGCCAAAATACCCATTCATTAATTCTGCTTATCACCTCTTCTTTAAAGATATGGACATCTTTATCGATTGTATTTACGAGTAAATTTAAAGATAAAATTACTGTGCATGTTATTCTGCTGTAATGGTTTTTTATTTGCACGTAGATTGTGTCAATACGCTAAAGATGACGATTTTATTCGCTTATAGAATTGAAATACAGTTGCATTATGTGTGGGTTTTTTTTTTTACAAAGTTTTAATCATTATTGTTTTAAACACCAGTTTCTTTGAGTGTTTTTTGTTATTGCCTTTCTCATTTGATTTCATAAAGCATTCTGCTTTTTGATTCAAGCTGTTGACTTCTGTGAAATATAAATAGCACAGATATAAAAGAGTTAATCTTTCAAATTTTAAATAATGTCAAAGTGACACATTGCCCATTTTCTCTCGTGACACAGAGGTTCAGTCATTTATGATATTGTAATGGTTAAAGGTAAAGTAGACATTTATTTGAAGTAGAGAGGCATTTTTTATTATATTAAATTAATATATCTGCATAATTAGTAAAGGTGTTCTTTATGCCAAATAATCTAATTTTCAAAAGTCAACACGTGCTACAAAAACTGATAAAATTCACCAGTATTAAATGCATCGTACATTCTTTTTAATTACATTTTATTTTAAAATGTTATAAATATGCTAAAAAAAAGTTCACGAAAAGAAAAAGAGTTTAAATTTGAAATACAATATTATGAACCAATATCTTAAAATTCTAAAGCAAAACAAATATTTACTGATTTCTTGTTAAAAATTTCTATAATACAATAAAATTCGCATAAAATAAAATATCACAGGCTCAAATAACTCAAATGAATATAAATGTAGATCATTGCTATTCAACAAACTTTTTTATGACAAAAACACTCAAAAGAATCTGGTATTAAAAGATAAAATAAAACGTACGAAGTCCATGCACAGACTTCGTCAGGGGATTTGGGTCGGTGTATATTATTGACTGCTGCTGAAGAAGATCGAAATTATTTCCATCGCAAGTACAGTTCATGCGTGTTATTTTACAAAGTTTTCATTTTTTTAAATTTCTCACTGTACAAAACTTCAGGTTGTTTATCTTTATCCCATACACTTATGAACACAGGTTACTGAAACAGATTCCACAGAATGACAGAAGGGTACTGTTCTGGCAATTATGCCATTGTTTAACGAAACGTGTATGTTGAATCTCACTTCCTCGCATGCTATTTGGGTTCTTCTCCATCTCTGTCTTAATGATGGCAGACTGCTCCAACATTTCTCATGAATCAAGAGTTGCTCTTGCAACTCTTGATTCATGAGAATGCATTCTTTTCCCATGCAAGTCGTAATATACATTTAATTTGGTCTGCAGCCCACGTCATTGAAGATACCTTCTATCACAGGAGGGAGACACAGCTCTGTGTTCTTGATGTTTTATACATTGACTGACTACATGAAGTTGCTTACCGCCTTCTGTTCCAGCAATTGCCAGGCATGACATGAAATTTCCGTCACCGAATCTGCAATTTTCTCTGCAATGGCCTGCAGCCCATGTCAATGAAGATACCGTCTGTCACCGGAGGTACATACCGCTGTGCGTTGTTGATGTTAGATATGTTAACTAACTACAAGAAGTTGCTTACCACCGCCAGTTCCAGCAATTGCCCGGAGTGTGATGACATTTTCGTCATAGAGTCTGCAATGTTCGCTTGGATAATTACAAGAGGAAGGGAAATGCCTAGCTTGCTGCACAAAGCTAAGAGGTATAGTAGGTAAAGCCAGAGCATACAAAATCTCACCACGAGACGAATGCCATGATGAGTTTCAGAAATTGCGATAGAGTGAAAACAAGAGGCCAGAAAGGTGTTATCCTGCCATTTGTGCCTTAGTTTTTCAAAACGTGTATGTTGCATCTTACTTCCTCGCATGTTCTTTGGATTCTCCTCCATTTCTACCTTAATGACGGAAGACTGCTCCAACATTCCACATGAATCAGGAGTTGTGGAACTCTTTTCTCATGTAAGTCGTAACGTATATTTGGCCTGCTCCTCAAGTCATTGGTAATACCATCTACTACTGGTGGGACACACAGTTTAGAGCTTTTGATGTCGCAGATATTGACTATCTGCAAGATGTTGTTTACTGCCGTCCTTCCTAGCGTCACATTCTGACGAACAAAGTCATATGATGTGCCATTCGAATGATTTTCAAAATCGATTAATCGATTTCGACTAGTATAAATAAACGATTAATCGAATAGTGAATATTCGCAATTTCACTATTCGAATAGTATTCGATTAATCGCTTCACTATTCGAATTGTATTTGCTATTAATCGTTTCACTATTCGAATTGTATTCGCCATTGATCGCAATTAATCGTTTCATTATTCGAATGTTCGAATGCTTTGTGCTATTTGAATGCCTTGTGCTATTCGAATGCTATGTGCTGAGCATTCGAATGGATTTTTCAAAATTGATTGTCCCGAATGAATTTAGTAATCGATTAATTCGAATAGTATCATTCATTCGTGTCCAACACTAGATACTACTGGATAAAAGTCCGCAGTCTCATCTTTGCTGGTTTTCCAGAATTGAAAGGAAACAAACCATCGTACTGTATGCGATAAAGATCATATGCATAATTTTAATAATCATTTACTTCGTGTTTTTTAAATTTAATCTATTCAAAATCATGTATTCTGAATCCTTTCTGTGCTTATTTTTCTGTCTCTTAGGTTTTTAATCTGTATATTCGCTTTTTCCAGTATGCATTATTATTAATTGTATATTTGTCTCATCAGACATTTGGAACCGTTCTGGTCTAAAAATAGATTACATTACATCCGTTTGCAATAGCAACGGCTTAGTGCTTACCCCCTCTTTGGCATAGTTTTGGCGCGTATTACTTTTCGTTGCCCTGCCTCTTCTTTCAAATTATTTGTTCATCACTTTAATTTAATTGGATTAAGTTTTAGGTTTGCTCTGGGATTGGCGTTATTTATCTCAGCCAAGTTTTTGTTCTCGCCAATGTGCAATTCTGTGCTGACGTGATTTTTAGATAATTCCATCTCATTTCCACTGCCCTCATAGGACGTATTTTTATTTCGCTGAGCCACCACCAGCCGTTGTAATATGCTTCAATAGTTTCTTTTAAATAAAACAGTTTTATATAAATATTCAATGTCTCTTTCTTATATTGCAACTAAGTGTATCGAACCTGGATTTCATCCATCACAGCACATTATAGTTAAGTTGAAATAGCTAAACCAACAATCTTCATCATACTGGTTAAAGTTAAACACAAAGCCAATGCAAAGTAGAAACCCATAGTCGTTAAAGGTAGTTAAGAGTGAGTAAGAAAGGTAAGTGTAACAGTTAAGTGAAAACTGATATTATTAGGTTTCCGATTCATACTTGTACTAGTGATTTTCAACCGGGAAAATTTCTGGTGATAACAGGCACTTTACTCACGAAATTCCCATTCACAGATTACGATGATAAAACCCAAATTTTTTCAAGTGCATCTTCATATCATATCTTCTGTTTTGTTTTATCTGGAGATAATAAAAGGTAAATAGTTTGCTTAACCCTTTAAAGCGCAGTGATCCCACTCTGGGAACACCCAACTCTGACGTTTTGACTGTTGCCAGTCACAAAGAATAGATTTGATTTCCATAAAAATAGTTAAGGGTGACATAGCTCCACGAGAATTCTTTACTTTTTAGCACGTCATTTCCCGTCAAAAAATTGTCACGATTCTTTTTAACAGCACTGACATCGGCTGAAAAATGGAAGAACGCGAGAACAGCCGGATAGATTGCCCCATGCTCTTAAAAGGGCAGCCGTTGCCATCGCTCGACTTAACTACCAGCAAGAGGGCGGAAGATCGAAACGTTCATCGCGTGCCACAGATCTAGAGACCCTTTTTCAAGCGTAACCACTAAATGCTATCGCTTGATAACGGTGATGATTATTTTATCGCTTGTTCATAAAAAAATATTGGTAAGATTCGTGTATTCTGTTAATAATCTAAGCACAATTATCATTTGATATTTTCTCGTGTGCATCCAAAATAGGTCGCCGAAAATGTAAAACTTTTTTATTTACAAAAGACCTACCTAGCTGTCTTATATTCTACGTTAAAATGAAGTAGTGAACCAAAGAAAAAAGTAAGCAACCTAAAGAAGGTAAGTTATGCCCTGCCTAATGCATATTTATTGAAATTAAATTACAAAATAATTGTAAATGATCTAATTTACAATATCAAGCATTTATGTATGCTATAAAGAAGGTTTTGGCATAGACAAAAGAAGTACTGAAGAACTGAGATTTTAATCGATGAAAATTTGTACCATCATCATGAAATTAAATATATATGTGCTACTCTCACGAAATTTATTTCTGAAAGGATGGTTAAGCTTTTATTATATCTTTAACTTCATAAATAGATCTATCATTCTGGCTAACAATTGAGATTAACATATCTGTTGTTTCATTTGTATAGAAGAAAGAAGAAAAGAGAACTACAGTGTGTATCATAAGAATGGGTTTGCTTCTTTTTTATGTTGCAAATGAGCAAGCAACGTTAAAAGGTTTTTTCTCAGATTAACTCCTATCATGTGTTTAAGGAAAACATCGCTTTTTCCCGTGAAAACTACAAGAACTCAGCTGATCTAATAACGAAAGTGAAAGAAAAAATCACGGAAAAATTGTGGTTTAAAATAAGCTAAGAAAACTGCCCTCCAAAATATTAAATGCAGATAATTTTTTTTTTCTACTCAACTTTGCAAAGACATCTAGATATTTCTTTTTGAAAACAAGTTCTCAATATCACTATAAGTAATAGAGTTAAAATGAACCAATAATAAAATATAAATAACTTACAAAAATTAAGTATTATGTGTGTAAATTAACACACATAAATAATAGATATTACACAGTACGACTGTTTTGGCTAGTAGATACGATTCACCCAAAATGATCGTACTGTAATATATCTTTTTAACATAAGTGTGTTACTTTACAAAGTTCTTAATTAGTTTTAACCTTTAAATACCAGTTTTTAATTTTTTTATTAAGTACGAGAATTATTAAAATCACGTTTATTATATTATTGATGAAGCAAACTTGAAGATTGGCAGATATAAAACAAATTATTTTTATGTTTAATACAAAAACTTAAAAGAAAAAATAAAAATATTCAAAAATTTAAACCCCACTTTCAACTACGAATAAAGTTTCGGAAGTATCATATATTATTCGATAGGTTTTCAATAAGCATAAATGTTTCATTATTTTCCTATACTAATTTGAATAGCTGCATAAAAGTCGTTCATTCTTTTTATTAATATTTTGTCACCTATAGACAGTTATGCAATATGCACAGAGATCCATTCAGCATGAAATTAATCATGTCACGTACGAATCATTACGTTTCACGTTTTACAGCCTGGAGGTCGACATCTCATATTGCTTAATACAAGTTATAATACCAAAGAACAATTTTTCATTACGTTGTATTTACATAATTTACTTAACGTAGAAAATTTACTATGAACATTGTTAGTACTTCCTTAAAATTGAAAGGTTTGCAGACAAATTCTCTTACAGCAGTAACTGTGATATTTAATAAACGTTACAAAAAAATTTCAATACTATAAGCATTCCCCTTGTTGGCTTGTTTACATTGTAGCTTGTTAGAATAAAAGTCAATGAAATTCAAATTTTAATAGCATGCATTAAAGGTGAGTGGATGTAAAGCTCATTGTTATGAAAGTTTTATTTTTGTCATCACTGCAATATGAATAATATATAAAAAGGGTATATTTTTAATTTGTAAACTTCCTAGATTGTTTCACACTTGAATAACGGAGAACCTTTACAGCGCATAAAAATGTAATGTACATTTTATAAGCAAAAAAATGGCCCAGTGGATAAAGGCACTGAATATGGTAGATGGCCGAAGTGGGAAGTCCCGGGTTTGGGCCTATCTCGCGGCCATCGATCTAACGATCCGGAATTCGGGGCGATTTTCTCCAAGTGTAACGTTCACCTTAGGACTTTTAACAAAGTCCTCCGCCCAAGGCACATCTTAGGCAGATAGCCCTCTAGTGGCTTTATTGAGGTAAAGCAAAACAATACAATACAAAAAGAGTGAAAAAATTCGACTAAAAATATTTAACAATTATTTTGCACATATTCATGGACTTGAGACAAATATGATACTCAATCAACATGTTATTATTCATTTATTTTCAATTTTTCAAAAGCAGCTTTTCAAAAACGATTTTTCAAAAACAACTTAACTGCGTGTAGCATTAAAGTTTATTTAGTTATCTAGGTTTATATTTAGTTATCTAGATTTAAAAGCATGTGATTGTATGACCTGACCTTTAAAGGTTCTTGTTTTACTGATATTAACGTAATCAAACAAAGTAGAAACTTGTTACTGTTAAAAAGAAGAAGCGAAAAAAACTGCATAAGCGACTGATTCACTTAAACATACAATGCCAAATCACCGAGCATGTCGTCAGTTTAAGCCGTTGTCAAACAACATTCAAACTCAACATTAAATAGACCGATAAACACCGTTTTTATCGGGAAAAAGAGATAATGGCGGAGCTCCCGAAAATTAGATAGAAGCATTAACTCGTTTAACCAGTGAAACACTTTTCCACTTTTTTAAACTTTTACCGCTTAAAAAAATAAATAATAAAAAAAAACTGTGTAATTTTGAGGTCACCAAGCTAACTATTCAGATTTCGAATGCAGAAAAACTTTTTAAAATCATTTGGGGCATTTTTGATAGCAGATTATTGATAATGCATACTAATTTTTTTTTCTATAAAAATTATGAATGACATCTGTAATATTATTAATAATTAATATGTGGGCCGCGGTAGCCCAGTTAAGGCGCTGGACTCGTAACCGGAAGGTTGCGGGTTCGATACCGACGTATCACTAAAGACCACCGTGTACGTGCACGTTAAATCCGTGGTTCCGAAAGTCCTCTCGGCGGTCGCTAGCAGTTTCCGAGGGATGCCAATATTCAGAAATCCCCCACCTTCTGATGAGGATCCAAATTGTGGCGGGAAATTCCGGAGGGAATTATGTAGCTTTAAACGACGCATTCAGTGACGTGAACTGTCCACTCCTGGCAAATAAATAAGTATTTGTATGTAAAATATGTACTAATAAAAGAAGCTTAACTTCTTCGCTCTCTCATCGTTACACATATGTGATTGCTATCGACAGGCGCGGAGAGTATTATTTATTTTTCTAATTTGTATTAACTTATAAACACAGTCTATCCTCTTCGCTCCTGGAGTCCACACATGAGGACCATCGCGTTTCTATCTTTAAATCAATCCTTTAAGATTTTTTGTAGTTCTCGTGCTGACTGTCACACGCGTGCGGATGCTTCAATTTTTCGTAAAATGATTTTAACTCATGTGGATGAGTAAATTCTGCGCACTGAAACACAGATCTTGTTTTTGTGCGCAGTTACTCAAAAAATATTTGAATGTTAGTGAAATTTCCTGAGCTGAGTTTGTGAATAATTTTATTTTCCTGAAAATTCACGTAGCTGAAAAGAACTTGCAGGACACCATTTATCTATATAACCTTCCAGGCAATCTTCTTCGCTTATGGTTTGGTAACAATTCTTTACTATTGGAACAGAGATTGGGAATTTGGCTTTTATTCGGAAAATTATTTGAAAACGCGTTCTTTGCTTGTCGTTTTTAAGTGTAATCGATTTTTTAAAAATAATTTTGAGAGTTTTCTTGAGATTTATAATGTGCCTGAAGAGGCTATACCGCATAAACGTTCAAATATTTGAAACATTTTTTGACTGCTCACTGGAAGAAAAACTAAAAAAAACCTCTCACAGTGATCTAAACTGCTTGTATAAATACACTTTAGATCTTGTTGTCTTGAATCAGAACTAACTTTATAGCAAAGTTCCCAACATTAAAAAACTTGAGCTTTTGAAAAATCTGTACATGCAATTCATGCTACGCTATCAAAGGCATCTTAAGTTTGCCATGCTATCTTTAAAGAAGCTTTGAAAAGGTAAACCTGAAAGCCTGTTCTTGACTTGCATCAAACTTGAAGTCTTTGGATTTTTCTTATTGCAAGTTTTTGTATCGATTAATCGAGTAGGAGATTCAAAAAGTAAAGTAACAAGAGCTCTCACTGGTGAGCATATTCCCCGAGCGAACTGAAATTCCATGCATGCGCGCGTGTGACTTGTTACATCCGCTCTAGCCGTACACAAGACCAGGCACGTCCAAGAACCGTAAAGTCAGAACGAAATGATAAACTAGTACAGGGTCTCTATAGATGTCTTCTTTGGTAAGTCTAAGCCACTGGTAAGGTCAAAAGATGGTCAGGAATGGCCTCAGCAGATTTAGAGCATATTATATTAAGATTTTTGACCTTTTAAAAGAAAGACACCAAAAGAATTCCATGTCTGAGTACAACTGGCCTTCGCAGCATCAAATGCCAATAGATGGAGCTGGAAGTGTCGTGATGATCCGATATTTCAGGTAAAAAAGACAGTGAGGTGGTGATGGATGCATGGCCATGGTACTGAAGCGCAAAGTGTAATACCGGAAATGACCGGAACTGTTCTCAAGATGTATCATCTTGTTGCATGACAACGCCCGCCCGTATACGGATTCGGTTAGACGTGATTGGCCACAGCGCCTCCGATGGAACATCCCCGCTACAACTCAAATCTCGCACCCACTGATTTCCATCTCTTGAGGATATTGAAGAAGCACCTGACAGGATGGAACTATTCTTCGACGACGGTCTGGACAGATTGGTATGCAAATAGAACAAATGGTTTTATGCCCAAAGGTTTGAGTTCGATTTTTATGTTACGGCAGGTCCATAGGAGGGACATCTGCCTTGGTCGGAGGACTTTTTAAGGGGTTCTAATGCGCATTCACGTTACATCTGAAGTAAAACCTACCAGTAAAACTCCAGTCTGTAAGATCAACAGCCGAGCGATAGGTCCAAACACAGGACCTACAGATTTCGGCCGTCCAGTCGGCCACGGCGGGGCTTTGATGACCATGGAGCATATTTTGAAAAATAATCCGCATGAAATGCCTTGCCATGCTTATGCATATCTTGGATTTCGTGAGTAAACGTTTTGGTTACATGACTTGTTACCTTATTTTTTGGACCTATCTCGCAGTACAATGCAAGCTGTGCGTTGTTATGTCAGAGAAATGATGTCCTCCGCCCCCCTCCAGATTTTCAAATTTTTTATTCGTATTTTGCAGTAAAATCTGTAACGTTACTTTTGGACTTTTCAACCCTTAAAAGAAATCAGCGTTATTTACTGTACAAGACAGAAGTATAGTGGGAAAATGTTGAGACACAGAATGAAAAATATCATTAAAGTGAAACAAATTAAGATCTATTTTCCTGTTGCCTTACATTTCAAGTCTTACAAAATAAAATCTGCTGGCTGTCCTATTTTCCATCAAAGAAGTTAAAATTGAATACTTTATTCTGTAAACATCTGTATGAATAAAAATATAGTTTTCGACAGATGTTAAATGTGAAATTCAAATCGTGAATACCTGGAAAAAAGCTGGGAAAATGTGTTTCTGTGTGTGACATTATGAGAAAAACCTTTGGTATTTCAAAGTAATATGTAGTATAAATTAGTTTAGTATGTTCTTTGTTTGGAAGTTTTTATTTAATGAAACAGCAGATCAGATGTCATGTCGTCCTTAAAGAAATAATAATAATAACATATAATTCAACGTAAAGCATATACCCTCAATTTTTTACTGATTTATGCTTTAAAGCATTACTAATAAAATATTTATGAAATTAACAAAGGATATCAACCTATACGGGAATAATATTTTGAGTAACTCTATTACGTATTATATTATTTTGAATTAATCTATTACATAATATATTCTTACACAAGTATTGTTTGTTAATAAGAGACTAAAAATCTCACTAGAAAAAAAAAGTCATAAACATAGCAGCACAAAATAAATTTTTCTTGAATTTGAAAAATGTAGAAAAGATTGCTTAGTGAAAGAATATTTTCCAGAAGTGTCACAATTAAGAAAATTTTGTTGACTTTAAGAGTGCATACTATAGTTTAAGAAAAGGGGTCCTGATTTATTTTGAATTAGTTACAATCATTTTTATAAAACATATGATTTTTTAAATAAATGAAATAGCTTTAATTCCCCCTTAGTGCACAAGACAACTAGAAATTTTGGTACTCAAATTCCTACATACAAGGACCTACACCTGCATACACGGGTTACGTAACAACTCAATTCGTAATATAGAAGAACGGTCAGTCTGCTTTTTAGTTAGCCAGTTAGATAGGACGACTGTCCATTTGATTATCAATTAAAAAATAAAATAAAATTGAGGTATTTAAATTAATGATGGCCTTGACTAGGGATGGACCCGAGACGGAAAATTGGCGTCTCGCGTCTCGCAAAACAGCTTAAAAACTTTGTCACGTCTCGCAATATATCGCAATGTTGAAAATGTTTGTCTCGTCTCGCAAAAAAAGCTGTGAATCTCTGTCTTGTCTCGCACAAAGTCATCTCTCATCCATACCTAGCGTTGACAAAAATGTAAATGAAAGAAATTAAGCTAAATTATCAAATTAAAAGATATTACAAGTTAACGCCTGGGATCATGCAAGATTTCCTTACATCATTTAGGTCATTTCGATGTATTTTAGAGTACTATTCTCTCTAGAGAGGAACTCTTCAAATCAGGGGATGATAAAAAGTTTTTTTTTTCAACAGCATTAAAAAAAAACACTGATTTATCATTTTTATTTAAACAAATTAATTCTAATAAAAACAATTTAAAATCTGTATAAGTGATAGACTTCATTCTTAACGCAAAAATTGAATGACAATTTTAAATTAAGATTTAAAAAGATCACTTTAAAAGATAACTATTTTTTATAACTCTTCACAGATAACTCAATTTACATTCTCAAATCAGTAACTGTTTATACTAAATTACTGCGCTTTCTATAAAATAAATGGAAAATTTCATAAAAAGATGAAACAGTTATCGAAAAAGTCGTACTATTTGACAACTGTTTTATCGTTCAAATATAGTCGTAAATCTTATTTCTAACAGCACCGTAACTGCTTTCCCACTGATTTTGCATAAAACTATTTCAAAATCCAAGCTGTAAATCATCGGTCAAACGAAACAGTGTCATGATGAGAACATAGAAAAGCAGCTTTCACGTATTGGTTATGAAAGATTACTTAGTGATAGCTCATTTGATCTCGATTGTAAAAATAACGAGCTTCAAATCTACTTCAAAATGTCTTTTATTTCTTTTTGATGAGGATGTTTGATATACTTTTTATTACTGCAGAATTCGGAGCTTTATTTTCATCTCTTTTACGTATATGTTATTTACTTTTAACTGGTGTAGTAGAGTCAAGGTTTTACAAGTTGTACCAAATTTCACATTTTACTGGGTAATATGCTTATGAGTAAGTAATTTAAGACGAATAAAATATGTTTAAAGAACATAAATGTTTTTATTTTTTCCCTAATTGTGGCACTTGACCATCACTCATTCTCCACTGCTGAGACCCGAAGAACTGGCCATTTTAATATGGGGACATCCAATAGGCAACCAACGACCCCCACCCCCTAGTAAGGGACGGACAAGTTAACATGCAGGCTGGGAAACGAGCCCGGACCCAAGGTGCGATAGAATGGTTGGTTAGCCACTGCACGAACAGGTCGGCATGAATAGAATCGTAGAATTATTGTTATTAGCTCTTTATTTTCAATTCATTAATTGATTTTGAATTAGAATTTATTTAAGCATGGTAACCTCTCTATCATCCGTAGGTAGACAGCATGTTTCGTGAGTCTATCTGCATATGATGATGCATAATTTTGTGACAAAAGCGGTATATTGAAAACAAATGAGACCCACAGTGGCCTAGTCACTAAGCTCTGTTCCCAAAAGACCACGGAAAGTGAAGCAGCACCGGCTTGACCAGTGCTTGGGAGGCGGAAAACCTCTATAGGCTGGGCTGCTGTGGAACCGTGTACGCTAAAGGCACGTAAAATCCGTTCGTGGCTCCAATGTCCTTCAGGTTCAAACGATATGTCTGGGTGTGCCGATTTCAGGTGACAAGTCTCTCATTTGGAATGAGTTCAAAATTAGGAGATCCCGAGCAAGTTGGACTTTCTCCCACTGGGGCTCATTAAAATGGAATCCGCTCTTCTTTGCTTTTCGTTGGATGGTGGATCTGACCACGCTCAGCAGTTGCCATAGAGCATTAGTAAGAACAACGAAAAATGTTGAGCATTTCAAGTACAACTAAAAGTTTGGTATTTAATTTTCATTAATTTTCTCATTATATTAACTAGTTACTCATATTTATGTAAAATAAAGCATAGAAGTAATTAGTCCAAGTGTCCTGGTGACAGCTGACAATAGGATTGTGTAGGCTCCTACTAAAAATATTGTCAGAAACATTCTTTTGTATTGCTCTGAGCAATTTCTCAGCCATTTTGGGGATTATCAAAAGAATTCTATTATCTACGATTGTCTTTTCACCTAATTATTAAAATGATCTGAATTTTACGGAATTCATAGCATTCATTATTTTTTACGCTCAAATTGTTTAACATCATCTTTATAAATACAGAAATTTTTATTAGGAAATTTATATTCTTGAAACGATAAGTTTTGATTTTTTTTTACCCATTTGTGCCCAGATATTTTTGCGACTTTCTTCGATTTTTGCTAATACCAACAATAATAGATAAATTTCTTGTGTCGAATTCTTGAACAAGAGATGATTTCTTTTAAAATCATTATGTATAAAAATTGAAATGTCAACATCCTACTCGGCCATGTTAAAATATTTTGTGGAGTTGAGGTTCAATACTCGTGAATAAAGGCTCGGAAAAATAAATAAGGTTTTCGACTGACAGCGAAAATGCCGTCTCAGAAAAGGGACACAAATTATGAATGGGTTAAAACTGATGCATCTGATGCGACCGTTAAGGTCAATTGCTCGTATGAGAAAGGGGGCGTACCCTCTGTGAGGGACTTATTAAGAGAAACAGGCTAGCAATTTTCTTTTGGGGCGCATTTCTCTAACATGAGCGAGGATTTTAATGTGAAAATTCGTATGGTTAGATAGAGAGCCATACGTAGTACTCTTAGTAATTTTTAAATATGTGTAAGAGTTTTTACAAAACCAAATAAAAGGATTTGTTTATTTCTTACAAATTCATGTAAGCGTTAAATCCAAGTAGGCTATTTGGCGTAGTCCATAATTTAGGCTTTAAAAATGAATATACAAGTATAGAAATATACGAACGATGTACTAAATCTAGTATTTTAAAATGGCTTTTCCTTGTTCGTGTAATACATTTTGCAAAGATTTTCAAATTTCTATAAAAGTGAATTTTTTACAAATAATAATGAGCTATTGAGCATTGTATGGTAATCTTCATAAATTTTGAAAACGAAGATATGCGAACTTCGTGATTAATAATTTTTCAATTGAAAATATTTTCTTAATTAACATTTTTTAACATATAAAACACAACTTCTAAAGTGGCTCATAAAAATATCAATTAACTATTTTAACTTTTGCGGTTTATGGATGTAATATGCAAGAAAGTTGTTGTTTATAAAAAAGCAGGCTAAATACTAGTAATTGAATACCGAATTTTCAATATTCTAACTAATATTATAAATGCGAAAGTGAGATTGTTTGCTTGTTTGTTAGTTTATTACGCTTTCACGACTAAACCGCTGAATCGATTATGATGAATTTTGGTATAGAGATGGATTTGACCCTGGAGATAGTTATAGTCCACTTAGAATAGGATTTTTAATTACACTTTAATTATTAATTTAAAACCATTTAAAACCATTTACGTTGCCATGCTTGGCGAGTTTCGCTCATGTAAAATGATTCATGTTTTGAGCTAACAGAAATGCTATTAATTCATTGAAGAATCGCGTGCATTTGAAAAACATGGAATACGATGGAAATTATGCCAGTTTCAAGCCAAATCTATCTATAACAATAAAAATGAATGTTATCCAGACAAATATACAGTACGCAAAGCTTTGAAAATTTGAGCATATAAGCCCATGACTTCGGTAATGCGCACCTGAGGCTCAGAATTTTGAAATTTTAATTACTTTTTTAACTATTAATTAAAAACAGTTTTTAGGTGGTCATGCTTGGCGAGTTTCGCCCAAAAAGATTTATGCTTTGAAATAAGCAGAAATTCTATTTTCAGAATCGCGTGCATTTGAAAAACATGAAATGGCAGGGAAATAATGTTAGTTTTACGTCAAATTAAAAAGCATGAGAAAGAAAAGTACAAATGTGTTTCTTAAAGTTCATAAATTTCCAAATCCTACCAATAATATAAATGTGTACGTTTGTGTGTTTGGATGTTTGTGACTGAATCACACAAAAATGGCTGAACGGATGTGGATAAAATTTGGAATGAAGATAGTTTATACCCTGGATTAACATACAGGCAACCTTTTCAGCATATAGCATAAATAATTCTCTTACAAAGACACTCAAAATAATTCTAATACATTACGCTCTATGGGCATTTTGTAGCTACTGAACCGATTCTAAAACTTTTTTCACTGATTGAAAGTTACACTATTCCTGAGTATTATTGTTTGTTTGTTTGTGGATTAAGGCCGATTGACTGCACTAGGGTCCTAGGACTATGTGGGGAATGCCCTCTGTGGGGGACTTTCTAAGGATCCTAGCCCGAATTTAGGCTAGGTTTCAGAGAAAACCACGGAAAACTCCGAACGGCTAGGTCTACAGGCGCGACCGGAGTTAGAACCTAGTGCCTACCTACCGCCTACCAGTTTCGAGAGCAGAACCTCTCAGCCACTGGTGGGGTTTGAGTATTATAGACTACCTTTTATGCATATATCACAAATAAATCTTTTACAGGGATACTCATAAGAATTATACATTACGCTCTATGCGTATCTCTGTAACTACTGGACCGATTCCAAAGCTTTTTTCACTGATAGAAAGCTACGCTATTCTTGAATATTATAGGCTAAGATTCATGCATGTTGCATAAATAGTTCTTTTACAGGAACACTTAAAATACTTCTAATACATTACGTTCTATGGGAATCTCTGTAACTGCAGAACCGATTCTAAAACTTTTTCACTAATAGAGGGCTGCACTATTCCTGATTAACGTAGGCTAAAATTAGCATAAATAGCAAATAGTATAAATATTTCTTCTACAAGAACACTCAAAATAGTTCGCAAATATTGTCGTAACTGCCTCTATTCAACAAATGCGTAACAAAAATCTAAATTTAGTAACACAGCATACTCTCTTATTTTAAATGAAGTATACTACTATGTATTATACTTCATTTAAAATAAGTAAAAAATAAATAATATTTAAATACAGTCACTTGTGTCTATAGTGCAAACATACGTATTTGTTATTCACACATGCTTCATTTCTCTCTGGACCTAATTCTAAAGCCGACGCGAACGAAGTCGCAGGTAGCAGCTAGTTATGCATAAAACAAACTAATGTCTTCAGAGCATACCGAAAGGTTGACCATTAGTTGTCACATTCATCTACTCTTCATCAAAAATTAATGGGAGTGTAAGTCAAAATTCCAATATCGAATACATACATAAAGTTTTCTTTTTATGAAAAGTGAATTAGGTAATAGATAAAAAAAAACCTTCTCAAATTTCTTCCAAATCGAGCTTTTTATAATAAAATCATTTATTCCCAATACTAAAGAAGGAAATTTGACCTACACTCGAATACTTTGTTTAAGTGAGAATGTTATAAATTTATTTATGGCTAAATAATCGACTAAGAGCTTTTTTTTGTAGAGAAAATATTTCCCTTACGACAAGTAATATAACCTAAATCAGTTATAAATATTGCAAATTTCGTTATTATTGTTATGACATAAATATCATAATTAATGTTATCATCATTATAGTATCATCACCATCATCATCATCATCATCAGTACCATACCATCATCATCATTATCATCATTAGTACTACCGCCACTACAATTAGGGATGGACGCGAGACCACTTTTTGCGAGACGAGACAGAGATTTACAGCTTTTTTGCGAGACGAGACAAGCATTTTTAACATTATGATATAGGGATTTTTGCGAGACGAGACAAGCTTTTTGGCTGTTTTGCGAGACGCGAGACTCCAATTTTTCGTCTCGCGTCCATCCCTAACTACAATTTTTCCATCAACAAATTTCCCGAAGAAAATAAACAAATATATAAATCTAATTTAAGCAATCATTAAAAAATAATATAAATTAATAATAAAATTATTTTAGTAAAATGTTTCGTAAATTTAAACAAATTTTAGGGAAGCAAAAAAAACTGCTTTCTTTTAACAAGATATTTGTGGGTCTGTGAGTTAGAAATAATAGTGAACGAATTTTAAAATTTAATTATGATACTGCACGAATCGGAAGAATTCCGAGCAATATTTGATTATATTTCCATGATTTTAATGTAAAACATTTCCATGCCAAGGCAGGATGACGACAAATACATTGACTTTGAGGTCAAAAGTTATAATTCACTTTAAAAATTAAAAATTACTTACCTTGTTTGATTATTTACATCAGTGTATCTGCTTTTGTAAAATCCGACAATGCTGCCGGTAAGCGGTCCAGAAAATTTGCAGAATAACTTATAGATTCCAGGCTGAACGGTTTTCTCCGCTTCTACCACAAAATACTCATGCGGATCATACAAAAACGATCTGACAACGGCAATTTCCGCGTCAGTTCTGTACTCAAATATTCGGGCTTCTTTGACAGCAAGTCTGTATGCATGCACCACGAAATAATTCGTAATCCTAGTGACATTGACAGTTATGTTGACACCTCCAGTGAAAGTGTCGTTCTGTAGATCCGGGTGCAACAGCAAGTCGTAATGCAAGGGAATGGTATATTTTGGCAACCGGAAGTCTTCCCAAGGGTTTGAAGCGTCCGACTTGGAGCTTTCTGTCGTGTGGCCAGTGTCCGTCTGACCGACAGTCGACCCGGTAGCCAATGCTTTTGGTGCCGTTTGGGGGCTTGGAGTGTGCGTGGAACCTTTAGGTAGCGTCGAAGACACTTTTGTATGACTGTCTTTGGAACTCAAGGAGTTCTCGTGATGGATCTGACCTTTCAAAACAAACACCAACAGTCCTACGCTGAGTATCAACAACAGAAAAATAATAAGCGCGAAAATGCAAGATGACTGCGGCACGAAAACTTTGGCCATTTTCACTTAAATGTTGGTTATTTTATATCTTTGGCAAAGAAATCCTTTGGTGTGAAAAACTAGTGGGGAGAATTAAATAAATTACAAAATTAAGAGCAGCTGTTTGTCATCACCTAGCTGTTAGACATTACAAAGCACCGGAATTCTATTGCAGGTATCCAGGGTTGACAGGTAAACAACAAACGCGCATGCATGGAATGCATGTGGAAGAGAGAAGCACGCATAGACAGCACAACACATCATAGTCCCACGTCCATGACTAGCTGCTGTGATTAGCGGCCACAGTTTGAAACTTCCTTCGCCCAAGTCGGTATCTGGGACAGGTTTGCCAACACACATATTTTGTCGCCAAGGACTTTCAGTGTTTCTCGCCAATCAAGTGGTTTGGGATGTCCGACCCAGAAAACTTCTCGTAGAAGTGGAGCGGGGGGAAGTCAATTCGTGAAATTTTTCGTTCAACAAAATATATTTGCACTTTTTTTTTCACTTCTCATATTGCAACATATTTAGGGGATAAAAAAATATTGCAAAGCTATTTTTTATGTGGTTTGTTTGAACAAAAATTCCATTCGTCGCTTACTTAATGCCATTATATTTTATTAATGGAGCAAAATATTGACAGTAAACTTTTTATTCAAGGGATATCACGAACAGTAATTTTTTTTTCATTTCACTTGGACGAATAAATAAATTCAAAGCGGTTTCTGTACAGGAATTTTTTATGATCAGAGTTTGAATTTTACTCTTTCATAACTCTGGTTTAAAATTTTCTTTCTTATTCGCTGTACAGTACAAATAACTTTCTTTGTACGAAATACTATTATATTTTTATTCGAGTATTAAAATAAATGGCTTTCTCCCCCCCCCCATCTCTCTCTCTGTATATGTGTGTGTGTGTGTGTGTGTGGGTGTGTGTGTATGCCTACCTGCCTGATCTATCTTTTTCTCTGTGCATCTATCTCTCCGTCTCTTTTTGAAATGCATAAATTGGATGAATGAATAGATTCATTTTTTGAAGAGTTCTGCTTATAATTATTTACTTAAAAGAGTTAAAATTTCTCTATATAGATTACTACGATTTTAAAAAATAGTGCGAACTCAAATATTTAAAATATCTGTTTCACAAAATGAATGTCTGGATGATATTTATTTGTTTAAAATTATATATTAGTAGATTTAAAGAGATATACTTAAAGAATACAAAACTTTTTTTAATTAAAAGTGAAAAATAAATGAATTCATTTGCATTCCGAAGTTTCCGTGATCTTTTTCAAATAAGATATAATTTAAATGTTACGCTTTTAATTATATAAGCTACGGTGGGGTAAAATGAGTAGAGGGGTAAAATTTCTCGGTATTTGTTTTTGATCAAAAACATAAATGAATTGTTTTTAAATGATATTTGTTTTTAGTCTATATTTTTAGACATTAGTTGGCAAGATTAAGGGCGTGATTCAAGTGAAACACAATTTGAACGTTTTCCGCATCGAACAGAGGAAGCTTCGAGATATATCAATGTTTCTTATTCAACTGAAACAAAACAATCGTGTTTGATCACGTGACAGTGAGATAGGTTTGTTCATTGGAAGCATTCTGGGGACTGAAATACGTTCGATTCGAACTCGATTGCGCGCGTTTCACTTGAATCTCGCCCTTATTCTCGTTAAAAAGTATATTAATTGCGTTTGGGGAAATAATAATTTTTTTAATCTACTTATATACTGAATAAATGTTATTTTCTTCTGTCTCAAAAAAGAAAAAAAAATCTTTTTAGAACCTGATACATTTCTGAAAAGTTGAAAAGTTCTGTTATCATTCTCAATATAGAGAAAATCTAAGCTACATACTCAAACATTGTATTTTAATTATTAATTTGTTATTCATTAACCACGAATAAACAAAACTTGCTCTTGACTCATTAGACTTGATGATCACTCCACTAATTTTGTAGTTAATGAATCAAAACATTTCATTTCAAACACGATACAGTAGTGAAAACTTCAATTTTAAATTCTAAAATTTTATGTGACAAATAAACATAGGTACGATCATTTGTTAAAGCATGGCTCACTGGGATAAGTACAGGCTGTCCGAAAACCAGTTTCTCCTATGGGATTTTGCGTACAAGAAAAGTTTCGCTTCTTCGCCGATTTGTCGCTGTTACCTAACTGTATCACTGTTGCCAACTCTGCCGGAGAAAAAGAATTGGTAAACTGGCAATACCGAAGTATATTGTAAATCGGAAATGAATGCCCAAATGTCTCAAAGAGCATTAGCAGATAAGCATATTTCAGCAGAACAAGCACGTAAACGCCAAAAAATTTTTTACTTTTTTTCTCAGAATTTTCTCTTGAAAATATTGTTATCCATTTGTGGATACTTCAAATTTTGATTTTAGGCATATTTTCTCCGGAAGAGTTGGCAACAGTGATACAGTTGGGTAACAGCGACAAATCGGCGAAGAAGCGAAGATTTACTCGTACGCAAAAACGGAGCTTTTCGGACAGCCTGTATTTATCTCAGTGAGCCATGGTTAAAGTATAATTTTCAGATGTAGATTCCAACAGTTGTCGATTATAAGCATTTTATCACAGGATGACTAAATATGGTATCGTGAAGAAAAATGAGTATAAAAAGAGACATTTTCGTATTCATGGGCTGTTTTCTTCTACTTATAATGTTATGTGTATTATATCTCTATCACCTAACAATAAAAGGTAAACTGATCTTTACACATAAAAAAAAATGTTTTCTGATTCAGGTTTCATTAAGCATGAAAATTTTGCAAAAGTGCATTATATCTCTATCATCTTCTGTTTTTGCTCTCAGATTATGCAGAGAAGCACATGACACGCTAAACGCAGAGGTTTCCCAAAACTGGGTGCGGCGCGCACCCTAGGGTGCCACGAGCGTATGTCAGGGGTGCCGTGAAGATAATAAAGAAAAGTGGTTTTGGTGGAGTATATATAATCAAAATAATTTTCCTTTTGAACTGGTATCCCCAAGAAAAGTGAGCCAAGCCGATCACTCAGGGGCCTCAAACAAAAAAATATTTCAGTCAAGTTTAAGACTGTCCCCGTAACCTCTCTTTTATAGGAAACTCCCTGAAAATGGGGGTATTGTCAAAAATTCTATATTCCCTTTCCCAAGAGAGTACTTTCTTGATAATTAGCCCTATAAAAACAAACAAAACAAGAAATAACGTAAAATGCATCCAAACTGCTTCATTCTAACCTTTCATGTTCATGTTGCTTTTAAAGGAAATCTTCCGTGTAAGTTTTTTAGCCTGAAAAAGGGTGCCGCGAAATGTTTTTTAGACTGACAAGGGTGCCGCGAAAATGCTTTTAGCCTGACAAGGGTGCCGCGGGTAAAAAAAAGTTTTGGGAAACCCCTGCGCTAACGTATGTGCTGCTTCGGGACATAAGGGAAGCGCTTTTGTCAGTAAGGGTAATAAGCTTTTTCCACTTAAGTTTACGTCACAAATGTTTTTCATTTACGAAAGCGACAAGATCTTCACGGAAAACAGGATGCATTTTGGTTTCTGAAACGTACAATGTGCATCGATTGTTTTCAAGTAGGTTTTTTTTAAATTTAGGTAAAAATTTAATAAGATTTAAAATTTAATTTTTCAACTGCAAACTGCTAATTCTGAAAACATAAACTGTGCTAATGCATTGTCCCACGCTTTATGAAAATGCAAGATAAGATAAAAATAGTATTCAACATCATGTAATGTTATTCATATGGTATGTATGAATGCTATGAAATTAAATCTAAAAAAAAGAGAATTATATGATGTAGAAAATAAGGCATTTTTTCGAAAGAGAAAAGTTTCGTCTGCATACCGTAAAGTCTTACTTTTTGATCGCCGTGACAATGGCGTAGTTTTTGTGTTATCATGTTGCAATCGTCTCAAATTCCACTCATGGAGTCAGCTTTTGTCAGAATTCCAGCAATTTTTCACTATTAGAGATTCCTATCACCGGGTTTAATTCGAATTATATGTGTAAGGAAAATATTTGCCGTGCGGAGAACGGGTAAGCAGCTAGTCTGACAATAAAAGGTGACTGATTTTTACAGATTAAAAAAAAAAGGTTCTGATTCAGGTTTCAATAAGAGAAAAATATGTAAAAGTGCTTCATTCTCTTATCATCTAACAATAAAATGTAATTCATTTTTAAGGATAAAAAAAGGTTTCATCTTTATGACAAACGTATATTCTTGTTACAAGGAGTGAAAAATTCCAAAAGATTTAAAAATAAAATGAAATGTAAATCTCGTTCCTCTTTTAGACTATTCGAATTTAAATTATCTTGACTATGCACATTCGCTATTACGTGTACTTCCATTATAACTAATTAGACGGCATTATTAGTGTACTTAAAAAAGTACTTACTCATTTAATATCCTAATAATTATTTTTATTAATTTCAGAGCCTATAGAACATTTATACTTACATTATTTTATAAATTTTGTCTTTTTGAAAACGGCTAATATAATCCATTGTTAAATGTAACAATAATAAGGTGGCCTGTAAAAAAAAAAAAAAAAAAAAAAAAAAAACATTTGGATCAAATTACATAACTTTTAATCAAAGAAGTATAATTATTAATCAATATTTATAGTTTAATATATCATTTTATACTTAAAAGATTTAGAACAATTATAAAATTATTAACCACTATAATAGATTTGCATAAACTTTCATGTGAAACCATCATGTGTATATCCAATGCTCTCTTCTATTTGCAGACCATATTGCATTCAGAAATATAATCTATCATACAATAAGCGCCCAATGAAGTTTCAAACATAAGGAATGAATTCGAATTATTGATTTTGAGAACCTGCTGCATTAGGAATTGAAATAATGCATAAAACTCGCGCATATCACTGCGAATTTGACAGCGAAATGAATTATTCACTTAGCCTCTTCAAAAAGTGCATTCGATTTGAAGATTTTGAATAAGTTTCACTTCGTCAAACTTGTTCGAAAACAGACATTTTCCTTGGTTTGTCATAATTCAATTTTCAAGAATGTTACTGCTGTAATTTATTTACTGTTAGGAAATTTGTCTAACATGCTAGACACTAAAGAGAGGACTACAGCCGTCCTTTAAGTTCCTTTAAGTTAATAGAGCAAATGTAAAGTCACAGCTCTCGAAATCAATGGGTATTTTCTTATTTTGTTTTTGATTGAATTGTTACATTGAGTGCATTTAAAAATCACTTTGCAAACTACATATACAAGTTTCAATTTTCTCTTCTATTAAAATATGTAAATTATACTAAATCATTCTTTGCATTGTTTGTGTGTGTGTGTGTGTGTCTCAGTGCGGTTATTTGTTTTGCAGTTTTCAATGTTGTAACCCTAGAAAATGTCTTGGAACTCATTCATCTTTCAAATATTTATTTATAAATTAAGTTCTTATTCTTTTTATTTGCTGATATTATTAATGTGACGGTACCTTACCGCTGTTGTTTTTTCAATATAAAGTGTATCAGTTGTGTATTTTTAGAAAACAAGTCTCTTTTTTTGACTTTAAAGATTTTAGTTCGTCATTCTATGCTTTTAAAGTATACTTTTATGCATTAATATTTTGTTACTCTGTTTATTTATTTTTTAATTCTAAAGCCAATTTATCGTGCCATTTATTTTCAATTTTCTTTATTTCGATCAAACTGACACAATTTCCCCCCAAAAAAATGTTTACATTGTACATTTTATTCCGCATCCTTCAAACTTAATTTTTGCGTAATCAGTAATTTCTTTCATTTTGAGTGAAAGACAAAACTCTAATTTATATTAAATAAGCAAAAATATGTATATATATATATATATATATGATATGAGACAGAAAATCTTACATAGCATGGATATCCTATTAATCCTTCGAGCAAGTGACAGCACATAACAAGAATAATTAAAATAAATAAATTAATAAATGAAAGGAATGGCAGTGGAAACAATAGGCCACAGATATTGTAAGAAAACAGAGCTATCAAAGCTAAAAAAAAAGTCTGAATCTATATAACCAGTGATATCTCGTGGGACTAAGCCAAACAACAAGAACCCAATCAAACCAAATATGTGGAAGTTGGAATGGCCAATTGAAATCGATCACTCCTTATCAAGTGCCACCGTACTCGTATTTCAATTTACTGGAATAAAAAAGAATGTATAGGTTCCTACAGGTTACATGACAAAAAGAGTCTTAAAAGTAACCCAGGGACACGACCATATTTGTCACAATGCACTTATTATGACTTACATCTGGATCAGTAAAAAAACGAAAAGAAAACCGTACCAGTAATCAGCAAATCTTCTAATTTTTTTAATAATTTTTTTGTGTGAAATATATAATTATATATTTTATGGTATTTTGTTCATTTTAATTTTTTTATGTAAGGTTTTTTATACATTATTAATAATCATCATCCATCCCCATTCTCTCCATACAAAAATTCTCCTTTAGACGTAAAAAATTACTTAGCACATATATTATGATTTTTATATTAATATATATACATTAATATAAGGATATATTAATGGATATATTAATGATTTTTAAAATGTACCTGGATATTGAACTTTTAGAGCTATTTTATATAGATATGTGAAGTTATTAGCCTTGAAACTATTGGTACATAGAGACTCTATTCGATACTTATGATTATTGATTTTATTTCTAAAGACAGAAATGTGCATACAGGAAGAAAATGAGTAAATGCATTAACATGAAACTTAAACACATTTCTTTTATTAAATATATTGAATGAAAGACTCTTAGTTTCATTAATTCTAATATGTAAATCTAGAAAATTTATTAATCTAATCTCTAGGATTCTTTATCCTAATTTCTTTATCCTAGGATTCTATATCCTAATGTCCAATATAGTTTATTTCATTTTTTATGTTCTTCTATCAGCTTTCCAAATTTGTTCATTCAAACTTTTTAAAGTTAATGTTTTTTTAAATGTTCTGCACTTATATATTTCTGCCTATTTTTATTATTTTTATTTTTATATTTTAACTTAATAGCCTCTTTTTGCTATATAATTTCCCATAACCCCCCCCCCTCCACTTCTTTCAAAATTTGAAACTGCTGAAAATATGCAAATATATAAAAATATAAAGATTCAAATATAAACAGAGCGATCAAAAAACGATAACACAAGCAGCAGCATTTTTTGAAACGGCACATAGTTATTTCTTATGCAGCAAATACAGTAAACACTCACATGCAGACAAATAAAATGAAAAAAGGAAGAAATGAGCAGAATGAAAGAGCCGCCGCCGTGCCGAAGCTTCATGCGCTGGGAAAAACTTCCCAAGGAGTCAAAAATGGGACTGAAACTGCGGAATGCACAAGATCGTAGCTTAAGGAATTTGAAAACTGTGATCAGAATTCCAAACAACTTGATTCAATTATTGGAATTTGAATAGTTGGAATCGGGGATTAGAATAGTTGGAATTATAATCATAATTTTCAAATTTGTAAAGCTGAGGTCTTGTTTTTCATTCCTATGTAACTGTGTTATTTTGATTTTTTGGAAGGGTTTAACAATACCCATCACATGAAGCTTTTAGTGAACGACTTTTCTTTCATTCATTCTGTGGGAAGGAGTTGTAGCAAGTCTGTCTTCTTTTTCCAGATTTGTGTGTGTTTATTGTACTTTCTGTAAAATAATGATTATAGACTCACCCACGGAGGGCGCTATGGGGGCTAAAGCCCCCCTTAATCTGGAGAGTTAGATGCGAAAAGCTTTAAAAATTGAAAATTCTCACTAATGAATTAAAATATTTTATTTAAAAAAATTGTCTTTAAATTATTCCTGACTTTTTGTGGGGGGGGATTAATTATAACTGGGGGAGTGTTGGTTTTTAAATAAATACTTACAGTTAGTGCATAAAAGATTTTCTCTCATTGCTGTTGTCTCTCATTGCTGTTTGAAGAATTTTCTCTCATTGCTGTTGTACCCAAGTTAAAAACTTGGGTACAACAGCAATGAAAAGATTGGATAATTATTTAAGACTCTATAAAGAGTTGCATTGATAGTGGGCTTATGTTTTATGGGCAAACGGTGATGAATATTTTGACGTTATAAGAGAGTTATAACTATAATTGGAGGCACTATAAACGAGTTCAGCAATATTTGTAACCCCATTCTACCCATAACCAAAATTTTGGGTGCGCCACTGATAATAATAATAATAATAATAATGTCTTCCTCGATTATTCAATTTCTTTGTAAAAACAATGTTCTTTATCTCATTGTTCTTTTATTGTTCTTCCGTTTTAATGGCTTATATTTCGATATTTTTCTTCATTTTTATTACTTTATTAATTAATATTTCACTAATTCTTTCTGCTATCTTTTCTCTCTGTCTCCCTTTTCGTCTTCCAATATTTATTCTCCCCGGTTTTCTTTCATTTCCTTTCTTCCTAATAGCCAATTCTTTCCCTTTGATCTCTGTGTTTACTTTTAATTCTCTCATTTTCCTGCCTGTGTAGAAGTACTTAATATATCTGGGAAAAAGTGTGACACCTTTGTATCACCCGAAACGTGTATACTAAAGTTATACGTTTTAATCTTTAAACACCACATTTTAAGAAAAAAAAATGTTTTTACGATAAGCAATGGCCTGTGCTGAGCTGTTACACTCGAAACAGCCCTTAATAAATACTTTCCAAACGTTTTCTCACCGTTAATGTGTTGATTAACTTTAAAACAAAATTACCTTAAACTTTAGCTCTTAAATAAAAATGGGAGATTTAGAAGAGAAAGGTGTGTTTTATTTCCCATTAAAATTATCATGTTACGGGAATTTAAATTTTGTCAACGTACTCTTCCATTAAAAAAAAATAACAAAACGGCTTTTGATCAAACTTGCAAATGCATTCAATAAATTGAAAAGAAATTTTTTTGTGTTATTTCAATTTTCTTTTAAACTGGAGTATATTGAGATTAAGAAACTTGACTCCAAATATCATTTATTACGTACTTCTGAAACTTTTTTTTTCTGTGTTAATAGATTGACTAACTTTAACAGTAAAAACAGCATTGCCTTCAATAACAGAAGTTGAGACAACAAATAGACAAGAAGAAATATTTTTCTGTCTGTTGCAATCGGCGTTTTAAATTAAATTGCACTGAGATTTTGAAACCTGATAGATTACTTTTTAAACGTATGATATCTCTTTTAATTTTCTCTTAACTGAAGCTTTTCAATGGTGAGATTAAATTACAGAAGTAGAAATTATTCTCTTTCAATTATTTACATATTTTATTGATCTATTTATTGAATGTATTATTTCTGTGGTGAAGGAGAATTACGGAAATTGCTTTCAATGATTTTCTTTATATAATTATGTTTTCCTTATTTATTTAAAAAATAATAAGATGCAACGTGTTTTTCTAATATATTCGTGAAATTGTAAAAAGCAGTTATAATCCCTGAAAACGCAGAAACTTTAACTTCTTCTTGAAAAATTTCAATCTAAATTCTGGGACTTTGAAAGTGGAGTGGGAGGAGCACGGAAAAGAATCAAGAAAGATGATAACATTCAATAGGACCCTTCTTTCCTGTTTATCGCTTTCTGAAATTCCTTCGTAAAGTGAAAATTGATTGCGTTCTAGAACACTATTCGAAAGATTTGAAATTTAAATAATCTCAGGAAATGTGAATGAAAACCAATATTGCTGCTCAGGGATTACCAGTTTGGATGGGGTGTGTAAAATTACATATTTTCGTGCCTTATTTTCAGAAAATAATGACTTTTGCAATTGTCAGACTATGAATTTATCTCACTGTAAAAAAGAACAACTTTTAAAATGTCGTGTAGCTGCTTTATACTAAAAAAATACAGACAATTATAGAAAAATTCTTTTAAAGTTGCACTTAGAACAATGTACTATTAAAAAACTTAAAAGTTCTGTTGATAAAACTCGGGAAAAGGTAGCGAAAATTATTTTCTTTAACATTTTAAACTAATTACTTTATGTGTAAATAGATTTTTTTTTAAAGAGAACATTCAATAGAATGAGATGTATTATGTGAGCGATTATAACTACATTTACAAAAAAAAAATCTAAAACAGAAAGCTTTTATTGCATATTTAAACCCCTTAAAAAAAACTTACACCAAAAATTTGAAAAAATCAGAATGGGTCAGCACAAACTGCACTAGGTAAACATACTAACAGTGAACTTATGAGAGTTGTAACAGATTCAGTAAAATATGATTAAGAGGCAGTGATTTGTAATATTATTTTAAACTGATAGCTCCTTCGTAAATTTTTTCAATGCCATTTCTGTGTTTATGAATATTCATTGAAGTCTGAATGAAACATGAAGGTTTACTGTTTACATGAGGGTACAGTAAAATTTATGAAAAAAAAAGCCTCTTTTTTTTCGAATTTCTGACGGTACAGGAATTTCATACACCAAATTCTAATGTCATGATGGAATAGATAAATGACCGTGTACATACGGTGAACTTGCCCGTTAAATTTGTAGAGCCGTATGCTTTCTCTCTGAGTAAGTCGATACGTTGAAGAGAAGTGACCCCCCCCCCTCCTGACAATGACCCTTCTCTGGTGCTGCTCTTGATTGTGAGGTCTTCCCAAGAAGGTTACAAAGCTGTAAACAATTCAGGGCCCGCTCCCTCCTGTGAGTAACAACAACTGAATGAATTTCAAACTAATCAGAGTATTTAATAGCAAACACGGTGAAATTCTATTAATTTCATTATGTCAATCTTTGGCGTGAAAAAAGGCAGAAATATGAATTTGGAAGTCCAGAAAAATTGATCCACCTTAAGGAAAAATACAGGGTGTCCGAAAAGTCCTTGACACATTTCAAAAATTCACAGAAAAGCAACAAATTGTTGCATGAATATGCGGTTCAAGCACAATAATGCTTCTCAGAATCAAGAATTTATTTTTCAATCTTAAAACAAATTACTTCCAAAATGTGTTCATAGATGGCGCTGCATCTACAGTTTTCAGCAATGGAAGCCAATAGGGATTTTTCGTGAGTTTCAAATAGCACTGACGGGGTGCGGGAATATTCATTCTAGATAAAGCAACTGCAACTGAGAAAGCGCATTGAGTAGGTTGGTATTTCGAATCAAAATTCATAACTGCATTTCAGAGAAAATTTCGTAACATGTTTAAGAAAAACCTTCCGAGTCGAAACAGCATTGTGGCCTGGCATGAAAAGTTTTTAGAGACTGGAAGCGTTTTAGACAGGGAAAGAAGTGCTCGGCCTCGAAGATCGAAGAGACTATACAAGACATTCGGGAAGCTTACTGTGACGGTAGAGCGCCACCTATGAAAACAATTTGGAAGTAATTTTTTTACGATGGCAAAATAATTTCGTGAACTTGTGAAGTATCGTTGTGCAAACTGCATATTCGTACGATAATTTGTTGCTTTTCTATGAATTTTTTTAAATGTGTCAAGGACAATTCTTATTTATTTTTCTTTATTTATTTATCAAAGTGATATTTATTTTCCTGTCTTTATTTAAAAAAAGAAGACGGAAGAGGCGGCAATAATCGTAATTCACGACTGGTGAAAATACTTGCGCATAAAAACTATTACATGTTAGTGTGACAGAATGTTTTTCGAATTCGTACATACAGGGTGATTCTAAATTGTTTTTTCTAAATTTTACGAGAGATAAGCCACATAATAAGGAATCAGAATCACATAGCAATGTGGGGTCGGAAACGCCGTTTTCACTTACCTGGTAATAATCACTTTATGAAAAGTGTCGAAGCGTTTGTCTAATTTCTTAAGCGAATTTCATAGACAATGAGCTTGTCTCCAAAAATCTCATCCATGAAATGAAATAGAACTTTTAAACTATGAATGTTAGTCAGATGTTTTCTGAGAAAAGTACGTTAGTTTTTGACTAGCAATAGTCGGAAAGTTTACTGTTGTTTCAGCACGTTCCAAAGTGATTATTAACAGCTACATGAAGACGACGTTTCCGACCCCACATCGCTATGTGATTCTGACTCATTATGTGCCCTATCTCCCCTTAAATTTTGTAATATCAATTTAGAATCACCCTGTAGAATAATTATGGCTATAGAATAACAAAAAAGACGCTTATCTCGATTTGTATACAAGGTGTCTTAAAAAGTTTTTACCAAACAACTTTTTAAGACCAACTTTTTAACATGCTGGTCTGTCACACCTTGATAATCAACATTTACACTGAAGCTTGTGTCCGGAAATGCAAACGACGACCGCTAGAGGGCGATGTTTGCACGCTTATGGAAACGTGATTATTTCAGCCTAGGACGCAGCCGGAAATGGATGAATCAGTATACTATGGATGAAACAGAATTGGTCGATATGCAATACGTGCATGGAGTGCTGCGTATTGGAAGTCATATTAATAAATAAGTTATTTAAAAGTCACACCTCTTTCGACATTTTTCCCTCCCTCTCCGCCTGCGAACATACGACCGCTTGTCCATTCCCATCCGCGGCACCATACACGTAATGCACATCGGCGACAATGTCCTAGGCTAAAATGATCACGCTTCCATAAGCCTGCGAACATCGTTCTTTAGCGATCGCCTCTTGCATTTCCGGACACAAGCTGCTATGTAAATCTTGTTTGCCGTCGTATGACAGACCAGCATGTTGTTTGGCAACCGTCTTTTGCGACTCCCTATAAGGTCAGAAGTTCGAACGAAACAGTGCAAGGCGATTTCTGTTATTGCGAACACGCTGCTTTAATCGGACTCGCTGTAGTATGGGACAGGTATAGGCAACCTTTGGAAATTTGTGGTCCAAAATGTAGGATATTAGCGAAGTCGCGGGCCGTACAATTGAGATTTATAGGGTACTTTGAGTGGTTTATATCGGTTTCATATGGGGTTTTGATATGCTCTGAGGGCCGGATCAAAAGCCTCGGCGGGCCAGAGGTCGCCCATATGTGATATAGTCTTATCACGACTCTCTCGCTGGTGTTATTTTGCTGCTTTACCCTAGTAGCACAACTAGTTCAAAACCGCGCACTATTAACCGCGTATATAATAACCGCGTATGGCGTCATTTCCACTGTAACAAACGATTTTTGCTACAGTTTTATCACTGCCACACTTTGTACTGAGACAAAGTTTTTCTGTGTAATTCAAAAACGTTCTTCTGAGACGAAATTTTGATGCTTCCAAATGAAATAATAAAAAAGAAAGGTACATGCAAATTGAAATGCCATGTACCTCGTGCCATTACAACGTCAAAAGACATCCATCTGTCAAATAAATTATTTATTGTGCATGTATTGATGCAATAGAATCTTTAAGAAGATGACAAGCATATGAAGATAATAAGACAAAAATATGGTAGATTTGATAAGTACATCCTAAAGTAAAGAATGGTTGCATCTGCACGGTCGTAAATAATACCTGCTGTTTCAAGGTCCCTTTTCTTTTAATATCTTATTTATCAGTTCAAAGATCTACTATTCTTGTTGCATATTTGCCATAAATTCTTTTATGATTATTGATGCTGATCATAAAATCCTGTGTGCATTTGCTGAAAACACTTGATATTAAAGGATGAAAACAGAAACAGACGCATCACCTCTTTAAAACTGTAAATCAAAGCACAAGGCCACTTGCAGTTTTAAAGATTATTCAGACAAAATGTTTTGCGATTAACCCCTTGTTTATCCGGGGCAGTTTATCTGTAAAAAGAACGTAATAGCCAGATTATTATAATTCTCAATTGCTTAATAGCTTAACTCGCTTAATAGAACTTAATAATTTACATTATTAAGTTCTATTAAGCAAGTGAAAATGAAGGCTAAAAGTATCGACATGTGAAAAGATCACTGGTTAGAATAACAAATAAAAATTATACACTGTGTTTAAGAATACCAGGTCGAAAAAAGTCTATGCAATAATATCATGAATATACGCTGGTACGTCCATGGTATTTATTTGTGACGTTATAAAAACGCACGCAGGTACGTCCCTGGTGCACCAGGAGTTAATTATATAGGGTTTTGAGAGAAATCCTCATCCACTCTTTATTTTTGCAACAGTTAACAAACTCTTTCAGTCGTAAAAAAAAATGTTTTAAATGAAATACAGTGGACTCACGCTGCAACGCGATTTGTCTTACACGAATTGGATTTTACGCGAGTTTTTCATGTAAGCAACGTATCTGAACGCGAACTCCTCGCCCGCAAGACGTGATTTTTCGCCATTAGTAAGAAGCGCCAGCGGAAACGCGGAGTACAGTATTAATCATTATAGCACAGTACAGTTATAATTATTATTATAGTACTGGTGTCATGCTTAGTAATTACAGTACTGTATTGTGCTGCACTGTAATTATTATTACAGTACAGTACAATAATAATTAATAGTGCACAATTGAGTATTATTATTAGAGGGCTGCACTTTATTATTATTATCGCAAGCTGTGCGTACAGTACAATGCTTTATGCCTCTTTCTTTTCTACTGATTATAAATTGTACATTTACAATATTGTACAGTACTGTGCGGTATTATGTTGAATAACACTGATCTTTTTCTATTCATATTGATTATTCGTTACTTTATGTGGGAAATGGTAATATATATATATATATTTAGGAAACGGTTTAAAACAGTTTCAGGGGTACTTATTAGAGATGAGACGGGCTCAGCCCGAGCCCGTTCCCGGGCCCGAACCAGGCTCGGGCTCTAAAATTCACAATTGTGTTCGGGCTCGGGTTCATAAAAAATTTCTCTTTTATTGAACATACTGCTTGAAACAGATTTTAAAAAGTGATTCATGAGAAAAATAAAAGTACATATAAAAGATAAATAAATAAATAAACAAATAAAAATAGCGGCACGGGCGCCTAGAAGATGCGTGAAGTCTTTGGGTATTTTAGAACAGCGGTTTATATTCCTTAGTTAGTCATGAGATCCGACATTTTTTGATAAAGGATGGATACAAAGAATTAGAAAGTGCATTGGGAGTTTGCAACTATATTTGTCTTTAATTTTGCACCGACGGCAAAATTTATTGCATTCTAACAATGGAGTAATTGAATTTTTTTTATCTTTAGCTGAAAATTCGGGCTCGGTTGGGCTCGGCTCCGACTTAAATAATATTGCTCGGGCTCGGGCGGGCTCGGATGAAAAGTCCTCGGGCTTCAAAAAATGAGCCCGAACTCATCTCTACGTGTATAAATAACTGTCTGCATGTTTCAGAAACTTGTATATATACACTACTGGCCAAAAGTATTGCAAGTTTCAGAAATCTGACCCTTTTCAAGAATAAGCCCCCTCTCCCCCCGTGAAAAAGAAAAATCAATAGAATTGATATTTTTTAATGTCAACATGTCAAATTAATTACTTCAAAGACAAGATAGCAACAAAAATAATTATTTAATTTATTTAAAATATTACACATAGGTTATAATAGAAATCATAATCCATATTGTCTCTCCGGAATAAAATTAAATAAAGATTTAATTTCAAGTTCTTCTGCAAAAAGAGGATAATAAATAAATGCGATTGAACTAAAGATCATTTATTATGTTCCTGGGAAGCCTTGACTTGGATCACAACAGCCACACTTTTAGATATGGAATCCACAATGTTTTACAACACTTCTTTCGGTGTTTCATGGTGCCAACTTAAATTATGGGTTCCCGAAGTTCTTATTTTGTTTTTTTGTGATTTTCAGATGCATTCTTTCCAATTATGCTACATAAATTCTCAAAAATATTTAATTCTGGCAAATTCCCTGTCCATTTTTTTTCTGGTCTTATTCTTGAAAAGATGTTTAAATTTCTCAAACTTGCAAAACTTTTAGCCAGTAGCGTATATTTAGGGATGGACGCGAGACGACTTTTTTGCGAGACGAGACAGTCATTTACAGATTTTTTGCGAGACGAGACACACATTTTTAACATTACGATATAGGGATTTTTGCGAGACGAGACAAAGCTTTTAGGCTATTTTGCGAGACGCGAGACTTCTATTTTCCGTCTCGCGTCCATCCCTACGTATATTCTATTTCATAACGCGTAATTTTCACTTAGTCGAAGAGTCTTGTAACGCATCTCTCGCGTAACTCAAGGATGAGACTGTAGATGTCCTTGTTACTGAAATTCCAAACACACGAAATAATTTTGTTCAAAACAAACTGGGAATGCTTTTAAAGAAAAACTAAAAACTAATTTTCACCGGTTATACTGAAAAGGAGTCTCGAGATGCACACACGGTGACTGAAAAGAGCAGTGTCGACCATTTTAACCCTTTCACGCGCAGTGATCCCGCTCTGGGCACACCAAACTCGGACGTTTTGACTGTTGCCAGTCACGGAGAATAGATTGGATTTCTATAAAACTAGTTGCGGGTGACAGAGCTCCGCGAGAATCCTTTACTGTTTAGCACGTCATTTCCCGTCAAAAAAAATGTTATTTTTAACAGCACTGACATCTGCTGAAAAATGGAAGAATGCGAGAACAGCTGAATAGATTGCCCAATGCTGAAAAAAAGGGCAGCCGTTGCCATCGCTCGACTTAACTACCAGCAAGATGGCGGACGATCGAAACGTTCATCGCGTGCCACAGATCGAGAGACCCTTTTTTGACGACAGCCGGCTGTGCTCGCGCACAGCCGGACTAACTTATTGTAAGTTTGTGAGGATGTGGTATATGAGTGGAAGAGGCATGGAGTGCTGTGAACGATGCCGGAATATAAAAATAACACAATACCAAACATATATTTTTAATTCATTGTAATTTATTCTTTAAATTTATATATATCGCTAGTTACAATAATTTTACTAAAAAATAATATCAATCCCTTAACGCAATAGAGTATACAATATTTTTTTTTATCCCATCTTTAGATAACACAAACAAACTGGATGCCCACTGTATGGTTTGCCCACTCGAGAGAATGCCACGTATAACTGTCCGTGTGAAAAACATGGCGTGCTCAAATCTAATCCACAAACAGACATAGTTTGGGCTTGAGACTTATTGATAGTCATTCCATAAAAAATTTTGCCTCCCCCCCCCCCCCAAAAAAAAAGGATGAAAATCTGAGACACTTTCAGATTTTAAATACGCACTATAGTGTTATATATTAAAATCGTATCATAATGTATGCGTCGTCCCTATTTTTCGTCCTTATTCCATTAAGTTGGAAAGTGTTATCATTATTCATGACTGTGCTGTATTTTTCTTCCTTATTTTATAAAACCCATCTTTGGAATCGAAATCTATCTTAAAATCGCCTACTAAAACTATTTTACAATCTTCGCCAAGTATATCACAACTATACTTCACCGTTTTATATATTGTTTCCTACTTTAACGCCACGACTCTCGCCAAGGAGGCGATGATTAAACATATGCAGTTACCATGACGATTTTTTGCATTTCTGTAGAAATCGTAATTTAGAATTAAAATGGCGATTTGGAACAACATGTAAGTACAGCATGCCGTTACATTTTTATTTATTTTGGATTACCAATTAATGTAGTTTTAATAATTAAATGTCTTCAAATTCCTTAACTGGCGCGTTTATCGCTAGTTTGTTTACTTTAGTTATCGCCTAATTCTTTTGGGTGCGTTGAAACGGTACTTACGTATTATCCCGGCGGTCACTTCCGCCAAACTACTTTTTCGTAGATTTTAAATACGTTGCCAATCGTATTCCAAACCATCAACAATTTCATGTGCCCGGCATTTATCTTGGTGAAAAATTGCTTGTCTTGGCAGACCGCCGGGATAATACGTGAGTACCGTTGAAACTTGTGCATAACTCCCAGAGACCCATGACTGCAAAGCTCGCCAAAGTATGGGGATTTTTTAGGTTGGCGAGAGTGGCGGCGTTAAAATAGGAATCAACTCTTTCTTGTACCATAAAACGCATCTTTGGAATCGAAATCTATCTTAAAATCGCCTGCTGAAAATGTTTTACAATCTTCGCCAGGCATATTCTTCCTGTAGGCATATTCCAACTATACCGCAAAGACATTTTAAATGCTGTTTGGAATGGGCATCCTAATCCACGAGTGTACCGTGTTTTCCTTTCTTGTTCCACAGAGAACTTCTTCGGAATAGAAATCTATATTAAAATCGCCTAATAAAACTCTTTTACAATATACGCCAGGCGTTTTCTAACTATACGCGAAATATATTTATAATAAATTGTCATGTTTTGGCACCATATTTAGCGATCAATTATCAAAAACTGCAAACCTTGTGCGACTTTCAACATTTTATTAACGTCCCCCCCCCCCTCTCCACATTATCTGGCAAACACATTTGAAAAGTGACTCGACACGCTAATGTCTACACAGAAATCCTGATTGAAATGAATAGCACTCGGGGGCTAAACATTTTGGGGGGCTCACATAAACTTTCCTTTGATTCGTATTTTTAAAGAAAATCTCGCATAATTATTTGAAAAATGAGCACAAGAATTATGCTTTTAGTTCCGTATCTTTGCGTTTCATTTCGTGCACTAGCAGCAGATATTTTTCCGACATTGATTTTGTGGATAACTAATGCTTTGGGCTCGCGATACTTACGCGAGACAAAAAATAGGCGTCTCGCGTCTCCCAAAACAGCCGAAAAGCTTTGTCTCGTCTGTCAAAATCCATGCATCGTTATGTTAAAAATGTTTGTCTCGTTTCGTAAAAAAACTGTTAATCGCTATCTCGTCTGGCAAAAAAATCGTCTCACATCCATCCCTAAATGTATTCTTCTTCGAAATTTATGTTTGTTAAATAGTTGTTTCTCTAATTTTCACGTGGGATATTAAAGTACTGTTAAAATAATTGAATTAATCCTAAAAATGAGTCAGACAATCCCCAAATACTTTCGACTCTCAGCACATAAGCTCGCCTTATAAAGGGTTAACATCTGTTTTGTGAAACATATCCTTAATTATCTGTATTATTCGAAAGCTTTGGAACCTCTTTAAATGTCCTCCTCCCAAGGCATATATTGAATTTAAAGGATTCGCTTCGTTTATTATAAAGATTAGCCTTCAGAGTACGTATTTCTATTGTTTTATTAGCATTGATAAAGGAAAACATGTTTAGCCACTGCATCTAAGTGCTTTTGGAATAATCATGGATTATGTAAATGTTGAAATTGGGATTGTCCATAAAACGTAATGTTTTGGTATTGTAATAGATGCCCTGTGGGATAAAGAACTTTTTTTCACTTCACATGCATTTATTTTCGAAAAACTAAATGGTGGAAATACATTCGACAGTCAAACGCAAATCTTAAAACTAGGGATGGACGCGAGACGAAAAATTGGCGTCTCGCGTCTCGCAAAACAGCCGAAAAGCTTGTCTCGTCACGCAAAAATCCCTATATCATAATGTTAAAAATGTTTGTCTCGTCTAGCAAAAAAGCTGTAAATCTCTGTCTCGTCTCGCAAAAAGTCGTCTCGCGTCCATCCCTATTACACTGCCCATACAACAGTACCATTTCGCAGTGTTCTTCATTTGTATACATCTCGTTCTCCCGTACTAGAATTCGTAATATTAGAATGCGACTGTATGCAATTGCAAGCGACTACACAACAGATTTTTAACGTTCGCCATGATCAGTACCGAAAAGCTTGTCTCGTCACGCAAAATCCCTATATCATAATGTTAAAAATGTTTGTCTCGTCTAGCAAAAAAGCTGTAAATCTCTGTCTCGTCTCGCAAAAAGTCGTCTCGCGTCCATCCCTATTTAAAACAATTTTTTACCTTCATTGCCACGTGTTAAGAAGACAAATATTATATAACACTTAACATAACGCTTAACGCTTAATGCAACACTTCAAAAAATGGGCATTTTAATGGGTTTTAATGAGCTATTAAAATTTTGAAACACTTAAGGTCGCGATTGAAAGTAAAATAAGGCCTTAATATAATACAGCAGATTGATTTGGCGCTACAGATTTTTAAGCATGATTTTGCGTCAGAGATTTTTAATAACATTTTTAAGTGTAGGCGGCAAGTAAGCTGGGTTCTACAATGAAATATTATTTTTAAAATGTTCAAAACCGAAATGAATTCAATTTTAGTATCAATAGTTGATGTTTTTATGCTTTTTAAAAGTATGAATCTTAGTGAATAAGTGTTCGTCACTTAAAGAAAAAAATAAATATAGCTAAATTTTTATATTCATGATGCTGAATATTAATCAGTAGAATATTGGATAAATAAAAATAAATATTTTATTAAAATAATCAGAATACAAGCAATTGTTATATAACATAAACAATTATATTAACACAATGAGCGTCTTTTGAATTAAAATTCAATTAATCTTTGATATGCCTCATTTTAAAAGACATTCTAAAATAAATGTTGAAAATGTGGTAATATTATTCTGACAGTGTATGTACAGTAAGCAGTTTTCCGAAAGTTATTTTTTACTTTGATGTAATACTTACTACAATCAAAAATCCTATATCGATAATACTTCTTCAAAAATTAATTTTAGAATGCTTGCGTAATTCTGTGTTTTTCGATTGCAGAATCAATAAAATGATTCATTTCACACGAAGCAAATATAATAAAGATGCATTTCAAAATTCAAGAAAATCAAATGAAAAGTATAGTATACGTCTTAACACACAAAAGAACATCCTGTAATGCATTAAGAAACACTTTAAGTGACCAAAAGAAATGAATGGAATTCAAAAGAAAAGATATCAAATGAACGTACAAGGAAATGTGCTTTTGTTATTTTTGAAAGGATCTGAGTGCATTCAAAATTGCTAGTATTTTTTTTTAATGATGACTAATTCTTGCTTCAACTTCACTTTAAACGACCACTTATAGAAAGGTTCTAAATGAAAGCGAGAAAAATGATCACAATTGCAGAGGACTTTTTTCTGTCTACCAGGGGAAAAAATGGAAGAACTTAAAGCTTTCCCTTGAAAGCATTATTCTCAGCGATAACATTGTTTTTTTTATAAAGTCCAGAGCAAACGGAAATATTCGTTGCTTCCTTGTTCCATCTCGGTTGTCAACAAGCTTTGATATAGGGAAGAGAGAAAAGCGTTTACAAAAGACAATTGTGCACTTAGAGGCATTTAAATAAGGTAATAAAAAACTAATGAAAGGAAAAGAAGTAACTTAATCGAATTTAAACTCTTTTAACCTCATCACATCCGAGAAAAATTTCACATCTCAAATTAAACAGCAGTCTCATAATTTTTTTTAAAAACCTATCACACCTACAAACGACAAGTAGAAAGCTTATTTTCAAATAATTTTTCGGATAAAAGCCTAATTCTGAATTTCTGTTTGAGTAGTAAAAAGTTACTATCACCCATAAACAAAGACTATCAAGACACTTTTAAAGGTAAATGAAGTCCTACAAGTTCTTTTCAGCTATAGGAATTTCGGGGGGAAATATATATATATATATATATATATATATATATATATATATATAATATATAATAGCTTACTTACGTACAGTGAAATCCCAAGATAATCCATTGATAAAGTGAAAAAAATAGAAAAGTAGATAGCACATGGTGCCAATTAACGAGCTTATACCGGATAAGTGTTTAAATATAGCTTTTTAAGGCAATGAAAGAGTGGATAAATTGGATATAAAGCGCCAAATTAGAACTGGTGTGCTTTTTAAGCCTAATCACATGTAACCACAAATAGACGGAAAATGGAATTAATATTGAAATGGTGTGCTCTATCATCAGGCGCCACCGCACACACATTTCAATTTAATCGAAAAAAACAATAATAGCTAGATTTCTGCAAGTTACCTGACCAAAATTAGGGTCCTTTTGTAACTTGGGGGCGCGACCGTAGCTATTAGAAATAAACGACGAGGAAGTGGACCGACAAGAAGATCAAAGCTCAGTAATGGAGGCAGTATTAGTGCATGTTGCCATCAGAGAAGGCTTAATGCAATCAATAGACAAGTAATGCCATGGAGTGTGAAAAAAAAATGATATATTAATAATACTTTGGAAGTATGGAAGGGAAAAGAATAAATAAAAAGAATAAAAATGGTAATAATTAAATGAATAAATAATAAAATAAATATTACGCTAGTATAGCTAGCCTATGTTTTACGTAGTACTATATATATATATAAATTAATGTCCTCTCACTCCCGTTATTGAAACTTGTCTGAAAGATGTGTCCCAAAAAAGCGACATAAAAGTATGCGACATAATTTTACATATATTTAAATACTATTAGTTCACAGCAGCTTTAATCTATTGTTACAGTATTTCGTAAGCTGTAGAATATGTATTACATGTATTTTTAGTGTATATTTAAATACTATTAGTTCACAACAACTTTAATCTATTGTTACACTATTTCGTAAGCTGTAGAATAGGCATCCCATGTATTTTTCTATAAATAGGTTACAATCCTAAAAATTTCAACGTAGGGTTACCAGGCGAAATACACCAGAGATGAGAGATAAGATGACATGGTCATTTAATATCGTTTTAATATGGCAATAATGAAATTAAAAAATTAGGGGGTTCGGGGAGTCTCCCTCTGACGAAGCTCGAACAGCCGGGTTATATATATATATATATATTCACAAATACAACTTAGATTCAATAACATTCAAATATTATTTTGTGAACTGCAAACAAAGAAAACATAACGGCAAAACAAAACAAAATGTGTGTGTCAGTGTGTAGCATTAACACATTCACACGCGTTAAAATTATTTATTCAAAACTAAAGCATCGACGCATATGTACGTCCATTCAGAACTACACACAAAAAAAAAAAAAAACTTATGAATCGTTTCAATAGTGGAAACAAAAAGATCCAAATATGTGGACCTCTGGAAGGAAAATGTTAAGGCACCTTTACGCTGAATTTAAGGTATCATTACTAGGTGTCTAATCAATTTAGAGTAAGCGCAATGAAGACATTTCAAACACCACAAAGAGTGGGAAAATTTTTGCGAGCTGTGTTATGTATCGTCTAGTTTGGATTTTATTGAAATATTTACATTAATATGCACATTTACACAAGGTGATTCACAACTTTATACCAGAAGCCTGAATAGGGTGATACAGGAGACCAAAACGATTCAGAATCCCATAGCAATGATAGCAATGTGGGATCGTAAACGTCGTCTTCACTTACCTGTTGACAGCCACTTTAGAAGAACTCTTAGAGTGTTTGCCTAAATTCTCAATCGAGATTCATAAGCAATGAGATATTCTCCAGAACTTTCAACAATGAAATGAAATAGAATTAGATGCATTAGTGTTTGATGTACGATGGTCGGAAGGTTCACCGTTACTTCAGCACTTCCTCCAGAGTGATTATGAACCCTTTGAAGCGCAACCCTTACCCAATGCTGAAAAAAGGGCAGCCGTTGCCATTGCTCGACTTAACTACCAGCAAGATGGCGGACGATCGAAACGGTCGTCGCGTGCCACAGATCTAGAGACCCTTTTTTGACGACAGCTGGCTGTGCAGCACAGACAGCTGCGTCATAAAAGGGTCTCTAGATCTGTGGCACGCGACAAACGTTTCGATCGTCCGCCATCTGCTGGTAGTTAAGTCGAGCGATGGCAACGGCTGCCCTTTTTTCAGCTTTGGGCAATCTACCCAGCTGTTCTCGCATTCTTCCATTTTTCAGCAGATGTCAGTGCTGTTAAAAATAATCGTGACCATTTTTTTCACGGGAAATGACGTGCTAAAAAGTAAAGGATTCTCTTGGAGCTATGTCACCCGCAACTATTTTTATAGATATCAAATCTATTCTTCGTGACTGGCAACAGTCAAAACGTCTGAGTTGGGTGTTCCCAGAGCGGGATCAATGCGCGTTAAAGGGTTAACAGGGAAATAAGGACGACCTTTCCGACCCCACATTGCTATGTGATTCTGAATCTCTATCACACTTTACATATCTGGCACAAAATTTTGAATCCCCCTGTATTAAAGCATCATCAATTAAATTTAACTGCTTTTCGGTGAGAGATTTTTTTCTCTATCAAACTTTGCAGTTATTCAAAGCAACCAAAACTTTTTCAGAAATTTTGGATTTTGTTTGTCTCTTTGTATGGAAACAAAACAAGCTTCCGTTTATATAAATAAGGTTTCCAATCTAAAAGTGAGGATAAATTCTGCCTCAGAGTCAAAAACAAATCAAACTATGTATTTTACCTGCATAGAATAGTCACGCAAATACTGCCAAAAGAAAAACGAAACAAAAGGGTTAGTACATATTACATGTCACCGAAATCTACGGTTCATATATGAAATCTTAAAACACTAGATGTAACACCAGATGGCGTAGAATGTCAGCGTGAAATTAAATGTGCTTTCATGATCTATTTTAGAATGGAAAACTTTCGAAATAATACATAAATCAAAATGAGACGGTGTAATTTGATTTCGAAATAGATTTTCTTATTGAAATTTTTTTTTAATGTCATGAAGGTCTATTTTTGATTTTTAATTTACTTTAAATCGTTATCTGATGGATTTTAACAAGTTAATTTTACATATCAAATATCAAAATGTATGAAATATTTTTTTTTTTACTCATCCAAATATCACATATTATTAATCGTCGTCAATAAACGAATTCAAATATCTAAAACATGACATTTTTGAAATTTTTTCAGTGCATTGAAACAAGACAAATTTCTGACTTTTTCCTGAGTTTTTAAGTGTGAGTGCAGTAATATGCTGTGCAAAATTTTGGGGATGACAAATCCCTCTTGAAAAAATGATACGTAATTTTTTTTTTCAAATTACGCGTGATTTTTTTCGAGGTTACTATCAATACTCAATTCTACTTTTAATGGCTACTATCCATTATATTTAAATTGATAAGAAAATTGCTCGGACAACAAAATAAAAAAGAAGTATTTATTTTAAAAGTAGATAGACATTTGACTCGAATTCGATGGCTTCTTGAAGTAAATACACAAGTGGGAGAGTGCGAAGTAAAAAAAATTGTGTCGTTTAAATCTTGTCGAAAGATACCCCACGAAAAAAGCAAATAAAACATTTTTCGCCAAATGAAGCAATTACGGGACTTTCCTAGCGCGCTATTTCGGCTAACGGGAATGTCGCTTTTCTTACTTCAGTTGAGCTTTCTGTTGGGAAAACATTATAAAATGAGATATAAAAGCTTTTTTGCTTGTTTTATTTAGAGAAAAACCTGTTCTAGTAAATCGCATTTAAATAAGATTCATTTGTTGTTTCGCAGATTTAGCAGAATGTAGCGGCGATTTAGTTTTTAAAAAAAAAAACTTTTTATTTCAACAAATAATGTCAGTGGGGACTTTCCTTAGGCATTTTTCTTGGTAAATAGATGTCAGAATGCTGAAGCGAGGAGAAAATTTCGGGTTGTTAAGGGCGCTGAATGTGTGATTTAAAAGAACTTCTGGGTAAATTTACTGTCTTTTCATCGTTAGGTATTTCTCCCGAGGTTCAAGTTTATTTTTTATTTATCTATTTTCTTTTTGTGATTTTTTATTTCGAAAAATAACTTTGAACTCAATTTCTCTATAAACAACGAGTTACTTTCAATCGTGTGTATCATGTTAAGGCAAACCAGCAGGAGGGGTAACTGCCCCTCCTGTTGGTTTGCCTATGTGGGGTAATTGCCGGTAACTGCTTATGTGGGGTAGAGAGGGACTTGAGCAGAGCACTTTTTAAGAGGTTCTAGTGCTTGTTTATCCACGTTACATGTGAATAAAACCGCCTAGTACTCCAGAAGGTTGGATATCCTCGCGGCAGGTCAGAACTCGGTATCTTATCACACTTCAGCCATCTATCATGTTCGGTGAATTTTATTACATGTTCGTAAGAAAGATAAGTTGTTATAAATATTGTTTGAGGTTCTCTTGTTGATTTACCTTCTCCTTCTAGATTAAGATATTTTGGAAATTTTGGATCATTGCTAGGTTTATTTTTACTAATTCAAATTTTTGTCTTTTCATTTTAGAGATGTAAATTTGTCTTTTGATGTAATTAATCATATAATACATGATGTAAATTATGGTTGATTAATTCGTAGTATTCATGCTAATTGTGCTAGAATATATATATATATATATATATAACTAATAAGTAAAACCCAAAACATACTACAAATAAGACATATCTCGCATAAAAATAACAGCTATTAGCAAGAATTAGAAACCAGATTTTGAAGCCAGATAAAGTGCAAGAATTATTGTGATAATAGAATGGAACGGAAATTATAACCACTGTCACCATCGTCAGGGGCCACAAACAGTGGATTATAATTTACAGCAAACCAAATAGTAGGGTTTCGGTTGTGTGACATATCAGAAGAGACATTAACTCCACACATCTGGGCCCTACCCTACTATATAAAGGAAAGAAGAAATCAAAAAGATAACAAAAATTAGAAATAGGAATTATAATTTTACATACCAGACCTTGAGCACATGGAAATCTCATTTGAACAAGTGATATGTGTTGCCAATGCTAATATATATATATATATATATATATATATATTGTTAATATATATTGATATTGGTCGTGGACTTAAATTATAGATCTTATTTTTTTTTTAACTTGATTAAGTGGAGTCACTGTTTTATTCTTATCAATAGGATATGTATTGCCTTGATTAATTCGGAGTATTCATGCTAATTGGTGCTAGAATATTTTTCTCCACTCGGTAATGGGGGGGGCAGCGTGTGATGTTTTCTATGAACTTTGTTCTTTACTCAGTTTGTAATTATACACTCTCATAAATTCAGTATTTTTCTTTCTTTTTTGAGAGAGGAGGGGAATGAATTATGCTAATATAATTTGCGTACATGATACTGCTTAACTAAACTTACATGGCTGCAACGATGGCTGTGTTGGAGCAATAGCACCAGTTAGCCGGATTGCTTATCATTACTCTCTGTATGTGCAATGAAAGGGATGAACACAATGACTCAAATAATACATTAAATTATCTTCCTTTAAATTAATCTTTTGGGAGTGAGACCCTGTAAAATAAGGGCAAATAGTATGTCCATTCTTTTCTATTATAATTATGTTAAATTACTCAAAATATCCATCCTAGCTTTATTGTAACTGGAACAAATTTAACATCATTGCATCTCTAAATTGTAGTACTTTAATAAAAAATGAAAATTTCATATATAAGATAATATATCGGTATTCCATTATGGGTTCTAATAAAATACATAATAAGAAATAAATGTGTAATCAAATCTACAATTATCTGGAAAAAAATATATAAACAAGATATATTTTTAATAAAAGAAACAATTTATTTCAAAAAATTCACACACAAATTGAAAAATATGGTTGCGCTTTATTATATTTATTTACACCTTTGAAATTCTTGCTTTAAAAGTTATGACTTGCTCGTAAATTCTATTGGGGGGAAATAAAAGAGCATTTAAAATATTCACGAAATCATTTACAAATCATTTGTTTCTTTTTTTCTCGAAAGAACAACAAAAATTATAGGACGTACGGTACAGATTTTCAAAAATATGGCAAATATAACTTTATTGACTATATAAAACCTTTTTTCGCAATGTCGGATAACCATAAAAAGTTTTAGCAAAAGAATGTTCCATAGGTGCATGCGTTTGAAAACATCTATTTAACAGTTCTATAGTCTTTTTTTTTCATACATCAAAAAAAGTCAAGTTCCCCTTCCCAATCCTGTATTATACATTTCTTTACGACATAGCATGAGAAAAGGAAATAAAAAATGTTCTTATGTGTGAACAACATTTTAAGTCCATTTTCATTTATTCCGATGAAAAATAACACATTTCATGCATGGATAATGCAAAAATGTTGTATTTAAGTTGTCATCTAATACTTACAGAAAGCATACAACACTTGCACGCTGTATTGTGAGGACGATACAGCGAGAGAAAAGGAAATCGAAAAAACAGTGAACAGTTTCAATCCATTTTCATTTATTCCAAAGATAATGAATTTCATTTATTGATAAAGCAAAAATATTACATTTATCACCCAAGACGTAACTTTTCCAATTAGTTTAGACCGCATTAGTGAAATTTTCTTGCTGCAGTACGCCCTTATTACTGTACTGTTATTTTTACTGCTGTGAACTTGTTCAATATTGAAAATAAATTAAAAGTACTACCAATGCATTCAATAATTCTTCAAACTAGCATTGAGGGTTGCAGTTCGTAGGGTGTAAAACTCGGAGTCAACAGACTCGGGTTAGATACTGGCGGATTAGAGACCAACCATAGTCTTGTGGTGAATATGCATGGTAAATTTGTGGTGTTAGGGGAGAGGTGTAAAACCTAGACTGACCCCCTTTCCGATGATGCTCTATGCGAGAAACAGCAATACTCCATGCTTGGAGAACCCCTCTGGCTGACGTTCATAGCTCTAACGCCCATTTGTAGACCTTAGCTACCAGTTTGCCGCAATAAAATAAAATAAAAACAGTTTTTGCGACGGGACGGTCTAGTAACTGAACATATTGTGCCAGTACGTAGAGAGGAATTCCTATGTACACGCAATATTAGTAAATATTGGTATCATAATAGAAATCGTATTAATATATTTTTAAAGAGTCAGCCTATTCTTATTGGCTTAATACTGTAAGCCAATATTAGATATGAAAAGTGCACTCAAAAGGCTAATATGGTAATCAGTTAAAATAAAAATATTCTGAAACACCTAATACGGATACAAAGTTTTTAGTATTGGGTTTTATGCATTTACTTCATCCAATCTAGAAATATAATAACGAACGATAGTTGTATGGTTTGCCTGTATAATAACAGTGAAATTAGTTTATTGAAAAGAAAAAAGATGCAATTTTTTGGAATGGAAACATTTTAGGGTTTGCTAAAATACAAACGGCTGCATCAGACTCTTCTAGCTAAATTTCCATGACACTGTGACTGCATATAAAAACTGTGACTGGTAGAGTGCGTGGGGGAGATTTGGACTAATAAAGCTTTGTAAAGTACTCGTGAAGGTCAATTCATGCTAAGCCACCTATTTTATGGGAAGAACGATGACTACAAAATAGATTTATAGCATTAGTAATTGTACAGTATATGGGGATACCTACTGTTTTTCCGGCTTCAAGATACAATCAAACACAAATTGCTGACAATTGTTAATTTCCTTTACCATTCAATTTTGCGATGCCTTTCTGACAAACATTCTCTACATTTCTGTAGAAGACGTTGGTCCTCAAGGCGTTTTACGCATGACCTGTATCGACGCATCGAAGAATTTTTCTTTCATGAATGGATGATGCTTATCTGCAGCAAAATTCAAAAGCGGCCATCTTCCACCAAACATCACGTTTTGCAGTCAACACCGCTCTTGCACTATCATTTTCATTACAGGAAGTCGAAAAACGTGTGTGACATTCAGGAAGTTTTTCATAGCAGAGTAGGAGATCAAGCCTAAATAGGAAGAAGAACCTTATTGCTCTCTATTCCTGTAATTTCTACTAGATTTGCATTTTAAAAAAATCTGGAGTGACTCCACTCGACTTTCCGAACACTTACGATTAAGATCATTACCAAGCATTTAAATAAATTTTAATCGATGAATAATTCAAACATATATACCAAATTGAGACTCAATCGAATGCACCGTTTAAACGCTTGCGCACTTTCAAGAATTTCTCCCCATATGCCATTATGCCATAATATAAAAGAAAGTTTTTTCGTAGCCCTGCAGGAGAACTATAAGTCCTATACACACCAAAATCAATACCGGTCTTAGGATGGTGGTTTAGACCATGTATACCCAATTTTAGCTCAATCGAATGTATCGTTTAAACGCTAGCGCACTTTCAAGAAATTCCCCCCATAGGCCATAATGTAAAAGAAATCTTTGTTGTAGCCCTGTAGAAAAACTATAAGTCCTATACACACCAAAATCAATACCGGTCTTGCAACGGTGGTTTATAACGTATATACCCAATTTGAGCTCAATCGAATCTAACGTTTAAACGCTAGCGCACTTTCAAGAATTTCCCCCCCATAGGCCATAATGTAAAAGAAATCTTTGTCGTAGCCCTGTAGAAAAACTATAAGTCCTATACACACCAAAATCAATACCGGTCTTGCGACGGTGGTTTATGACATATATATCCAATTTGAGCTCAATCGAATGCTCCGTTCAGGAGCTATCGTGTTCACTCACATACACACAAACACACACACACACACACACACACACACACACACACACACACACATACACACACATACATACATACATACATTTCGTAAAAATAGCATAAATGGATTCAGAAGCCCTCAAAACGTGTAAAAACACCAAAATCTCGAAGTCGAATTTTTTCATGATTACAATACTTTCCTTACATGGTACATGTTCGGAAAATAAAAAAAACCTAAAAGAAATTGAAATTTTCTCTGTGAAATATTTGTAGGGGAAAAGAAGCACAAAAAGAATTAACCTAACAAGGTTTTAACGATTAGAATAAAGGTTTTAACGATTTATGAAAATGCATTTGCAAAAGAAACTAATCAAGCATTACTCGTTGAGGCTGATGATCATTACCTATTTAGCACTGGCAGTGGAATGTCATGGTGGAGGTCTTTTCAACTGAAATTAATTAGCTTTCATGTTATGTCCGGAAACCATGAAAACTTCGGAATTAAGTTAATTGGAACAGAAAAGAACATTTGGACAAATGAAAGAATCTCGCCTTTGAACAATCATTTCTGCCATTCACTTCACAAGAACTGCTGCTGGTATATTCAGGTGCACGTTATGACTAATCATTAAATACTCTGCAGTATCTTGTAAAATATAAGCTTGGTCTCGTACCAATGGACATCAAAGTGTAACATTTAATCCAAGACATGGCTAAATTCTTGTGACTGAATGTGTATGGAAATCGTAGCAGAAACTGCAAAACATCTTTTCAAAATATTTTTAAGCTCAACCCCAATTTAAACTAACAGATAATGTTATTTTTGCATTTTTTTCCTAGCAATTATTCATTCCTAGAATAAATAAATTATCAAGCGAACCCAAAAGCATTCATTTTTTTTTTCAGAATTTCTCTATCAAAAATTGCTCCTCTGGGATCGCTTTTTTCACACCTCATTCGTAAAAGCAGCATGGAATTTTCCCATCCAGTTCTAAAAACCCATTACTATCGGAACTACTCAACTAGTACACAGAACGACCAAATATCTCTGCACTAATCAAACACTACCCGAGGGAATTCATTCTATGAAGTTCTTATGGAAATCATGACATGGGACAGAGCAAAAATTTTGATTCGGAAATAAATTTTTCACCTCTTTCGGCATTCGTTCTCAATATTTATCTATATCAATGTCAGCGGTTAGCGCATCGAACTAGTGATCAGAGGAAAGCGACTTCGATTTGGGTACGGCCTTCTTGCAGTACACATATATACTAATGTGAGATTTCGAGATTCTCTAGGTAGTTGTTAGGAATCAGAAAGGGGTACCAGTATTCAAAAAGTCCTTACTTTTCAGGTTTAGATATAAACTCTAAACGGGATCCGCAAGAAGGACACAAGACGTTAACCCTTTGAGGCGCAACCCTTTCCCAATGCTGAAAAAAGGGCAGCCGTTGCCATCGCTCCACTTAACTACCAGCAAGATGGCGGATCAAGCCTAAATAGGAAGAAGAACCGATCAAAAATTTCATCGCGTGCCACAGGTCTAGAGACCCTTTTTTGACGACAGCTGTCTGTGCGGTACAGCCAGCTGTCGTCAAAAAAGGATCTCTAGATCTGTGGCACGCGATGAACGTTTCGAACGTCCGCCATCTTGCTGGTAGTTAAGTCGAGCGATGGCAACGGCTGCAATTTTTTCAGCATTGGGCAATCTATCCAGCTGTTCTCACATTCTTCCATTTTCCAGCAGATGCCAGTACTGTTGAAAAGAATCGTGAGCATTTTTTACGGGAAATGACGCGCTAAAAAGGGAAGGATTCTCGTGGAGCTATGTCACCCGCAACTATTTTTCTAGAAATCAAATCTATTCTTCGTGACTGGCAACAGTCAAAACGTCAGAGTTTGGTGTTCCCAGAGAGGGAACACTGCGCGTTAAAGGGTTAACGATGTTCAATAAACTCTTGATAAGGTGAAGTCACGAGACGCCGGACAAATAATTCCAGTAACCGGAAAGCAGACGGAATTCTAGCTGTCGGGAATCATGTCTTCTGCCTCCACACTTTCGAACACTTGATTTAACCCCCCTTCTCCACTAGTTCTCGATCAAGACTAACTTTCGATAACAGGAATAGAGAATGATCGATATGGCACTACTAATTTAATTTATTAAAGCGGAATTATCAGTACTGAAAAAAATATATGCTTAAAGACTATAAATTTGATTGAGCCGATTCGAAGAAGGAAATTATTTTTGACTGATAATACTTATACAATTTATATCTCTTATAACTTATTAAGTCTCTAAACGCAAGTAAACGGTGACTTATCCGCAGTTTCAGAACATTCTAAGTATTGCAGTAAAATATTTGTTGCCTTTGCTGCATGTCGATTAATAACAGTTGTTGCTATAGTTTTTCCGATATCATCTTCGTTAGAATCTGCATACACTGACTCTTTCAACAAAATACGCAATCTGAACGAGATGCACAATCGCACAGATTTACACGCAGTTACCATTTCATCAATGCTCATCAAATCTTTAATTTCCTCCCAGTGCTTAGTTCGGAACTTACACTGTATCATTTTTTATGTTCATCCAGAGTGAATCACTCAGAGCGAAGTCATCGAGTGATTATCCCTGTTTAGATATTTGTATCCCGTTCGGCGGTTTTACCTTACGTGCACTGCCATCACTGTTGTGGTTATGCAAGCTCTTTCAGCACGAGGCTCCCAGAAAAATTTGAATTGGACGGAGGAGATGGACTGATCGTTTCTTTACACTGCTCACCAGGCATCCAACCTGGATAAATCATCGGTTCGGGAAAAGACACGGTCATAAAAAAGTTGGTCTAGGGTCAAAGGATTTTATCGTACATCTTCAGTGTACACTTTGGATGAAACATAAATGAGAGGCAAGCTGCACTTATCACTGTGGATGATTCCTCCAAGATGAACATCCAAAAGGGAAAGTGTAAATGAGCCTTAATAAACGAAGTTTTCACAGGGACCCTAGTTATCGCCCACTTCAGCTTGGTTTTCTTGCTGTTAAAGAATCCATAATTTTGAAAAAAAATGTGGTTACCGTACCTGTAGTGACACTCTCTCAAGAACTTGTGAAAAGTAAGTATAATATCTAAAACACTCATCTTGTTCTGGATAGTTCTTTCTTGAGCATCGTCGATGGGTTGCCGAAGCATTCGCGGTATATATACGTATATATAGAGTGTCTCAAAAGGTCATTGCCAAACTTAAAATGCTGATCTGTCATACCATGACAAATTGGATTTACACAGGAACTTGTGTCCAAAAATGCAAACAACGACCACTATGTTTGCCATACAGAGCTATGTTTGCCATACACGTAATGATTATCGGCGAATTCTCAGTTAGTAAACCGATTCATTCATCTCCGAAAACGCCCTAGGCTGAAATAATCACGCTTTCCATAAGCCCTCGAACATCGCTCTACAGTGGTAGCCGTTTGCATTTCCAGACTCAAGCTCCCGTGTAAATCTTGTTTGTCATGGTGTGACTGTGACAGACTAGCTTGCTAAGTTTGGCAAAGACCATTTGATTTACCCCTGCATATTTCGAACACTTGATTATTCTGCTGGTTGGTGCTTGGCAGTAGTGTGGATCATTAAATGCAAGCTAAAAAGTTAGGAATACGATGTGCAACAAAGAAAGGAAAAAAATTAATTATTTTAGTGGTTTTCAGGGCCTGCAATGAAAATGAAACTGGAAAAAAAGGAAAAATTCAACCCAAAAGGTGCACACTTGAAAATATGAAGATTACTTTGCGTTGAAAATCCTTAAATGCTTTTGGGCCTTAATGAAAACATTGGGATAAATGAATATTCGTTCTAGTTTCGTGTTATCGCGAGTTCACTGTATTTGGTAAAATGAGCTGACTTCACTCTGACGTAGAATATGAATTAAAGTTGAAGAATATATAATATGTCACTCCATACACCTAGTAGCAAAAATCCTGATTTTGTCTGAAATTAGAGGCTGCTGATTTCATGCCTAGTGTAATTTTGATTATACTTTACATTTAGACGAAATTGAAGTAATTTCTGAACTTTTCTTACTAAATATTTAATGTTTAAAAGGAAATTTGAGAGTCAGAAAAAAAAAATTAATTGACATTGACTTTTTGGCGCTTTAAAAACGTTCGAACTTTTAATGACTTTGCTGCTATTATGCATTTCATTTCCTGCAAGTGTCTGGCAATAGGTCTTTCAAACTGCCACCTCGAGATCGTAGCGACACCTAGTGCTATCGACCAAATTAGTCACGTTTTGAGAGATATATCTTCTTGAATGAATCATATCCTCTATTTAAGTCAATGAAAGAAACATAAACCCACATATACGGATACTCCATATGATGGACATGCGCGCGTTCAATCTAATAAGAGTGGTCTGATGTGTTTAAGTTTTATTAAGATTCCGAAGGATTTTAAAATTCGTGTGCTACTTCCTTTTATAATGGGGATTCAGGAGGCCCTATCGGACAACTTAAACAAAACTACTGATACTTGTGGTGTACAGAAAACAAACACCTCTCTAATCAACAACAAGTGCCAATACTACAGGATAAACTCTTGCCAATGATTTGGTGTCGACTGCTTTATCAAGGGGCTTATCTTTGCCGATAGAATTCCAGCATAATACAAAAGAAATCTGTTTTTGTCATTTTTATCTTAGTAAACATTACTACTGGGGGAACTTTGTTCATGTTATGATAATAAAGGATATGCAAACAAATGATTCATGAAAATATTATGAAAAGGGATTTTCTCTAGCTTTTTTTTTTCATTTTTCCATTCAAAAAATTCCGCAACGTGAAACTGATGTAATACCAGACACGTATAAAAACTCAATATTAATCAGTTATACTTTAGTCTTATTACTAAAGTATAATTGATCTCTTAAAGTGCTAAAGTAAAACTCTTCTGTAGGTTTTGGCCTGCTGTGCAAGAAAACAATCAAATCCGAAATTGGAAGCAATGGTTTTAATTTGTACATTATTGATGTTACACATATTTGCTTTCATTTATTCCTACCCTGTTACAAAAGTAGACAGAAATAATGAAGGTGATTCTATTTCCGATCCTCTAAATGAAAGAAACTTCAGTCAACCCGATGATTCGTCCCATCATCTGAAGCTGGAGAATACTTCCACGTGGCTAGAAGTAATTGCATCAAATGATTCTAAACTTTGTTTTCCATACTTGACTGATGCCAACCTGCAACCTTCAAAATGCAAAGGAAAACTACTGCTTGATTTTAAGGAGAACAGAATTCCACAACTGTTGCCCGTTGTCACGTGTGTTAGTCATCTAGATGCTACCAACTCAAGGTTTGAAATGAGCACGTTACATGCAAGTTGCAAATACGTGATGTACCATGTCCCTGTTTTGTTAAAACATGGTCAACGTTCCGATGATTTTTTGTACAGACCTAAGTGGGAAAAAATATCTATTGCATGTATTGAGACATTTGATGATGCTTCATAACGCAGTAAAAATAGTAACCGTAGAAAATAAATTGAAAATTTGGAGCTTTCATCCACCGTAGTTTGGTAGTTGCATGCTGGTTCTCAAGAAGTGGTAGGTTTGAGCTGCCAATGTTAAAGAATTCTGATCAACAACGTGGGCCATGAGCAAGCTTTTGGGACAAGCAGTTGGTAATACTTTGTAAAAACAAATTAGTAACTGTACAAAAAGAAATGTAGAAGATTCTCAAAATAAACTTCAGTAGTTTTGTAAATAAAAGTTAAGACTATTTGTTACAGTAGAAATATGTTTTAGACCGTCGTTCTACATGTAGACTATCGTTCTACATGTAGACAAAACATGTAGAACGACACAACAACAAAAACTGATACATTCATATTTAACAGGAAAACAAATCTTAAATGAATAAAAAATCTTAATTTATGATTTTATTTAAATTATTCTATTTAGGGTGGGGGGGTGGAGGAATCGGGCGTTTTTTTTAAACATTTCTTTCGGTATTTTCGATCTGTACAACATTAAAAACTTCAAAATAATAGTGTAACAGTTTAATGTACTTTAAAAATAATAATTTAATGGTTATTATATATTAAAATATTAGTTCTGTAAAAAAAATAAAATTGCAAAACAATTGCCCCATCATTTCCGATTCAGGGAGAAACGGGACTTGTTTTCGAAAGTTCAAATTCATATGTAAGAAATACTATGTATGAATGCTAAATACAATGTTTTTAGTTTATGTTTTGAAAAATACGAATCAAATTGAAAATATGCCTATATATGACTGTGCCATGTATCACCTTTGGTGGATAATACTATCATCTTGATCAATAATGGAACAGCCAGTTTCTTGTGGAAAAATAATGATTCATTTTTCATTTATTATCCTCAGATAAAGTACCTTAAGGGTCTCCAAATCAACATGTTTGCTCTCAACTCTTCCGTAGTAGTGTATAGCACATACCTTAATTAATTGTTTAACTAGAACAAAATAATTTTAAACATTTATTTGGTTTACAATTTCTCCCATATATCTCTCATATTTTTTCATTTATACTTGTATCAATGTATGTATTATCATCATAAGTTTTATGAAGAAAAAGTAATATGCATAATTCTAACGCGTATTTTCGCTACATCTGAAAAAAAAAAACGACCAAAACTCCAGGCCGTTAGATCGACAGCCGCGCGATGGGCCAAAACACTTGACTTTCATACTTCGACCATCTGCCATGTTCAGTGTCTTATCCACTCGGCCATGGTGAACCCACAAAAATCTTAGAAGTTCCTATAATTTTCATTCAAAGTTTCTAAATGCAATATTTTTATTTCTTGCACACCCCAATTCCAAACAAAATGATTTTACAAGAATTTGCAAATCCAGTTTAATTATATCTCTATGGGATAGTATAGAAAGGAATGGATTAACATTTATCTTATTCTTGCCTTTTAAAAAAGATTCAATAAAACAGCTTCTTGCAAAAAACTAGCTACAATTAAGCCTAGCTTAATTGTAGCTAGGCTTAAAAACAGATTACAAGACAATGAAATGAACTACTTTACTTAACTTGAAACGAAAATATAAGAAGTTATTTAATTTGGTGCTGTAAAATAGCCTTTTTGGCTTAAACTCATATCATTCTGCAACTGAAATGGTTCATAGTGACAAGTATGATATTTTGACTACTCTATAAGGTGGAATAGTCAATAATTTAAAACAATATGTCCTGATTTCATGATTGCAGGTGTCCTGTATCTTTCAGTTTCGATATAGATCTATTAACTATTACTATTTACTGACTCACTTTAATTTTTGTCTACTCATAACTTTTTATTTTTCAGTTAAAATTAATGTGTTTTCAAATAATAAAATTTTATTCAAACAGTATTTCTTGTTTTTGAGGTGTTACATATTTACATGTACGCATACCTACCCGATCCAATGTAAAAGAGCTGAAATTTGTACGAGGAAGAAAATATAAATTCATATTTTCATAACTTTCATTAATTTCATCCCATGATCTCATCTTCATTATTAAATTGCCTATTAATTATTTATCTTACTGCAGTTTTTAGTATAGAAAATTGCGTTAGCAGCATTTGTACTACTACGAAAGTCTCGGGGTACAACCTATAAGTTTCTACAACCAATATCCAGTCTTTTTATAGTTTTAATAAAATAGTTTCTTCCTACTTCAACAATTTTCAAAATTCTATATTTTGCTATAATTATTTCTACATTTTGCTATAAAGCGATGAATTCATCAGGAAATTTTTGAAAAGTTTTACTGAACGTTTTAGGACGAAATAACAGAATAATTCTCCAAGCATGTTTTTAGAATATCTATTTTTGTACAGTAGCTTTTCTAGTTTATTAGTGATCTGCTAAATTTAAAAGTAAACAAGAACATTTCTGAAATTTTCAAGCATATTATTTATAGGCCCACCAACAGAACAATTCGCCAAATATTTTTATAAAAATTATCAAAAATGCTCAACTGTATACCAGATAACTAAGCGAAGAAAAATGAACGTTTGTCCACTATGTATCATAAAAGGACCACCGTAGAGCTGAAGGGAATAAAAAATAACTTCTACTACCTATGAAGCTTTTATAAAAACCTTTTTAACATGCAATGTTTAATAGGATTTTTTGCTCTAATTAATAGGGGGAATGGGACGAAAGATGACGAAATTAAGCTTCAAACAATTTTCCAAATTCAGTAAATCTTTAAAAAGCCTGGAATTTGCAGAAAAACTTCTTTGAACCTTTGTTCTTCAGAGAAATATTGAAGCGATTTCATCTCCTCTTGGAAGATTGCGAAATATTCCTCATAAAGCTTTTCGTCATTTCCCCGATGGGTTACTTCGGTGAGGTAATTTGACGGATAATTACCAAATATAGGTTCATTCTTTAAAAAAAAATGAAGGGAAACAATTTGTACTAAACCTACTTGAAAAAAATAGCTTAGCGTAGTCGGGCAATTCATTTAGGTAGTCCAAAATTCACAAAATAGATATTGAAGAAATTAAATCATAACAACTAATAAAATTATCTCAAATCACATTACCTATAGCAGGTTTCATAACACAGTATTAAGTTCTAAGAAACTGCCTTGACTGGTGGCTACTATTTATGTTTACGGTCGGAAAAGTGCCGAGTTCATGATCTTACCCTGCTTTCCCCTGAACTCGTTAAAAATGTACGACACGAGAAGTGTACAAAATAAATAATAAACCTGTGTGTGGGATCTATGGCTATGATCTATGGTGATATATGGGTGTGATCTATGGTGTGTGTGAGGCTTTTAAAAATATCAGGTTGTACCGAAAGTTCTCCGCCAAATCTGCTTGAGTCAGCTCATGCGGCACCCAGCGATTGAACTTGTACATCAAGTTTATGGAATGCATAGCATGACTAATGGGCATGGCATTAATGTCTAACTCTTTAGCTAGCTCTCAAGTGGTTAAATACTGATCTTCTTATCGCATCAACATCAGCAGGCCGGACAGAACGCTCAGCTACTTGAATGTCATAGGCCCTGTTTTTGAACTTTCAGTACCAAACCTTTACAGTGCCATATGATAGAACAGTAAAATCTAAATGACACACAAAATTCTTTGACATTCTGTAGCTGATTTTTTGCAACAGAACTGGAAGTAAATGATGGTTCTAATCCAGTAACGTGATAGTTCCATTTCAGACACCCTGTACTTAATGATAACGATATTTTTTAACAACACAGTGTTCTAAAGCAAATCCCTTTCTTTCAAAAGACAAAAATTGTTTGACAATATAGGAGCAAACACACCAACGTGAACTGTTTGCAGACGATATTTGTAGTGGCGAGAAACTTTCGTTACAACCTAATACATTGCAACAGTTTAAGTTTCAAAGAAAACTCAGTGACAACCACATAGTTCGCGGCTTAAAAATATCAACCTCCAAAGGGAACTTTGTTACATTGTTACTTTGTGTTACATTACATTTCTTTTTTTTTCTTTACGTCATTCTTATGGAACCAGGAGAAGAGATTGCAAGCCCATAATAGCAGCACAAGCCTTACATTTTCTATAAATCAATCATTTATTAATAGTTTAAAAGTAGATTATATATATATATATATATATATATATATATAACAAGTAAAACACAAAACATACTACAAATAAGACATATCTCGCATAAAAATATAACAGCTATTAGCAAGAATTAGTAACCAGATTTTGAAGCCAAAAAAGTGCAAGAATTATTGTGATAATATAATGGAACGGAAATTATAACCACTGTCACCATCGTCAGGGGCCACAAACAGTGGATTATAATTTACAGCAAACCAAATACTAGGGTTTCGGTTGTGTGGCATATCAGAAGAGATATTAACTCCAGACATCTGGGCCCTACCCTACTATATAAAGGAAAGAAGAAATCAAAAAGATAACAAAAATTAGAAATAGGAATATAATTTTACATACCAGATCTTGAGCACATGGAAATTTCATTTGAACAATTGATATGTGTTGGCAATGCTAAGAATTGTAAAAAGTGAAATATATATATATATATATAACTAATAAGTAAAACACAAAGTATACTGCAAATATGGCATACACCGCATGAAAAAATCTGAACGTTAATGCAGACAGTGCTTGGAAATTACAAAAAAATCTAATTAAAAAAAATATGAAAAATCTTTAAATTTAGAAAACGTAAAAAAAATTAAAAAACAGAAAAGTAAAAATAAAAATAAATTAATATTTAAGTTTATGAAGAATAATTTACGGTAGTCGGAGGACGGTGCAAAGGTAAGTGCATTGAGGTTTTCATTAATAATTGGTTGTTTTCAGGGGGAATTATACAGCGAATTATTTTAGAAATTGTGTTATCATATTGACTATGATTACCTCAATTTGGCAGAGTTTTGGAGTGTGTCTTCTTTGTAGATTGCGTTGTTAACGGACAGTCTGTTATATGATGCATTGGTGATGATGCTTCATTACAAATACAAAGTGGTGATGGTGATTTTAGAAATTAGACAAATATTTTTTCAAATGTATTGCTTTAAATACCCAGTTATGTTGTTTGTGAGAAATCTTAGTTACCCTTGAGAAGAATAATTCTACACTTCTTACTGTCTTTGATAATAATTTTTTCTTAATTCTGGTTAAGATTTCTTTGACTTTCCACTTGACTTCTTTTTTTTTTTTGAGAGATGATATCAAATCCTTGTTGATCTTCCAAGTTCCTTTTTCGGGAAAGTGAAAACTTTAACAGAAATTTATTGCCTATAATAACAGCAAGTTACTGGAGGCATAAAAGAAGAATAACTTTAAGCACCATTTACTGAATCAGAGAGACCATTTCGCACTTCCCTCTTTTCAGCAAGAAGTCCGCAACTTCTCTTCAAAGCAGGATTCTTCTTATTGCTCAGCATTATTTTTTCTTTCTTCTTTAGAGGTCATTGGATCAATGGCAGACGTGTTCTCAAATTTCCTTTTCATGCGTCTTTCTTGACATTAGGATGTTCAATGGGTCCTAATAAAATGATTGGATTAGTAGACCAAAATCTACTATCCTCCGAGCCAGCTTGACGTGTTTGGATTTCGCTCATCATGGCTTATTCAGATCAGATCATTGCGCAGTGAAAAGCTAACAGTGACTACTGGAAACTTTTAATAATGGTGATGCTTTTATACAATTCTTGTCATTTTAATTAGAAGAAGTGAAGTTACCTGATGCACACAGCTAAACGTGAACTCAGTTTTTAAAGCTTTCAAACAGTTTTAATGTGCTTGTAATTTCACTTTGTTTGTATTTCTACTCACTCATGATCTAGTCATCGTAAATATGCAAGGCCAGGGACGTGCCAACGTCTTGGAAAGTGGGGGGGGGGGCGAACGATTTTTTCCGACATCGGTAGGGGGGGCAGTTATTTCACCAGCCCCTCATACCCCCCTACCCCCCCCTCCACCAACAAATGTTTTTAAAATAAAAGGTGTCAACCTTGGTACCAGGAAAATTTTTGTTTGTACTTCTATAGCTCATTTACAATAATCAGTTTCTTCAGGGACGGGGCAGCTATTTCGCCCCCCCCCCGCCACTTTTTATAAATAATCGGCTTCAATCTTTTTTAACCTCATCTGTACACCCTCTCAAAAAAGTATTCGAGTGTAAGCCAAATTTCCTGCATCAGTTTCATGTAAACTAATTAATTTACCGATTTTTTTTTTTTTTTAATCTCAATAGTTTGCTTAAAATAACAGTTTTCTTCCAGCGGAAGGGGATGGGTGGTGGCAGCTATTTCGCCACCCCCCCTTCCGTTTGAGCTAGCAAAATTTTCGTTTATGCCTCATTAGTGTGTTTAAATGACCGTTTTCTTGAGGGGAAGGGCTGGAAAAGTTGCTTCCCCCATCCTGAAGAAGAAAACAATTGTAAGCAAACTATTGAGGGGCTAAAATACAGAGGGGGCGAATTATATAGTTCGCCCCTTCTACTCATTTACCGAGGGGGCGATAAACCCCCCTGCCCCCCCCTGTTGGCACGTGCCTGTGCAAGGCCTACTACGAAATTTATATCGATTCTTAATAAACCTTGCAGCTATAGTGTACTACTCAAAAGTTTTGATTTGCGTACCAGCTAATTGTTTGTTTTATTCATTATTTGTTTGCTTTTAAAGCTGTTCAAATATTCTGTGACGATGATGGCTCATCACGTATAACACCCTTAAGGTCATACCTAATGGAAGGCGGCTGTTATAGAGTTGACATCCTAATATAGACTCATGTTTAAGGTTGTTTAGTCCCATCATTGCGAAGACATATGAATATTCCCTTCGGCGCTCAGTGTTTAGCAACTGCAACGCTACACCACCGTAAAGCCGGAAATCAACAAATACCTTTAACAAATAACCTTAGTGTGCTTTGCCTTATCAAAACGAAAACAACACAGAAAATATTTTCAGTACAGTGTACAGCTCTTACCCGTTTTCAGACTTTTTAATTAGATGACTGTGAAAAGATTTTTTTGTTGTTTTTGTTTCTGGTGCCCCCTGACAACCACAAACGGCGGTGCCAGATCCCCCCCCCGAAGGGAGGCGGTGGGCAGAGGGTGTGTGCCTTAAATTTTTAGGATCCCAGTGGGAGGAAGTGCGATTCAGCCCGTGGTCCCCTAATTTTGAACCCATTCCAGAGGTGGGACCAACCCGCTGAAATCGTCACGCCCAGAGGTATCGTTCAACAACCCTGTGGACATTGGAGCCAATACGTGCACCAGCTCTCATTAGCGTACACGGTCCCACAGTAGTCGAGTCGAGAGGAAGTTGACCCTCCCAAGCACTGTCCAAGGCGGATGCTGCTTCACTTGCCATGTTCTAATGGGACTGGAGTTTAGCACCCAGACCACTGCGGGACTAAGATTTTTTTTTCAGATTAAAAAGATAATACCGATAAAAAATTACAGATAATTTTTTGATAATTACAGATAAAAAAAGATTTTTTTTTTTTACATAAGAACGTTCGGGGTACTGGAAAAAAAAATACATGTCCGCTTGCAATTTTTAGATGCCCCGGTAATGATGGGGGTAACAGATATTTCCAATCCTGGTATTCATATGCAAAGTGTAATAACATATCCATTAAGATCGAATTGGAAAGTGTGTTCTAGTCAAAGAGATCGCCATGACTTATCTTTCTCGCTTCAGAAGTGAGCGATGTCTGTGCAAACGAAGGAGAAAATATCATTATCTGCTACGACTCATGTGGATTACAGACTTATTTTGTTGTTTTTTCTACTTAACTTTCATTTTCGTAATCGGTAGGAGTTTCTCCGCATCTTAGCTTCTTTTTAGGTTTAGAGGTCACCGGGTAAGTTTTCTGTAGACTCGCCCTTATTATATGCAAGATAATTGTGTCAAAAGTGAAAGTTACCTTTTTTGTCCTTTTAACACCTCGTTATTCATACATTGTAACAATGTGCATTTTCAATCTAATTAGAAACTAAGACTAGTTTAACAGCGAATAGATAGACGAGAAATACTGAATAAATCACTGAACAGCAATGCTTTTTTTGAAAAGTGTTTCGTACATTCCTCAATTCTATTTTTTTTAATTTAAAAGCTTAAATATTCCATTTTTTTTACCAATATTTAAAAATTCTTTACTTTTCTCGCTAAAGATTTTTTTCCTAATTTCAAAATAACATTTTGAGCACATTTTTTAAAAGTGTTGTTTTATTAAAAACTCTCATTAAGGTCACTTTCAAAAATGTTCTTTAAAAAATTAGTATTTTAGAGAAACGTTAATGTTTTCGTTAATACGCATTCTGTAGCTTCAGAAATACACACAGACTTGAAAAAAGTAGTTAAAGTGTTTCATCTTTTCAGACTACAATGTGGGATTTAAAAAAAAAAAAAAAAAAACAGTTTTTTTTTCCCCTGATTAAATTTTTTACCTGTCCCCAACATGTGCTCGTAAATTAATCATTCCTGGAAAATGTAAATTAAGACATGTCATTAGGATACATACCTATGTGATTATTAGCAGGAGAATGGAGTATTCTTTCTTATCCTAGTGTTTTTATTACTATAAGCTTCTAAGTACTTTGGTCCCAAGATATGTAACTCATAAGTTTTGAATCGGCCAACGTAATCTGCGAGCAAGTAGAATTTAATCTTCCCGTCCTCCTAAAAAAGGCCGCAAGCAGCCATTGGGTTTGTTTTCACTTTACATCCGGGCAGTATCAAGAGACTATAGCCTCTTCAAAATTATCTACGAAGGTTTTGCTAAGCTGTCTATAATGTATAAAGATTGATATACAATTTCAAAATTTATTCTTTGATGCTTAAATTTAATGAGTATTACATAAATAATTTTATTAATTAAAAGAATGTCATGAACAATTTATTGAAAGTTCGGATATTTTATTCGGTGGTTATTTTAATTTTTTGATGGTGGTTTTTGTATTGCTTGGGAAAGGAAACTACCTGGTTCGCATTTCCTCTTTACTTCCTCAGTGGCGCGACAGCCCAGATATTGGCCCTGGCCTTCCCAAGTATTTTTTTTTCCAGCCCTCTCTCGCTCTTTTTATTTTTATTTTTCATTCTAATAAAGTGGCCAGCCCATTTAATTCTTTAGATTTTTATTTACGTCGGGTTCCTTGAAGGCACGTTAAAGTTCTGAGTTTGAGCATGTGGGCTAAACGCCATCGACTTGAGCTCTTCAAAGATAGCTAGAGAATTTTCATTCTTTTGTGCCATAGTCCAAGTTTCTGATGAGTATGTGAATATAGGTCTGATTAGACATGTATAAATTAGCAAGCTCAGTTTTCCTTTTAATTAAATTTGATTTTAAGTACTTCTTTTAATCCGTAAAAGCATCTACTGAAAGCATTAATTCACCTCCGTGTTTCCGATCAGACGTTGTTAATAATGTTAAACTCAGAACCTAGATGTATAAAATACGGAATGCAATCCCGATCCCGGGGGAACGGGATCCCGCACAAATTCTTGCGGGACTAGACCCGCGGGATTATGGAAATCCCGCGGGACTGAAACTGAGAAATAAATTAGTTTTATTGCAATTTTAAGCTACCTTCCCAATCAACAAGTTACCAAAAATTGTTGCGTATGTATGTATCTTATCTCACAACACATGAATCAATAATAACGAATTATAATTTAAAGTTTTCATTTTTCTAATTATTCTCCATCGGGAATCTGGATCAAATGTAATCTGTAAATATTTCACTAACTTCCCAAGCTCCAAGTGAGCAGAATATTTAATACTAATTTTTCTCCTATAGAACAATCACGAATGAATTATAAAATATTTTCATTTTAGGTTTCAATTTTTAATTCACTCTTTTAACTATTTTACTAAAATTAGATCGAGACTAGAAAGACGAGTGATCTTTACACACACATACACATCGCCTTTTTACATTAATTTTTAGCAACTAAGTATATTATTTTCAATATCATAACTACAATTTTCATATTTCTGTAAGTTATTGTATTAACTATCACACAAATATCATTAATTATTACTATTAAAGTTAAACTTCAAGGTGCGTGAAATCTTAATTTTTCCTACATTTCTCTGATCAATGAATTCTTAGCTGAATGTAATACCAACTCCGCGGGATCCCGCAGTATCAGTAAGTCTCAAACCCGAAATCCAACGAAAAACAGTGCGGTATTGCATTCCCTAGTATAAAACTATCAAAGTTTTCGAATTTATGTGTACCAATATGTACGCGAGTAGCAGAGTGCTATCTTAGCATAATTCATGTATTCAGTTTTTTTTCCTGGTTAACAATAAGGTGCATTTTACCTGCCCCCTTTTCTAGGGCTGAAAAAGCCTCTTTTACATCAGAAGGTGTTCTTGGAATAATGTCAATATCGGCGGAAAATGCAAACATTTGCACTGATTTATAAAATGTGTTACCTCTGGTATGATTCCATCACCAATCCGTCTCATCTCTACAGAGTCATTTTGCCAACCTTGTCGCTATCCAGTTGTTCAGTATAAGAATTGGAGCCCTTTACTTATCGTCTCCTGAAGTTACGGACGGGTTAGAATTCTTAGCACTACGCCCAATCCTCTAACTTGGAGGACCATTCTAGTCGCCTCTTGTGACATGCATGGGCTACATTGGGACAATTATTTTATCCCCGTATTGGTTATGTTTACTAGGAAGAAATCTCGGATCATTAAAATGCACTAATTGCTTTAACAATAACATTGAAAATCCACTTTATAAGTGAATTTGGAATGATGCTGTACATTTATTTACTCTGGTTTGAGGGTTTACATCTATTTCGGTAAAAATGCAATAGAATAATGTGCTGGGAAACACACGAAATGAATGTAATGTTACTGTTGAGGGTTTCTCATTTTTACTTAATTTCAGCCACTGTGAGTTTATGCAGGCGCAACTCAACTTCGTTTCTGCGAATTGTGGGGGGGGGAAAGTCTGTTCATCGATATCGCTTTTATAATACTGACTATGTGTAGATAGTGAAATCTGTTCAATAAAATGTCATACACACCAATTTTGTGTTTTGATAAGATGGGAATCGATAAAAATTCCTTATTAGTCCATTCCTAATTCCATGTGATAATCATAATTAATCAATCTTTCTTTGTGGGTAAATTGTACTTTATCTCTTGGGGAAATATTCGGTACCAGCTGATAGTAGTAATATAAATATGAGCGAAATTCAAGAAATGTCAATTATTTTTACTCGATCCCAACTGCCTGAGATGATCACGGCTTCGTTCTCCGCTCTGGCTCTATTTGTCCTCGTATCCAGCTTATCCCTCCCTCTTGCAACCAGCGAAGAGACAGTTGAAGACTCTGTTACGGGAATCTCGCCTCACGGTGGAATTCCGCGAAACATTCTGGAACAGACTCTGGCAGACAACTTCTCGCAGTTGGTTAACGTCTCCAACACCAAGAACACAGACCTCTGCTTCCCTCCGGTGACAGATGGTATCTTCAACAGCATGGGATGCAGATCGAAGGTGCATTACGACTTCCAGGAGAACAGGATTCCTCAACTCTTAATTCATGTGCAATGCGTGAGCAGCATTCCTTCATTAAGATACCGATGGAGAAGAATCGCGAACATGTGTGAGGAAGTAGTCTACAACGTGCAAGTTCTGCATGCTGAAAGTGCGGGAGACGGTACAGCGCAGTGCAGGTTTTCAGTACACGCCGTGCCAGTTGCTTGTATTCGCATCATGGGCTTGTCTTTTCCTGTCGAAAGAAGACCGCAAAATGTCTTGATTTTGGAAAAATTAGAATAAATAGGAATGATTTTCATTGTGGTGTGAGCCACATTAATCGTTTTCCGCCCAGTGTCCTATTTATAGGACACACTATTTATAGGTTCCTTATGTTACCATTTTTCCTGGGTATTTCGCAACTCCTATAAATGCAAAAATCTTAACGTTTTCTCTTCTGGTCACAAAAATTAACAAGTGTTATACACTTTTCCTTCCTTCAATTCACGAATATTAAATCTTATTTTTAAAAAAAATGTTTTAATGTTTCATAGTTACACATGTAAAATTTTCAATTTCATACATGTATTAAAAAAATTATCAAGTGTTCAATTAATATCAAAAATTTATTTAGACGCGAGCGAAAATTGGAAAATGTGATTATAAGGTCTGAGCGAAAAGTACATCAATCTGTAGTATGTTTATTACTTATACTAGAAAAGAACGTATTTTTAGCGTTTTTGATGATATTATAAATTACTGTTTTTACAGTTTTATATTTGAAACTTGGCGCATACTATTGTACAATTGAAACTTTTAAAGATATTTTTTATTTAATAAAATGCAATTTACTTTCCTTATGTTTTCTTGTGTTATTTTCATCACCTAAAGTATCAGCATCACTAGGGGTATTGAATTCTGAAATCAAAGTAATTAACTTATACGCTCTAGTAGCTGTAAACTTCTTTAATTGGAAGGATAAAGCTAATATCAATAATTTAAAAGTAAGCCCTCTCATCTATAGTACTTTTCAGATAAGTAGTACTGTTTTTTAGATTTTTTTTAATAACTTATAAACTGTGACTTATAAATCTTAAATATTCGAAAAACTTTCACCATCGCCAAGTTTCCAAACGTTCTGCAGCTGCCGAAAATTGAGTTACAATCATTTATCCAGAATCATATGCTTAACAGTTTGTGTTTTAGACAGTTAGTTATTACATTAGTAAGTATTATCGGATAGGGTAAGATGAGGTAAAATAAGTATGGAAACAGTGAAAACATTTTTTTTCACTTTTTTTTTTGTAACAAAGTTAAACATGGAATTTTTTGTGTTATTTTATACAATGCATAGGCATATATCCCCCTTTACACCTGTGAAAACTATTAATTTTAAATGGAAATATTCAAAAATTTATTAAGAGTTGTTTCTTCTTTAAAAGTGGGGTAAGATGAGTAATAGATTATAAAGAGATAACAAAAATTATATCAGTACGCGTTGTCAAATTTTATTTATTTCCTATCATGACTTAGAAATTATTTAAATTTAGAAACATTATATGGCTAGTGCTGTTAGACTTAGATTCTAGATAAATATTGAATTCCGACATCTCGTTGTTGCGAAATAAAGTAGTGGTATAATTTTTTTTTAATGATCAAAAACATAAATAGTTTATTTAAAAGTGATTTTTCTCTCTTGTTTGTATTTTCAGACATTAGCAGGTAACATTTATAATCATTAAAAAGTTTATGAGGAGTATTTAGAAACATAATATTAAGTAAGCCTAACTCTATACCCATTTTACCCCACCACACTAAAACGTAAATCAAAGGAAACATTTTTTTTTAAACTCTTACTTTTTCTGATAATAAGCTGTTTAGACCTTTTTTAAATTAAAAATAATAACAGGAATGTATTGGTTTCTTGGAAGTTTTTTGGACTCATTTATATTTTTGATCAAAAGATAAATATCTACTTATTTTACCCTACCTCGTCTGATACTGTCTTTTCGAGACATACCCTGTTTCATCAAAACACATCAACTCAGCAGTAGTTTTTAGGAAATAAGCTTTCAATCTAATTCATACGGGAAAATCTGAGGTTTTTTCTTATCTTTCAGTTCGCGTTGTCCTTTAAAATATAAGCGAGGGCATTATTTTGAAATCTGATGATTTCTAATTCTTCAAGAACATGCAATTCAGTGGAAAAAAAAAAAAAGGAAAGGAAAGGAAAGCAATTGCACACTAAGTATTTCCTGCATATTACTTGTGACGACCGGCAGCTCTTTCAAAAATGGAAACACTGCAAGATTTTCACTGAGGTCTCTTCCAGCTTTCGGGGATTGTAAAGATGATTCTTTAAAATTCAGTTTAAAGTGCTATATATTAAAGTTGTAAAAATGCTATATATTAAAATCGTATCATAATATATGCCTCTTCCCTATTTTCTTTCCTTATTCCATTAATTTGGAAAGTGTATCATTATTCATGGGTATGATCAAACAAACTTAAAATTGATATTTCCAACATCCTTTTTCTGTTTTTCTGCATGTAATACAATAGAAATAGAACGGGGGAAAAAATACGCAGAAAAATACACAATTCGAACTGAATGAAAGTTTCAAAAACTAATTTTTAATTTTGTTTGTTTGTGTAGCATGTATTTCGGATTTGTGCACTTGGCCTCAAGTCCGCTTATAAATCCACGTCAGAAGAAAAACTTATTCAAGCATATTCTTTATCCAGGCATAGCAGACGATAAAAGGAATTTATTTATTAAAAACTGTGTATTCTCTATAAGTTTGCGCCATCTGTCGACTGCTCTGTAAAATAAAAACTCAATTGTATTCTTTTTTTATAAAAGGTAGTTTTTTTGTATATTATAGGAACAGGTTTTTTTTTTTTTTCGCGAAATAAAAGGTAGCCTATATGTTAATCCAGGTCTTTAATTGTCTTTATTCCAAATTTCATCCAAATCCATCAAACCGTTTCAGCGTGAAAGAGTAATAAACATTCATACAAACAATGCCATTTATAATATTAGTAGGATTCATGTATTGTTAGCTGAGATGCACCAGTCTGCAAAGTTTCAGGTCAGTTGAAGATTGAGAAGTGAATGAAAAACCGATTACAAAACTTGACGGGTATATACAGTAAGTGCTCAATAAAATAGTGTAACAAAAAAAAAAAATTGCTCGTCAAACAGTTGTAACTTTTAATTATCGTCTCCCACACGACAAAGGCTATCGCTGAAGCAAACGAGCGATATATACTCGCCACGCCATACATAATATATATACTTGTATGCCCACCTAAATCAGCTGCTTCGCCAAGCACGACGCCAGAGAGTTTGAATTCAATCAAAAAATCTCAAACCGTGAAATTACCTTCCATCGGGGTGCGTGACTCGCATACGGAAAGAAGAAAGAAAAAGAAAGAAAGAAAAAAAAAGATTACAAACTCCGTGTTAGATCGGCGACGGCAGTGGCCTGTCCGATGTCTCAGAATAGACGCATCTGCGAAATCGAAAACAATAAAATTTCCGCGTAATAATTTCCTATCCGAAAATTACCATGAATTGCTTGCTCTCTCTGTTCATACGTATCTTACAGGTCCGGTGCGGCAGCAGTCGTTACCAGATTTCTTGAAGAGTGAGAATATGAGTTTTGGGAGTGTTATAATTTTTATGCTTGGAGAGTCAAATCGATGCTGTGCGAGTGGTTTCGAGTGACGTTTGACTGAATGAGTGGAAAGGAACTTTTTTTTTTCGATTCTGACTGGGCGATCGAGAATTCATTTCTTGGCAAGGGGGTACTTCCGCCGGAGGTACTTGGTAAGTTGTCGGAGGTACTTGGCAAGGAGAGACTGTCCCATATCAATCTGGTCAAGTTTTGGCGCCAGTGTCAATCCGAAGAATGGAAAGCGTTGAACTGAAAACTGTTTTAAGCCACTGCCTAAAGGATTGCTGCCATCAGCAGCGTTATGTCGAAAGTCGCCAAGATTAGCCAGTTTTGGTGATTTATCTCCAAGAAAAATAAATTCCCAAAAATTTACCCAGATTGGCAATATCTTCTATAGAGATTGCCAAATCCTACTATTGGGTTGGCAACTAAGTAATTGCGGATTTCACTCATAGATGGCTTCAGTTGAATTTTTAGGTTTGAAGACGATTTACAAATGTAAAACACATTTTGTTATTTGATAGTTGGCAATTCAGCTGTCAATCAGTAAAAAAAGTTCTTTGATCGGTTGCGTAGTTTTCGCTTGGCCTTCGTTGAAAAATGGAAAATCAAAAGGAACATTTTCGTCATATTTTGCTTTTTTATTTCCGCAAAGGGAAAAACGCATCGCAAGCTCATAAAAAGTTATGTGCTGTTTATGGTGACGAAGCCTTAAAAGAACGGCAGTGTCAAAATTGGTTTGCCAAATTTCGTTCTGGTGATTTTTCAATCAAAGATGAAAAACGCTCTGGTCGTCCAGTTGAAGTTGATGACGCCCTAATCAAAGCAATAATCGATTCGGATCGTCACAGTACAACACGTGAGATTGCAGAGAAGCTTCATGTATCACATACATGCATTGAAAATCACTTAAAACAACTTGGCTATGTTCAAAAACTCGATACATGGGTTCCTCACGAACTGAAAGAAACGCATTTAACGCAACGCATTAACAGCTGCGATTTGCTAAAGAAACGTAATGAAAATGATCCATTTTTAAAACGATTGATAACTGGCGATGAAAAATGGGTTGTTTACAACAATATCAAGCGGAAAAGATCGTGGAGCAGGCCAGGTGAACCAACTCAAACAACATCAAAAGCTGATATTCATCAAAAGAAGGTTTTGTTATCAGTTTGGTGGGATTACAAAGGAATTGTCTACTTTGAACTCTTACCACCCAACCGAACGATCAATTCTGATGTCTACATTGAACAACTAACGAAATTAAACAATGCAGTTGAAGAAAAGCGGCCCGAATTGAAAAATCGAAAAGGTGTTGTATTCCATCATGACAATGCAAGGCCACACACATCTTTGGTCACTCGGCAAAAATTATTGGAGCTTGGTTGGGATGTTTTGCCACATCCACCATATAGTCCTGACCTTGCACCATCTGATTACTTTTTGTTTCGATCTTTACAAAACTCCTTGAATGGTAAAAATTTCAATAATGATGATGATGTCAAATCGTACCTGATTCAGTTTTTTGCTAATAAAAACCAGAAGTTTTATGAACGTGGGATTATGATGCTGCCTGAAAGATGGCAAAAGGTCATTGATCAAAATGGGCAATACATTACAGAATAAAGTTATTTAGTTCCATGAAAAAATTGTCTTTGATTTTCTAAAAAAAATCCGCAATTACTTAGTTGCCAACCCAATATTTTATGATGGGAATAATTTTTCGTTATGGTGAAGTGATTTAAAGTCAGTTTTTTATTATTTTTTAATCGCACATGTTTTAACAGGAGCTTTCAATAAACTAATTGTCCCAGGGATTCGAACAAATTCAGGATAATTCTTTATAATCTGTATTAACCATCGTAATAAATGAAACAACGGTTCCCTTTTTTAAAGTTTCAAAAAAAATTCTTTAACATGGAATTGCACAGCAAAAGTTTTTGAAAAGTGACACATCCTACTAAATGTTCGATTCTTAAGAAATTTTCTGAAAGTTTCGCAACTGATACAGATTTATCGCTTATTTCAGTGTAAAGTACAGCTTCTTAAGAGGCATTCTAAAATTTTTTAAGTGCATGACATAATTAGTTTCTTTTTTTTATGTACTAAAATTACATGGTTTTTTTCCGAACTACGCCGTTAAAGAAACAATTCTAGTTTTTCTATCATTCTCCATAGCGTTTTCTCTATCTTACTGAATCCCCTTCATATCCTTATTGATGGAGCAATGCGGATGGGATAACAGTTATGTAATATCGGCTTATTCTTGCGGACACTTTGCTGTTTAAACTTAATTCTCTCTCTCAACGATAAGATAACCGTAATTGAAATTCGGCGCATTCTCACTATGCTGTTCTCCTAACTTGTTTCTGTTCTATCTTTTTCTGTTAGCTTATTCCATTTAGTCAACTCAAAGCGAAAACAGAACTCGTGATTTTTATTTTTCAAGGACAGGCGCTTGCCCATCAGCCATCGCCAACTACTAAGCCCTTAGGCATTGGCCATTTTTGTTAAGGGGAGCACTCTTGTAGGGAGCGAATGTTATCATCTATGAATGGGTGGGAAAATTTACACATAAGGCGGGGATCAAACTCGGATCCAAAGTGTGATAGTTGGGTTGGCTTGTGATTAAAACAAAGATACAAGAGGGCTATCTGCCTAAGGGGGATATGCTTTAAGCATAGGACTTTTTAAGGGGGTTTTTGTGCATTTTCATAACAGAATGTTTGGAGAAAACTGCCCAAAATTACAGGCCGTTAGATCGACAGCAACGTGGTTGGCCAGAATCCCGGCCCCTCATATTTCAGGCCGTCTGCCATATCCACTCGGCCATTGGTTGGCCAAGGTGAGGCAGAATAGTACGTTAGTCACGACATTACCCAGGTGGCGTACCCATCAATACTCGCTATACCCCGTTCTAAAACATGGTGCTGAGAAAATTCATGGCTGAATTAATGATTTAACATTTGTCTATTTTATTAAAATTATGTACTTTTATCAGATTCCGATGTACGCAGTTTTCAGGTTGGTGGTTGGATAGGGGCTGGTATATCTGCTGTTTGTAAAGTGTGCTCATAAGAGAAGGGTTGCAAGGTTCAGTGCTGAGGAACTTGCAGCATTTATGGGAAAACTAGTTGAGTACCCGTTATCCGTACGAGAGGAAGCTGACATTTTCCTATCAGACACGTAATGTTCTGCTGTGAGCTAGTTGGTTAAAGCTCAGTTCCCTTAACAATATCGAAAGTATCAGGTTGTAACGAAAGTTTTCCGCCAGATTTGCTTGAGTCAGCTCATGCGATACCGAGCGATGGATCTTATATGTCAAGTTTATACGATGCCTTGCGCGACTAATGGACATGGTACTAATGTCTAACTCTTTAGCTAACTCTCGAGTGGATGAATATTTTATCTTCTTTCACAAATTCTCGTAGGCGGGCCTCATCAGTAGGCCGGCCAGAGCGCTCTGCTTCTTAAATGTCCTAGTCCTTGTTTTTGAAATTTCGGTACCAAATCCTCATAATGTCGTGTGATACAACAATAGTACCTTAAGCTGTACACATGATTCGGTGTCATTCTGAAGCTGACTTTTTGCAACAGAACTGAGAGTAAATGATGGTTCAATCTGGTAGCGTGATAGTTCCATTTCAGACACCTTATACTTAATCATAAAGATATTTTTTTACAGATTTCACAACACAGTGCTCTAAAACAAGTCTTTTTCTTTCAAATAACAAAAATCGTTTGACAAAATATCTGCAAAGTCACCAACGCGAACTGCTTGTGCAGACAATACTTCCAATGGCGGAAAACTTTCGTTACAACCTAATAAATCAGCGATGGCTCCGGTTAGCGTTTGGGATATTTATTAATGTACTGGACTGTCTCGGATGGACTGCTGTGCGACTGCGCACGCTTGAAGGAAACTGGCGCACGTAAAATCTTCCATTGCACTTCGTTTTCCTTCATGTTGAAATGATACCTCTGGAGTTTCGAATCAAGGAGCAGTTCTCTCATCTGGAATCGGTTTCGAATTAGGATACCTGGGGAAGATACATACCGGTAAACTCTAAGGGTTGACTCCTGGTATAAGACATAGCATATATCGTAAGAAAATGTACGAGAAACACACTGCTTCAGAAAACACGTTTAAAATTTTTAATACTGTACAAAATTCTATCCTTCTATTTCATTATTTCTTATATAATTTAGCTTCTACGATGTTTACTCTCGTAATAGTCGCACCTTTTTTGCCAATTATTTGCGGTGAAAGTCTGGGTGCGACTATTATGCGGGGCAATTTTACTACACTGCAAAAAAAAGTCTGTCAAATTTACAGAAAGAGAAATGTCAGCCAGGACGCCAGTTTATTTCCGGGTTTTTTTTTTTTTTTAACAGAAGTCTTAAATAAATTTTACAGATTCTCAGTTTATTTTACAGAAATCATCCGTATATGGAAAAAATACGGAAAACTTCTGTAAAATATACGGAAATAAACTGCATCCTGGCTGACAGTTTTTTTTCTTTTTTTTTTTTTTTTTTTGGTCAGTTTAGCAGACTTTTTTTGCAGGGTACGCTATATTGTAACTCTAAATTTATTTTTTCTTCTTCAAACCGGGGGTACGACTATTATGCGAAGGCGATTACTACGCGTGTAAACACGGTAGTTATCGTAGAAACAAACAAAAAAAATAAAATAAAAATAAATAAAAAACGGCTTCGGAATCCTAATCACATGGGGCATAAAATAAGCATATAAAAGAATTTCAAAAGTTATCACAAAACAAGAAATTTTGAGTAGTTTCAAAAATGAAAGAAAACGCTCATGTAACAAAAAAAGAAAGGATTAATCGATGAGATTTTTTTTCATTAGTCAGTGATCCTTTTAATTGTTTCCCAAACATAAAAATACTTACAGCAAGTTCTTTTCTCTTAACATCCAATTCAAAAAATTCTCTTATATTCAACTGTCGTTTAAAAAGCGCAAGTCATTCATAAAAACGACTTAAAGCTCTCAAAATTACCTATTTTCTATTTCCAAACGGACTTTTTACGGGTCATAAAAAAAAAACTGTCGTTACTCCCGTAGCAACACCTTTTTTTTTAATTCTTCTTCTTTTTTCCCAGAAGAAAAATCCCTGGAGATTACAATAGGCAATCCTGTCACAATTCAAGCGCAGAAAGAAACCACAGAGAAGGCAAATTGTAATCGCTTCTGATAATAGCATTAGCAACTTAACGATGAGTCGTGCTGATTACATTGTAGGTCACTTCAAAATCTTTGTCTGAAACAGAAATAATTTTTAAAAAATTACTTAGTTCTTTGCTGAATTATTGAGATGGTGTTGAAAAAATTTGAAAGGCTTATTTCTAAAAATGTATTTTACCTTAAATTACCTTAAATACTTTACATTTTGTGATTTCTTGCATTTTTTTTTTTTATTACTCTAGACTTCTGTCGATTTATCTTTTATTATGTGCTTTAAGTATAACTAACGTCATCCAAATTTCTTTCAATGTGTTAACACAGTCCCCAAAAAATTCTTTTATTAATTTAAATTGCTAAAAAAAGAAGAAGAAAAAGAGAACTACCCCGAAAAGTAACAAAAAATAGCAATTTTAAAAGTGGGGACTTGTTCACTCTTAAGGTAATATTTAAAAAAAAAAAAAACCATAATAACATTTTGTAAAAGTCTATACACATATTATGTGCATATTGCACCGCTATTATACTGTTATAGCAGTGTAGAGTACATACAAAAATTTCCATTTATTTTTTTAAATTAATTTATTTATTTCAATTATTCTTTAAATGAATGACATTCATTTACCCAACACGTGGCTTTCGAGGACGGAGGAAAGGTTCGGAAACAGATTTTCGGACATCGAACTTACAGTAACAAGGACTCACATTCATTAGCATATTTCTTGCAAGGTACGAAATAAAATCACAGCGGTTTAAAAACTTAAAAACGAACGACAGCTACAACAAACAAACACCGCGCATTAATCATTTCGTTTCTGTTCGCAATGCAACTTGAGCGTGAAGTGACAGCAATGATTTGCGAATGTGGGCGAAATCTACGAAAATGTACTATTGCTGGCGCTCTTAAGAGAAAAAAAAGAAACTGATATCTGCAAAATTTCGAGCTTGAAATCCAATCAAATGCGGGCCAAGCTTCATTTTCACTCATTAGAAAGAAAATATTTCCTTTTATCCCTCTGGAAAGATAAGAAAGAGTGAGGGTTCCTTCTGACGTTTTGACAAACGGGCCATGCGCTTTTGGTGAAAGGGTAACATATATTTCCACGTTATATGATGGTTAAGACGGGGTGGGGGTGGGGGGGGGAAGGAACGAAAGACAACAAAGGTCAACATCTTCGGTCTTTATAGATAACACTGTCCAAGATAGTGGCGCAGTGTTTCATGTCCTTGTGCTTTTATCTGTGCATTGTGTTGAACCCTTTAACTCGCAGTGTTCCCGCTCTGGGAACACCAGACTCTGACGTTTTGACAGTTGCCAGTCGCGAAGGATAGATTTGATTTCTATAAAAAATAGTTGCGGGTAACATAGCTCCAACGAAAATCCTTTACTTTTTAATAAGTAATTATAATGGTTGTTATAACTCATATCTATAATATAAAAGGATTGTAATTCTAGGAGGTCTTTGTGGACCTCCTAGAACTACAATCATAGCATGTCATTTTCCGTACAAAAAATTGTCACGATTATTTTTAACAGCACTGGCATCTGCTGAAAAAATGGAAGAACGCGAGAACAGCTGGATAGATTGTCCAATGCTGAAAAAAGGGCCGCCGTTGCTATCGCTCGACTTAACTACCAGCAAGATGGCGGACGATCGAAACGTTCATTGCCTGCCACAGATCTAGAGACAGCTGGCTGTGCGATGGCAACGGCTGCCCTTTTTTCAGCATCGGGAAAGGGTTGCGCCCCAAAGGGTTCTAACGAGTATTGTTACTTCAGCAGAAAACTGGCCCAATTTACAGACCGTTAGATCGACAGCTGCGAGGTAACCACAACCCTGGACTTTCACACTTCAGCCGTCTACCATGTTGAGTGTCTTATCCACTCGGCCACAGTGGGGCCTGCTGTGGTTATATGAAGTACAGGGAGAAGCGAGAATCTGTTAGAGAAAATCTTAATCCGTTTTAAGTTATTGCGATGATAAATTTCTTTTAGTCACTTGGTATATTTTGAAACACTTGATCAGAGGGGACGTATTCAATTGCATCTCAGACCTCCGTGTACGTATGCCGGATGTCCCCATTACAAGACCGAAAGTGAATAAGATACCAAATTGGTAAAATTGTCGATTTAGCTTCACAGCAGGTCTCTAGTTTTTCAAAATATTTATGTTTTTTATTTATTTATTTATAATTCTTTTCTGATTTTTAGTTTCTGCATTTCTTTCTAACATTTAACAGCGGAAAATAATAGTAGGCGCTTCGAATGTCTCCTGAATAACATAATTTTTAAAGGAAATTTTTGTAAAAAATCTGAAAAAATACATTTCAACTTCGTATCGCTTTTAGAGTGTGAACAGAATAATGGTTCTGAAACATTAATAGGCCATCAGTAGGCAAGTTAAACAGCTCTATAACAAAATCTGAACAATAAAGAAAAAAATTATTTTTTTATTAATTAATTGAAAAAGTAGCTTCACCGTCTTGTTTTCATTTTTCTTGAGGCACAGGTCATCTTTTAAAACACGAAACACACCGTCGTTAAAAAAAAAATAGTGTTCTGGTATAAGTAAATTAACATTTATCAAATAAATATCAACGTTGCATTTATTTCAAATTGATTCAAATTCATATTATTTAAAATACCGTGAAAATTTGGAGATCGCGTCAACATTACCAAATTATGCGCAAACATTTACCAAAAATGAACATAATTTTTATTGTTTTCCTGTTTGCATTTTCCTGCTTCTGAAAACTTCATTTCGGTATCATGATAGCCGACCTAGCCGATCGGAGATTTCCATGACTTCCTCCAAAATTTCGGGATAACTGGTTAAGACCCCTTAAAAAGACCCTCCAATGAAATCACCCCCCCCCCTCCTCCTCGGGCTAGATCCCTTGTGTAGACATTCGGCCGTATTCCCAAAAATCAAATGCAGGCACCCCCCCCCCTTGGCAGATCGCCCTAGTGTAGCGTTGCCATAATCACTCACAACAACACAACAACAAAAATCCAATGAAAATAAATAAAATAAAATATTTTTAATTTCAATAGCATTTTACAAGATATGGTGCTGCCACCTATCATAAAGATTCTTAAACTTTTGCAGGACAAATGTTTTTAAAATTCTTTTTAAAAAGATAAATTTAATATATTCATCTTTCATTTAAAAATAATTATTACTGTTTCTGTACCAGTCAACTTACTATCTTACACGACTTGTTACATTAATGTCCAACTCAAATGGGTCGTTTGATGAGTCATATTAGCAATATACTTAATTTAGCTTTATAAGCAATGTGCCTCTCAGTATATTTCCCTCAGAAAAATAAATTATATTGAAGTATTTTCATTAATTAAGTATGGAAATTCCTGTTGTTGAAAAAGAAGATTATATTTGTTTTCAATTTAATTTTTATTTAAACTGCCTAAGAAGCAGGGCCTTATTATTGCATGGGCAAATCGGGACTTTGCTCAGGGTCCCCGGCTCGAAAGGTCCCCCAATTTCGAATTTTGTTCTGAAATATTCATTTTTATATCAAAATTTTATTAAAAATGAAACAGAAGTTATAAATGGCGGCCTTCAAATTCATCCATTCCCGAGGCCCCTGTTGATCATAATCGGGCCCTGCTAAGAAGTTTAGTGCTGCCATCTAGTGCTGAAGAATCAAAATCCAACTTTTCAGATATCGATTGGGAACAATTCTATATTCTGTATGATTCCTTTATTCATTCAATTCCTACTATTAGTTCACATTCTCCCTATATATATTTATATATATGTATTATTCAGATTATTAATCGTTAATAAAATACTTTTTACTCATCCACTCAAGTTCAAATATATTTTTTAAATCTTGTAGTGGATGACGCTTGAAGTTAATACAGTTTTTCAAATATTAATTAATTAGTTAAATTTAATTGATTCATTTTAGATCCTGTGACGTGGGATAAAAAATGAATGTGAACAATAAACTAAACAAACAAACTGGATTGACAGTATCGACCCTTGCTTCACAAACGGCCCTGCATTAATTAATAATGAATGAATTAATTAATTAAATTTAATAAAAAGTAATTGAAATAAAATTTTTCTTTATTGACCTAAGTAGGAATTGAACTAATTTTTTTTATTATTATTTTCCCAATAAAATGTATTTTTCATCGTTAAAATGCTGCCCCTCTCTATCTGCGAACAAAGAAAATCAGTACACTTCCGTGCATAAATATTAAAATATTAAATTGCATAAATTTATTATGTTTTCATGGCTTTACTTTGTTCTTCAGCCTGTTTTAATAGTCTAGCTTCCAAGGAAATTCAGCATTCGGAGCCCCACCATGGCCGAGTGGATGAGACACTGAAAGTGGTAGACGGCTAAAGTGTGGAAGTCTTCTGTTCTGCCCTGCCCTAATGCGCGGCTTTCAATCCAACGGTGTGGATTTTTGGTCGATTTTCTCCGGATGTCAGTACGCGTTAGAACCCCTTATAAAGTCCATCGACAAAGGCATTCCCCCCCCCCCTCTTAGGCAGAGAGCTCATGTGTAGCTTTTGTTTGTTTGTGTAACATGTATTTTGGATTTGTGTGCTTGCCCCAGATCCCCTTATAAATTCCCGTCAGAAGAACAACACAAGGAAGGGTGCCCTCCATGGGGGGGGGGGGTCTTTCTATAGGGTCCTAACTCGTATTTACACTAAGTTTCGGAAAAAAACTACGGAAAACTCCGAACGGTTACCATAAACAATCAGATCTCGAATTGTCGCATACAGTCACCAATACAGCCAGTGGTTAAAGCCACTGACATTGGGAGATGGCTCAAGTGGAGGAACAGGGTCCTGTCCTCTCGCGGCTGCCGTCGGTCAGATATAACGTGAATACACGCTAGATATCCAGAAAAGTCCTCCCCCAAGGCATTTGCCCCCCCCCCCCTTGTGTTTGTCCTTTCTTTGACGTGGATTTATTTGTAAGCTGTTCCTCGTGTACAAGCACGCAAATCCGAATACATGTTCCAACAACAACACATACAGTGGAAAGCGCTTAATGGAGCAGCCAATTTGCCGCAAAAAATTATTCTAATTAATGGGATATTCCATTATGGTGGATCACGATGACTAATTATTACGACTAGGTACATTGAAAATTTACTACAATGAGCGCGAGATATTTCTTTAACTGATATTCCACTAAGCAGGTGCGACTTTAATTGAAATATAATAATCACTCCTCTCTTTTCGTAGTTCCTACTAACTCTGTGACCAGCAAAAAGTCAGAAATTGTAAATTTATTGTTCTACGGTATTAAATTTCAGTACTTCATTATAAATTAAGTAATTCTTACTTCATAAGTAACTTCATAAGTAATTCTTACAGAAATTTCACGAATTATTTTTCTAAGAACTCACCATGGCATAGTGATTGTGTCACTGAAAATGGTAGACTGCCGAAGAGTGAAGGTCCCGGGTTCGGGTCCCATCTTACGGCTGTCGATCTAACTGTCTGAAGTTTGGTAGGTTTTCCCGATATGTAACATGAATACCCGTTAGAAAGTCTTCCCACCAAGGCACCACTCAAGCTTGGTAGATCACCCAAGCGTAGCGTTACCATAATCACACAAACTAAGAACTACCTCAAAAATTACTCGAGCAAATGCAGTTTTCGGTAAACTCGTTTATTAAAGTACATTTTTTATAACTTTAAAATTTGGATATATTGCAAAGGAAAATAAAGAAAAGGGATCGCATATTCGAAAGAGAGGGCTGACCAATGGCCGAGTGGAAGAAACCACTGAACATTGGTAGATGGATAAAGGGTGAAGGTCCAGGATTTCGGCCTTGATCACGTCTGCCGATCTAACGGTCTGGAATTTTGGTCGGTTTTCTCCAGATGTAACGCGAATACGCATTAGCGCCCCTTTAAAAAGTCCTCCGCACAAGGCATCTTTCCCCCTTGACATGTGCCCACATATCGTACACAAAAGAGTCCTTATGTGACAGTTCGGCCTATCGTTACCAATTCATCAAGTTTTCAAATTTTAACGGAGACCACATGAAATAAAAAATGTGCAAAAAGCGTGTAACCTACTCAGAAAAGCTTGTGCTATTTTTTTACGAATTTAATTTCATTTTACTGTTATGCAGAAATATTTTTTTCTTTCTTTCTAATGGCCTGGTCAGTGGCTTATTCGGAGGCTGCTGACCCACGTTGCCCCCTACGAGTGGTCTTTTTTTTAAATCAGTCTCTGATGAAGAGACCTCGCACCTGAAATCGGCACTCCCAACGGCATCACTTGAACATGGACAGCATTGGAGTCACGAAAACATTTTACGTGCACCAACTCCCATTACTGTACAGTGTACATGGTCCCGCAGCAGTCTATCCGAGATAGGCGTTGACTCTTCCTTGCACTGGCCAACCCGGTGCTGCTTCACATTCAAGAGTTTTTATGGGAAGGGAGCTTTACGACTAGGCCGCTCCGGGACATCAGCAGCAATATGAACAAAAGTAAATGTACTGCTATTTCTAGGAAGTGCTTTATAGTCGATCCGTATGGTATTATTTATTTCTGTACTCACAGACTGTTTACTTTTCTCTGATGTGGTATAATCTACTTTCATAAGATTAAAATAAAAATCTGACTGTTCTGCAAATAATGCACTTAAATATGACCTCTCCTTACTTAAAAATCCATCTTTACAAGTGATTATTTTGAAACGCGGTGCTTATTTATTGGCGAAATGTGTTTTTATAATTAAACTTCCCCTATAAACAGGGTTCTACGGCTAAAACGGGTGAACGGATTGTAACCAAATTTGGTATGTAGATTACGCATTAGATGTGCTCATGGAACTTCGAAAAAAAAAAAAAAAGTTCAGAAAATATCCACTAGGTGGCGCTTTGTACGTAAAAACAGCAAATTTGGCAATTTAAAAAGCTAATTCGAAATATACAATCAATTTCAACATTTACTCATTCACTTTTGAGCATTTAGTAACTAATACGGGTCAATTTTTGAGCTTATTTCGCCATGTAAAGCTCCGCCTCGTGGACATTTTACGAACTAAGCGTTTTAAAGAACTTCCTTGAGAGCTTCTTGTGTACAGTACATGAGCCAAATTTGATGGCAATCGGATTGCTCGTTTCAGCTGTCGTATGCTGTCTGTATATAGGGGAAGTTTAATTGCAATCACCCTTTAAATATAGTATACTAGCTGAAGTACCCGTCGTTGACGGGTTACTACTGAATGCAAATTTCGAAAAAGCAAGAACTTTCGTCAGCATTGTAGGAGTACACAGAATGGATGGAGTATGTTGCCAAAGTAAAGAAAGCGAAGTTATAATTTTTTTGTATTGTTAAAATATTACAGGTTAGAGAGAAACTAAATAATATCATTTCATTCCCTTTAGTCGTAATTGTGTGATGCGCGAACGAATATTTACGCATATTGAAATAATTTTCGCAAAATCTCAAAATCTAATCAATATTTTTTAAAAATAGGAAGCCTAGAATTTAAGTTGAGTGACAACCTATCCTGTCACCCAATTTCGTTTCATTCCCAGGGAGTCTTTGTTTCGTGATGCTGGAACAAAATTTCAGCATTTTAAAACGATTTTCACAAAATCTCAAAATGTAATCAAAGTATTTTAAAAATTCAACGCCTATAAATCAAGATTAGCAACTACCTATCTTATCACCAAAGTTCGTATCATTCGTATTAGTCGTTATTACGTGATGAGTCGTTATTTTGTGAGAATTTTCACAAAATCTCAAAATCAAATAAAAATGTTTAAAAAATTGGACACCTATAATTTATGTTGAGCAACTATCTATCATGTGACCCAATTTCATATCATTCGCTTTAGTCGTTATTACGTAAGGCGTGAACAAAGATTCACTCAGTTTTAAACGATTTTCGCAAAATCTCGAAATCTGATCGATTTTTTAATTAGATGCTTATAGTTTAAGGTGAGTGACCCACCATCATTTCACCAAATATCATTTTTCCACCTTTGCAGTTATTACGTGATGTGCGAACACGAATTTACGCAGTTTAAAACGATTTTCGCAAAATCTCTAAATCTAATAAAGATGTTTCGTTTCTTCCGAGTTGCACTGATAAAGTAGTTTGTTAGCTATGGTTATCGAATGATTGTACCACCTCTTCAGCTATACATATTCCATTACATTTTACCATATATTTCCAACAGTGCTCAAATAATAAGCAATGGGATTTGGTATACCACATCTACGAAATTAAGGTGAGTGTGGTCTAGATCTCCAGCCCCATATTCGGAGAATAATTTCCCGAGCTGGGCTACCGCGATAACCTCTTCATAAGAAGCGGGGCCCCGAAAGTAGGCCGGAATTTTCACGGCGAAAAACTCTTTTAAGAAATTAGAATGTCGGTTCATGAATAGTAAAATATTAGATGTGGTTTGCAACCCAGATAAATAAACGATTAGCCATGTTATTGTGCTTCGTTCCCGGTAATATTGCACATGAGAATTCTTCAGTTTCCTGGATGAATATTCTCTTCTTTCAAGATCTTATTTAAGGGTGTGGTTCGAAGAAACAGAATCTCCCTCAAGGTCTAGGTACACAAATTGAAGTAAACTAATTGACCCAGACCCAAGGACTCGAAAAAATTCAGGATAATTCTTCATAAGCTGTATTACCCTCCGTAATAAATGAAACAACAGCGGTGCCTTCTATAAAACTTTCAGAAAAAATTCTGTAACATGGAATTACACAGCAAAACATTTTCGAAAAAGTAGCAAACATCCAACTAAATTGTCGATTTTTAAGAACTTTTTTCTGAAAGTCTCGCAACTGATACGGGTTTGACGCTCATTGCAGTGTATAGTACAGCTTGTAAAGAGGCATTCTAAAAATTTTGAAGTGCGTGTAATTAGTTTATTTGTATTTATGTACCAAAATCACATGATTTTTTTTCCATCCTTAAGTACACCATTAAGCCTACGTTACTGTAATAAAATTGTGGTCTCTGTCTGTACGTCTTAGGTTGTGGGATATAGAGAACATACAAAGAATATACATTACTGTATTCTTAGCTAATTGTTTTCAAATCACCAAATATTATCACTCATCAATTATTTAATGCTTTTGGTGGCAAACACAAGCGATTTTTTTTTTCACTGCAAGAAGATAGTACAGGCAAATCCTAACTCCCGTAGGAATCGAGTTACGGAGACCTCCTCTTTTTAGCAGCAAACCAGGGCCATCGTGATTCTACAAGGCCTGCTTGTGCACTCCGATGAGTCATCGAAAGAGGCCTACGGATGCTCACTTATTGGTTCCAGCATTTAGATACGTCATCTAACGGCTGAAACTAACCATTGAGGAAACGTCCGTAGGCCTCTTTCGGAGTTAACAAGCAGGCCCGCTAGAATCACGATGCCCCCGAGCAAACCATTTGCTAACTAAACTGCTTAATATCCTTCAAATGGGCTTATTTTGCACAGTGTCATGATTAATTAATCGAAAGTCATTAAAAAGGGGGGGTTCATGATATTTTGCTCAGTTCGACGTTGAGTAGAATCAGTAACTTAATTTAATTTACTAAAGGGATCGAGCATATTTTCTTTAGCCCTTTAGCAAACATGTACAACTCGCTCTGAAAAATCAATTAAGAATGTAAAAGAAAATTACTAAACAAGTATGTGTTCAGGATATTTTGCCCATTTAAACGTTGGTTAGTTGCTGAATTACTATAAAAATTGAAGGTTTGTTTGATCAGTTGGAAACCCTGTATACGTCATGAAGAAAGGTTGGCAAATGAATGAAGATAGCTTGCAGGCTATAGGGAGTATACTTCAGGAAATTAATTGTAATCTAATTAATTGTCAGGAAATTAATTGTTATCATTCTAAGCGATGTTTTAAAACACACAAATTCTGAAATTTGCGTTTAAAATGAGCCCAAAAAATGTTTTGATAAATTAAAACACAAAACAATAGCTTTATTTTTTAATTAAATAATTTTGTTCAACGCGTTAGAAAGTTTTTGTTGATAATTTTTTGTTCAATGAAATAGTTTGCGGATCCCACAAAACAATTCGATTAACCCTTTGAGGCGCAACCCTTTCCCAATGCTGAATAAAGGGGCAGCCGTTGCCATCGCTCGACTTAAATTCTTTGCAAGATGGCGGACGATCGCAACGTTCATCGCGTGTCACAGATCTAGAGACCCTTTTTTGACTGTCGTCCCTTTTTTCGGCATTGGGCAATCTATCCAGCTGTTCTCGCATTCTTCCATTTTTCAGCAGATGTCAGTGCTGTTAAACATAATCGTGACAATTTTTTGACGGGAAATGACGTGCTAAAAAGTAAAGGATTCTCGTGGAGCTGTGTCACCCGCAACAATTTTTATAGAAATCAAACCTATTCTTCGTGACTGGCAACAGTCAAAACGTCAGAGTTTGGTGTTCCCAGAGCGGGAACACTGCGCGTTAAAGGGTTAAAAGGAATAAACTACATAACCAAATTTGCCGATTTTAATAGTTTTGATACAGTTTTCACTGCAGTAGATTAGACCGTTCGAAATAATAATTTTTTTAGAAAGCGTGCTCGAGTTTTAATTTGATTTATTCGAAGTATTTCACTTTCATTTTTTTTTTTTTCAACTACTTTAAATGAATAGTGAGAATAAGAAAGAAATAAACAATACAAACAATATTCAAAAGGAAAATGCATTCTAAGATTTTTATTGTGTATCTTACTACAACTGTATCAAACAGCTGTCATTCAGAAAATAAACACGCAATCAAGGTATTAAATAAAATAATAAACTATAAGAATATCCTATATATAAAATATAAATATATGTTTCTAAGAGAAAAATCGTATACTAGTTGGACAAGGATCACGCAGATATTACGTATACATAATGACTAATAAATTAGAAAATGAAATTCTAATTATAAATAAATAGTTGTTTCTAAAAACACCAAATACAAAGCACAATAGTCAACATATATATATACACCGGATTGTTCTATTTACACACAAAAAGTAAAGATTAAAAGATGTGTCTAATCATTATAGTAGTTTCATTAATACTGTATACAGTGGAATTTTTCTCAGAAATGAAAATTAAATATTTCTTAAACTGTATGGTTATTGTAGTGGGAAATTAAAAAATCGATAAAGTTAAGAATTTCGTTTTTTTAGGGAAGTATTAAGTTTTTTTCATCATTAATTGTAGAAATATGTTTACGCCATCGCAAAATATAAAAAATGGGAAAATATTATTTAAAAGTATTTCTTAGGTATTTTACGTATGCCCGTCATAATTTGAATCTGAAGAGTGTTCAAATCATGAAACAAGTTTCATGATACTCAGTATTAATAATGTTATTTATTAAAAAAAATCCTACTGCTTTAAAATAAATGCATTTAATTAAAAAATGTTTAGGGTATATTATTAACGGATTTTTTTTTTTTTTTCGGAAAACTGATATTAAGTCATCTTCATACAACAATTCCAGTTAATTTTAACTTATCAGTAACAATTATATCATACCAAAATCATAGCCTGATATAGTTATTACTGGCAAGTATGAATGCAATTAATTGCATTTCTCTTAATTAATTGGTGATAAAAAGGTATCTTATTTTGAAACTAAATTTATGGTGGTTTTACGGATTTGAATTACGAATTGAAAAATGTTGATGGTAAATAAACAACTTAAGCTATGTTCAGTCTTAAAAATTAATGAAACATATTTAAGTTTCTTGTTTAAGAAGGTCATTGGAATGTTTGGAAATATTAAAGTTTTAAGTATAACAGAGTTTAAAAAATGTATGTCTTTTCAGAATTGTATATATCCAGCATTCTAAATGCTCCCCATATATATAAATTGAAAGTATCTAATTTCTTAAGAAGGCTTTAAAACTTTATGAAAAGATTATGCCTCTTGTTAACTTTAGTTACGTTTATATGTTATTTCAATGGTAGTCCCTAGCCAGCAGGAGTTAGTACCAAAGTTCCATAAATTATCAACGCTAAAACTGCATATGTTTTCAAGTGTTTTCCCATTCATCATAGATGCAGATCCAAATATACTTATTTTTGTCTCCATCTTTGGAGGCAATTTTTTTTCTAAAACATAACACAAATTCTTACAGTATCTACATAGTATAACAGTATAAATTACACAATAACATAATACTCATGAAAAGGCACACTTTGGTTGTATTTAAGTATGTTTCTAAAATCCAAAGTCATTTAGAACTTCCTAAATTTAAACGTATTGTTTTCTATACGTATGCATCTTGAACTGTACAAGGTAATCATGTGCAGAAATGGCTTCCTGACTACAAAAATTTACTGCTCCAAGGCCATTATGATTAAATATAAATGTTCTGTTCTATTCAGATGTTAGATTACGATTTAAAGTTTAGAAAGTTAGATTTGTTTATTCACATCAGCTTTTCTCTCCCAAGATTTAGTAGTAGCTCTGAGTCGTGGCACTTGAAAGAGATCTTTATTTCAGCTAAAAGTAAAAGAGCTCTTATCACATATAATCTTTTGGAAGTTTATCTAATGACTGATTTTTCAGTTATCTGTTGATTACTGACCATGGCGACTCATTAGCACCCAGTCGAGCAGTCTTGAACAAACTCTTGCCTTTTATTTTTGTTCAAACTCGCTTTTGCATCTAGAGAACGTGTTAGCTGATCGCTCATACTAAATTTTTAATGCCTATTAAACGTTACGTGCAGTAGAACTTGGTAACTTCCTCTATGCACTCCTCGCACTTGACGTCGCAGCACCAGTGGAACTTGCATTTGCAACTGGACTTGACGACCACGACAGACTTTTTGACTTTCCTGCCGCAGCTCCTGCACAATGTCCTGCAGCTGAGCCGCTCGGCCTCCGTGACATGCTTTCCTTTGCGCCTGGAGCATTCCCTGTGCGATGTACCCGGTATGCCAGCAGTCAGATTGCGTATGCAGTAGTTGGGAGACAGTTCCATGTAGATCAGCTGATTCCGGGGTATTCTGACTCGTGTCTGAGAGATGGCGTTCCTGTTCCTTCCTTTCCAGTTCTCTTTCGTGGGCATCAGAGAGCCGCGGCCGTTGTATTCCACCAAGATGGCAGACTTGTAAGCAGACTTGAGGTTGTCCGAAACTTCCCGCAGGTCCTGCATTCTCATCCAGCAGGTTTGGGTGGCGCAGCTTCCCGATACGCCGTGGCACTTGCACAGTCTGCGCATGTTTTTTCTTACTAGCTGTAGGAAGAAAAATAAAAATCGTTAGCTTCTATGAATTAATTATGGACACAACATTTTTAATTATAAGTATATAAGTAAAGCACGACTATTTTATTGTTAATTCTATCGATTTCTAACGAGTTTACATCCTTTCAAATCTAAAACCATGGATTAGTGATTTTCAGTAAAGATAAGCCACTCAGCAACTTTTATATATCCCTATTTTAAAAATTTGAAAAATTATAGCTAATAATTTTTATATATGAGTCCCAAAATTTTACTTAGTATTTTCCTGCAACTTAGAAATGTTTTATTAAATAAAAACGGTTGCAGTTTATTTTAGAAGTACAATCTGAAGTTTTGGAAACTAGTATTGCATACTTGGATTGGAATCTATTATTAGAACGTCACACACAGACATTTGGAAAAAATTCATACATAAATAAGTACTCAGTAATTTTTATAAAAAAGATGCACTATACTAGGGGTTCTTAAATCGCGTGCCGAGGCACCCCAGGGTTCCGAACAAAGAGTTAAAGGGAGCCGCGAAGCACCATGATCTCATTAAAGTAGTTACTTGATTTTTAAATTATATTCTTATTAATTATGTTTATCTTCATACCATTTTACTTCTATAATTTGTACTTCACAAACGTACAAACACAAAGTATATACACATATATAACAGCAGGATGCGACAGATATTGTTTGACGAGGGAGCGGTGAGAAAATTCTAACTTTTTTAAGAGTGCCACGACTTGGATAAGTTTGGGAACCCCTGCACCATATTGATACTTTTTTTGACAGAAAAGTACTGGAAGATGCATTTCCTTTAAAGGTAAAGCATAGAAGTCATTAATATGCACATTACATAAATAATAACCTAATTTGAAATAATCTTTTGAACTATGGGCCTTAAAAATTATTTTGATACTACGGAAAAATCACATTTTAAGATATTCAGCTTCACAATGTGCAGAAATAAAAAATAACTATATAGTATGATCAGATCTTCTTATAAACCGATCTATATTAATAAATAAATGGATATAAATCTTTTACAAGCATTTTAACTTATATTTTGTAAAAAATTCAATTTAAAAAGTTTAATGGTACTAAAATGACAGCAAAAGGGGAAAAAAATGTTTGATATGGGTAAACGAGGAATACATTTACATTGTGAATAATATTATAGCATTATTTATTTAGTGCTGAAAGTTTGCACACGTAATGCTTTAGCACGTTCTTTTTTCATTAGTATATTTATGATACGAGTTTATTTAACTAACAAGAAAAGGAAACATAGTAACTCACCACTCTTCCAACTTTATTGTTGTGCAAATTAATCAGGGCTTTTGGATCTCTTCCAGATTCTTTGGAATCTAAAAATTCTTTTGCCATTTTATTTCCAATTAAAACGTTGTCACTGCATCCTCCCCAAGCCCAGTCATGGTAACCTGGAAGAAAATTTTTTTAAAATGTAAGTTTTAGCCATTTTTTGATACAAACTAGAAGGACAAACTGTACCAAATGCATGCAATATAAAACACTTTTCAATGCATTCGGCAATGCATAATGTTTTTAATTGTTGGTTTACTATATGAAGTGTCACGTTTTTCATATTCAAATTTAAATTCTAGGTTTACTAGAATTATTACAGGTTTAGAACTATGTTCAAGTAGTTTTTACGGCAACAAATGTATTACCAAAAAAAAAAAAAAAAAGAATTGCCCCAATATATCATGTTATTTAATAAGTTTTTTGCCCTTTACTAGAAACTAAGAACTGTTTTCCTACCGAGAGAGAGTTATTTTTGCATCGACACCCTTTATATCTGAACTTCTTGTTTTTAAAAAGCTCGTTCTAAGTGTTTGAAAATATATCATTCGAATATACAATTGATAAAATTATTTTAAGGACTTAATTACAGCTACGTTCCCTCAATTGTACAGTCACTATGACAAGGTTTGACTTTATTTAAAAAGAACTATCAATAAAAAAAAGTTTATAAGTATAAATCAGTGTATTAAAAAGTAGTTACTCTATCAACGCATCAATTTTTCAAGAGCACATCAGTAAGTAATGTTTTTTTTTCCTTTAACATTTTGGTAAAAAAATAACACCCAAAATATAACACAGGCATAGACGGTGATCCCCCCCCCTTTTTGTACAATCGCTAAGTATTAGATGCTAAAATTACCTGCTATACCTTTCTTTGTCTTGTCGCATCCACAAGTATCGAAATGTCCCATGCTGCAATTTCTTGTAAGTGTGATGACTATAGCTGCACTCAGAATTGCATGGAGGAACGACATTTCTTTTGTAGCTGCAAAAGAACAAAAAGCATTAAAAATTGAAAAAAATCAGTTATGTTTACAAATTAATTCTTATTTATTAAAAACTGTATTTTAAGCCATTATTCAATCATTATAATCGGTTTTATTATCCATCTAATTTATCTGAAAGTTAACAAAATACTGTACTTGTCTGCTTCTACCTTTTTTTACCTCTAGTATTTTTTTAAAAAGGGTTTATAAGCTCTGTTTGTCTGCTGACTAGTGTTATATCATTAGAGTTTCAAGAAATTTGAATTCATCACAAGTCATTTATGTTACGTTGAGATACTGTAAATTTATATCAATAAGTTTCTTTTACAAAATCAAAATTACCTTCCTGCGAAACCATAAAGCTTGAAAAGGATTTTTTCGTGACAACCAACAGTTACACGAGGATTATCCTGAGACTTAAATTTGTGCGTAATATTCTCACTTACGTCGTTCGATTTTAACGTTGAAAAAATAAAGCATTTATCTATATATCTATCCATCTATATCTATCTATCTATATATATATATATATTGTTTGCAAGAGTTATATTCAAAAATTTTGAATTTTGATATGAAAGCTTGGATAGTCGCATATCATGAGAGAATTTTTATTAATTGAAACTCCAAAACCATTAAATATATAAAATATACTGATCTTTTTTCTTTGCTTAAATTCTAATAAAAATATATAAATAATTCTTTTAAAATGAGCTTAATTAAAAATCACTTTCACAGTAATATTTGAAACACATAACCGAATTAAAACTGTCTATGAAACGTTTTGCTGGACAAATAACTTCTAGCAAAATAATTAAGTATATTGTTCTTAAATTTCAATACTGGTGTGATTAAAAATAATTCTGACCATAAAAACGTTCTGAAAGCTGATTACCAAAAGCATTTATACTAAATATTATATTTATTGATTTACGTAGTAGAAACCGCTTTTTACTTCTACTAAACTATTTTTAAAGGATACTTAAAATATTTTCAGTAATTTAAAGATTTCTGAAAAGAAAAAAATATGTAGAAGAATCACTCATTTCGTCTCACCTGAATGACTAGTAGATTTGGAAAAAACATTAAAACTAGACTTGGGACAGTCCCATCTGTCCCACTGGAACTGATATCTGCATTCGTCCATGCCACGCTGTGCTGCTATCGCAACACTTTCTGAAAATATATGACTTGCCTAAAAATAAAAAAAAATAAAAAATGTATTTTATACTATAGGCACTACAAAGTATAAATCACATGGATCATGTTTTTTATTTGCTTTTTTTTCTATATTGCCCCAATTATATTAAGATGTAGCAGGTCATGGCTCAGCTATTTCAGAAAAATTTAATGACGAAAAGGGCTCAATTCGGGTATCGTGCACTGTATTAATTTAATTTAACTTACTAAGCTTCATTTTTTAAAACTAAAAAAATATATTTATTGGCTTTTAGTTTAAACTCATTTATTTTTAATTTTTTTGCCATAAACTTTACATACTACAGTAAAATCCATTTCCAGAAGTAAGAAATAAATATGCAAAAAGGAATGCATCTAGGTTTAATTTAAACGGATGGTATTGACAGGAGATGCTCATTGCTATATGAGTATCCCGTATCAATATAGCTATAAAAGAGTATGATATAGCTATCAAATATCTATTCAAAACATACCATTTAATGGCAATAACCAGCTGGCAAATAGTTTTAAGAGGAAGACTCACTCAACCAAACCCTAATAAGTAAGTGTTGTATTTTACACCGTTTCTATTATTTCAAAAAATTAAAACTGTGTAATGAAATTATTCAAAACTTTAAAGATTTCTCGAATGTAAACTTTTAAGTCTTGCTTTCCGAAATCTAAATATTGCTACGCTTTTTGTATTGGATATACTTCAGCTGTAACTTTCTATACTCTTTTACAAAATGTAAAAGGATACAGAAGTAGCTAAAAATAGACATGTTTTAACAGAAAGTTAACATATTGCTTAAAAACGAACAAAAAAAAAATCTCAAGACCAGTTAAAACAATTAGAAACTAGATTAACGATTTTTGTCAGCTAATACGACAGTAAAATTTATCTTCGGAGAAAATAATTACACCCTGCTACCGCAAATTGAAGTAAGACATCACGTGACAGCCGAACACTTACAACCTACACAGAAAGAAGAAAGGAAAAGAACAGTGGAAAAGAAAGGTGGAACACCTGAAAAGGTGACGCAAAAATACATGCAAACACGCTTGCATGTGTGAGTATGGTTCAGTCATATCACGGAATAGTACTTTTTTTTTAATTAACTAAGTCCCTTTCAAAGAAAGAAAAAGAAAAAAAAAAAGAAAGAGATATATTGAAAGAGCTGGATACCACGGTTTATGAAGACCTCCAACGATGACCCGCAACAGGTTTCTCTCCTTACCCCAAGAAGTAGCAGACAGCAAAGAAAAAAAAAAGTGGTGTGGGGGGAGGGGGGGAGGAATAAGGACCTCACAAGCGATATTCATTATGGAGTAAGACAGGACACTGGCATTTATGGAATCAAATTATCTCTATTAGCGGTTAGAGGGAATTACATATTTTTTAATATTTTTTTCCGGCCTGCATGTGCAGACTCAGGTGATGTGGGAAAAAGAAAATAAAAAAGACAGAAAGAAAGGTGTCAGCCGGTTCTGGAAGTTCGTATACTCTCTTCGTTCGAGTACTTCATTTTTTTTTTCTTTTCCTTTTTAATTTCATATATTCTTGAATGGCACGTGTGAAAGGGGTGGTGTACTTCTATTTTTGATTTTTTCTTTTTAAAGCAGGGAGAGAAGTGTTCAATTTGGTGCGGTTAATGTAGGGACGCAGTATTATTGGGGTGGGGAAAGATTGCGAGAAATTTTTTATTCCTCACGACACGGCGTGAATGATATCAGTCTGCAAATATTTTTGCATGGGCGGCGAAAAAAGGGGTTATTAAGTGGGCAGACTTTGCTTAAAATTGCGCATTTATATTTTCCTTTTTTTTCCCTTAATCCAAGACTAGCATTAGTAAGACATGGGTATTCTCTGGCGTGGGAAAAAAGGGCGAGATCTGAACTTACATGGATCCTTTTAAAGTTTGGTGGGAGAGTAGATTTTATAAAAATACCAGATTTATTTTTCTGGAGATATATTCAAAAAGAACTGGGAAGGTTAAATTTCTTATCGCTTTTTTCTTCGTTTAGTTATTCAATTACTTATTTATTTATTTATAGTTTTATTTACTTATATTACTCGGATATATTACTTTAATTGAAGATTTCGTTTAAATGTAAAAATCATAAGAAATTGCGAGGTACAAAACGCTTAAAATTTTAATGAATAACTTTTTTTAATTGTCTCGAAATTAATTCAACTTCACACAGTATTATTACGCTGGGTATGCTAATACAACATCCAGGGAGTATAGCATAAAAAAACGTCAGAAAACAATAATGAAATGTTATGTTGTTAATACAACATCCAGGGAGTATAGCATTAAAAAAAAACGCCAGAAAATAATTATGAAATGTTATGTGACTAATGCAACATCCAGGGAGTATAGCATAAAAAATGTCAGAAAGCAGTAATGAAATGCTATGCTGTTAAATGCTGTATCCAAGGAATACAGCATTAAAAAAAAAAAAATCAGAAGACAACAGTGAAATATCATGTTAATACAACATCCAGGAAGTATAGCGTAAAAAAATTCAGAAAACAATAATGAAATGTTATGTTGTTAATACATCATCCAGGGAGTATAGCATAAAAAACGTCAGAAAACAATAATAAAATGTTATATTGTTAATGCAACATTCAGGAAGTATAGCATAAAAAAACACCAGAAAATAATTATGAAATGTTATGTTGCTAATGCAACATCCAGGGAGTATAGCATAAAAAATGTCAGAAAGTAATAATGAAATGTTCTGCTGTTAATACACTATCCAAGGAGTACAGCATAAAAAAAATCAGAAGACAACAGTGAAATGTCATTTTAATACAACATCCAGGGAGTATAGCATAAAAAAAGTCAGAAAACAATAATGAAATGTTATGTTGTTAATACATCACCCAGGGAGTATAGCATAAAAAAGTCAGAAAACAATAATAAAATGTTATGTTTTTAATGCAACATTCAGGAAGAATAGCATAAAAAAACGCCAGAAAATAATTATGAAATGTTATGTTGCATTATCAACATACAGGGAGTATAGCATAAAAAATGTCAGAAAGCAGTAATGAAATGTTATGCTGTTAATACACTATCCAAGGAATACAGCATACAAAAATCAGAAAAGAACAGTGAAATGTCATGTTAATACAACATCCAGGGAGTAAAGCATAAAAAAAGGTCAGAAAACAATAATGAAATGTTTAGTTGTTAATACATCACCCAGGTAGTATAGCATTTAAAAAAACGTCGGAAAACAGTAATGAAATGTTATTTTGTTAAAACAATATCCAGGGAGTACAGCATAAAAAAAACGTCAAAAAAGAATTATGAAGTGTTATGTTTTAGTTTTTTAACTCTTTTTTTTTTTTCTCCTCTTGTTGGGATGCCTGCTTTCCCTCTACACACCCCAACCGCATCTTCAAACAATGAAAGTGTTTTCGAGTCATGGTCACTTGCCTGGACATTCGAATGCTGGGGTTTCGAATGCATTGAAATGTGTATACTTACACGAGTGGGTTGTAACCTTCGGAGCAGTTGTCTGTGGGAAAAAAATATTTGCAGGCTGTTATAAAAGAAAAGGGTGGTTCTACAGGGGGGAGCTCTATTTTACGTCTCAATTCGAGTGCGTGATATGTCACTGGGGGCTTGGAGAGGGGATACGGCTGTGTGTGCGGTTGGTTAGCAAACATCTAGGATTCCGTAAAGTGTTATGTGATATTTTAAGAATGAAAACAGGTATATAGGAAAGGGCAGGGGTATGGAAAGCTTTTAGATGGAATATGCGATATTTGATGACTCCGATGAAAACAAACTTTAGACGAAAGTTCGATGAATCGAATTGATCTTTTAAAAAACCGCATAGGTCTATAATTTTGCCAAAGACAGTTCAATACAGTTTTTAATATATTTTTATATTATTGTTTACAATGTAAGTACATGACATCTTATGATCATTACTGATGATACTATATGATTACTAATAAGAACATTATTAATGGGTAATGAATAAGAATGCTTCTCAACTTGCTGTTGATTTTTTCTCAAAACAAAGCGAAAAGAGAGTTTTTTTTTCCATACTTCTTACATAACAATAATTTTATAACATAAAATTCTTTAACTTAAGCAAAGTCATTTGTAGAAACGTAATAAATCCATTTATAAAAGATGTCCCACATATGAGTATATTTTTTGCAAAATGAAATAATTAAAGGGGAAAAAATTATCTTTATTTATGTTTGTTACTCTAAAAAGTGATTAAAAGTATACTCGATTTTACATCTGTACTCAAAAGTTTTAAGCAAAAATTTTTGTTTGGTATTTTTTAAAGGATGAAAACCACACATTTAAAAATTTAAGAATTTTCTGGTGGATAAAGCAGTATCGTTATAATCATCATGAGCAAGTAATAAAACTGGGATGATTTTAACATTTCCCCCAACATCTTCAAGAGCATATCCTTACAATGAGACCTCTCGCTCCTCTGCAACAAAACGCCTTGATCCAAGCCAATTTGTTGCATATTCGAATTCTAATCCGTACTCAAGCCACATACTGTCAAACGCCAGCATGCTCAGACCATAATGGGGCCTCCCTCCCACGGGGAGCTGTGCGACTAAACGTCCATTAGAAAATCTTTTTACGATTCAGTGATGGCCAACTATCGGACCAGAGAGTGCTATTTTTCCCAGCCTTCTGTGTAGGATCAGGGATTTTTTTTCCGCAAGTTTACTCCACCTGACACTAATCTTAAGTGTACTTCGAGGACCCCCCTCCTGTACAAAAGAAAGAGTTCTTCAATACCCTCTTATAAATGTGCTTTCTGGTTTTATATATAGTGATCACTCGTTTTATGAGAAAGCATCCTGCTTTCAATTTCAGAGAGAGCGAAAAAAATAAAATAAAATAAAAATAAAAATCACATTTCGATCGAAATCGGATATACTGCTATTGTATCGTGGTTTTGGAGTAGCTGTTTTGATGGATTTTATGTATATGTATGCACCTATATTTACACATTGGAATGCTTGAATGTAAGATGAGATGGGGGATTAAAACGGAATCAAAATTGCTCTGGAAGCTAAACAGGGAATGCTTCTTCAAAATGAAATATTTCATGGCTTAAGGTGGTGGAAGTAAAATGACTCTTAATTAAATTTGCGTCATGAACTCAAGTTACTGTGAAGAAATCACTGGTTTTAAATATTCTAGGTTTTAAGACTTTAAAAATCCTTTCTCTTATTAAAACTTATTTTTTTCCTTTCTATCTTGTAGGTTAATACTAAGGATAGACTCGCGACGAAAAATTTGCCTGTCTCGTCTCGCGAAACAGCCGAAACTCTTTGTCTCTAGCGATAGGCGCGAGACTATTTTCTTCCAAGACGACATAAACATTTTTAATACTTAATAAAAAGGGATTTTGCGAGACGAGACAAAGCTTTTGGGCTGTTTAGCGAGACGCGAGACGCGTATTTTTCGTCTCGCGTCCATCACTATTTGTCTCGTCTCGCAAAATCCCTATATTCAATCATTTGAATATAGGGATTTTGTCTCTTCATTTTGCGAGACGAGACAAAGCTTTTGGGCTGTTTTGAGAGACGCGTATTTTTCGTCTTGCGTCCATCACTATTTGTCTCGTCTCGCAAAATCCCTATATTTTGATGATAGAAATGATTGTCTCGTCTCGCAAAAAAAGCTGCGAATTTCTCTCCCGTCTCGTCTCGTCTCGCATCCATTTGTTATTTACATCCTCAAAGAAATTTCCGGTAGCTCAAACTCTCGAAATTACAAGCAAAAATTCAGGATTGTCTCGTCTCGTAATAAAAAAACTGCGAATTTCTCTCCCGTCTCGTCTCGTCTCGCATCCATTTGTTATTTACATCCTCATAGAAATTTCCGGTAGCTCAAACTCTCGAAATCACAAGCAAAAATTCAGGGCAGCCACAATTTTCACATATAAAAATAATTATAAAACGGGGGGAATATATATATATATGCGGTCAGTCTAAAGTTCAGGAGGTTAAAATCTAATCTGTTGTGGAACAGACACACAATTCCGATTCCCCATTCAAAAACTGACCCAGCTGTTAAAGATGAGCAGTCAGTGTCAGACTAACTATCACGTCCGAGGGTCACTTAAACGCCCCTCTTTTATTCAGGGACTCTCTAACCACCTAAAGGGAAACAAGTTAATATATATTTAGGAGAGGGGAATCATACAGGTGCTAGGATATGCGATGCTAACAGTGCTACTCTTTGCGTAGGTACCTAAAAAGGCGTGTTGTTATTATAGATGGCTAGCGATACTTACTTTAACTGTAGCTTTTTCATTCGATCAGAGAATAGAGTACCTCAGAAGATGGGGGAAAGGGGGGGGGATTCATTACTTTCTCTTTTAAAAAGGTTTTGAACCGTCAAGTATACAAATTTCATGTATATAGATATTATATATTTCTTTACACATTTTTTAAATATAGGAATCTTGATATGGTTACAAAAAATAAATAAATAAAATAAAATAATAAATGGATAAATAAAAATCTAGTATAAGCTCTCTGTTCAGAAATTCATTTTATCTTGGCATGTAGGTTATTACAGTATCTAAAAATTAATGAATAAATATGCAATTATTACATGCCCTGTTATTTCTTTCATTTTTTATATTTAACCCTTAATTGCATGAATTTTAAACACATTCGCTGCCAGTCATGTGATATTCACGAGGGTAAGCTAATTTCCTATGTCAGTTTTGTGAATAACTAATTAATCTTTCGAAAAACACGCAGTATGAAAGAAATATCTGATTTATTTTTATTTTTTAATTCACAACAAAAATCATTTATCATCAGAAACTATGGTACTTACGTATTATCCTAGCGGTCACTCCCGCCAAACTATTTTTTCGTCAAATGTGCTAGCAAACTGTTGCCAATCGTATTCCAAACCATTAATAATTTCATGTGTCCGACATTTAGCTTGGCGAAAAATTACTCGTCTTGGCAGACCGCCGGTATAAGTACAAAAACTATATTTTATACGTAATTTCGACATAAGAAATTTGGCTAGCTCTCTAATCCGACAGTGAACATGTTTTAAACATATGATGTAAATATCCATCACTATACTCTTAAGGTTTAAGATTCGTAAGTTAATAAATAATAACTATGCGACCTAAATTATGCGACATTCAATTATGTCGCTCTTTCCGCGAAAAATAGCCAGAAGTGGAAGGTAGAGCGTTTTACATAAGTAAAATTGTATTTGTTAACAACAAAAATTCGTTGTTACTTATTGTTCTAAAAAATTGTTATTTCTCTTCCTCGCTTTGGTTAGAGTAAGTAGTATTAAACTAACTAGTTGTTAAAACTAATAAAGAACTTTGTAAATAACGCTCATAAACAAACACTGTATTATTTACCAAAATTCTTCTTAGTTTTAACCATTATTATTATTATTATTATTATTATTATCATCATTATCATCATTTTAAAGTATTCTTATTTACATACTAACAAGTACTACTGCACTCCACTAGCCACCACAATTTGTCTGGTTACGGGTATGTGATAGTATAGCGGTGCTAATCTTAACTCTAGAATTGGCACATTAGAAATTAATAAAAAAAACAGCCTGTTATTGAACCTTGATATGAATGCACTTATAAAAACATACTATAATTTCAGAAACGGATAAATACGAATATTTACCTTCGATCCGGAGAGCATTATATTGCTGAATGACCTATAAAAGAAAAAATACACTGTTAATTAACTTACATATTATAATCTTGATTGATTTTTAAAAATTATCATTTTTTTATAAAAAGCTCTCTCAAAATCCATATTTCACAAAAAGATATTGAGCAATTTTGAAATATTAACAAAGTGACCAATGGTCTTCAAGAGTTTAAAAACAAAAACTTGACAGGAGAAAAAACAAAAATTAATCATCAACTTTTTAAGGCTTTATACAATTTAGACTTCAGCTATGGTTTATGGATTGAATGAGGGTTTTATCACAAGAGGCGGATGTCTTGTGTAAAACTCGTTAATGACAAACTATTGTACACCCCGTCTTATAATAAAATAATCCATTTATTCACTTAATACAACCAGGATGTATTTTTGATTAAAATTCCTATATTATAATACTTAGACTACAGCGAGATGCTGTTAGATTAAGATTTTAGAACTACAGCAATATATAATCAGTTTTTAAAACGCGTTTCAAATATTACTTTTTTTTTAAAAGTATCGCTGATAAATCACGGAGTCTCTGTAATAATCGTTACACTGATTCGTTACATTCACGGCTCGTTTATAACTCACGGAGTCATTATAATCCCTATTCGTTACATGGACTGTCTTTTCTAGGTTTGTTTAAGTCACTTATAAATCCTTTATTGTTGTAACTTGATAGATTTCAATATCACAAGGAACAGAAATGTGAAACTTTTTAAATCTTATTATTTACGGATTTTAAAACAGGTATTTCATGAAACAATAACTACAATAATAATTAGTACATATATACAGTGGTGGCCAAAATTGTGAACACTTTTGCAAATGTTTAGGTTTTCTATCTTTGTATTGCTTATAGGAAGTGCTACGTTTCACAAAGTGCAAACTCATATATAATTTTAAAGAACATTTAATATTGATTTCAATACACAAAACTAAATTTAAATAAGTGCAAAATAATAAAAGTTATAATTACTTTCATCTGTAAAACAAATACAGTGATGAAGTAGATTGTAATTTCTAACTTTCCAGGTCGTCAGCTCAAATGAAACATCGATGCGAAATGGTTAATCATTAAGGCTACCCTACAAACAGCTGATTACTCACTGCAATCTTCACTATTTAATATATCTCGATAATTATTGTTGTTTAACATTTTTTGTATTGCAAACATTATTGCAACGCAATTATTATTGCAAACGCAAACTGTATTGCAAACAGTTTGCGTTTTGTGAAACATACCATTTTTATACGTTTACGAACTTAGAAAAGAAAATTTTCTAAAAGTGTCCACAGTTTTGGCTACCATACATATAATAAATATAAGAAAATAAACCACAGAAAAACTAAAAATCTTTTTAGATCCACATCATGAATGAATTTGTCGCTTTTCATTGATATAAATAAAGTAAAATTAATATTTATAAATAAATTTTATTTATTTGTTGTTCATGAAATAAAGTTCAATGATAGATCATTATAAATTAAAAAATCATGAAACTTATAGATATTTTGTAAATGGTATTTACTTACATTATTCCAAATAAACAGCACGAAATGGTAACCACACACGTTGTGGCAAAGAATATTTTAGCTTCATGTTATGAATAAAGATTAAGTCTTCTAACCTCCGCTTACGTAAATATTTTGCTACCGGTCGTGTCTAAAGTACAATGCTCAATCGTGATTTCCTAACTAAAGATACAACTTTCTACGTTAAGTACTGACTAATAACCGCTAATGACTTGCACATAAACCAAAATCATATCTCCATAATCTAATATTCATATTTATGGCAGGAACCGTCTGCCTCCTTTTACCTTTCCTAAGGAAACCGCAAGAGCCGGAAATCAACATCGTGGATTAAACGCTTAATCTTGCTCATATTTGTTACTTCGAGATATTCATTATTTTCAAATGTTCCCAATTAATTGAAATAAGGTTTCAAAGAAAAAAATTATCAAACGTGTTATTTACAGACTTACTGTAAACTTTATTGACTAAACATGCAAAGAAGGTGGTTGTGCTTAAAAATGTGTGAGGAATACAAATTATAAATTGGTATATAAAACTCTGAACTTTGATATGAAATTATTTTTTATTACTAAATTCTTTGTTTTCCATACAAAGTAATTATTATTTCTTATACAAGTTATTTGTCTGTTTTTTAACGATGTGATATATGTTTCGTAAGCAATATATATTTATACGTCGAAAAATATTAAATAGGAAATCAAATTTAAATAAAATGTAGAATTAAATATTTTGCAGAGCTTCTTTTATGTTTAAAATGATAGATACAGAATCTTTACTGAAAATTTTTAAACGGTATTTCGGCAATGATTTGGAATTCATCCATATATATACATTGATTTATAGATAGATGGATAAACTTATTACATGAATCATTACATTGCATTAATAAATCATTATATTAATCAACAAACTTCTGTAACTTTTATTAAATATTTTTTTCTGTTATAGAGACAAACGGTCTTAAGAATACAGAATTTTCTATAATATAAGATCTAGTTTTACTGAATAAAAATATATATATACATCGACGCAAAACATGAAAAAGTTTTTTTTTTTTTTAAATCATCTTCTGATATCGTGTAATGCTTTTTAACATTACGCAATTCGAGTAAATAAAGCTAAAGTAAATAAATAAAAATAAAGCTATAAGTCTAATAATTTTATATGTTATGTGCCTACTGATACATTTCTACTTTTCTTTAAAACTTAAAATATATCAATTTACAAATACATTATACAATATCAGACGTGCCGATTTCCAAATTAAAAAAAAGTCTGAGATCTATTTTTAAAAGTTGAAAAGCCTCAGGTTCCTTATATACATAACATATTCAGCATAAACTGCTCACATAATCAATACTTTTCTTAGTTGCCATGTTTCCCCATATAGCTTGAAATTCGCCAAAGAAATATGAGAAAATATAAAATAAAAATACATATCAAATAAACTATTCATATATAAAGATATATGAATAATCAAATATGTTATAACACCAAACTAGAAATATATCATTTTTTAACAAAAATATTTTAATAATTTCATTCAGCTTTTAAATTTCTAGCATATTTCTAGGCAAATAATAAGCATTCATTTATGTAATATAATATTTTAGAATAATAATTTCAGATGCATTATTTCAAATCAAATGCTCTCAGGCTATAACAACCTGAAAGGAACAAGAATGGATCTGGCAAACTTCATAAATAAATTGGGAAAAGTTTCAGTTTCTGAATAAACTCTTAAAAGACTGAGAAAATTAAGAAAAATCCTGAGACCTAAAATAGAATTAAAAAAAGCCTGAGACTTGGCACGTCTGCAGTATAAACTATATACCATAAAAATTCTGCTAAGTGGGCACGATGGCTTTTCAAAGTTCGTCTTTGTTTTCAAAGAGAAAAAAATTAAGTAGTATTTTGAATATCATTTATTTTTTAAATTATATTTTAACTAAATACTTATGTTTGTTAACTTTTATCCCCTTGTCTGTATCTCCTTCTTGAATCTCTTGGATTACTTTATACGGTCCCCATAACTTTAGCCAGAACATGTTGACAATCCACAAAAATTCTCGTTCTTATTATTTACTTTTAAAAAATTTTGTCCTTTTTACAAATATTTAGTGTAATAAAATGTTATGTTGGGACCACTACTGTTTCAGCTACCCAGTTTATTGCACATACGTTATGGAGCTAAATACGTTACGCCTTGTCTTAATTTAATTTATATTTCCCAGATAAGTGTTCCTAATTTTTATAATTAATGCTTAGCTTTCAAGCAAACACGTTTAAAGAAAAGATGATCATGCAGTGATTGAACTTGTTTTCAAATTTCTTTAATTATGAAATTTTAAAATAATATTCTCAAGTACCCCAATTAAGTTTGTGGACAGTATTTCTTCCGATTTGTGACGAATCATTCCTTAGGAATATGAATAATGTAATAAATTTTAGGACAGAATTTTTAAATCCCGTAAATTTAGAGATTTCAGGACAAGTACGACCGCTGTATATGTTTTGAAACTGCGCGCAGAACAGTCTTAAAAGAGAAAAAATAAAGCTTTTCAAACTTAATAATCTCATCAAAAAATATGTAAATTATGTCTGTAAGATAACGAAATTATATTGCAACAAAATGTGGCCACTTCTTAATAGGAAATGATTTGTACATTCGACAGATTTTTATTTTTATTTTTTTATTTTTTTTACGGTGCTCAAACAAACGATGTTACTCGGCAGTCACAGTGTACATTCCTAGAAAAATATTTCATAATCAGCATTAATATAGAATTATTTTCCTATTTTCTTACATCTATATTTTAGAATTTACTTACAAAGCGCTTTGAATAAAATGCAAAATATTTATCATTCCAGGTGTTATTCATTGTTAAATCATATTAATATGTAAATGTTGATTTCTTAGAGACTATGCAACAATTTAAGCAGACTGCAAGGTAGGATTTCAAAGCGATTGAATTTATTTTAAGCTTGGATTTGAAATCGGTCCTTTGAAACTGACTAGTTCAAAAGGTGTGGTATACTTCACGTTGGTTAAAATATTTCTGAAGGTTAATTTGCAGAAAAATGGTCATCTTAAAAAGTAGGTAATTGGAAAAATAATAAGAAAAAGAACTATCTATAGTGGAAAACTAAATAAAAGAACTTTGGAGAGAAAGAAATCCTTAGGGTAATTTACCCACATATTTAAAATTAAGTCATAAATAAGTAGAAAATTAACTATAAGTTTATAAAGTGTACGACAGTTAAATTCGATTAAAGTCATGATGTACCCATTAATATAAATGCGTACGTAAATTACGCAAACTATCTTCAAAATTTGCCAGTTTAGTTTTCTACTATAAATGATGCTTATCTTAGCTAATTTTTAGTTCTATTTTTTATGCAGTATTCATTAAAACTAAATTAAAACATACTGCCTAAAAAAAAAATAATAATCATAAAAACAGCGGGTATCCCGTTAAAGTAAGACAAATATTTCATTACGTAAATCTAAAACGACACATAAATTTACTTGCGATTTATTATTTTTTTACTGGCATCAGGATGTTACACCCATTTAGCAACACTTTCAACAAAATTTCCATGGTTGAACACCTCTGTTCCTTTTCGCATTTCATTTTAACGCCCTTTTTATGGTTTCACGCTTCAAGTCTCACTAGGAGAGGACACACAAGACTTTGATTTACGTTGGCGATCTTAAGCAAGTAAACAGTTTACGTCCTTACCCAGAGCATGCATTCCTTTGCTATAACATCTGCGGCATTTATTACTACGCAGTTACGCGCCCAAAATTCGGTGAACATGGATAGTTAAATAGCTGACTACAAGTTGTTATAAAATTTTGTCATGATGCGATTTAAGCTAATGTTCGTAACTCAAATTTGTTCAAATTTTTTATTTTTAAAATAGATCACACCGATTATGTAATTTTCTATAAAGGAAACGTGTACAGAGGTTTCTAGCCACCGTGGGATGGGGTCTACTGGTTAGCGTTGTAGCATTTCATACAGCTATTGTAAATTATGTTCCCTATTTCAAAACGTTTGCCAGTTTTTGTTTGTTTGTCTGTTTTTTAAACATTTTTTTTTGTCAAATACTTAAATGTGACTGAATAACATCGTTAGATTAAATAATTATTAATTCTCTTTTTTGGTAGAGTTCCGCCGAATTCTGCAAAAATTTTATGGTGTTCTGATAAGAAGCATTGCAATATTGGTAAAGCAGAAAACAGTAAAAAAAACTAAAATAAGAATAAAAGAGTAAAATTAAAATAGTTAAAGGAAAAATCCGTCGAGTCGGGAAGGGAAAAGCCCTCTTTTATTAAAAAATGAATTTAAGAAAACAAAATAATTTTATTTTCCGATACCTGCGCTGTAAAAAAGCGTTCCCTTTAATTAATGGGCATCTGACATGCCCTAGAATTCCAAAGAACGTTACATGAAAATATACCTGGAATTACACTGAACAACTGGTGACTATTGATTTTTCATTAAGTTTGAGGTATTTTCAAGTAACGTTCCTTTCAAGTCTAGTGCCCCTCAGATACCCATTATTTCCAAAAAGTGTTCTTGGATTTTTTTTTCAGTTTGAGAACATTGAAACTTTTTATATCGAAAAATTAATGCATGGAATGTCCATATAATATAGATATAAAATATGCTATAAGCGCACTAACAATTTTTTAATAAAATAAATTCACTGAGCCTATATATCAGAAAAGAGAATAATTTTATTTATTTATTTCGAATTTTTTTAAAGAGATGCGTACTTTTTCAGTAAGGTTTTTACTTTTTTTAATTTGACATAAAAGTAGACTTAGTATGATGAATATTTTTATGTACAAGACAGTAACTCGAGCAATAATGTGATTGTTTTTAGAACGAATTGACAATATCATGTTGCAGAAATCAGCTAAAAATTTGTTGGACAGAAAAGAGGAAAAAGAAAGAAATTGAATTCTGCTACAGACAGAAAACTATACTGCCGTAAGAATGCTAAGTTTTTGCTTGCTTTTTTTTTTTTTTTTTTTTTTTTTTAATGCTTCTCATCATAAAATCGATCAGCGATTTTCTTTTTAGCTTCACCTAAAATACAGAGTAATTATCCATTGTTTAAAGGCTGCATCTTCTAAACAATACAGGATACCATTTCATACATCGTTTAGAGTTTCATTGGGTCGCGGAAGAAATTTCGACGATGCTCTTCATCAGAGGCCTGCAAACAGTCCCGACTTAACTCCCTGTGATTATTACTTTCTTTGATGCGACATCAAGTATGTTCTAAGGCTGAAAAATCAGGTAGAGGCAGAAAATCTTTTTTTTTTTTTTTTTTTTTTTATCCTCTACCAAATGACATTGTAAAACTGTAAACGGGTATAACTGCAGCCATCGAAACTTTAAATCTGCTAAGCGACATGCTAAAAAAAAAAAAGTTGGGGCGAATTCTGCTACAGAATGGATATCATTCGTGTTTCTAACGATAATCGTCTTAAATCTTTATAACTTTATGCTATTAGTAACGTTACAGTGTTGTGTTTTATTTATTTTCCCCAAAATGCTTGTATCTTCTGTAGTTTTGTGAACATATCCCTTCAAAATTGAGATATTCATTTGCGATCACCCTGTATATTGCCGATTATTTATTACGCATTTGCATAAACCTGACATTTTGAAACGCGAAATGACATTTTCCCTTATTCGTAATTCCTCGAATATTTTCGCTCATTTCATTCTTTGAGCAAACATTCGCATGATTTCGTCATGCGACGTAATCATTGCGTCTTAAAAGCCGGAAGTGAGCATATACTTCCTCCCTCAATATTTTGGTGGAGCTCGCGTTCAGATTTTTTTTTTTTTTTTTTAATCCTGCGCAAGGAAGCAACAACTTTAATGCGCAGGTTTACTGTCTGGCATCTCCACCTTTGACAATCAAAAGATGTCTCCATGCGGGGGAGTTTTAGAGTGTCCCAACATCCGTTCGAAGAGACATTCCTGTGGGCCTCAGGCAGTATAAGTTTCGTGTTGAATGTTTTCAAATGTGACGACGTTGGTGGCACTTCAAACATTTAGGGACAAAGTCATGTTTTAGAAAGTTTGATGAAAGGAATAACGGAGAAATCAGCAATCAAAAGAAAGGGGGGGGGGCTGCGATGAAATTTACCTGCATGTATCTGAGTAAGACTGCTCTCGACACTGAAAGGAGAGAGATGGCAGGTTCAAACCCGGTCACGCCTGTCGACCTAGCCGTTGGGAGTTTTCTGTGGGTTTTTTCCGAAAGCTCGAATCAATACGGACTAGGATCCCCCAGAAAGTCCTCCACGGAGAGTATTCCGCCTGTAGGCCTAGCACCTTAGTGCAGGCAATCGGCCTTAATCCACAAACAATTAAACACAATCTGAGTAAGATGGTATAAAGTATACAGCCACTCAAAAAAAGTATACATTTGCAAATTTTATTTTCCTTAATTTAATTTTAAAGCTTATACCCCGCATCCCATCACTGCCGAGTGTATAAGTCAAAGAGCATAGCATATGTCTGAAGTATGGAGGTCCAGAGTTCTGGCCTAACGAGTGGCTGAGCATCTAACTCTCGCGTAGCTTTGTCTTAACACAAACAAATACACATATTTTTAAATTAAAAGGGGGGGGGGGGAATGTCTCACAACCTCTTATTTAAAAAGAAATAGAAGAAAAGGAAAGAGATGAATTTGGAAAGGCAAATTCTAATTTATTTTTAAGTGAATCTTTTTTCCGGAAAAATTATTTTGTGGAGTACATAGATTAAAAATATGTGTACAAAACTTTTCTGTGTGAGTGTAGTTTGAAAAAGAGTAGAGTACAGCAATGGATACGATGCTATTACTGTTCATGTGTTCATTACGATTAAAGAACTTTTAGAAAATCTTACCGATGAGAATCGGATGCGATTTTTATGTTGTTTCACCCACCCCCCCAAAAAAAAGTAGGCTCTGCTAAAGATCTTTGATCAGCATGCTCGATTGCGCAATATAGAAAAATAATCGTATACTTCATTATATTGAAAATTTGTAACGTTAGCTTTAACAGCATGCTATTCTGAAATGCAAAAGATGCCAAACGACGTAATATCAATAAATCATTATTTTAATGTTTTTTATATAATATTACCAAATTTAATATTAAGAATATTATCGAGTCAAAAAATATTCATTAGAAAATTATGTTCCACCACAAAATAAATTAATTACGAACAAATTATATAAAGGTGTTGGAAAATGGACATTGTTAAAGGGAATTTAAAAAAATGTGTTTAATACTTCTTCGATAATTTTAATAATTTATATTATTACTTTTAGTTATTAAAAAAAGAAGAAGAAAAAGAGTTTTCTCATATGTTAAATTATTTTGTTCATTTAAAATTTAGATGAGGTGGTGGGATGACGAGATATCAAAAGGAAAAACTCAATATTTGTGATACAATTTCTCTCAAGTTTGATGCATTACTAAGGCCGGCAATTGTTTGTAAAAAAAAAAAAAAAAAAAAAAATGAAGATGAAGAAAGAAAGGAAAGAAAGGAAAGAAAAAAGAAAATTTGAATTAACATAACTTAACACTTTTTGTTATGTCATTTAATTGATTATCAATATTGCATATTTATTCTCTATTACATATTATTCTATATTACATTCTAAGAGTACCTCATTTTTATAGTTTCTTTTAGCCTCGGAGTGCTTCAGTTTTCATAAATATGATAAGTATACAAATACACAAAAGGATTTTTTTCTGCTAAAGAGAAATACGTTTCAATCATCAGATTTTCACAGTAAATTTTGTAAAATGAGCAAACTTTCATTAGTCTTATTTGTTAGGTTTTTTTAAATATAAAAATAATTTTCAAACAAAAATTTATTGAAACTTTTGCACTTTAACTAATGGTATGAAATAAGGGGAAAAACTCACTTAGTCCTATGAAAGTACTTAAATATTTTTTATTTTAAATCGTACAATAATTTTTCAAAATTATCTATTATAAATTATTAAAAATTAGAATATAAAATTGTTATCATATATATTACTTATTGTTAAAATGTATGCAATATTGACGGTATGATGATTTAATAAGAACAGGGGAAAAAGTGTTTTTTGAAAGTTAAAACTAAAAAATAAAATAAAAGAACTGTGTGAGTAACGTACATGTACAAATTAAACCGTTCTTGTTGGTATATTTTTGTTAGGTTTGAGAAAGTTAGAAAGTTTCTCCTACCACGGAGGCAGAAAGTGAGTAACATAAAGATTAGTAAGATTTTATATACGCTATGCAAATTAATTCATATTTGTTAATATTTTCTTCCTATTTGGCATACAAATATCGGTGTGTAAAACTTTAGAAATATTTTACCACTGCCATGCCCTATCACCGATTTCTTTCTTTCGTTCGTAAAATTACGCTGTTTTTTATTACTACTGAGTATTTTTAAATACAAGCTCTAAACTTCATCAAATACGTATTTAAACTAATTCAGTGTTTACCCACACAAACGAAAAAATTTATTTAATTTTACTTCTGTTAGCCGTGTAAATCTCAGTTCTCCGATTTTATTATCATTGATTATGATATACGAAAAAAAGAGCAGACAAAAAAATTTATTTATTATTCTATAACTATAAAAAAGTTACTGATGTTTTGTGTTAATGTGTGCGCAAATATTGTTTAGTTATTATATTCGAAGTAAACAGTTAAGAAGAAATAATAATTCAAGGACACTCGAAAACGCTTCAGGTGAATAATTTTTAATTAAAATCATTTAAATTTTTCATACGTTGTAACGCAGTTATAATTATAGTAAGAATTTTGTATATTCCCGCATTCATTTCAATTTTAAAGTGTGAAAATACGTTAACATTTCATTTTTAAGAAGCCTAATCAAAATCTAATTATTCGATTAAAAAAAGCCTTGATAGGACTTTTTTAATTATTACTAGTTACTGCTTTTCAGAGATGCATAAATGTATCATTTTTACTGTAATATAAAATAAAGTTTTTTTTTTTCCTAATTTATTTAACACGAACTAGACATTTTTCGTCTTTCGGAAGAAATAAGTACGAAATTATATTATTAAATAATTACTTGCGGTCATATTTTATAAGTACATCGATAGTTCATTTTGTTTATTATTAAAACTGGTGGCATTACTCCAGCTGAGTATTTCGACTAAGTCAAAATTTGTTCGGACTAACACACTCACAAGTTTCTCTAAAATTACACTAATCTCACCTTACATATTTGCCAGCTAGTAAATCTTTGATTAAAAGTAATTATTATACCTGATGCATCTACTACTTAGCTTATAACATCGACTAGGCATACATATACAACAGTCATCAATGTTGTATTACAGCTCGAGGAGAAACTTAAAGCTCTTTTTCCCCTGTAAATGCTGTTACGCGGCAAAGGGACATACACGGCAGTCAAACTATGCTATTCACCGCAGTCGGTAGGCTGACTGTAGGTCGATTTCAGCCTTCCCTTTTCTTTGCTTTTGTTGCGAGTGTATAAGATAATTTCATGGATGTTTCAAAATCATTAAATTCTTGAGATTAAACAAATATGTAATATTAAATAATAATAATAATAATAATAATAATAATAGCAAAATAAAAATGTTCTAAAATATTTGTGAGAAATAAACGCGTATTATGGCATATTTACTGAAAACTCTTTAACACTGTTTATTGTTAAATTTTATTAAACAACTTTTAATCTGTGCTATCTGTGAAAAATTGAGCACAAAATTCAATTTTGAAGGTAGTTTTTTTTAAATATATCACAACAACGTTTAACAACAAAATTTTACAGTAAAATACTTTACTAGCATAAAATCCTACTCCCTAGAAACTATAAAATTATTTTATAGTATTTATCTAATTTTATAAATATTTATATATAGCATGAATAAAACAATTTTAAATGTTAGTTTTATAAACTATATATTTTAACCCATGTTAACCCGAATTTTTTGTTAGAAAAATAGTTTGAATTTAATTTTAAAACATGTTTTAATAGAATAATATCACATACTTTAAATAATTTTAAGGTACGTTTATACATTCTTTATAAATACAGGATGTTGCATTAATACAAGACTAGGTTAAGATAGTCATTTAATAATAAATTATCAAATGCATTTAAGATATATTGCACTTGACTGGAGGCAAAAAGGAAATTATGATGCTTTATAAAATTCCCTTTATAAATTTATAAAACTTTGCGTAATTTACTAATTTTACATATTTATTTATTTTACAGTTAATTTATGAGTTTATTTATCGCAGTAAATGTTTGACAAATTTCTCGAGTCATTCTAAAATACTTTACACAAACGTGTATTCAGTGTCATTGATAAAAACAAAACAAAGCATTTGATATTTAATAGCATTTAAAACAAAATACTTGTAATTTTCTGTTTATATTAATAAGGACAAATTAATTTTTAATGCATGACATCTGCATACAACAGCAGCACAAACTCTTCAATTAAAGATATTTCCATATTTTTTATGAATACAAGGCATATTCATTAAATCTCAAATTTAAGTGTGCATAAAAATTAAAAACAAGAAATAAACAAAAATTGCTTCTTAATATATTGGCCTTAAATTTCTGAGCTTAACTTACGCGGTAAGATATGTGTTTTATTTGTATATACACCCGCAAATTACACTTTTTAATACAATACGCTTACTTAAAAAGAAGTGTCTCTTTTTCTTGCATTTTAATATAAAAGAAACTTTGAAAAAAAAAAAAAACGCTTTTCAGAAAAAAAAATGCGACTAAAAGTTTGTCTTGTCTCTAGTGGTGTTTGTCTACAAATAGATTTCGGTAGAGACACTATATTCGGCACTCTGTGTCAGGCTTCTAAATGAATGCGTGTTACCATGCAAGTTGGTAACCCGGGGGTGATCTTTCGGCTCTTTTTATCTCGGCGTTTCAGAAAGGTAAATGGTGGCGCCCACACTGTGTCCCCGTAATAAATGATTTGTTAATGGTCCGAAACTTGGAATTTAGCGGCGGCAAATTTTTACTCGGAATAAAACCCGCCGTAAAAAACGAGAAAGAAAGATAAAGAACGGCAATAGACTTAGACTATATATATGTATACATATATAAGAAAAGCATTACAAAGAAAGAAAAAAAAACTCTTGGTCATTTTGACATCAGAAACGTCTGTTGAATAATCATTGACAGTAAATGTATTGATGTAAATGATGTCGGTAGGGACTCACATATATTCGGAATATCTCCTCACACGCAAGATGTGCAATGAATGGTGATAATCTAAAAACGATAGACCTATCAGTTTTAAGATGCGAAAATCATCAATATTGTCAGTATGACGTGAAAGATGTGGTAAACTACTGTACAATTAAGTTTTACTAATCTCACACTGTTTAGTAAGTATAAACTGTAAAACTTAAGACGGGATATTCTTCGGCCCATGCATAATTCTTTATCTTAGTTAAGTGTGTTATTAAACTTAAAACGCTTACAGGAAATTCATGTTAATTTTTTTTATTTAAAATGGAAAATGTTTAAGTTTTGGAAAAAGTAACAAAACATTTATCATCTATTTAAAGCTCAAAATAGGGTCCTATTCTTGACTCATTTAAATCACATTATAGTCAAAAGAAATCAAACACTTATTAATCAAATATTAAATTAGGTGAGTTTATTTTTAAAAATAAAATTTTAATTTTAAAATTATTAAGGTTCGATTGGTTATTTTGACAAAATGGCCAATGCAACTAATATTTAGTAGTTTATAAAATTTCACAATTATTTTTATCTGTAATAATTGTGAAAATTGTGATTTTTATCTCAATTAATTAATCTTCGTCTATCATTATTGCTTTGTTAATGTTTATTCGTCTGTTTGCCAGCTGATCAGGAAAATGAAAATAATAATAATAATAATAGTAATAATAGTAATAACTAATAATTAATAATAATAATAATAGTAACAATAATATGTTAATTTTTTCTGAAAAACGATGTATTATACAATTCAAGCAATTCCACTTATTCTTATATTATTGTTATCATTACTTTAATTAGTTTTACTTATTAAGCGAGAGAAAAAAATTATTTTAAAATCATCGATTATACAATCAAAAATGTTTTGGAGATATAATAAATAAATAATTTAAAATCAAATTAATTAAGATTTATATGCAACGAGCGCTAAAATCAAAGTTTCCGCCAGTGCTTGAATGACCAAAAGAAAAAGAAAGCGCATCCACAGTTGCCTTCATAAATATATAAGCACTTAGAAAGAAATCCCTTCTTTAGCTTGAACATAAAATTACTGATCTACCTTGAAAATCTATACAAAAAAGTTCATAAAAGCATTTAAGTGAACTTTTATCAATTTATTTTTAATGTACTAAATCACATGGCATAAAGAATGGAATTTTTCTAAGAGCGTAATTATTTATGCTGGCGACTGTACTGCAGTAAAGCCTTCGGGCGGGAACACAAGAATTGGCCCACAAAATTTACATATTTCTTCATAATTCGGATACTTTTATAAATTACTGTTATTTTTTATTCGAATCTATCACATGAAGTACTCGAGTTCGTTTGATTATCAAGTTTCTAGGAATTCTTTTTAAAGATATTTTCTTTTTTTAAATATCTCTATAAAGATATTTTAGAAAAGGAAATCTATTTAAAGAGATTTTATTTTCGAAGCAATACCTTCTTTCTTTAATTTAAAAATTTTACATAAAGTTGTGGTGAAATAAATTTCATAATATTCGTGTGCAGAAATCTCTGAGAAAACGCACTGAAAAACTCTTTAAAGCATAATCGAAAATTTAATTATTTTAATCAAATAAATCATGTAAGTTTATTAAGAACTGTTGTTCCCTTGATTTTGTTTATTTTTAGAGAAATTCTAAACCATCTATAGATAGTATTATTTCAATGTAATAAATTAACAAGCGTGTTATAAATGAATCATCAGAATATTTAACCTAGAGCCTGCTATTTCTCCAATGAAAAAAACCTTTCATTTTTTGTGGTAAGTCATGCAAACAAATACATAAATAAATAAAAACATGCAATATTAAAAAATTTTTAAAGCTTGAAATCAGTTATTATTTTCCGATTCATGTTCTTCTTTTTCATTAAATTAGTTTATTATTAATTATATTTTCATTTGACTTGAAAATTGCTATAAATGAGAGAAATTGGGACTTAAAATACTTAAAATGCAACCCTAACTTTAAACAAGTAAAATAACTCGATAAACTTTTCCATCACTATAAAAATATTTTACTTTTTAATTAGAAACAATAAAACACATTTTTGGATTATAGTTAGTTCAAAAACATATTTACCATGCTGATGACTCCACCAAAGTCTGTCCTGTCGTCGCAGCGGCGAACAAAATAAAATTTTCCATTCGCATATTGAAAGTTTTGAATGGAGACGTTTTATCAAATTGTCTATAATTTAGTTCCTCGCGTAGCACATTACTGAACGCGGGTTCCTGAATCACTGTTCAACTTATGAGCTTTTCCAAAAATATTGCACAAAAGTTTATTGATTCACATAAAATCTGAAAGCACTCTCTTCTAACAATAAATACTCTTCGCGTTTTTTTCAGATGAATTCAATTAATACGAAATTGGATCATACATTGATAATCATTCTCTATAAAAATTTCCAAAAAACCAAGGTGTTTGTTTTTATTCGTGCTCATCAAGTGTCTGGACCTCCAGATGTCAAAAACAGAACTAAAGAGTGGCAACTACCTCGCAAGTTTTAACACGAAAGCGTCGGTGCTCCAGGGGGCATAATTTAACGGCTGTTAAGTGCCTTTTACACCCAAATCCACATCGCTCTCTATATATACTTCCGCTGACCACAAGAGGTCTTAACAAGTAAGCCGACACAACTTGAGTCCCTTTCACTTCATTTGCCGAATTTAGCTTCTTTATTTTGCTTTACATTTAGGGGGGCTGTATTGGAATGTTTTGTCGGGTTTTTTTTTTTTTTCCCTTATGCCGGCGGGGCCCCTCCCCCCGAGGGCCCACGTCATAAAAGTTTCGGACCTCCCAACTCGCACTCCTTGCACGCGAATGGCTGACACAGGCCCCGCCTATTAGGCCCCAGGCTATTGTCGGGGCCCTTGCAAAACGGGGCGCGTGAAACTTAACAGGAATGCCGACGCTTTTCTCCCGTCTCATCTATTCTCCTTTCGCGAACTGCATCGTCTGGCAAAACGTAACTTATTTGAGGGGGATGTGCTCGAGAGAAAATTGCGTGTTTTGAGGTATCATCAAAGATGATCTTTGGACCAGTCACACGCGCATTTAGATTGGAGTGGGACTGCGCCCTAAGAACAGCCGAAATCGCATATTTTCAAGGTCTGGCTTATTCTTCGTGAAGAGAATTTGTCTTGACGGCTCGACATGCCAAGTTCATGCGCTTGTTCACCCAGGACTCAGTTTAACCCTTTAACGCGCAGAGTTCCCGCTGTGGGAACACCAAACTCTGACGTCTTGACTGTTGCCAGTCACGAAGAATCGATTTGATTTCTATAAAAACAGTTGCGGGTGACATGGCTCCACGAGAATCCTTTACTTTTTAGCACGACATTACCCGTAAAAAAAATGGTCACGATTATTTATAACAGCATTGACATCTGCTGAAAAATGGAAGAATGCCAGAACAGCTGGATAGATTGCCCAATGCTGGAAAAAGGGCAGCCGTTGCCATCGCTCGATTTCACTACCAGCAAGAAGGCGGACGATCGAAACGTTCATCGCGTGCCACAGATCTAGAGACCCTTTTTCTTTTTGACGCAGCTGGCGGTGCCGCACAGACAGTTGTCGTCAAAAAGGGGTCTCTAGATCTGTGTCCCGCGGTGAACGTTTCGGTCGTCCGCCATCTTGCTGGTAGTTAAGTAGAGCAATGGCAACGGCTGCCCTTCTTTCAGCATTGGGAAAGGGTTGCGCCTCAAAGGGTTAAAGCTCTTGTCAAGGTATACCTAACAAATTCGGTCAATAATACAAGAAATTTTCTTGATGTTAGCATCCAACAGTAATTGATAGCGGTAATTGGGAGAACTTTTGATCCCACATACTTATGGAATCTACTACAACAGGGTGAATAAAGTGTCCTTTGATCACCTTGAAACACACTTCCAATGCCTTGTCCTCTAGTTTGGTTCTCTACTTCACGACCGTGCATTTTGTGGCCGTATACATTGTGACATTCACAATCTAATTACACATTAGGAATATAAATAAAATAACGATTGCATAAAAAAACGCCAGAAGATCGGTTGCAGCACTATTCATAAACTTTTACAGAAACAAAACATTTGTCTTTTTCAGACTTAAGAAATAATCCAAATCCAGTATAGACACAAGCGTGTATAGCAGGCGTATTCAAGACATTGCAGGTCAGACAAAGGTCTTATTTGAAGCCTGAAGTTCGCGCTTAAACATCTGAAACTAAGATTGCAAATCTAATTGGACCTGAAATCACGTGACCTTTATAACGGAGATAAAAATCGATGTCGATGCATGTTTTACCGATTCACAATAATTGTTTTCAGGAATATCACATGTTGTTAGCAACTTTTTTAATCCATTTCATTTTTTCATCCCAGTAAATACTTTAAGTTTTAAGTAAAAGATAATTTTCTAAGGCAGGAATCAGTGCCGCAATTAGACATCACCAGCAAACCTTAATTTTGGTGCCCCTATCTTTAGAGCCAAAACTGATTTTGGTTCTCCCCTAAGCACGCATCCCGGGGCACGTGCCCCGTTTTCTCATTTTCAGTTGCGTCCCTGACGGGGCTAAAAGCGCACTTTATTTTAATTTTAATGCTTTATTAGGCATAGAATCTTTTCATCTGAGACTCAGGAGTTTTTTACGGGGTTTCAGGTTTACATGCGTCACAAAATATATGAATTCTGTCGGAAATTATTTAGAAACCTGTATAAAAATTAGGGATGGACGCGAGACGTGCGAGACGAGAATCGGGGCTGTCTCGTCTCGTCTCTCAGTGGTAAACCCCTGTCTCGTCTCGCAAACACTGTGTCTCGTCTCGCGTCTCGCAAAGAAATTGCTGTCTCGTCTCGCGCGAGACGTCTCGCGAGTCTCGCAAAATTAAGGACTGCGATTTCGTTACCATTTGGGATTTCATTACCATTGGGATTCTATTGAAAATTAATATTAATAATAACAATTACTTACATATAGCCACATTAGTAGATATATTAATAACTATATCAGCATATATCGGGATTTGAAGTAAAAGAAATTGAGATTTAATCCGTATATATAATGTCACACCGAAAATATAGTATTTATTTTTATTTACTAGCTGCGTGCCCGTTCTTCGCACTGTAGTAAACGAAAATTTTCCTAACATGAGCAATTTCAATTAATTCCAGTGATGTGGAATTTAAAATAAAAGCAAAATTATTTGACTCTTGATGTAAAGTTTGCGTCATGAGTATTAACCTGGCATCATTGCAATATAATGACTCAAAAAACTACGTCAGTGTCATTCGCGATCAGAAAAGTGAAAAGCTTAGCGGTTTGCAGAGAACTCCCGACTTTCAAAATGTGTTATTTCTACATCATACTGTTCAAGTTGTAGCATTAAATACCTCAGACACTACATGAAATGGACAACCGTTTGTTTTAAAGTAGCTGCGCACCCGCTCTTCATACGAGAAGTAGCGAATATTTTATTAAAATCATATCTGCATGAGACAAAACAGATTTTTTTTTTTTTTTTAAGTTCAAGTAATCTCCTCTGTTGAAATTACTGCGGGGTATATTAACACAAATTAGAATTACTTATCGTTCCGTTGGTTGTAAGATAACCCTTGAAAAATTATAAACAAAACACTTTTAGTTTTTATTAAATCTCTACTATTTACTTTAACGTCAATTTCAAGTCTCTAAAATATGTGTAATTTTTATATTAATGAAAACAAGATTATATTAACGATAATTATAATTATTTGCCTAATATTTCCAATAACATTACCGGGTGTGCATTTTTAGATTTCATTATAGTATCTCAGTTGGTTAATAGACGTCTTATTTTTTGTTTATATTTTAAATTACTGAACAGTTAATTTGTTGACGACTATCCATTTGTACTTTTCCACAATAATTTTTAGCGATAGTACTCAGTCGTTATGGTCGCCGTGTTTACAGAAATATTAAACCATAATCCCCCTAATGTATATCCAGTGTGGATTTTTTTTTAAAAGGAAAAGACATCTAACAGGCGAAGATAATTTTAGAATAGGAACCCAATTGCAAGATAAAATGATGGGGAGGAAAAAAAATTTATAAAAGTTTTGCAAGCCGAAGGAAGGGAAAACATGATAATATAAACGAAAAGAGAAATAGCTTTTAAAAAAATTGCTTGCATTTCTTTCCGTCCGATATTTATATATAAGAATAAAAAATGTCATTTTAATCTCTTTAAAATAGGCCAACAATAGGGATTTAACCGCCCCTAGAAAGTTGTTACCAGGGTGGGCGCCCCCCCCCTACGCACGCCGCAACGTGCGGGAAAGTTTGAGGATAATATCGGTACAAGGATATTTCAACCAAGGATATTCAACCATATTTCAACTTACTCAGACTAAGCATCAATGCGAATGCAAGTTGCTCTACTTCTAATCTCTCTCTGATATACCCGAAACCCGATTATCACAGGGGCAAGGGGGGGGGGCGGTAGTCCGGTGCCCCTGAAGAAAAAGGGGGCCCATATATATCCCGATTATCTAAATTATAAATTCAAACAAATTATAAATTCTATGTACTGAAATAGTAATTGTGGGGAAAAAACTGAATTTCCTCTATAATATAGGTATTACCTATTTGTCTATCCTAGATCAAGTTAGAGATATTTTTTTGGGGTGATAAATACGATTTGATTAAAGTACAAAAACTACAGTTAACTGAAATGCAATTTTCGAGTACAACAGCAGTCAAAACTGGGTTAAAATGATGCTTAAAAAAGGGGGGCTCAGAAAAGGGGCTTAATGCGTAAAAAAGGGGATAGTAAGGGGGGCCCCAAACTTAATGCCCCGGGCCCCGTCTAAAAGTGGTCAGATTTGAACATACCGTACCGCCTTTCCTATTTACTTATTATTTTTCTTTCAACTCTTCTCTGTTTTCTTTTTTTTCCGCCTCTTTCTTTATCCTCTCCTTTGTGTGTTTTGTATATCTCTCGTCTGTTCTAATTTTAAATGTTACGTGTTTGTGCGTATTGTAGAGTGCTGATAGTATACCAGGACCGAAAACGAAGGAGACGCAAGTTAAACGGTAGAGGCTTAAGGCAAATTGTCGCTTTTCAGATCGTATTTATGCGAGACGGAAAAAAATGCGAGAATTCTCGCGAGAAATCTCGCGCGAGACAAAACTCTGTCTCGTCTCGCATCTCGTCCCGCAAAATATTTTCTTTCTCGTCTCGCGTCTCGTCTCGCAAAAAATGCCTGTCTCGTCTCTCGTCTCGTCTCGCGAGACAATGCGAGAATTCTCGCGTCTCGCGTCCATCCCTAATAAAAATCTTTTGAGAACTTTGTGTTGTTGGTAGTATGATTTATAAATAAGTAAGACCTATAATAAATTTATTGCAGGAAAGAACTTCCATAATGATAAATTTAACTTTTAGTCTAATTGTTTATGAATGGCTCAGAGTATTAAATTATGTATTAGACTTAATTTGTTATACGTGTTATTATTTTATTAAGATTTACGTGTCTGTTACACTTTTACCTAAGTGTTGTGCAAAATTATGTTTGATCATTGTACTAGAGCCGAAACTACCAGGCAATCTTCTACAAAGGTAGCACTAATCAAATTTTTTATTACCACTGTAAATTCACTCAGGTTCCTTAAGTGAACAATTAGTTCTTATGCTGTCTGCACAAATATTTTGTTTGCTAGAAATGAGCTGCACATTTTTCTCTCCTAGATTTCGTGGATTTCTTGCTTCTATAACATGTACAGAATTTCTCAAAATGCAGCATTAGAACTGGTTTTTGTGGTTAAGGCAAAACTACCAGAGGGTTATCATCCAAAGGGGTGGATGCCTTGGGCGGGAGAACTTTTTAAGAGGCTATAAAGCGTATTAGTGTTACATCTGGAGAAAAAAAACTCTATAAACTCCAGACATCCAGATCGACAGACGCGTGGTATGTTAGATCCTTGGACTTTCATATTTTAGCCATCTACCAATGATGAATGGACAAAGGATTTAGCAAATGGCATATCAAGTCCGATGAAAGCCCTAAGACCTTTTACAAATCAATATCGTTGCCCAGCAGTACTTAACCCTTTAACGCGCAGTGTTCCCTCTCTGTGAACACCAAACTCTGACGTTTTGACTGTTGCCAGCCACGAGGAATAGATTTGATTTCTATAAAAATAGTTGCTGGTGACATAGCTCCACGAGAATGCTTTACTCCTTAGCACGTCATTTCCCTTAAAAAAAATTGTCACGATTATTTTTAACAGCACTTGACATTGGCTGAAAAATGGAAGAATGCGAGAACAGCTGGATAGATTGCTCAATGCTGAAAAAAAGGTAGCCGTTGCCATCACTCGACTTGCCGGGCACAGCCAGCTGCCGCCAAAAAAGGGTCTCTAGATCTGTGGAACGCGATGAACGTTTCGATCATCCGCCATCTTGCTGGTAGTTAAGTCGAGTGATGGCAACGGCTGCCCTTTTTTCAGCAGTGGGATAGAGGTGCACCTCAAAGGGTTAAAGTATTAAAAAATAGTTTTTACAGCTGGTGTTTTGTTCACTTTCTTTACAATGGTTCTCGATAGTTACAGAAAACCTCTCCGTGTGCGTGCTAATGATATACAAGGCTCTAAACAAAATTAAATACTTTTATTTCTAATGCATACGCCTTAACGTCTAGATTTAAGAACAACCGGAGAAACTTAAATCATAATAATATGGAAATCCAGTGAGGCTGTACAGGAAGAAGGGGCATTTAATGCCCACTTCTTATGTAATGTGAATTCCATTTGCATACTTATGCCTTTTTCATTGTGATTATTGTTTTCCGCCGCAAAAAAAAAACAATGTTACGAAAGATAATTCAGACTTTGTTTCATACTTAGGTTATTAGTAAAGCAGTTCAAGCATTTGTCGTAAAAGCTACATACGGAAGATAACGCTTCGCCTAATTTGATGATGGTTATTTATTTCATCTGTACAGTTTCCCATATTTGATTTGATAGGATGAATATATTTTCTATAGTTTTTATTTCTTGATTTTTAGAAATAAAGCTAGCTGTTTATACAAGTATTCGGTCACTACACTTTTTTTTTTTAATTAAAATTGGAAGACCTATGCACTGGATTTGGAAGGCAGGGACATTTTATTTTATTTTAATTTACTTTTGAGAAATACATAGATTTTTCTTAAAATAGTAAATGAACTGAAATTACATTTCTTAGAAAAATTTGCCCTTAGTTATACATGTACTTTGATCACAGCAACAGAATTAAGCAATAACAAAAATTATTAAAAAAATATCATAACTGCTTTCTAACGCCTTTTAAAAAATTCCGAATAGACGAAGTTCTAAAACTAATATTTTCTACGAAAAAGAAAAGAAATTAGTCCTAAATCATGAAACTAAAAGAAGGAGAGTTGTAAATAAAATTGAAATTATAAAATATTTTTTTTTTCATTTAGCATACCTGTCGTATATAAATGCTACACTACTAAAATTACTATTCTAAGTAGGACCGCCCCGTGTGTATATGTACCGTGAATAATTATTTCTGCAGCATTTTCGTAATAAATAAATTTATTTTTAATAAATTTTAATTTAATTCCTTAATATTGTGAAAAATATTTATTAACCACTAACTATTTCAAGAGTTTTTGAAAGATAATAATTTTATATTACTGGTGATAAATTTTATATATAACAAGTATTGGAAAACCTTCTTGTATAATATTACAGGGGCAATTGACTCGAAACAATCTTTAAATATATTAATTTTAAATATTTTCATCCCTCCACAAATGAACATATCAAAAGAAAGTTTTAATATTAATGATTTTTGTATAATGTTCTCTATATCGTCAAATTTTTTATAACTTAAGTTTCAATTTGAATGTTTTTTAAATAATATTTCAATAACGGATACATCTGTTCTGAAGAAAACTTTCAATTTTAAAAGCAGTTATTTATTATCATATAATTTCCAAACATTATGAAACAGTTTTTCAATTTTTGAGTTGTTTAATAAGCTTCACAACAGAGTAAAACATTTAAAGGGGTGGGGGGGCAGTGTTAAGGAAAAATTATAAAAAGGCTCATATGTTTTTAAATGTATTAATAAGCCAAAATCTTTCATGGCATGTAACTTTTCATATTAACGCAACATGTAAGACATTTTGATATAGATTTCAATATTTAAAAGGAAAAGACTTGCTGTCTTTAATTATGTTAGCTTAAACATTTGAAAGTTAAATAGTTCCACGTTCATTTTGTAAACGTTATCATAAATTTCTAAGATTTTCGAAGACAAATTTCATGACTTTTTTTTAAATTATGACACTTTTGAACAGTTTTTAATTCATTTTTGAGAAATATTGTATTTCGTAAACATTTATAAATATTTTCAAACCAGGTTTCAATTTATGAATCATTCTGATTAGCTAGTACAGGAATTAAAATTATTTTGCATATGCATTTTAAATTTCGAAGCACATTCAAGCACTTCGAAATTAGAAGTTTAATATTCGCTTTTATAAACTTATTCATAACCACACTAAAATAATATGGAAGAAATATCTCTGAATACAAATATCTCTTATGTCAACTTTGATCATTTTAAGATAAAATTTCGATACGAATAAATTTTGTAATTCCTATCATGTTAGTTTTTTATATTTTAAAATTGAAGTTTTGATTGATTTTAAATAGTTTCATTTCATAACATTTCCGAAAATGTTCAATATTTTTGACTGATATACTAAAAATATTGAAAATTTTAGTATATCAGTCATTTTCATTACAGTTCAAACACCCTGAAACAAAGTACATCATCGTTATTGACCTTATAACTATACTCGCAACAGCAACAAGAATTTTAAAACTGATATCGTTTCTTGAAAATGTTAATACCAATTACTGATCTTTGTTACAACGTCACGGAATAAAGTTTTAATGGTCGTACATCTTTTAAACATATTTATAAAAACGTTCAACATTATAAAACAAGGATTTCAGAAACAATGAATTATATTGTAGTTTTCACATGTGAAAATTATATTTTTACTATATTACACATATTATTATTTATATTATTTTATAAATTATATATTTACTATATTACACATATTATTATTTATATTTTTAAAGCAAGATTTCAGCGTTGAAATCCCCTTTTATAGCACATAATACATGAAAATTGTTAAATAAACTGATATTGTCAATGAGCTTTAAAATGGCTTTCAGATTAGCTGTATACATTTAAAAAATTTATTTTTAACTTTGGTTTAAATATATGTATTCATAACACTTTCAAAAACTTTAAGTACAACTTAAGGTATATTCAAGATTGTAATAGGTTCAAGCATTTTGACTTATACGTCAACGAACGTTAACTTCTCTTTATGTGAAGTTTTCGGCGAATTTATAACTTTTTCATACATTTCGGAACATTTCTGAAGAAATATCTTTAAGCTTAAATTGTTGAACTATATATTAAGTTAAATAGTAATAGTTTGAATTTAAATTACTTTAAGACTAGAAATAAAATGTGTGGGTTCATGAATTTAACAGCCATTTTCATAGTTGGAATTTTAAAGTTCAATTCGATATCGGATCTTATAAATATTATCAAATCATCGTTGAACATTTTAAATAGAGTTTCATTATGTCAATCACTTTTATAAAAACGTTTACATTTTTAATAAAATACTTTTCTCGGCGAACTTTTTAAGCATTTTAAAATTTTAATGAATTTATAATAAAAGTCTGCATGAAACTCCGAACTTTTATGAAGGTAGATTTTAATTTGTAATCTGCTTTTATAGAAATTTGAACATTATGAAGTAAAGTGGTCGTATTAAATATTGACGCATTTTACAATCATTTCTATAATAACTTTATAAATTTCAAATTTAAAGCTTCAATATCAACTTTAAGCTTCAATATTAACCTTATATATATATATATATATATATATATATATATAAATGCATTTTCAAAACAGTTTAAACTTTTTATCACAATCTAAATATACCTCTTAAATCAGAGATATATCATTTTTAAATATTAATAAATATTTTTTGAGATCATTTCACAATAGTTTTATAAATTTAATTGCAATTTTATAAGCAAAGTGATGTCACTATCGCTATTAGTTCGATTACCTTTAAAACAATTTCCATATTAATGAATTTTTTTTAATATTCATGGAAATTTTTTTAAAAGTTTTAAATGATATTTTCAAAATTAAAATTTCATGAGAGATGTTAATATTTTGGAAGTGTAATTTCAATCACATAAAAATATTTAAAAACATTATCAAAACTTTGCATTATTTTGATACAACATTTTAATAATTCATTCAGAAATCTGAAACGAACTTTTCGTGCTATTTAATGTTTAATTTTATAATAAATTTAAGCACTGCGAAACTGAATTGCAACATCAACTTTAAACACATTTTTATATCACTTTTAAATATTTTTGAAAATGTTTGAATGTGCAAATCTTTTTCAAAACAGTTTCAAACATTTTTTTTTTTTTTTTTTTTTTTTTTTTCGATGGCTAATACTTTTTGACTTTTACAATTAATTTCAAGATAGCTTTACACTCAATTTTTAGTTAAATTTCAATGGCTTCATATGAATATTTTGAATGTATTAATAATGCCTTCAAACGTTTAAATATAATTTGAAACAATATTTAAAGTTAAAAGCCAATTTAATATGAGTTCAGACATTCTGAAACAAGTTTTTATAATTAATTAATTTTACAGTCCCTTTTATAAGATAATTTAAAATTTCAGTGAATTTATAATAAAAGTTTGCATGAAACTCCGAACTTTTATGAAGGTAGATTTTAATTTGTAAGCCGCTTTTGTAGAAATTTGAACATTAAGAAGTAAAATGGTCGTATTAATGTATTTTACAATTATTTGCATAATAACTTTATTAATTGTTTTGAAAGTTATAAAATTATTAACTCAGAACTACAGTTCCAATCAACTTTTAAATGCATTTTCAAAACATTTTAAACTTTTATCACAATCTAAATATACCTCTTAAAAAGCAGATTCGTCATTTTGAAATAATAATAAATATTTTTTCAGAGCATTTTCAGAATAGTTTGATAAATTTCATTGCATTTTATTAGCAAAGCGATGTCGCTATCGTTATTAGCTCGATTATCTTTTAAAAAATTTCCATATTAATGATTTTAATAAATTTTCTAAGATTCATGTAAAATTTTAAATGAATTTTCAAAATTAAAATTTCATATGAGCTGTTAATATTTTGGAAGTAAAATTTCAATCACATAAAAATATTTTAAAACATTCTTAAAACTTTGCATTATTTTCATGCTACATTTTAATAACCTTTGTATAACTGATTTCAGCCACCTGAAACGATTAACTTAATGTTCAACTTTATAACAAATTTGAGCACTACGAAACTAACTTTCACCCTCAACTTTAAATCCATTTTCATATCATTTTTAAGTATTTTTGAAAAAAGTTTGAATATGTAAGTCTTTTTTCAAAACAGTTCCAAACATTTTTTTTTTTTTTTTGCAATGGTTAATACTTTTTGACTTTTACAATTAATTTCAAGATAGTTTTACACTTAATTTCTAGTTAAATTTCAATGGTTTCATATGTATTCATAATGCCTTCAAATAATTTGGAACAATATTTAATTAACCCAATTTAATATCGGTCAGACATTCTGAAACAAGTTTTTATAATAATTGATGTATTTTACAATCACTTTCATAATAGTTTGGCATATTCCAAGACAATTTTTACTTATAGAGGGATTTCACAATAACTGTCATGGCAATTTTATATATTTTTACACAAGAGTTCATTCATAATGAATTTGTCAATCAGTTAGGTCGTAGTCAATGACAATCTAACGCAAGTTTTGATTATTGGGGAGTTTTAAAATAATTTTTACTGTAGTAAAACGATCAATTTTAAACTAAACTTAATCAGTTCAGTTTTTAAGTATTTACAATACACCATCAATTTGTTTGTTTATTTGTTTTCATTTGTTTTTATTTTTTTTCTTTTAAGTTATAATGAGTAAATAACTTTGATAGCATATTTTAATACAGAAAAGCACCGTTTATACGTCCTTCAAAAGACCGCCATAAAATGACTTATAAATGAAAATATGTCAAAGTGAAACATCAATAAACCAACTTCTTTGATCATCTCAGGTTTAATGATACTAGCAAATTTAAGTAAATATAATAATTTTAAGTTTCTTAGCTACTAGTAAATTACTTCATAATAGTTTTGGCAGTGAAAACAATAGCAAAATTTTAAAATGAGCTTTTATCTTAAAAGTGAAATAAATCATCATACCATAATTTGTAATGCTTTGGTATTCGTAATTACTACTTCGCGTTACTAAATTATTTCTTCGTAATTTTACAGAAGGTATAGTTACAATCGAACAAGGATTTGAAAAATAGTATCACAAGTCGAATGACGATAAACATACTCCGCTAGTACCGATAATTATAAAGTTACATTTCATCTTCTTCAGATTGGCAACTCGCCCTTCGCTTTTGATTTATGTGTACTTTTTTTAGCCCCCAGTTCCAGTCTGTGCATGGACTTGACTTCTACTGACAAAGATCGAAACTTTTTCACCTAAAACACGTATCCAGATTGATACATTTCTTGCGCGTTATTTTACAATGTTTTATTTATTTCATCTTTAAACACAGAGTTTCTTTTGAGTGTCTTTTGTCAGTTACATTCAGTTCGCACAGTTAATTTTTCTGAAAGTGTAAGGGTAATCGGGATGCAGTGGGGCACGAGGCACAGTGGTGACAAAAAAAAAAATTATGATTGAAATGGTAAAAATTAGAAAATATGCCATGATTTAATTAACCTGTATTTCAACACTGTGGAAACTACCCACTATCAGAATTCATCTAGCAGAGAAGTTGCAGACATTTTTCTTTCTACTAATATACTGTGAGTACAATTCTGGTTCTCCACCAAATGGTAAGTACGCGTGGATGGTTGCAACCGTGGTTTCACTACTGCTGGTCTGAATGTTCCAGCAGAGCAAGATAATGGGTCACTGTGCGTGTTTTCGCAACCCTCCATCACTTTTTCTAGAATTTTTATTTTCACAGGTTCACAGGTGGTTTCAATTTTTGAGTTTATTAAGCGACTATGCTGATTTTATCAAGCGGTGGCTTTACTATACACTTATATTGATTTGATTCCGGTCATAGCTATTTGATCAGATTAAGCGGCTGATTTCATTAACCAGTGTTTTAATTAAGCGACGGATATTGTACTTTTGAAATATGAGATAAGTTTTACTTTTTTGGACTTGAGCAGTAAATGATCATCCAATAATCAATATCTTTGCTTTAACTGTATACTTAAACTTTCTTTATTACATGCATGTGATGTCTTTTATCCTGCTGATAAATTCTGTACAATTTTTGAGATTGGATTTTGAAAGATTGAATTTAAATTGTGGAGGAACAGGAAAAGCAATAACACAATGATAATTGCTAGTAGATTTCCGTTTGTATACTATGCTAAATTGAACTTTTGAAACATTTTGTTTCAAAATGTTTTAAAAGTTCATTTTTCTGAATTGTGTATATATAACAATTGTGTATATATTGTGTGTATATATTCTGAATTGTGTATAATGTTAAATATATATTGTGTATATATAACAATTGTGTATATATTGTGTGTATATATTCTGAATAGTGTATAATGTTAAATATATATTGTGTATATATAACAATTGTGTATATATTCTGAATTGTGTATAATGTTAAATATATATTTGAACACAATAGACAAGTTCAAAAGTCAGCTCGATTACAATACTTTAAAAATTTTACTTTTTTTTCTATTTTGTATGTATTTTGAAAATACGTGCATTTTGTATTTCTCCAGTTCAGAAAGTATTTTGTGTACACGAATCAATATATCTTGTGTATCGGAAATACATTTTCGATGTATTTTGAGTAATTCTGCTATTCAATAAATCTGCAATTCGACAGAACGGGTCGCTTTCCTTTGATCTTTAAAGTGGAAAATGCATAACAGATGTAAAATTGTAACATTTGGCTCTTTTGTAAGTACACCTTTTCAGCGTATTTAATTGATCCCTTAAAGGACATAGTGATAAATGATTAAGGACATTTCAGGCAAAAACACCCCGCTCCCTTTAACACAAGTGTGACATTGGGGTAACATCATTATTCTTTGTTCACACAACCGAAGTAAAGGAATAAACTTCCTATTCGTTTTCAAAAACCCACCTGACGGACACGCGTTAACAATTTAGTTAAAATTAACGTCTATGTTTTGTCATTTCAATCACACGTGGTTAACAGATGCACACATGATAAGTACATGTGTTGTTAATTACGGGACAGCTGAAGATCTTCAGGTGTGTCCTGATTTGAAATTGAATGATTCATGTTATTGTTTATAGCTATCATTGCCATTGGTTTCTTTGTGCCGTAATTTGTTACACCGTGGACAATGAAAGATATTTTGAGGTATTTTGAATTTTATCTTGCTTATTTCAACATTTATTTTTAAAACAATTTTTTAAAATATTTTGATATTTCACAGAGTTTCTATGACACAAACAAAAACTTTTGTTAACCTACGCTGGCCCAAAATTTAAGCATCGGTCTTAGAAATCAAAACGAAATGAACAAATATTGGTAAAACTATTCGAAATCACTTGTCGCGTATCATTTTTTGAATGTGAAGCATTATTCTCCGTTTGCAATACATGATTTCGGATGTCAACGGAAATCATGTTTGGCAAACGGACAATTCTTCACATTCAAAAAATGATTCTCCACAAGTGATTTTGAAAGGTTTTATTAATATTTGTCCAATCCGTTTTGCATTTCAAGTGGACATTTCACGAGCGCAAAGTTGACATCTTCATGCGCGAAAAAAAAAAAAAATAAAAAATAAAAAATAAAAAAAAAAAGCTGCTTCCATCGGAATCTGCTCACACGGTCTAAGTAGCTCAGGAATAGCTGTGGAATTGTTTTCTACATCTTGGAAGCACATCATTTTCCATCAAAGACAGTGTCATGGCAAGGGCAGAGGGAGTTATGCTGGAGGGTCTCACTCTTCTGAATATCTTTGAGACGAAGTCTATGACAGCAAAAATAAAACAGACCCAAAGTTTATGACCCTCATATTCACCTGTTTCGAGGTATTTTCAGTCCTGAATTGGTATTGTTGCAAAAACATTTTCTGCTCCACCAAAATGCTGTCGCAGATCACAGAATCGTGAGTGTGCTGACAAATCAGACGCCTAGAAAGCTCTAAGAACTAGTCGGATTGGCAGAACAAAGCACAAACTTTATTGCTTCAAGAAACTCGTTGGACAATCTTCAGTTTCCCCAAAAAAAAACCCACAGTTTCCATCAAAAGTATGTTTTCCCTACTATAAAATCGCTCCACAAACAATGTGCAGTGGAGTATCAAGCAGATCCGTCACTAAAGAGTGGAGTTTAAACAGTGGACTCAAGAAATCCCCCCTAAATTATTCACAAAGTGGCCGAAACACACGTTGCTTCTCGACGACGCGTCCACAAAAGAACTTAGAAGGGAGTTTAAATCGTGAAAAAGGCAGAGTTTTTCACAAAAAGACTGAATTAATATCATTTTGTTAACAAAATCGAAATTTGTATCTGTGTGTTTTCTCTGACCTCTTGATCTATTCACAAACAACAGATGGCCGACCCCCTCTCCTTTTATACCTTTCTACGGCCTTTGTCGAATTTTCTCCATGCTTCGCCCTCAAATTTTTCGTAATTCAATTACATAGGGCTACTGCTATGTTGAAAAGCTAAATCTAGAGCCATGCACACACTAGTGCTAAATGCCACCCAAGATTTGCAATTGCGGAAAGCAGTTAATTCCCTAAAATTGAGCCCAACTTAATCCATAATGCCAATATTAATGCTATCCAAAGGCAATTTCTAAGATTTGTAACTCACACTGTCATCAACCACTGTACACGCAACAAAACGCAGAATTCGATTATTTGATGAGTAGAGCATGAATTTTAGTCCAAATTGAGCCTAAGAAGAGCAAAGCAACCAGTAAACGCGTAGCAATATCCATGGAGGGTAACTCGCCTTGTTGGTTGCTTGTGTGGTTTACGACTTTTTGGCAGAGATGCTATCATTACTGCGACAAGCTACACCTCGATATTTGAAGGCCGTACAATCAGGTAGGGGTACCAATCAGATTATATCTGAAGAAGTTAGCACACTGGATGTCCTGGGTTCGATAGCAGCTTTCACTACACGTTTCCCTCCAACTTCCTTGAAACGTGTCAAGTGTATTACCCTGTGCATGCTGCTTCTACTCACTCAGCTGATCTGAATCCTATCGAGCATGTGCAGGATATGTTCAAGAGACAACTTTCAGATTTTCTACATCCCCAAAGCACCGTTCCAGAACTCAAAAGACTCTCCGTACCGTTTGGAACTCTTCGGGCTCATAATATCTACCCGCAATTCCCCTAGCCTGTACGGCAAACTGTTGGCAACGTGTCTATAGCTACAGAGGTGATCACACATCTTTTAAAACTGCAGTGCCATCAATTAGTTATCGTTCACAAGCTTTCACAGTAACGCGGGACAATTAATGACCTTATTTTTACAAGCTGGACATGGGCCTTTATGGTAGCCCCTACAAAGGAGATCTGGCTCATATTCAAGTAACATCCGGCGACACACAAAATTTTTGAACAGCCTTTCAGACCTTAAAAAACAAGAGCAACAGAACCGGAATTTCAAAAATTTCATAAATGGCCTGCACTAATGATATCCTGACGCCCCAACTAAAAAACTTCTTAATAACACGCTCGCACACCAGTGTGCAGCAGCGAACAGGGAAAGAGACATTCCTGAGGCAAAGTTCACAATGCTCTCTGACATTTCCAAGCCATTTGTTCTGAAGCCTGTAAGAGACAATTGCTTAAGCACTCAATTAAGAAAGAACATATACCTCCAAAGAAGTTCTTCGGTTTTTTTTTCTTCCTTTTTCACCCCTAATTTTACAAGCGTCTTCATGTTCTCTTTCTCTCCTAATGAACTTCTCGTTGTTCTGAGCGTAACCACAGGTGTGAAAGCAACTTCATCTTCCCCCGACCTAACCATTACCGTAATTACACCCTTGCGCCCTGTACCCTACCTGAAGATTAAGTTGTCAAATAAGCTATAAAAGTGAAATCGGGATCCTTGTTTTTTTACCTTGGGGGTCCGACCCACACACCACGTTATTCCTTCCTCTCCCGCGGTGGATGAAGTTGGCGGTGGAATCGAGGAAATTTCGCCAAAGTTGTTCAAATATTTGTTGGAAGTGTTGTGCTCTTTTCCACGCAATATGTCATGTTGCTAGAGGGTTCAGCTTGCATTTGGTAATTGGCTTGTCCAATAATTTTTCACATGCGACTGCAGCAAATTTATCCCATTACTAAAAATCCTGTTGTTATTATTTTTTGTATAAAAATACTTAATTTAGAATCACTAATTGTGATAAACAATAAACACAGTTTTGTTTATTAACTATTATTTTAAAAAGTAATTCTAAATGATGTCCTCCAGATTGGCATAAAATGCTTTAGACTCAACTAGTGCTTTTGTTCCCTCTTTTTTTTTAAAACAATTATTAAATTGCGACAACTCAAAAGCGTAACTGAGCTTAGTTATTATTATTATTATTTTGGGATCTGCAAATTTTAGCAGCCTAAAAACACTTCATACTTTAATACAGAAAAAATAAATATTTTTCTAATGTATGTTAAAGGAGATTCAAAACATTTCAATGTTATTGAATGAAAGCAATGAAATGGAAATAGAAAAAGACATGTAGTCACCAAAGATGGTACAAAACAATTTTTTTTTTCACTGACATGTGATTAAAAATTATAAAGAAATAAATAATATGACATTTGCGTTCTGTTTTCCTGGTAAAATTATTCATAATTGGTAAGCGGTGGAAAAAGCGCACGGTAGAAAGAAAGCACACTTGAGGGGGCTGGGGGGTACTTTATCCATTAAGTTGGATTTGCATAGCTCTATGAAGATTTTGGACTTTGACATATGCCATTGGTCTGCGGAGAATGAGCTTTAGTTCTAGAATTATCAAGAATTTACGAATTTTTATTTGATGTTTTAAGTTGCGACACATGTAGTACTTTTAGCTTTAAAGAAAAGTTGGCCAAAACCGCTTTGTTTTGTATGTATATCTTCTATGATCCACTGGACAAAAAATGAAATTAATACAAATTAAAGCACTTGTACAAGCGGTTGCATTTGAATATAATATTGAATATGATTTGATGATAAAATTTATATTCAGGTGCAGTGGCGCACACAAGTGAGGGGTCCTGGGAGTGTGGGGGGGGGCACCTCCTAAAGAGATATCAACTTTGAATTGTAAAATCATCATGTAGAGATCTTGGCATTTTAATAAGTTAAAATGCTTTATCAAATACTTATTTCTAGCAATTCAATAAAAGTAAATAGAAACATGGTTCAGAAAAATATTAAAGTAGAAGTATATTGATGTGCGAGGTTATAAAAGGTGGTCACGGTTACAAGAGAAAATTTTGTACCCCATTTTTTCATGTGGTTGGTTGGTGTCAGAACTTTATGAGCAGAGCCCTCTCCTCCAAGAGGTGGTTGATTGGTGTCACAACTTCATGAGCTGGACATCCTCCAAGAGGGAATCCTGTGTGCACAAATCTTCAGATGCCTTTGAACACAGCAATCTATGATGGGGTCAACTCAAAAGTTTTGGAACTCTCTGAACAGAGTTATATGGATAGCACCTTTTGAATAGAGGAAAAGAACACTTAAACACTAAAATATCCATGATTCATTTTTTTCCCCAAAAAATGTTTTTAAATTTATAGAGGTTTCTTTTTTGTTTAAATCAATAAACTTTGCGTGGGCGAACGTCGAGCTATAGATATTAATAGCAAGTAGCAAAATTTCTATTTTTACCTTCTGAAGAATTATCGCCATTCAATGATCAACCGCCAAATGCGGCAGTCTGAACAATGAAGGCTTATTTATTTTTTTCCTTTTTTTTTTTACTTTCTCTTCTTGAATGAAAATGTATCCTGTATTTTCAACCTTCCGCCGGCACGGAAGGTGTGCAAAGGGGGACGGCATCACCACACATTCGGCTACTAATCGGCCGTTACCTAGATCGCCTGTGGTCTATTATTTTGCCGTGTCGTTATTCCTGCGATTTCTTTGTGGGCGGCTTTTCTTTTGGCGGGTTTGCGATCCGCCCCTTACCTGTTGAGGGGAAGTTGAGTTAGAACGCCGGTTCTCTTTTATATCGCGCAAATTCCTTTAGGACTGACATATCACTCCGCTGAGCATAAGCAGATAATGTGCCTCCAAATGAACTTAATATGTCCATTTAGGAGGGGGGGAAAGATCATACGATTCAGCGACTTTTGGAGGACAATTTTTTTTTCGATTTCTTAAGTAGGAAGAGTATCGAGGAAGATAAATTACGCATGCGTGAGCAAATCTGCAAATGGTCTTCATACTATTGTGCTATTTTCCAGCGTTAAATGTCTACTCTTTCATAGAAAGGCATTTTATGCTATACTTTAACGATACTTCTGATGGACTAGACTGGGAAGTCAAATTGCTCAATGCAGCGACTCGCACTAGGGAAGAATCCTAGGGGGTCTGGATCCTTCCTTAAAGAGTTATCCAACACCGCTTTGTTACAGCACCGTGTACCTTTCGATAATTCTAGGGTTTTTAAAAGACTATGGAATTCTCATTTTTAAAATAAGGCATAAACACACAATTCAAAACCATGCAAGTACTTTGAATTATGGGGGAAAATCAATAAATGTAATAAATATCCAATAAATATTTTATTCGGTCCTTATGAAGATGATGGTAAATGAAGGGCGGGGGGGATACGTCAACAGAAAATAAAAAGGTCTTCAACCTTATCGCCACATCCAAACCCTATAAAGAATGTCTGGGACACTCTGGGGAGGACAATTGTAACCATTTTCGAAGAACTCTCCAGCGACTGGAAACAGCGTTGATCGGTTGCTACAGGAACTTAGAAATTGCTTTATTTCCAGCAGTTGCGCACCCAGGATTTTAGTTTAGGGGGGGCTGGGCTACAAATACTGCTGAACTCTGTTATAGTGACCTCAATTATAGTTATAATTCTCTTATAACGTCAAAATATTCTGTGCTAGTCGACCAGCCCGTAGAACATAACCCCACGGGCAATGTAACTCATTTTAGAATCAAATAATTATATGATCTTTTCAGTGATGTTGTAACCAAGTTTAACCGTGTTTCATGCTCTAACTTAAGTTTTTATTTAAAAACTAACATCTTTTTTTGGTAAAAAGTATTTTAGAAATAATTTGAAGACAATTTTTAAAAAGAAAACATTTAACTCATTAGCGACAATTTTTAATTTTCAATACTTTTCACTTCTAATTTCCCACCTTTAGGGGGGGCTTCAGCCCCCATAGCCCCCTCCGTGGGTGCGCCTATGATTTCCAGTATGATTTGGTTGTTTTTTTGTGTGTGTTATGGGAAGCTTACACAAGAGACATTTGCCTATGGGGGCTGCCTTGAGGGAGGACTTTCTAAGGTCTTCTAAGGCGTATTCACATTACATCAGGAGAAAACCACCCAGAACTCCACACTATTAGATCAACAGCCACGCGTTTTGTCCTAGCGCGGGACCGTCAAACTTCAGCTAGCTACCACGTTCAGTGTCGCTATGGTGGGGTCATTTTCAGTATGAAACCACGACTTAAACCCGTATATATCTGAACAATAACTCCTATTAACTTACTGTTCTTTCCTATTCCGCAATTGCCGTAACTCCCGTCTCCGATGAGTATTGCTCACACGATCATCTGTGTATTATTATATCTGTGCAAATCATTAATATTACTATTTATTTACTTATTTTGTACTGCAACAAAATATGTTCAGTTCCAAATTTCGTTAGAATCTGTCCAGTATTTCTAGCGATAATCAACCAAAAGCTAAGATTCTCTTAACCGTATATAGTGCATATAGCCAATTGGCTTACACTCTCATTTTTCCGTAATAAAAAGAAAATGTTATAGTTTATGTCTAAAATATGCATTTTAAATAAATATAAGACCTCAATTTTAGATTTTAAAAATGTATGGCAGCATTGCTTTTTTGAGGAAACAAGGATGAATTCATAGCACATGCAGCCAGTTACCTGAACAAATCTTTGCCGAATTTTTTATTGCTTGTAAATGTTATTGCTAAATGAAAATAAATACAAAACTATTTAAAAATATTATGGTATAGGACTCAATAAAGTACGATTAGGTTATATTACTTTCTTTTGTTTTATGAAAGCTATAAGGTGGAAATTGTAATTTTTCAAGTTTGAATATTTTTCATGATATTTTGGAGAACCACATGCTGAAATTTTTTCTTTATGCTTTTCTTATCATAAGTAAGGCTAAATGAAGCTACAGTTTTATTTTAAGCCCATTTTAAAATTTCATGCATTGTAGAGTTAATTTTGAACGCCGGTTTATATTCTTTAGAAGTGATGTCAATGAAAAATTTGTTTGCAAGGTAAAAAATTTTACAAAGATCGTCTGAGGGTTTTTTATTTTAAGAGCGTTAATTAAAGTTTAAAGAGACAGGGTCAGAACTTATGGTGCAGTACCAATAGTTAGATACAGTGTCGTATGCAAGGGGGAGGTTTACCCCCCTTTCCGAAGTCCGTATATTTTTCATATTTTACATAATGTCTAAACTCCCTCCCCCCTTAAAGAAAGTCTGCGCAAGCTACTGAGTCAGAAGTCCCATTGTGAGGAGGATCTACTAGAAAGAGAGACTCCTTAAGAAGAATGTAAGTAGCTCTAAACGATACAATCGGTAACGTGAGCAGCCCTCTTCTGGCAAACATGCAAACTCTTAAGATTTTAGGCCGGAAAAAGGTTGTCAGGTTAGTCTTTGAAAGACTTACCTGGATGTTCAATTTTGTATGAATTCTACGTATATGTTATTCGAGCTAAATAATCCCTCACCGCTTTCCAATAGAGCAATAATGTATTCAAGTAAAAATACCAATCAAGGTAAAGTCAGGTATACGTTTTAAATTAATAGTATGGCATTTTATTTAAGAGCCAAACAAGCCAAATCTTAACATGAAAAAATAAAAGCAGGCCAGTAACGGTACATTTTCCAATTTCACAGTGCCCCGCGGATGCTTTGTACATATCCTTCTTGTAGTGATGAAGCGGGAAGAAAATTTTTGGGGATGACCAAAAGGTGAAAAAGATTTAAAAAAATGCTCTCACAAAAAATGCTTCATTTATATACCGGGTGATCCAAAAGTCAGGACAAACTTTAAAAATTCATTAAAAAAGAGCAAATAATGATAGAAACTTGCCGTTTGCACAAATAGGTTTAGAGCAGGGATGGGCAAACTTTTTCGGTCGCAGGCCAAAAATCGAAAAAAAAAAAAAAAAGTTTGGCGGGCCAAGAAAATTTTTTCTAAAATTTCAAGAACAATACAGAAGTATTACAATTTAAATATGTTAATGAGTTGAATGAAATTGCTATTTCATTTTTAAAAGTTCCTTATATTGCGGTTCGAAGTGAGATGCACTGATTCTAAGAAACGAGGCTCAATGCTCATCCGTCAGTCCACTTCTGAAAGAATTCTCTCTAAGGTTCATAGTTGAAAACACTTGTTCTCATATATAAGATGAAGCAAACATAGCACTGATTTTCTGGGCGTGAGGTATTAAATTTGAGAAACTTACTTTCGATAATGATTTGTAAAACTCTAACTTTGGCATATTTAGAAACAACTGCTTGAGAGGATTGTTAGACTGCAATTCAATTAATTCAAGCTGCAAATCGGACCTCATTCTTCACAATTTACGTTGAAACTCATGGTAAAAATATTCAATTCTGTTTTAATGGCACTGAAATCTTGAAATCTACATTCGAACTCAAAATGCACTTTTTTCAAGCCATCTTCATAATTCTTAATATGGATAAATAATATATGAATATAAATATTCTTTCAATTTCCGTTGGACAGGCTACTTAAAACTCCACCCGCGGGCCGGATAAAACCTTCCGGCGGGTCGGATTTGGCCCGCGGGCCGTAGTTTGCCCATCCCTGGTTTAGGGTATGATGGGATTTTTTTTCTGACAAGAAAGTTTGTAGTTCCACAAATGTTACCGGTGGGGGTGCCGACATGCACAATGGGAACCCAATTTCCAATTAAAAATTTTTTTGAACTTTTCACTAGCTTTTGATGCATCCTGGGTGCACCAAAGTTTAAAAATTCATCAAAAAAGAACAAATAACGACAAAAAATTGCAGTTTGCATAGAAAGCATTACAGAGATTTCGGATTTTTTAAAATTGGAAATTGGGTTCCCATTGTGCATGTCAGCGCCACATACCGGTAACATTTGGAACTAAAAACTTTCTTGTCACTAAAAAAAAATCCCATCATACCCGAAACCTATTTGTGCAAACCGCAATTTTGTATCATGATTTGCTCTTTTTTAATGAATTTTTAAAGTTTGTCCTGACTTTTGGATCACCCGCTACATCCAATTTAAAAAAAAAAAAATCAAAATTTCAGGGGCTGTCCAGCCCCCTCCCCCCTCTGGCTACATCCTTCCCTTCTTAGTTGAAAACTGCCATTAAAAATACATTAAATATGTTAACATAATTCCGACAAAAATAGTAGGCATTACCAGAAACCACTTTTAAATATTAATTTGCATTTTACATACCAAAAAAATTGTCTTAAATTCTTTTCTGCCCAGAGTTAAAAAAAGAAAAAAAGTAAAGTGCCTTCTGTAAATAAAAGCTGTCCATAACAGACGACTAGAACATTTTTTTTTTTTTTTTTTAAGTCACGTCCTATAATATTACGGAAAAATACTCAACAGCTTTTTACCTGGGCTGGTCTACATCGCTGGGATTCGCTTGACCCCCCAAGGTGAAGCATGTAGACAATAATTTACACGAGATAAGGGTTAAATCGAACGTATATTATCACCTAATGAGACTTTTTTTTTCGGTTTCTTCCCGTTGACTGCTTCGTCAGATAAAAAAAAAGAAAGAAACTAGAACGGGAGTAGTTACGTCTTTTTGAGATAATCTCGGAAAGCACTTTGCGTATTTCTTTTCAGAAAATAAAAGCCACAGAAAGAGGGAATGTATACTAACCGAAAATACCTACTTTCTTTTTTCTTTTATATAAATAAAACTTCGTTCTCGAACATTATAGACCAGTTTAAATCGCAAAAAGCGTCGCAGCATGCCTTGCATGATACAGGGTGTTATTACAAAGGGATAACGGGCTTTAATTCTCTCTCTCTATCTGTCAGAGATGAGTGGGCAATGTAAATTGAAATATTCAAAATGAGGTCGGAAATAAGACTCCGTTAAGAAAAATTTCTTCTAATTAATTTTCAAAATGTCACACTTTTTAAATGTCTATACGACACCCGCATAAACAAACAAAAAAAAATCCCAATTAAAATGTTCCCTATACACTAATGGGGTGATATACAAAATCTCAGTCTTTCATCATAAAAAGTCTCAACGATATCTTTAAACGAGGATGATGGGAGGCTATATATGAATCTGAATGCAAACGTTTATTGCTAGAGTGGGAAAAAAAAATTTTTTTTCGTAATTTCTGTACGATCCGTGAAATGCGATCTTCCAATGTTTCCCTTCGTTCTATTTTTTTCCCTTCGAGAGCCATTGAAAAGTGGTTTAAGTGAGCATGTATTGATCTTCATACTTCTTTCAGTTTTTAGGATATAATTCCCAAATTTCGTTTATCGCCTCATTGATGCATGGGGACACATTTTACAAATTGGAATTTTTTTTGGTTCGGAGGTCGTATACAAATTAAAAAAGTGTATGTTATTGAAAATGAACCAGAGATATTTTTTCTGGACGATGACTTTAACACTCACACATCTCTGTATTAATCCGCGTGTCAAGTGTTTGGTGAATAAAGCCGTTAATCTTAATTTCATGTTTTGTTGTTGCTGTGTTTGGAACATTTATTTCCTGAATTATTTGCTTGGTTTAAAGAAATTAAAGTTATAAAGCCTCTTCAATTAAAGGGGGACAACACAATGACAGTTACCGTCTCCCTTCCTCATATGATGTGAATGGGCTAAATGGTATCAACAACAATTATACGTGTTCATAACCCGCCCCTCTCCCGTGGGGTAAAGGCTAGCGCATTGTGCTGTCATGCTACATGTCCAGTGTTCGATTCCCGGGATGGGCAATTTTCAGTCACCCTTTCATCGCTTTAGTGGGTCAATAAAATGAGGACCGAGTTTGCTCAGGAGTTAAACACTGGACTTCGCGTCAGTTTGACCACCTGCCCGAGGCATATGCTTCTGCACCCCAGAGCCCATGGTCGCGAAGACGTATTTGAGCAGCGCAGGCCTGGGGTCAGCTGTTGCGCCAATGTTTAACTTTTTTAAAGACCCATCAGGTTAAACGATTCCTTCATTACTCCTTTGGATGATACTATGTATGACTAAATATACACAAATTTCACGGTAGCTGTAAACTGCAGGACAAAATCAGGAAGTTTATTTATCTCTGTCACGTGGTTGTTGGGTATACTTAATCTTCTCAGGGAAACAAATTTCTCACTTTGTAAGAGGATTTCCGTACAGTGGCATATGGCATATTCAGGTGCTTGCCTTATAGCCTGAATACGGCTGTTTCTTGCTAATGACATCCATTTCTGCATCTGGAACTGTGTGACTTCCTCAGATAATCCGTAGATGTTATGGATCTTGAGAAATACGAAGGGATGCTAACTAACCGAATCCTCCTTTTCAAAAGTTAAAGCGAGAAAAGAAAGATTTTAGATTGGTGATATCTTGGTAACCATATACACCGTTAAAAGAGGCAGTCAGCGTTTCAACGTACAATGGAGCTAAATTAGCTGCATCCTTTCTATGAAGCAACTTCACCATGATTTGGTTCCATTGATCAGTTTAAGCACCTAATCATGGTTCAACGTTCCTCCATAGAAAAGGTTGCAGCTAATTCAGCACCATTTTATGATAAAATGTTAACTATTTTTATTCACAGCATAGACGGGAGGATGTAGGGTATTTTTAATTGCTAAAATGCATGGTTTGGAGCTACAAATGAGTGCTGGGCTAATAAACATTTTGTGCAGTCTGCTACGATTGCACAAGTTCATTGCAGATCTTAACATGCTTCCGTCATCCTCCATAGTAATACACGTAGAGTTTCAAGTTTTGAAAAAAGCAAAATTATACTGCTCACTGCACGTTTTAAATATTCATGGGACATTTCTGCAAACCACTTGTCGTTTAGTATTTGCAAAGTGCTGCAGCAGCATAACTGCAGTTCTATTTGATCAGTTTTACTTCCCATGAACATCTCAGACCAACTTTTGCTAAGCGACAGTAACTCTTAGAAGCCCAATGCTGGGAGATCAGCTTGCAAAAATTTACTCGACATGAACGCCAGCATTTAGAATAATTTTCCCTCTTTCCTGAATTTTTTTTCAGTCGTCTATATATCTGCCATCCATTTGGTATGCATTAAATACAAAATTGCTAACGCGTTTTATGCCAAAAACAAGCATACAGAATAGAAGTTGATTTATCTCGAAACAAGCTCAATGTATGGTGTGATATAAACAAGCAGAGAACGACTCTAACTCTCTGTCAACCAGTTGGGTTTGTGGATCAGTTCTAACAGAAGTTCGCAGGTGTAAAATTTGCTTAAACAGCGAATATTAAGAAAATATATCGTCAAAATTTCAGTGTTGAAATAATTACAAGTATTTTGAACATGAATTTCGCCTGTTGTTGATTATATACTATAATTACATCACTTGAGTTGGAATGCTGTTTGCACAGTCTAGCGCAGACACTGACGACTATTATGGACAAAGCAAAGCTTCTATATCCCGATATTCTCTTAGACATTCAGGAAACCATCTTGTTAGGATCGACCACGTCTGTACTAGGGAAAACGTTTTTTTCTTCCACAATTCATTTATCGTTCTAACGAAAAAAAGAAATCACTCTAGGTACCTAGAATCCCCAAAATTGATATTACAAGACTCTAATATCTCTCTAATAGTAGGATGAGAGATCACGACCTCCTTCCCTTTAAGAACTGCTAAAAGGTACCTAAAAAATCTCCATCCTATCTACTCAATGCAACCACAAACTCACGAAACTGGTTCGCCAATGGCCGTAAATAAGACAGAAGTTTGTGCCTCGATAGCAATCCGTAGAGTCATTTGCTTAAGAGCTCCAGATAAAAAGCGAGTCCATACCTCCCCCGTAAAAACTCGGCAAACAGTCGTGGGTCGTTTCCCACGCTGTTGACTTGTTGATGGAGTGACCCCCCCCTTCTTCCAGCACGTGAAAACTCGCGAAATAATGTTCGATTCCTTTTTGGAGTGTTTACCTTTTGTTTGTTGAGGAATGGTGAGACGACGGTAATGATTTTCTGAAAGAGTATGCTGAACAGAGACCTTCCTTTTAACAAGGGACTTTCTGCGTGTTGATTTTGGTCCGGTTCAATTTTTACAGGTGAGGAAGAATCGCTTTCCGTGAGAGCGCCCTTACTATCGTTTGCTTTGTGTGAATGCGTTGTTACTTTTTGTCAATGGTTGGTTGGTCCTAAAAATCGTCAAGGATCGCGTCCAGTAGCTATCCGCGGACTTGGGACTGATTTCACCATGAGGAAAACCCAGTCGCATCCGTAGAATTTTCATCTGACATCGCATATAATTTGTCAAAACTTAAAAAAACAAACAAACAAAAAAAGCTCTAAAATATATTTTAATAAACACCTCTTGTAAAGACCAAATAAAGAAATGTAAATCAAAACAAAATGAGTATTCAAATGGGGGGAAAATTGTTTTTGTTTTAAAATTTTACAGTTTAATTTACCTCAAAATTTTACGCACTGTTTCAAAGAATCATAGCGGAACTATCAAGGAATTATAGGGGAAGGAAAACTGGAACTTCTCAGACTAAATTTTAAATTACTGTATGACGCTTACGACCATCCTTCAATAACAGGAGATAGCCAAGTAGCTATAACCAAAAAAATTTAGCTAATTATTTTTTAAGAAAATCAGTACCGCGGAAAAAGCTCACTAATTGAAGTTCATTCATTGGACAAGTACTTTAATGTTCATGAAATAGTTCCAAGATGCATTGAAATTGGTTCATTCATTTCTCGTATATGATTTAATAACTGTGAAAGTCAATACCCAAGATATTATTTCTTTTTCCCTTCGACCAGGAAAATGGAAAGTGTTGCATGATCTGTGGGTTCCTGCTATTCAAATATAGGGGGCTGGACTGAGCGTCACTTTCTTAACCTTCCCCCAAGGACGTCAACCTCCGATTTGCCGTCTTCCAAACTTGGAATCGAGAAGGTTTCTACAATTTAAAGGATTACTGTTCTGGTTCCGTTTACCACTTCCACTACAGGACACTTTTCCTTTTCAGTTAAAATGGCATGAGATGGCTGGCAGCAGTGCCAGATGTAGAGGCCCTGTGTCAACAAAGGAGTGTTAATTATTTCTCAATCAAGTTAACAATTTTTTCGACGTCCAATGTGTCATTTCCTGAGTATATAATAGTGTGATGATTTACTTTGAGATAGTTTCTCACAAATATACACATAATTTATCGGATCAAATATCAATTTTAACCATTTTGACAGTAATTCGAAACGCGCTCTGGAACGTTCAAAACGAAAAATCAGTGGGAAAAGGTGAGAGAAGTGGTCTTCCATTGTCAGGAACTTATTAAAACAAAAGTTATTTTGCACATCATTCGGTATTTGCTAGGAAATTTTTCGTAAAAATGTCTATTGTGGGGCCCCCCTCTCTTGTAGAGGCCTAGGAGCTGCAGCCTTGCCCTCCCCAAAATCTGGCCCTGGCCGGCAGCTTCGAACTTCTTAATGGCGTTTCTGACTGCATAAACGATCAAATATTCTTTTCGGTACTGGAAGACCTACGATTAACTATAAAAGATTCATTAGTATTCTAAGGTAAAATTAATTCGTCCAGAAAAGCGCGCCATTCCTTCTTATCTACAACCGTTCTGTACGGGTTGGTAATTTCCGAACAGAGACCGAGGGATCATTTTTGTGAAAGTTTATTTAGTTAAACAATGCTAAATTTCCACTACTTGGTGGTATAAATATGAAGTGCATTTTTATTATTATAGTAAAAATTTCGATTATCTGAATAGATTAACAGTTAGTTTCGTTTGCATAAGTCTACAGAGCATGACACTTGTGTTGATGCCCCGTAATTACAATTATAGCAACTTTGATTGGCAGACTAAAGGACACTTTAACAAATTTTCCGTATTAAGTGACATAGGCCATTTCTCAATAATGGTTTTGATCAATACATATACAGGATGTGTCACAATTCCCTTCCGGGTTAGGAAGGCTTATATATATATATATATATATATATATATATATATAGTTGCAACAACTCTATATAGAGAGAGTTGCAGATAGCAACAAAGTTGACTTTACAGGAGAAAGAAACGTCACGAGTTTTGTTTCACAAATACTCAGTATGTGCACTTTTCGGGATGCGGCAGATATCAAGTCTAAAATCAAATTCTTCCCACACTTGCTTACTCGCTTTAACATGGTAGCAAATGCTGTTGTGATCCTTTGGCGTAAATCTTGTAAATCACGTAGCTTAGAGGGCACGAACACACGATCTTTTAACTCACCCCATAAAAAAATTGCATGGAGTTAGATCCGGAGAGCGAGTGGCCACGGAAGAAGGCGATTGTCGTCGCCAGGACCTCGTCCAATCCAACGACGAGGAAGTTCGTTTTTCGTGCAACAAAACTTTTAATGTTTTTTTCTCCAGTAAGGTCAACTTTTTTGCTGTATTGTTTAATATATTTATTTTTATAAGCTCTCCAAACCCGGTGCCCTATTGGGAGAGACGCGAGACGGAAAATAGGCGTCTCGCGTCTCGCAAAACAGCCTAAAAACTTTGTCTCGTCTCGCAAAAATCCCTATATAGTAATGCTGAAAATGTTTGTCTCATCTCGCAAAAAGCCATAAGTCTCTATCTCGTCTCGCAAAAAATCGTCTCGCATCCATCCCTCCGTGCCCAATGGTATTTCCTAAGCAGTTGGTAAGAGACACATAGTTCCACTTGCAAAAATGCTTTAAATTGTATAATCTATGATATCAGAAACAATCGAAGTCAATAAATCAATTTCTATAAAAATTATGAAGTTTCAATTTTTATACGGTCCCCCAGTCCTATCAGTTATATTTAGAAAAATTATCCTTATGCAAATTCATACTCTATAAAAAAAAAAAAAGAAGTCGCTCTTCTACGACCAAAATTCACCGAGTTACAGCTGCTTAAATTTAGAGCACTTCTAGACATGCGAAATAGGGGTTGTATACAAAATGAATTTGAGAAAAATTAATGTACATGATTGAGCCTTGTAATATTTATAAGCAATTTCATCAACTATTTTATGATCGTAGATCGAAATAAAGAAGGTTAACGTTTAACTATGTGTATTCAATAAATTAACATAAAAAAATAGCTTATACTGAAAATAGAATTTTTTAAAGAGTTTTTTAAATGAACTGTCGTTAAATAACTTAAAATACAGGAAAAAAAAAGATAATAAAGCACTTCATCAAACAATTAAGTTAGAAAATGAAACATTTTAAAGTACGAATATATGCATTTTAGAAAATTAAAACAATATTACAAATCCTGTTAGCGTAACATTTGCTCGAAGTATAGCTTCCTTCGGCTGCAATGCAAATATGCACCCGTGTAGAAAACTCTTCCTGTACTTTGCGTAGCGTACTGGGTGTTACACATCTGTATGCTACACATATACACGGTTTAGTAAGTCTGATCCCAGATAGATTTTTATTGAGCGTGACTATAACCTTCTGCTTAAAGATTAGCATTCTAAAATTAGTGTTTCTTCTTTCTCCGTATTATGCCAGAAAATGAAGTTATAACCTATAATTTAAATTTTCAATATTTATATGGTCCCTTAACGGTTTACCGTAACAGGGCATTTTTAAACGTGGAAAAGGGATTTAGGTCAAAATGTTTGCTGCTTCATAACTCGGAAAATTTTGGTCGTAGAGGGGCGATTTTTTTTTTTTTTCATTGAGCATGAAATTGTATAAAGAAAATTTTTCTAAATATAACTGATAGAACCGGAGGACCGTATAAAAATTTAAGTTTGGTATTTTTATTGGAATCGATTTATTGAATTCGATCGTTTTTGATATAATAGATTATATAATTTAGATCATTTTTGCAACTGGAACTATGTGTCTCTAACAACCGGTTTAGGAAATAGCCATTGGGCAAAAGTTAGCACTGGACACCCTGTATACATATAACATACTTTTCTGTTATGTGTGTGTATATATTTTTAAGTAATTATTGCTAGCATAGTTTTGTCATTAAATTTTCTCGACATGATCTAGCACGTATTTCTAATTTTATGAATGATACCCAATAGTAAATTAGCGACTGGCAAAAAAGGATCTAATAATTATCCTTATGCTCGGTACAAGAAAATTAATGATGATAAGGATTCTCTTGGATCGGAAGCTTGTAACTTATCATCAAATGATAATATACATCAATGGCCTATTTTTAAATTTATTGAATGCTCCTCATTTCGCAGCAAATCTTGTCCATTTGCTGACTCGACTAATATTAGTAACAGAGGATATAATTTAAGCACGTTTTCCAAAGTATAGAATTGTATCTATAAGTTAACCTGTAATGTATGTAACACAGCCTATATTGGCCAAACTAGCAATCTATTGCATCTAAGTATTAATTTAAATCGAAATCGTGTAAAGAACTATCCCAATAATCTTTCTGCAAATAATTTTGAGTACGAACATTTTCATATGCATGGGATCAATAATATTAATATTACTATATTATCTACTAGCTGAAGTACCCGTCCTTGACGGGTTAGTGAATGCAAATTTCCAAAAAGCAAGAACTTTCGTCAGCATTGTAGGAGTACACAGAATGGATGTAGTAATGGGTGTAGTGTTGCCAAAGTAAAGAAAGCGAAGTTATAATTTTTATGTATTGTTAAAATATTACAGGTTAGAGAATAACTAAGTAATATTATTTCATTCGCTTTAGTCGTAATTATGGGATGCGCGAACGAATATTTACGCATATTGAAATAATTTTCGCAAAATCTCAAAATCTAATCAATATTTTTTGAAAAATTGGAAGCCTAGAATTTAAGTTGTGTGACTACCTATCATGTCAACCAATTTCGTTTCATTCCCTGTAGTCTTTATTTCGTGATGCTGGAACAAAATTTTAGCATTTTAAAACGATTTTCACAAAATCTCAAAATGTAATCAAAATATTTTAAAAATTCAACGCCTATAAATTAAGATTAGCAACTAATATCATATCACTAAATTTCGTAACAATCGTATTAGTCGTTATTACGTGATGTTTGAAGAAAAATAAACGTATTTTGAGAGAATTTTCACAAAATCTCAAAATCTAATAAAAATGTTTTAAAAATTGGACACCTATAGTTTATATTGAGCAACCATCTATCATGTGACCAAATTTCATATCATTCGCTTTAGTCATTATTACGTAATGCGTGAACAAAGATTCACTCAGTTTTAAACGATTTTCGCAAAATCTCGAAATCTGATCGATTATTTTTAATTAGATGATATAGTTTAAGGTGAGTGACCACCTTTAATTTCACCAAATATCATTTTTTCACCTTAAGAGTTATTACGTGTGATGCGCAAACACAAATTTACGCAGTTTGAAATGATTTTCGCAAAATCCCAAAATCTAATAAAGATTGTTTAAAAATTCGTCACCTATGTTTGAAGTTGAATGACCACCTATAATGACACCCAATTTCATATCATTCACTTCAGTCGTTTTCACGTGATGCTATAACACAAATTTACGCAGTTTGAAAAATTTTCGCAAAACATCAAAATCCAATCAAAATTTTTTAAAAATTCGACACCTATGTTTTAATTTGAATGACCACCTATCATGACACCCAGAGGCGCAGCCAAGGGGGGGTTAGGGGGGTCATAACCCCCCCCCATGAGAAATTTTTTGCCATACAAAATGTATATACTTCACTACATTATCACACATATGTATACATATATATGAGTTGCAGTAGTCGTAACCCCCCCCCCATGAAAAATTTCTGGCTACGCCCCTGATGACACCCAATTTCATATCAATTGCTTCAGTCGTTTTTACGTGATGCTTGAACACAAATTTACGCAGTTTGAAAGGATTTTCGCAAAATCTCAAAATCCAATCAAGATTTTTTCAAAATTCGACGCCTATGTTTTAAGTTGTGTGACCACCTATCATGACACCCATTTTCATATCATTCGCTTCAGTCGTTTTTACGTGATGCTCGAACACAAATTTACGCAGTTGGAAACGATTTTCGCAAAATCTGAAAATCTAATCAAGATTTTTTAAAAATTCGACGCCTATGTTTTAAGTTGAGTGACCACCTATCATGATACCCAAATTCGTTTCAATCGCTTCAGTCGTTTTTACGTGATGCTCGAACACAAATTTACGCAGTTTGAAACGATTTTCGTAAAATCTGAAAATCTAATCAAGATTTTTTAAAAATTCGACGCCTATGTTTTAAGTTGAGTGACCACCTATCATGACACTCAATTTCATATCATTCGCTTCAGTCGTTTTTACGTGATGCTTAAACAAAAAAAGCGTCACGGACAGAATGACAGAAGGACAGAACGACAGAATGACAGAATGACAGACGGAAAAACTTTTTTTTGAGGGTCGCATCGGATTCCCGGGTGCTTGAAACGGATAGAAATCGCAAAATTTTTGAATTCCAAGAAATGTACAGAGAAAAGTCTAATTTTATTTATATAGATAGATAAAGAACAGCAATAATGAAAGTTTATTTTTAGAAAACTTCTTCATAAAATATCATATTACCAGTTATCCATACGGTCTACTAAACCAATTAGTACATAATGAACAATTAATTTATTATACTAGCACTACTAACATAAATAAATATTCTCCAATAAATAATACATTAAGCATGTCTTTATATAATAAAACACTTAGAACTTCTAGAGGTAAACGCAAAAAGAGTAATATATCTAATTATTCAAAAAGTTATATAAAATCTGCTGTTTTAAAATTATATTATTACTTTACTAGTTCTTACAGTTGATTTAAAATACCTACATTTATTAATTCCATTATAAATAAACTTTTAGTTAAGTATTTTTCCATTTTCTCTAACCTTAACATTACAGGACATTTTTCTCATCTATTCCTTGATCTCACTGTTGCACGAACTGACTAACTATAAATCTAGCTAACAATAAAATTAATACGTCAGCTAATTCTAACCTACAAGTTAATCCTGCATTAAATAACTTAAATTTCAATAATATTTTATCCACTAACAACATTTACTTTCCCAAAAGTCTTTTAAATATCCCCTACCTTTAAGTAGGAAAATATTTAACTATAACTCCTTCTCTAAATTGTATAACCCTCTGGATACACCACCCTGTTGAAAATCATTATGGGAACTTCATTAACAGGGATTATGGATACGTTATTACTTGGGACCTTCCCATAATTAAAGATATACAATTACAAAAACTCATGCAGAAAGGCAACAAGCACAGGATATCATCAAAACTCTCAATAAGTGCCATAATAACTCACATCACTTTTCTTATGATTTAGATTACGTCATATACAATACTGCCATAAAATACAACACTCCTATCGAAACTTTCAACGCATAAACAATATAGCAAACTCCGAATGGTGGTAGGCGTTGTGAATATATGCATAGATGAAACTAACGTAATAAGCATAACATTATACAGACCGTGTATACATAAAAAAGAAGAAAAATACTTTCAAATGCCATTTGTTCTCTGGGATTTATTAATAATTAGCCACCAAGGCTGCCAGCTTCGCCTCTTTATACCTTACTAGCTGCGTGCCCGTTCTTCGCACGGTAGGAAACGAAAATTTTCCTTACATGTGTAATTCGAAATTATTCGTGATGTGGAATTTATAAAAAAAAAAAGAGCAAAATTATTTGACTCTTAATGTAAAGTTTGTGTCATGAGTACTAACCTGATCATTGCAGTATAATGACTCAAAAAAATACGTCAGTGTCATTCACTATCAAAAAAGTGGAAAGCTTAATGGTTTGCAGAGAACTCCTGGCTTTCAAAATGTCTTATTTCTACATAATACTGTTTTTTAGGCTCAAGTTGTAGCATTAAATACCTAAGACACTACATGAAATGGAGCACCATTTATTTCTTTCCGAACATGTACCATATAAGGAAAGTATTGTAATCATGAAAAAATTCGACTTCGATATTTTGGTGTATTTACACGTTTTGAGATCTTCTGAATTCATTCATGCTATTTTCAAAAGATGTTTTTAAAATAGCTGCGCACCCGCTCTTCATACGGGAAGAAGGGAATATTTTACTACTAAAATCATATCTGCATGTGACAAAACAGAATTTCATTTTTAAAAAAGTTCAAGTAATCTCCTCTGTTGAAATTACTGCGGGATATATTAACGCAAATTAGAATTACTTTTCATTTAGTTGGTTGTAAGACAACCGTTGAAAAAGTATAAACACTTTTAATTTCATGAAATATTTATTAACGTGGTACATTGCGATTTATTCATATTATCTTTACAAATCTAATAATACTACCTATTACGTACATTAATACTATCTATACTCGCTTCTCCCTCTTCAAGGCTCCCTTAAAAGAAACAGCTTAGATTATTTGGCCTCAATGGGATCTTGTGATTCTGTGGCGATTCTTTGCAATTTACGCATTAGCATAAATAACAATCATTTCACATAATGGTTGCCATTAAGGAAACTCTCCATATATATTTAATTTATACACAGTTTTATAAGATTGGCGTATTTAGCGCCGCAAACCATTTCATCTTACTGTGGGAAGAAAATATCCAAGGGGTGCCATTTTAAATATCCATGTATCTAATATAGCGATATCTTTTATATCCTCCATAGTCCTGTCTCCTGAAAAACATCAAACTGTGTGATCTCGAGGAGCTACTTATTCCCATTTTAATTGTGACAGGGCGTTAGAGTTGCAGAGTTTACAAATTTCACGCATTTTTTTTAATTTATGACGTCACTGTTTGACTGCCGTAAAGGATACCCCGGTAGATTGAGGGAGTTAATTTCGATATTTCGCATAATTGTTTTCAAACGGTATCATTAAAACTTTACGTTGGACGTTTATGGAGGAACGTAATTCAACGTTAAAATAAAACTATACTCGCAACCTGCATGCTTATGTTAGGCAACGCCTACGCTAAATTAAATGCCAAAAATAAAAATAGTAAATAGAAAAATTTTAATATATCGCGCTTTGAAACGAACTTTGTAACTTTTAAAATGAACATTTTCAGCGCCGTGAAAACATTTCAATTTTTAAATAAGCACCGGATTAAAATACCACTTCTAATAATAATAATCGCGAATTTCTTAGTTTATTTCTACAGTAAATTTTAATCAAAATATCGTCTCCCTGTGTTGAAAACAGAGCTGGAATAAATGAGTTAAAATTATGGCGTAATTTTTACGTATCTTAAAGCATTTGACGTCATAGATCCTCACTTGCGAATTGAAATTCTGATATCCTATTTAAAAACTCGATTGGTTGAAAAAAACCTTTTTTTTAATCCTTTCTGTGGCAACAACGGAACATAAATTCTCGTGCCGTGATCGGAATGTAATGAATGGCGTAAGATCGCATTGATGCTATTAAATTCTAAACATTAGGCTGCATTAAAATTCGTAAAAAATCATCTAATTTACATAATTTTTTCGTTTTTATTTTAAAAGAGGGAGAAAAGAATGTTTCACGATTTGTCAAAATATCTAAAAGTTATGACGGATAGAATTCAAGATGCGACAGTTTTAAAATTATTTTACGAAAAAAAATCGCGAAGCAGATGTTTAGTAAAAAAATTCCTAAAAATCGGTAAATCATGTTACTTATTCAGAACAAACTGTCTTTAAAAGAAAATTTCCTCCTCTATCCGATGGTACAAATGCCGTTTTGCTGCGAGCGTAATTTCCGCCGTTATTACGAATTAGGTGAGAAAAAATGCCAAAAATCGCATAAAACATAAAATAAAAAAAAATCTAGGTCGAATTTTGAAAAAATCGCTTCGAGGTGCACAACTACATATTTACATCTTCCCGAGTACCAAATTTGGTGTTTCTAGGTGTAGCCGTTTGTCCGTAACGCTGCCGACAGACACACCCACACACACACACACACACACACACACACACAGACACCTTCTTTTATAATAGTAGTAGTATATCTTTTATATTAGTAGAGAAGAGATGATTTTAAAGACTTATTCAATAATATTCCTCTTGACGACCTTTACAATGTTATCAATGAATTATTTATAAATAGTGTTAATAATATTTTGATACCCTCCTACGTTGATGTAAATTATTTCAATAGTCTATCTAAATGTATTATGCATAATAATAATCATACATAGCAATAAAATATATCTGCAAAATCATGGTATACCACAAGGTGGATCAGCATCCAGTTACCTGGCAGATCTATATCTATATTTCTATGAAAAAGACTACCACAATAAACATACAATTATTAAAAGGTATATAGATGTCTTACTAGTAAACACTACTAATATTAATATCGTTATATTCCCAATAAAATATCTATCTGCTCTTGAATTAATTAAAAATCATATGCTTAACAATGTTGTTACATTTTTAGATTGAAATATTTCTATCATTCCTAGCAATAATCTAAGTTTCAACATATATCATAAGATAAAAGATTTCAGGTTTAAAGTAAATAGCTTTACACATTTTTCATCTTGCTTACATAAATCAGTACTCTGCAATATCATCTATAATCACTGCTGTAGAATCAAACTTCTATGTACAGAAGAATTTAAAGTCTCCAATTTTAAATCACTCTTTCTGGCTGCAAGACAATATAACTATCTTACTAATTTCGTAAAATCTATTATATACAATTCATGCAAGTAATGTATCTATTGTCTTTGTTAATTTACTGGAGGGTGACTGGAGTTTGGTTTTAAGGTTGTAATTGGATGGATGGGTCGGGAGGAGGAAGCTTTTCTCGCTATATATAAAAAAACATAATATAAAAAAAGAGTATTTTTTTTAATCTCTGGATGTGTATATGCAGGCATATATATGAAGAGTGAATCTAAACTCTTGGGCAAAACTTCAAGGGGAGATAGGGCACATAATAAGGAATCAGAATCATATAGCAATGTGGAGTCGGCAACGTCGTCTTCGTACAGCTGTTAATAATCACTTTGGAAAAAAGTGCTGAAAAAACAGTGCGCTTTCCGACCATTGTTTCGCCAGAAAGTAATGTATTTTTCTCCGAAAACAGAAGACTAAAATGGATAGTTTAAAGAGTTTATTTTATTTCATGGATGAAATTTTCGGAGACGAGCCCATTGTTTATGAACTTAGTTAAGAAATTAGAGGGACACTTCAATGCTTTTCCAAAAGTGATTATTACCGGGTAAGTTAAAACTGCACTTTTCACCCCTGATTGCTATGTGATTACGATTCCTCATTGTGTGCCCTATCACCCCTTAAAGTTTTGCCCAAGAGTTTAGATTCACCCTGTATATTTGGACAGAAAAAAAAAGAAAAGAAAAAAAAACGAAGTTCTTATTCAGTGAATATACATTTTTAATTCTAAGTTTAGTTTTTAAATATTCTCTCTAAATATTAGAATAAATCTCTGAAAAATAAATCATATGTATGTATTTAGGTAGTACATATAGTCATTAGCGTTTAAATACAATATTTTTGTAATATTTGATTGGCTATACCAGCTATTTATTATAATTCAATAGTTTTAATTTTAATTTAAATAATATTCCTTTATCTTAATAGGATTAATATACCTGCATTTTAACACTGGCAAATGATTTTACATTCCTGTTTCTGACAACACTTTTATAATCTTTGTTCTACTATTACACTTTATACAGTACGCTCCCTCTTGACATTGGCAATATGAAGACTAATGCAACGTGATTTACATTGTTCCTGTGGGGTATGTCTGTTTCGCAGTGGGTTTTTTTTTTTTTTTTTTTTCAATTATTTTACTATCAAAATACATCTGTTTATAATTTTCTTGATTCAGATTCTTGTTCTATAGTAGGGTAGAGCCTAAAAAGTGTAGAGTTAATATCTCTTTCGATATGCCACACAACCGAAATCCTACTATTTTGATTGTCTTTAATCATATTTTACTGGTTATGGCTCCTGATGATGGTACCAGTGGTTATAATTTCCATTCCATTCAATCTATTTTCACATTGTTTAAATTGTACTTTGTTTGGCTCAGCATCTGTTTTTGTTTTTGTGTGTGTGTGTGTGTCATATTTGCTGTACATACTTTGTGTTTTACTTGATTATATCTATCTATCTATCTATCTATCTATATATATATATATATATATATATAGATAGATATAACGATAGATATAACTAACAAGTAAAACACAAAACATACTACAAATAAGACATATCTCGCATAAAAATATAACAGCTATTAGGAAGAATTAGAAACCAGATATTGAAGCCAAATAAAGTGCAAGAATTATTGTGATAATATAATGGAACGGGAATTATAACCACTGTCACCATCGTCAGGGGCCACAAACAGTGGATTATAATTTACAGCAAACCAAATAGTAGGGTTTCGGTTGTGTGGCCTATCAGAAGAGATATTAACTCCACACATCTGGGCCCTACCCTACTATATAAAGGAAAGAAGAAATCAAAAAGATAACAAACATTAGAAATAGGAATTATAATTTTACATACCAGACCTTGAGCACATGGAAATTTCATTTGAACAATTGATATGTGTTGCCAATGCTAAGAATTGTAAAAAGTGAAAAATGGTGTTGCCACTAAATAAAAGTGTAAAAGTGGAAAGAAGAAAGTATAGGAGTTGCCAAATACTAAAAGGTAATATTATTAAATTTTAAGAATATCCAGGTATATTAATATGATAAATATATATTGAATAATAATAAATTAAAATGATTGAATAAAATAAATAGTATAGCAAAATTAAATATAACATATTGTTTAAAAAATATAATGATTATTAATATTGACAAAGTATGTATAATAAGTTATTGTATGACAGACGATTAATCTAGTATATTATCTTTTGTTCTTGTTGTGGTTGTTGTTTTTTAGACTTGTAAAAACATTTTTTTTCTTACAGTACTCTTTATTTCTAAAAATTTTGATTCTTGAACACTTCCTTTGTTCATTCAAACCAAGCAACAAAAGAACGTGTTACACTCTAACGATTGCGTCTTACTTTAGCAGGTAATATTCTTTCCGACGTCGAACCAGAGGAAGAGTTATAAGCTAAGACATTTTTCACCCCATGAGCGGATGGATCTGAAGAGGATTGCAAACGAAGCGTGGAAATACTGCATGGAGCGAATCCTGATGTGATTTGCTACAGTTTCGCTAATTGGGGCTAACTTGGCGAACTTGTCCGTAAATCACTTCCGAAGATAAATGGATGGTAGGCATTGAGCAGATTCTGGACACGAAGGAACTATTTGCTCAGCTCACATCGAAAACTTTAACCCTTTGAGGCGCAACCCTGTCCCAATGCTGAAAGAAGGGCAGCCGTTGACATCGCTCGACTTAACTACCAGCAAGATGGCGGACGATCGAAACGTCCATCGCGTGCCACAGATCTAGAGACCCTTTTTTTTTTACGACAGCTGGCTGTGCCGGCCACGAGGGCAACGGCTGCCCTTTTTTCAGCATTGGGGAAGGGTTACGCCTCAAAGGCACTTGGCTATCTCCTGCACAGCCAGCTGCGTCAAAAAAAAGGGTCTCTAGATCTGTGGCACGCGATGGACGTTTCGATCGTCCGCCAAGCACAGCCAGCTGTCGTCAAAAAAAAGGGTCTCTAGATCTGTGGCACGCGATGGACGTTTCGATCGTCTGCCATCTTGCTGGTAGTTAAGTCGAGCGATGGCAACGGAGCACAGCCAGCTGCGTCAAAAAAAGGGTCTCTAGATCTGTGGCACGCGATGGACGTTTCGATCGTCCGCCATGCACAGCCAGCTGTCGTCAAAAAAAAGGGTCTCTAGATCTGTGGCACGCGATGGACGTTTCGATCGTCCTCCATCTTGCTGGTAGTTAAGTCGAGCGATGGCAACGGCTGCCCTTTTTTCAGCATTGGGCAATCTATCCAGCTGGTCTCGCATTCTTCCATTCTTCCGCAGATGTCAGTGCTGTTAAAAAGAATTGAGAGAATTTTTTGACGGGAAATGACGTGCTAAAAAGTAAAGGATTCTCGTGAAGCTATGTCACCCGCAACTATTTTTATAGAAATCAAATCTGGCAACAGTCAAAACGTCAGAGTTTGGTGTTCCCAGAGCGGGAACAGTGCGCGTTAAAGGGTTAAGACACTAAACATAATAGATGTCTAAGTGGGAAAATGCAGGGCTCTCGCTTACTGCGCGGCTGTCGATAGTATGGACTGTAGTGTTGGGCAGTTTTCTCCACGTGTAACGTGAATATACACTAAAACCCATTAAAAAGTCATCCATCTAAAGCAAAACCCTTCGTGTAAGTCTTCTTTAACACAACACAGCACACATGCTGAAAACTTCAGAAGTGCAATATATGCACTGACTTTTTTAACTTGCTGCCCAGCAGTGGCGTGTCCACTGCTGGGGCGATGCTAGAGGTAGGTGTTCTGATAGGAATGTGGCCCCCCTCTCCCCCTAAAATAAAATAAAGAAAAGTAAAAATACAATTGAAAAAGAATTGTGGTAAATTTTTAATGTTGAAGTTATTTGCTTATGGTGAATAGTAGCTTCGTAAACCAAACTTTTCAAGTGAGTCATTTTTTCAAAGTAATTATATTTGCCCGTTCACAGGGACGTAAAAGTATAATGACATGGTTCTATAGATTAAAAAAAAAATTTTTAAAGGTAGGGTTGTACTTAATATTGTAGGTGAATGTATCTTAAAAAAACAATGCCACTTTTTATTTAATTTGTTCTTCATTTATTAATTAAAAATTCATTTATTAGTTAAAAGAAAAAGCTCTGCTTTTTCACTTTCATGAAAAGTTAAAACACACACACACATATATGTATATATACTTTGTGAGATATATATGCTTTGTGTTATAGAGAAAGAGAGATGTATATACACTGCTGGCCACCCAAATTGCAACACCAAGAAAAACAAGAGATATCACAACAAAATTTATTGTGTAGATAACATGTTGACCAAGTAACAAATGATTAAATTTACAGCATTCTATGAAGCGTGGTTCCTGCCAAAATCAGTACCCAGAGTAGCCGCCGTTGTTGGAGATCACAGCTGCCACACGCCTCGGCATTGATTCAAAGAGACTTTGAATGTGTTCTTGGGGTACAGCAGACCAAGCAGCTTCCACACGTTGCCAAAGTTGATCTGGTGTGACAGCTGGGGATGAACTCTGGGTCAGTCGTTGAGCAACCATGGACCACATGTTTTCTATCGGCGAAAGATCCGGAGAACGCGCCGGCCAGGGAAGCAATTCAATCTGGTGATTGACGAAGAACCCTTGGACAATGCGTGCCACGTGTGGCCGTGCATTATCCTGCTGAAATATGGCTGTTGGCAAGCCCTGAAGGTAAGAAAGGACAACTGGCTCCAACACCTCGGAGATGTAGCGCTGGCTGGTTAAAGTACCGGCAATGCGTACTAGAGGAGTGCGAGAGAGATATCCGATACCGCCCCATACCATAATACCCGGTGCAGGACCAGTGTGACGGTGCATAATGCAGCTGTTCAGCATCCTCTCTCCACGGTGTCTCCAGACTCGAATCCGACCGTCGTGGTGTTGCATACAGAAGCGTGACTCGTCAGTAAAGAGAATTTCATTCCATTCTGTCGTCCACATCCTTCTTTCATCGCACCATTGGCGGCGGAGACGTCTGTGGTTCCGCGTCAGAGGTAGACAAAGCAACGGACGTCTTGCGGACAGACCATTCTGCTGTAAACGACGTCGAATGGTACGCGCAGACACTGGATGATGCGTTACAGACTGAATCTGCTGTGATATGGTTCGTGATGTGACTGAGCGGTCCGTCACTGCCATGCGTACAATCTGCCTGTCATCACGTGACGTGGTGCACTGAGGTCGATGCGGTCGATCACGTCTGTCCGTCGTACCCTCCTGCACCCAACGATCACATATCCGCATCACAGTTGTTTGGTTTCGTCCAATACGACGACCGATTTCCCTGAAAGATAACCCACAATCTCGGTATGCCACTATCCTTCCTCTGTCAAACTCGGATACTTGATCAAAAGATGATCGTTGTTTCCTACGAGGCATAATTTATCGTTTTTTTGAAAAAAAAGCAAGAAAAACACAATTGCTGTACTTGAAACCGTCGAAATCTCCAAGCCTTAAATAGCGCTTTGAGGTGGCGCCACAGGCGCGCTTGATGTGCGTCTGCGCTGAAATTCTAATCATTTGCATATCTCACCTCAGCTAATGCATGTTGTAAATTTCATATTATTTGCATGCTTCCTTCAGGGTGTTGCATTTACGATGGCCAGCAGTGTATATTAATCGGCCTAAATGGGACTAGGAGTCAGGCGGTTAAGCGAAAAGTCGGTTATAGCGGAGAATAAAGATATATTTCTTTTTAAGTGATGGAACTGAACTATAATAAATACTTTAATTTATTACAAAAGTTTTATATACGATTAGAAGGAAAGCTTTGAAAGAAAATGAGTCATTTTTTTCTGCTAAAGTCTGAAAGTTCGACAACTTACTGCACAGTTTCGCCATTTTCTTTTTAAAGCATTGGCAAAAAGCTTTGCATTTTTTGAAACTTTTTTATGCAAACCCTGTTCACACTGCTTAATGAGAAGAAGGGTTGCGACTGATGAAGACTGGATAAATTTTCAGTCGAAACGATCGTATCTTGCTATAAGCATCATTTTATGTGTGTTTTTTACACAAAGTTTTTATTTATTTTATCTTTTAACAGTAGTATTTTGAGTGTTTTTCCTATGGTAATATACAGTTAGGGCACAGTTTAAAAACACTTATAGGGTGTTTATAAGTGTTTAAACTATTTATGTGTGTTTCGAAAACTCGTATAAGCGAAATTTTGACTTACGCCAGAACTCTTGGAACGTATTCCTTGCGTAAGACAAGACTCCACTGAAGCGGAAATATCAAAAATCAGATTGAGACAACTAAATAATAATAATAACTACAAGTATTATTTTTAGTTTATGGAAACTAAATATACTAAGTTCAGTTTTCAATTCCTTCACCAATAAAATTTTTTCTTACTTTTATCCTCGGTATCGTCCCTGTTGGAACTACTGATTCTAAGATGTATCGCTAGCACAAATTTGTCGCAATTTATTAGTTAAAAATGCTAATTAATTGCTTGAAATTATAGCTTGTATTAAGTGCATTTACCTTCCATATTAGAGAAAGCATTCCTTGAAAATGCAATACATCATTTTAAAAAGTTTAGACTGAAAATGAAAAAAGAATTGGGTGGATGTTCAAAGTCTTAACCTTTCGCCCTTACATAGCACAAATCGCAGATTAAGTCTTTTTTCCTCTCCTCAAAAGAAATATTAAGCCCCATTCATGTGATAATTTTTATTATTTATCTACCTACTCTAACTTAGAGGTGTAACCAAAAAACTAAGTACTTATCTTCAATCAATAAAATTAAAAGTAGACGGGGGGAAAAAAACGGAAAATTAGGTCGAGTTAAATAGCTCTTGTAAATGGTTTTAGTCTGAACAAATGTTTTCGATATGTAGTGCTGATGAAACGCCCTATTATGCAAGGAGACTGAACTTTACAATGAATTGAAGAAAATCTACAATGAAGGCAGTTTAATGAATTAGAAAAAAAAATTTTAAACGGTGAAGTTTTTACAGCATCAGCCGACGGAAAGTATCAGCCGACTTTTTATTCAATTTCTGTTTTCTGATAATAATAATAATTATTAATATTAAAATTTCTATTTCGTCGGTTTGCTTAACCCTTTAACTCGCAGTGTTCCCGCTCTGGGAACACCAGACTCCGACGTTTTGACTGTTGCCAGTCCCGAAGAATAGATTTGATTTCTATAAGAATAGTTGCGGGTGACCTAGCTCCACGAGAATCCTTTACTTTTTAGCACGTCCTTTCCCGTAAAAAAATTGTCACGATGATTATTTTTAACAGCACTGACATTTGCTGGAAAAATGGAAGAATGCGAGAACAGCTGAATAGATTGCCCAATGCTGAAAAAAGGGCAGCCGCTGCCATCGCTCGACTTTTCGAAGACCTCATCGAAGACCCTATTTTTGACGACAGCTGGCTGTGCGGCACAGCCAGCTGTCGTCAAAAAGGGGTCTCTAGATCTGTGGCACGCGATGAACTGTGAACGCGATGAACGTCCGCCATCTTGCTGGTAGTTAAGTCGAGCGATAGCAACGACTGCCCTTTTTTCAGCATTGGGAAAGGGTTGCGCCTCAATGGGTTAATGCAAATACCCGCTCAGTGCCAGAGACTTGAGCTCCTGGCCCAGAGTGTGAATCTCAGATTTGAAACTCTTACTGCAATCTAGCCTTGCGACTTTAGGACCAAGCTAGGAAACCAAAATCTCTGTGTACGCTATCGACTTTAGGCAATTTTCATAAATTAAAAAAATAAATTCGTAAAAAATATCTGCTTATATAATACGCTAACGTATGCGGTACCAAAATCGACGATATTTCCACGCTGCGAACGGCAACAGCCAGGGACCGATTAACCTCAGAAGAGAGGGGAAGCTCAGTCTCATTTAGGGCCCCCCCCCATCACCTTTTTGTTTGGGAAAAGTAAAGTTTTAATGATTTTCTTTCATAAAAATATTTTATTCGTAAAAAAGAAATTTCATTGATTTAATTAGTTCTAATGATTTCCTTTGAAAAAAGCATTTTATTCATTAATTTGAAAATTTCCTTTGATAAAAATATTTTATTCATTAATCTTCATAGTAGTTTAGTTCATTGTAACGAGATTTTACAGTATTTTTGAAATTACTTTAAACATTAACAAATAACTAAAAACATTTCATTACCTTACTTAAACATTAAACTTTATTAATTTAGCCCTATTTTTCATGAGGCATGGCTTTTTTCAGGAATTCTTTGTTTGTTTTGATGGCATCATAAAAATCACAAGACAGAAGTTGAGAATTAATTTTGACATTTAGAAGATGTTTAACCATGGGCGCCGGCAGCATAGGGCAAAGGGGGGCAATGCCCCCCCTGGATTTTTGTATGCAGTGTTTTCCCTTGCTTTTTTGCTCTTTCCAACATGGTAACCATACGTTGAAGTAGTCTTTGCCCCCCCTGGGAAATATTCTGCCGGCGCCCATGTGTTTAACATTACATATCAAAAGTCTACCCCTTTCTACCGGCCAAATATTCCCCATAACAGAAAAAAACTCTCAACCACAGTAGATGTCCCAGGCAAAGACATCGCAAACAACCATTTTAGAAATGTTGCGACATGAAGTATCAAGACTTCTGAAAGGCACCACTTCTCTTCATTAAAAATGTTTACAATAACTTAAAAGATCATTTAAAAACAAAATTTTGAATTTTTATCGCAGTTTATCAGTCATTTACAGGCCCCTCTTCAAGTTCTGAGGGGAAGCTCAAGCTTCACGAGCCTTTTCAGTAATCAGGCCCTGGCAACAGCTAGATGTAAACATGAGTGCAACAACATTGACGCATGAGCAAAAATCCAAATTAATAGTTCAGTGACGTCCAATGGAGCAAGCCTATGCCAAGCAGTAGCTAGATTACAAAATAACAGTAATGGATGCAGAAAAATGCAAGATCTCTCGGACTTTTTCAGCTTTAAATTATCGAATTTACAATACTTGGCGCATTGTAATGGCGAATTTACAATACTTGGCGCATTGCATCGAATTTACAATACTTGGCTAAAAATAATTTTTCAATGGAAAATTAGTTTGAATACCTCTTTCAATCTTTAAAAATATTATTCACGATAAACGTATTTTAAGCATACGTATATCGTGGGTAAGCATACGTATCGTACGTATCACGATAAACGTATTTTAAAAGGTTTAGGTCGAGAGTGCAATGAAAAATAGAGGTCAATAAATCGAATTTTACTTTGTGGGACAGGGTGATACCCATAAAAATATTGCCCGGAGGATCCAAACAGCCGAAAAGTTAGAAGCAAAATTTCCTACAAAAAGACTTCATCATTATCATTTTGATCGAAAAAAAATTGTTAGATTGACACAAAATTCAAAATTTCGGAGGAGGGGGTGAGGGGAAACTGCGGTCCGCTGGATAACTCCTCTGGGTACGGCCTTGTTCTCAGCTGTTCAGATCATAAAATACGTGGGTTAGCTGCCGCTGCCAAGTGGTGTAAATCACAAAGATTTTTTTTTTTTAACCAAATGACAGTCATTTGGCCGCTAGGCCATTTGACCACGGGCTCTCCAATACTTCTGCACTTGAGTAGAAAAAGAAGGTACTGCGGAGTCATGTCCTGGACAGTCACGCAAAGAGAAGATACAGGCAAGTCAGCAATGTTCTAAAACGAAATAGATGGGCACGAAGACAATCATGCCCAGTCAGAAGTCTAAAAGTTGCAACTGCAGCCGCACGAGTTCAGTCAGTAGCTAACTGCGGTTACGAGAAGAGAACGCTCCAAGTAATCACAAAGATGTAAAATGACGAGCAAACAGGAAATTGGTTGATTAGAAAATGATTTCGATGTTTTTGGCACTGGCGAAACCAGATAAGGGGGAGCACAGGGGCACCCGCCCCCCCCCCCCCACGAACTAAGCTTACACTACAGAAGATTGACTTATTTTGTGAATTCAAATGAATTTATTTTAAAAAAAGAAATATATATTGCGCCCTCTCCAGAAGTTTTTTATTCCCCCCCATATCTATATAAATAAAATTAGACTTTTGTCTGTACATTTCTTGGAATTCAAAAATTTTGCGATTTCTATCCGTTTCAAGCACCCGGGAATCCGATGCGACCCTCAAAAAAAAGTTTGTCTGTCTGTCATTCTGTCATTCTGTCACTCTGTCCGTGACGCTTTTTTTGTTTAAGCATCACGTAAAAACGACTGAAGCGAATGATATGAAATTGGGTGTCATGATAGGTGGTCACTCAACTTAAAACATAGGCGTCAAATTAAAAAAAAAATCTTGATTAGATTTTGAAATTTTGTGAAAATCATTTCAAACTGCGTAAATTTGTGTTCGCACATCACGTAATAACTGCAAAGGTGAAAAAATGATATTTGGTGAAATGATAGGTGGTCACTCAACTTAAACTATAAGCATCTAATTAAAAAAAAATCCATCAGATTTCGAGATTTTGTGAAAACCGTTTAAAACTGAGTGAATCTTTGTTCCCGTATTACGTAATAACGACTAAAGCGAATGATATGAAATTGAGTGATATGATAGGTAGTTGCTAATCTTAATTTATAGGCGTTGAATTTTAAAAATATTTTGCTTACATTTTGAGATTTTTTGAAAATCGTTTTAAAATGCTGAAAATCTGTTCGAGCATCACGAAATAAAGACTGCAGGGAATGAAACGAATTTGGGTGACTTGATAGGTTGTCACTCAACTTAAATTCTAGGCTTCAAATTTTTCAAAAATGTTGATTAAATTTTGAGATTTTGCTAAAATTATTTCAATATGCGTAAATATTCGTTCGCGCATCACATAATTACGACTAAAGCGAATGAAATGATATTATTTAGTTACTCTCTAACCTGTAATATTTTAACAATACATGAAAATTATAACTTCGCTTTCTTTACTTTGGCAACATACTACCTCCATTCTGTGTACTCCTATAATGCTGACGAAAGTTCTTACTTTTTGGAAATTTTCATTCACTAACCTGTCGAGGACGGGTACTTCAGCTAGTATATATATAAATTTATAATAATAAACTTCCCGAAAAACTTACTTTTTTGAACTCACGCCACTTATCAGCCAACCCATCTAAATAATAATTTAACTTTTTTTTTTTAAATAATTGATGCACCAGTACTTGTGAAATCAGAATTCGGCCGTATAAAGAAACACGCATCTGTGACCGCAAATATTTGAGATATTTTCCTGGCTATACATCATCCCGGCGAAAGTAACCCGTGTGCCTACATGCATGCGCGCAAAGTGTTCAAAACACACTCGGCTCAGCAAATTTGACCAAAAAAAAATAAATAAATAAATAAGTAATACAGAAAGCGAGGGGGAAAAAAAAAAATCTTTCATAACAATCTATAGAGCATCCGGGCAAAAAAAATAAAAATAAATATAAAAATAAAAAAGAAAATCCGTGCTACCGGTCAGACCCCACAGGTCAGGTATCGCAATTTATAACTATCGCCATTATCACCGATTCGTTCCACGCAAATACGGGCTCGGGTAGAAATTCCTCTCCTCAGCCAAGATGAATAGTTGAGAATCTTCGGCCTTGCACATACATCGTTTCGTTGAGGTCTTCTTGCAGCCTGTAAAAAGCCGAACGGATTACGTGAAAAATCAGTGCGGAGCGAACCTTTTTTAAAAGAGGGAGACAGAAAATTCCTCCACTCCATAGCGAGAGATGTAATTGTGACATCGCCTTGGTCTATGGCGTTAGAATAAAAAAAAAGGGGGGGGGATATCAATAGCGACTAAGCAAATCGATTGTGGATATATTTTTTTTTTTTTTTCTCACTTCCCTTCGGATATATTTTTATACATTTTGTTGAGGACCTAGATGCATTAAGTTGACAGTAATCTATTCACCGGAGTTGAGTTTATTAAGATGTCGGTCTATTCCAAACTCCACCTTCATCCATTAATTTACGGTTTGGACAGGTTTTTTTTTTTTTTTAACGATCCATTAAAAAAATAACCAGTGCATTTTGTTAATATAGCTACAAAATATCTTTTAAAGGAGCAAGTTTTTATTATCATTCATGGAAGTTGAGTTTATTAAGTGATAGTCCCCATTCTCATCGTCCGTTCCACTTACGATTTTCGTTTATTATTATTATTATTATTATTATTTACTCATGTTTTATCAAACCAGAATTAAGATATTTTCATTCATATATCTTCTTTTCTTTTAAATTTTGTTTGATGAACAAACATTAATATTTACAGAACTTGAGTTTATAAAGTGTAGTTCTCTATTTGATTCACTAATTGCATTTTCACAAAAAAATAAATAAATAAATATATAAATAAAATTTGTTTGTTTGAAAAGAGACAAGCATTTATTGATTTATTTACTTTTGTGGATTATGTTGAAAATTTGAATTTATTAAAACTTTCGTTCGTGACAAAAGAATGTATTAAATACCTCAATCGCAAGAACGCAGACTACAAAGTACGCTCATTAAAATTTTGAAAATAGCGCACGTCCGTTTCGGCATAGCTTTGCATACGATCGTCTATGCAAATATTTATCAATATGCGCATACTTATTATGACTTGGCTTTATTAAATTTCATCTTAGGAGTGTGAAAAGGCAGCGAATCCTCCTTTGATTTGCATTTCAGAGAATTTTCATACTTATATTAAATTCACCAAATTATTAAGATTAACGATTTTGTTTATTAATATTTCTGTGTGTGTGTGTATGTGTGTGTTATGGCTAGCCTACACTAGGGTCGCCTGCCTACAGGAGTGTCTTAGGTGGAGACATTTTTAGGGTGTTCCAACGTGTATTCACGTTACACCTGGAGAAAACCGCCCGAACCTCCAGACCGTTAGATCGTCAGCTGCGAGGTTAACCATCTTGTCAAAGATATAATAATTACTAACTAAATGAATTTGGGACAGTAGCGGATTCAGGGGAGGGGCAAGGGGGCTTCAGCCTCCCAAAAGAGATTGCTAAAGGGTAACATTCTGCTTCATTATGCACTTTGAATATGTAAAGTGATCTTTTTTAATCACTTAGCCCCTCCCAAAAGTTTTAACTTTGGTTTAGACCAGTGGCGGCTCGTGACCTGCTTCAGTGGTGGGGCCCAAAAAAAATAGTGCCAGTTCAAATCGAGAAAATACATATACATAGAGCTGTGGCGGATCGTTACCCATTTCAGAGGAGGGGGCATTTTTTTTTAAACTCGAAAAGGTAAAACATATAAATCGCTTTTGTAAACAGTGTGAATACATAAAAACTTTTCGAATATCAAGTTATGAAAGGCGTATTGATTTCTCCTTTAAGTTTTCATTTAAAGACAGCAGATTTATTTTGCACCAAAAAAACATTTTCCTCCATTTTTCTTTCTCAAAAAGGTACAATATCAATATAAAAAATAAAATATAAAAAAAGTATGATTTTCTTGAATACAATATTAAATTCAACAAGTGCATGTGTACATGTTGAAAAACGAATTGGTCCATAATGTTTCATCTCCAAATAGCAAACAATAAAAAAGAAAAAAACAGAATCTTTTGCTTCACTTATTGAAAGTCATGGTGCTTTACTGTACCATTCTAGTTGAAATGATCGTATCCTTTTGCCATCTTTTTGTCTAAGGACAAAATTTTTTGGTTGATAGGGTCCCAAGCGTTTTATTTCAAGCTTTTCTGCTATTTTTAATCTGCTGAAAGGAACTTGTAATAAACAGTCAACAGAATTCATAGTCTTTAAATATATTTATAATTTGACAAAATATTTTAATTTACGACCATTTCTCACTCAATTGATACTTTCGCTATATTTGAAGCCGACAAAATAGTAAAATTAAGTCTGTTTTAAATGAGATAAATAAAAATTCCTAATTCTTAAAGATGATCAGCTATAAGAACAAAAATCACAATCAGCAGCTTTTTTCGACCATAAGAACAAAACTCGCCAAATAGTACGGTTTCCATGGAAACACTTTTATTTCTCCTATCGGGCCAATGATAAGGGGCCCTAAATTGGTCCTAAATTAACTGTGTTTTCGCATTCTTTTTTGTGATAACCAGCCAAATATGTTCATCTTTTGAGAAATGATCAATGGTAATAACACTACTCTGCTGTGCTTGGCGCAAATATATTAGGGCTTCATTTCTCGGGCCCGAGAGTGCTTCAATGGGGAATACATTGGAAATGCCGCGGCGCGGCCGTAGGATTTGAATGATGGCTCGCTTTACATAAATGGATTAAGGGACAAAGCTGGCGTAAAAAATGCTCCTTTAAATATTCCTTTTATCCATCTTAAATCAAAATAGAATAAAATACACGCAGACACCTTTATTAAAGTAAACTGATTTTGAAAGAATACAAATTTTGCATTATAATTAAAAAAAAAAAAACTTTTGAAATATCAGGTGGGGCCCGGCCCCTCTGGCCCCTAATGACGAGCCGCCACTGGTTTAGACTAAAATTTTGCTTTATTGTATATTTTGTTTGGGTGAAATAAACTTTTTTTTTCAAAATTTAGCCCCTCCCAAAAGAGAATTTCTGTATCTGCCATTGATTTGGGACATTCTAGAATGTTATTTTTACAAACGTATGGGAAAAAAATCATGTTTAAAACTTCTCTTAAGTAGTATAATTGTGTGCTTTTTTTCATATGTAACAGAATACAACACATATCATGTTGATGCAATTTTAAGCACATTATCTGATCATGTGAATTAAACAGAAATTGTTAGGTAAAAGCTGCTTATTAATTGGGAAAAAAGAATTATGACAAATAACCTCACAGGATTTACTGATTAAAATCGGTCTTAATAAGTTCTTATGGTTCTTTATTAATAGGGAGGGAAATATCTTGTGTGTATAAACTTCTGTCAACTTTAAAGATCATACATAACATTTCTATACGTAATTCAAAATTTAAATAAAGTTAAATTTTACCTTACAGCTAATTTACTTCTATAAAGCTCAGCGGCGGGCAAAGATGCACACATGTACTCTTGAGAATCAATCCCGTTCAGGTCAAGAATTCACCTACTCTACTGACATACACACTATTCTCTGAGTAGAACTGAATGCTCCAACCTTTTTTTGAGCCGTGTTTTTCAGAAATGAACACAGCTTATACTATTTCTCACTTCTTCTGAATTTTGGTTCTCTTTTTCTTTTCTTTTCTTTTGAGTGGAGGTTGAACCCAACCTTGCAAAATGTCAACGGAGTTCCTTAATTGACTGTCCTACAAAATTATCTGCCGAAGCGTCTTGACCTCAAACAAAAAGCGATAAATTCGTGCCCCCACTAACAAATCTATAAATTTTCTACTCTATTCCCCCCCCCCCCACCCTCACTCCTTTCCCACTTTTTGCTGGACTGTGCTATCACACAGCTGACAGACCACCTTACAGATATGTATCGGACATGGATATCAAAACCTTTTCCTATCTTCAGCTTCGCTGGATATTTAAGCCAGTCAAAGAGCCCCCCCGAGGGGTGTGAACATGGACTGCGTCTGAATACGGGGCAAAACGCTTTTTTTTTTTTTTTGCTTTCTTTTTCTCCATCCAACAACCCCTTTGCCCTTTTCACTGCATGAAGATGTCCAGGTACCATATACCTGGATGGATCTCTCTCTCTCTCCGGCTAAACAATTTATCTTAATGCGGATTCTTCAACAATACCTGAACATGGTTTCATTGTGAGAGACCTCCCACAGGTAAACGTCGCGGGGAGTCAAGAAAGCCGCCGTTGTTGTTGGACCCGAGTCGAGGGGTTGAAAATTGAACGAACGAAGAGGAGGGGGGGAGGGAAAAAAGCCTGGTGATTTGTAGATGCGGTGTCAGAAGAAACACCAATTAGGAGGATTTCGGGCTGGCAAAAATGTTACCTCTGGAGGGAGATTGTGAATGAAGAAGCCAGCGCAAAGCAACACACCACAGGAAGACAAGAGTTGTGCAAGAATTAACCGTGGAAGTCGTCACTTTCCGGAGAGAAGTTACCTGGGAAATCCATTCTCTACTGCCCACCCCCCCCTCTTTCCTCCCCCGACCCTCTGCTCGGCTTATCGTGAAGAACTGCCGTGGTTTTTTTAATTGACAGCGTTTCGGCTACGGTTAAATAGGGAGAAAGTTTGCGTTATCCCGGGTCATTTACCGGATCGAACCGTTTCTGAAACTGGAATGAAGTGAATTATTGCTGGTTCGTGAAGTAGCGTTGGCACTAAAATTTTTGGGAAAATCGCACGGGCGGAGAACGTATCACACTACTTTTTAAATTTAAGGACTTGTAATGGCCGATTTAATGTCAATTACGCATTTCAAAGTTTAAATTTAAGGTCTTGTAATGGACGATTTAATGTTGATTACGCATTTCAAAGTTTAAATTAGAAATTCCTTCATCGTGAAGAACTGCCGTGGTTTTTAATTGACAGCGTTTCGGCTACGGTTAAATAGGGAGAAAGTTTGCGTTATCCCACGTCATTTACCGGATCGAACCGTTTATGAAACTGGAATGAAGTGAATTATTGCTGGCTCGTGAAGTAGCGTTGGCACTAAAATTTTTGGGAAAATCGCACGGGCGGAGAACGCATAACACTATTTTTTAATTTAAGGTCTTGTAATGGACGATTTAATGTCGATTACGCATTTCAAAGTTTAAATTTAAGGTCTTGTAATGGACGATTTAATGTCAATTACGCATTTCAAAGTTTAAATTTAAGGTCTTGTAATGGACGATTTAATGTCAATTACGCATGTCAAATGTAAACTAGAAATTCCTTCATCGTGAAGAACTGCCATGTTTTTTAATTGACAGCGTTTCGGCACGGTTAAATAGGGAGGAAGTTTGCGTTATCCCGGGTCAATTACCGGATCGAACCGTTTATGAAATTGGAATGAAGTGAATTATTGCTGTTTCGTGAAGCAACGTTGGCATTAAAATTTTTGGGAAAATCGTACTGGTGGAGAACGTATCACACTATTTTAAAATTTAAGGTCTTCTAATAGACGATTTAATGTCGATTACGCATTTCAAAGTTTAAACTAGAAATTCCTTCATCGTGAAGAACTGCCGTGGTTTTTTTAATTGACAGCGTTTCGGCTACGGTTAAATAGAGAGAAAAATTGCGTTATCCCAGGTCATTTACCGGATCGAACCGTTTATGAAACTGGAATGAAGTAAATTATTGCTGGTTCTTGAAGTAGCGTTGGCACTAAAATTTTTGGGAAAATCGCACGGGCGGAGAACGTATAACACTATTTTTTAATTTAAGGTCTTGTAATGGACGATTTAATGTCGATTACGCGTTTCAAAGTTCAAATTAGAAATTCCTTCATCGGGAAGAACTGCCGTAGTTTTTAATTGACAGCGTTTCGGCTACGGTTAAATAGGGAGAAAGTTTGCGTTATCCCGGGTCATTTACCGGATCGAACCGTTTATGAAACTGGAATGAAGTGAATTATTGCTGGTTCGTGAAGCAACGTTGGCATTAAAAATTTTGGGAAAATCGTACTGGTGGAGAACGTATCACACTATTTTAAAATTTAAGGTCTTCTAATAGACGATTTAATGTCGATTACGCATTTCAAAGTTTAAACTAGAAATTCCTTCATCGTGAAGAACTGCCGTGGTTTTTAATTGGCAGCGTTTAGGCTACGGTTAAATAGAGAGAAAAATTACGTTATCCCAGGTCATTTAACGGATCGAACCGTTTATGAAACTGGAATGAAGTAAATTATTGCTGGTTCTTGAAGTAGCGTTGGCACTAAAATTTTTGGGAAAATTCATACGGGCGGAGAACGCATCACACTATTTTTAAATTTAAGGTCTTGTAACGGACGATGTAGTGTCGATTACGCATTTCAAAGTTCAAATTAGAAATTCCTTCATCGGGAAGAACTGCCGTAGTTTTTAATTGACAGCGTTTCGGCTACGGTTAAATAGGGAGAAAGTTTGCGTTATCCCGGGTCATTTACCGGATCGAACCGTTTATGAAACTGGAATGAAGTGAATTATTGCTGGTTCGTGAAGCAACGTTGGCATTAAAAATTTTGGGAAAATCGTACTGGTGGAGAACGTATCACACTATTTTAAAATTTAAGGTCTTCTAATAGACGATTTAATGTCGATTACGCATTTCAAAGTTTAAACTAGAAATTCCTTCATCGTGAAGAACTGCCGTGGTTTTTAATTGGCAGCGTTTAGGCTACGGTTAAATAGAGAGAAAAATTACGTTATCCCAGGTCATTTAACGGATCGAACCGTTTATGAAACTGGAATGAAGTAAATTATTGCTGGTTCTTGAAGTAGCGTTGGCACTAAAATTTTTGGGAAAATTCATACGGGCGGAGAACGCATCACACTATTTTTAAATTTAAGGTCTTGTAACGGACGATGTAGTGTCGATTACGCATTTCAAAGTTCAAATTAGAAATTCCTTCATCGTGAAGAACTGCCGTAGTTTTTAATTGACAGCGTTTCGGCTACGGTGAAATAGGGAGAAAGTTTGCGTTACCCCAGGTAATTTACCGGATCGAACCGTTTATGAAACTGGAATGAAGTGAATTATTGCTGGTTCGAGAAGCAGCTGTGAAGAAATTGTCAAATTGGCGTGTTTCTGTGGAACGCTTTTTAGATTGCAACCAGCCCGGTTTTCCTCGTTTTTCCACAGCTTTCAAACATGGAATTTACAACCTTTTGCATACTTATCGACTCTAAAAATGTCGAGAAGCACAAGGCAAAAGCACATTTTAGTCATTGGCGTTTCACCAAACTGGGGAATAATTTCACTTTTTGTAAATTTTGTTGTGATACTATAACCCTATAGTACTGCCGAAACTTAAGTGTTCTTATTTCAAAATTGACACAACAATGGAACCATCGCCCGACTTGGTGCGAAATACTGCATGCCAAATTATCTCTCTAATTTTTTACGGTCCATTATCATATTGCACATATACAAACATTTTAACATTCGCCCGACCACCACCATACGAACTTTAACTGTGCCGAATTTCGCGCTTATTCGTTCGCTCAGTGTGCTTCAAAAGGGACACAGAGGTTTTCCTTAACGTATTTATATGTACATAGATAAAGTTAAATATTTTAGAAATATTTAACTAAAATAAAATATTTAAATTCATTGATGACAATTTCCTATTTTCCTATTTTACAAGCTTTTCACATCCAACTCTTCAGGGGGGGGGGAGGCTTTAGCCCCCCATAGCCCCCCCTCCGCGGATGCGTCTATGGCCTGAAATCTCATAATTTTTTTAACAAAAGTACTAAGTGTGTTAACTGGATGGATTTAAAAACAAATAAATAAATGACGCACAGTAATGTTTAATACATACTCAAACCATTGAAGTTTTAGTTTTTAATTTGATTTATTTACCTACACACTTGTAAAGAGAATGGTTCTATCACATATATTGTTATTGTTTGTAGCACATCTAGAACATGCGATTTAAAGAAATATGTAAAGAACTCTTATTTTATTCGGTACTTACGTATCATACCGGCGGTCATTACCGCCAAACTATTTCTTTCGGGAAATGTGCTGGCAAACTGTTGGCAATCGTATTCCAAACCATCAATAATATTATGTTTCCGGCATTTATCTTGGCAAAAAATCGCTCGTCTTGGCGGACCGCCTGGATAATACGTAAGTACCTTTTATTCATTTATCTGTTATATAAATTGGATAAGCCTGAAACATAACGCTGCTTAACAACGGAAAAAACACTCAAAATACTGGTGTTAAACAATAAAGTAATTATAAAGTAATAAAGTAATTATAAAGTAATAAAGTAAACGTGCGTATCCTCTTACCTATAACATCTGGGGCTTACCTATAACATACAACAAATGTTTTTACACAGTTTTTTAATTACTTTATAACGCTGCTTAGTTAAAAAGTTCTAAAGAACAGCAGAAAAAGAAAACGGCATTAGTAGTGCATTGCAATACTAGATGGCAGCAGTAAATAAATGATATTATCGCTATTATGCTTCAATAGAAAAGTAATAGATGGCAGCACTATGAATTAAAAATATAGTTTGTATAATGTTTGGAATGTGAAACGATTGTTGGTGATTGCGAATAGAATAACTAATCTAATATATAAATGTGAAAGTTTGTTTGCTTGTTTGTCCGGGAACTCTGACCATACCGTTCGATCGATGGACATGAAATTTTGCACAGATAAGTAAAACGACATAGAATGAACCGTAGGCAACTTTAAATTTCTGAAAACCCAGTCGTTCCGCGATTTTTTTTTTTTTTTTTTTCGATCTTTTGATAATTTGCACCCCCAATTTCCGATTGTATAAAATAGTGATCATGTTTATATACCATCTATATGCTGTCGATAGACATAACTCTAATTGTAAACAAAGTGGCATATCATAAATGAAATGACGGTATTTTGATGTTACGAGTTTAAAAATGCACTGGATATTCTAATTAGGTTAACAAGCTTTGACAAAATATATTGCACCACGACCGAAATAATAAACTTTCAAATTATCAGATGCTGTAGGAAAGTAAAATAATGTGAGTCTTTCTTTTTTCTTCACTAATTTATGTTAGATATCGCAATTCAGAATGATGGGATTTTGACTTAAAGAGTTTTTAAAAAATGAGTTAGAAGTATAATTCTTCTTATAGGCTTTGACGGAAAAAATTACTATTATAAAAATTCAAAGTATTTTGTTTAATGCACGAGCTACCCTTGACTATTTTTGAACACTATGATTTTTCAGCGACCATAATAACGAAAGGAAACTTGCATTTTTTAAAATTGTGGGAAATTCAAAAGTTGCCACAAAGTGAAAAATTCTAATTAACGTAATTAAATTCGCTAACGGTTTGACGATGGCCGTCGTATGTATTCCCAAAAATCGAGCAAAATATCGCCAAGTTTGGACGACTTTTGGCGGTATATACCGCATTGGCCCGAATATAACGCGACGCCAACATTTTTCACCAAGATAAATAGAAAAGTCCTATGTTTATGCCTCGAATTCAGCGTAAAGCAGGATTTTTACGGAAATGATCAGCCAAAAAACATTGCGTTATGTTCGAGCGAATACGGTATATATAAGATATACATTTTTTCTGGCTGAATTCAAGCAACTTAACAAGCTCTTGCACAAGAGTTACGTCATTAGCAAAATAGCTCCTAAAAATGTTTGAAATATTAGTTAAGAATAACCCTAACATCTCAAATTAACTTTAATAAGATCTGTTGCAAGTTAGATTTTTTCAAAATCGTAAGTTTCAATTTACTTCGTTTGAAAATTACTGTGCGAAATAACCAGGCTCAACTACTCGAGAACAGAACGTGACGTCATAAAATAAAAATTACGCTAAATTTGTAAAATTTAACGCCGTATTCAAAGTTTGAGCAATTGTGAATAGCTCATCGAGATTGCACAGTTTGATGTTTTTCACGAGACTGAACTATGAAGGATTTAAATACTTAGATTATTAGAGCTTGGATATTTTCCACCACAACGAGCTGAAATCTTTTGCGATGCTAATATCTGACAGGAATTATGCTTAAAAATATATGGAGAGGTATTTTAACGGCAAGCATTATAAAAAATGCTTATCGCTTATTCAAATGCATAAATTGCAAAGAATCAAATTTTTTCAAAATCGTAAGTTTCAATATTACTTCGTTTGAAAATTACTGTGCGTAATAACCAGGCTCAACTACCCGAGAACAGAACGTGACGTCATAAAATAAAAATTACGCTAAATTTGTAAAATTTAACGCAGTATTCAAAATTTGAGCAATTCTGAATAGCTCATCGAGATTACACAGTTTGATGTTTTTCACGAGACTGAATCATGAAGCATTTAAATATTTAGATTATTAGAGCTTGGATATTTTCCACCACAACGAGACGAAATCTTTTGCGATGCTAATATCTGACAGGAATTATACTTAAAAATATCTGGAGAGGTATTTTAACGGCAAGCATTATAAAAAATGCTTATCGCTTATTCAAATGCATAAATTGCAAAGAATCACCAAAGAGTAGAAAGGCACTTTTGGTTTCAAATATCTAAGCTATTTCTTTAAACTGAGCATTAAAGAGGGAGAAACGAAGATAGATAAGTAATAGTATTAGTAGATTTGTTAGGTTAATATGGATTACAGCGCAATATACCACGTTAATAAATATTTCGTGCAATTAAGTGTTCTATTCATCATTTTTAACGGTCGTCTTACAACTAACTAAACTATAATCCTACATTGAGTTTATATATCTTGCCTCCTGCGGTAGTAATCAAATTCAACAAAACAGAAGGGACTATCTGAACTTTTCTATTGAGATTTTGTTTTGTCACAGGAAGTTACGATCATATATTAGAAAAATATTCGTTTCCTACCTTGCGAAGAACGGGCACGTTATCTATTATATAAAATTGGAAGTTTGTTTCTTTGTCCGGGAACTCCATCCACACCGTTTGACAGATCGGCATGAAATTTTGCCTAGATATATAAAACGGCGTGAAACGTCATGGAATAGACTTTTAAATTCTGCAAATCCAACTTCAACGTTGCTTACGGTAAGTACCAACATACAGTAAGAAACTTTTAAATTCTGTAAACCCAATCGTTCCACCTGTTTTTGTTTTTTTTTTTTCATTTTCACCTCTAGAAAGCGTTTCCAGTTTCCGATTGTGTTAAAATAATAATCACGTGGCATGCCATCTGTATGCTGGCAATATGTATCATAAATAAAATAATGATCATGTGATATACCATCTATATGCTGGGATCGATATAATAAATGAAATGAACTTCATTTTCAAGTCACGAGTTTAAAAATGCATCAGAAAGATTAATTAGGTTAACAAGTTTTCACACAAAGAAGTCGAGAAGTATTCATAGTTAGATGATTTTTCTTTTTAAAAAAAAGCAATTTTTCTTTTTAAAAATCAACTGACGGCTGAGATTCTTGGTAGCGAAAATTAACATTAAAATCTCCAGTAAGAATCACTGGTAATTCATGATAATTGTTTAGAATCCAGGAAGTGTCCATGTTGTAGTATTATTCTTTATTTGTTTTCTTATACCATTGTTCCGTCGGGAGTTTGGGTTTGAATGGGAGGAATGTCCATAGTCTAGTTTCTAGTATTATACTTTAACTTTGTTCTTTAACTGATGTTTTCCTGTGATTGTTGGGTTCGAATGCAGGTAGTGTAAAATTTTTTTAGTGTTTTTTTATCACAGTATTCTTAAGCGTTGATTTCGTCTGCTGGTAGGTTTCGAATTATTTATCTGTATCCGTGTTTTTAAACTGCAGGTTCTATCTATTGTTTGGGAATGATTGCAGCCAGGGTCCGTTTCTTTGTGGTATTCCATCCCCGTATTAAACCGTTGCTCCGTCTTGAGGTTGGGTTAGAATCCACGGAGTGTCCATTTGTTATTCTTTTATTTTGATCTTAAACCCTTTGCAGCCAGTGTTTGTTTCTTTGTGGTGTTACATACCCGTGTTCATAAACCGTTGTTCCATCTGAATATCGGGTTAGCATCCAGGAAGTGTCCGTGTTGAACTATTATTCTTTCACCGTTTTCTTAAAATGTTTTTCCGTAGGGTATGAACCGAGAGAATGTCTTAGTTGTGGTATTTTCTGTAACTGTGTTCCTAAACTGGTGTTTTCTTCAGTCGGTTGGTATCGAATGCACGTAGGGTCTATTATTGCGTTTTTCTATGGCAGTGTTCTTAAACCTTTGTTTTCCTCTGCTGTTTTTGCTCGAAGTATTATTCTGTTTAAAAATTTACATTTGGCTCATTATTATAAATAACTCAAAAACACATGAGCAATATTAAAAGATTACATATTATTTCAGTACAGACAAACAATATTTATGTATCATGGCAACCAATCATGTCAAGTTTTTACTCATAATTCCATTAAATATTGTATTAATGCCATTGAAAACATGTGAGTATGGCAACGGACTGCACCATAATGCCACTTTCTGTATTCGGTGCGTAAGCCTTGTTTATCGGAGGTGACGGGTTGGGTCGCCGCCTGTAACAACAGTGAGAGACAGTCAGCAGGATCGCCGCCTGTTCAGCGAAAGACTTCACACAGTGGCTCTGACAAGAGCCGATCCACTTATCCACTGAACAGGGTCATCAGCCAAGATCTTGCTTCAAAACAGGTAGGAAGTAATGCCGAAACGCAGGGAGCACAGTCGACGTTCTCAGAAACGAACGCCGGAGAGCTGTTCCGCAAATAATTAAACTTATAAATCTGGAAAAAGCTTGTTAAGTGTGACGTCAATATGAAGTAAAAATCACTTGCAATAGCTAATTTTGTCACGCATACGATTAACTTTTTTGATTCTCGGATATGAAATGTTGCTGAAAATAGAGAAAAATCGCTTAAAAAAAAATTACACCATGAATGAAATAATAAACTTTCAGATTATCAGATGCTGTAGAAAAGTAAAATAACGTAATTTTTTTTCTTCCTTCATTAATTCATTTTGGATATTGCAACTGAGAATGACGTCAATTTGTAGTCATGAGTTTAAAAATGAGTTAGAAATATAATTCTTTTTAAAGGCTTTGACGAAAAAATTTACTATAATAAAAATTCAAAGTATTTTGTCTAAAGCGCGAGCTAACCTGGCGACTCTTGAGCACTATGATTTTCCAGTAACCATAATAATGAAAGGAAACTTGTATTTTTTAAAATCGTGGGAAATTCAAAAGTCGCCTCAAGGGGGAAAACTTTATTAAATAAAAGTGCAGCGCAATGAAACTGTTTTAGTGCTGCTATCTAGTGAGAAGTTATGAAGGTGCATTTCACCAGCCCGCACACCATGGAGTTGGGAGCTTTCGCATATGCCATCCGTTAGTCCATTACGGCATCCATTTACGGCATGGTGAACAGTCCAAATATCCAGTCACACCAGTTACCTAGCCAGCACACTATGCATCTTGGGAATTTCGCGTACGCCATTTGTTAGTACTTCATTAGTACTGGTTAGTTCCGGGAGATTTTCGCTAGTATCGCATCCGTTAGGGATTTACGGACAGTTCAAATTTCTGGTCACACTAGTTACCTAGCCCGTACACCAAGCAGATTGCGAATTTCGCATATGCCTTACGTTAGTACTGCTTAGTACCACGATATTTTCGTTAGTGCAGCATCATTTACGGATTTATGGACAGTTCAAATTTCCAATTACACCAGCTGACTAGCCCGCACACTATGCATATTGAGAATTTCGCATATGCCATTCGTTTGTACTTTTTTAGTACTGGCTAGTACCGAGAGATTTTCACTAATACTGCATTCGTTACGGATTTACGGACAGTTCAAATTTCCTGTCACTCTACTTACCTAGCCCGTACACCATGCAGATTGAGAATTTCGCATATGCCATTCGTTAGTATTTCGTTAGTACCTGCTAGTAACTAGATATTATCGTTAGTACTTGCATTCGTTACGGATTTACAAACAGTTCAAATATACGGGCACACCATTTCATTAGCAAGCACAAGAAGTTAGTGAATTTCCCTTGTGCTATTTAGTATTTCTTAAGTACAGATTAGTGTCGAGAGATCTTCGTGAGTACCGCAAGAGTTACGAATTTACGGACAACTCAAATTTTCGGACACATCAGTTAGCTAGACCGCATACTAAAGAGTCAGGCAATTTAGCATATGCCATTCGTTAGCACCGATTAGTAACGAATCCGTTACAGATTTACGGACAGTTCACAGTTCCGGGGTCATCATTTCACTAGCCAGCACGCCATGGAGTTCGAACATCTACGTGCTCATTAGGCTACCATAGTTTAAAAACTCTTGATTTAACCCTTTGAGGCGCAACCCTTTCCCAATGCTGAAAAAAGGGCAGCCGTTGCCATCGCTCGACGACAGCTTGCTGTGCTCGCGCACAGCCAGCTGCGTCAAAAAAGGGTCTCTAGATCTGTGGCACGCGATGAACGTTTCGATCGTCCGCCATCTTGCTGGTAGGCTGCCCTTTTTTCAGCATTGGGCAATCTATCCAGCTGTTCTCGCGTTCTTCCATTTTTCAGCAGATGTCAGTGGTGTTAAAAATAATCGTGACAATTTTTTTACGGGAAATGACGTGCTAAAAAGTAAAGGATTCTCGTGGAGCTATGTCACCCGCAACTATTTTTATAGAAATCCAATCTATTCTTCGTGACCTTCAACAGTCAAAACGTCAACAGTTTGGTGGTCTCAGAGCGAAACCACTGTGCGTTAAAGGGTTAAAACATTACTTAAATTGTACTAGACGATTCAAGAATGTTTGATATTTGATTTCTTGAGAATTCACTTTTTATTTATATATGTTGGTCTATAGGTAGAGTATTTTTCTTATAATTTATGATGATTATTCGTCAGGTTTCCCCGCTTTTCCCATAAAACTCCCCATCTCAAGTAATTGCAACGATTATATACTATAGTAGTCAATAATAATAATAGAATGAACTCCCCCCGACCATTTTTTCTGTTTGTGAATATTTATCCAATCCAAGTTTTAACGTCACATTTATGTTTATATAGTTATTACTAGCGGACCCGACAGACGTTGTCCTGTACACACCTCTTAAATACGCAAATTTCAAGCTGTAACAATCTGGATCGTTTTGATGAAAAATTTTATTAAATTTGATGAAAATACTTCCAGGAGAAAACACATGGCTGTGTGGATAAGTCTAATGTAACAGATGGCAGTGTAAAGGTCCTGGGCTTGGGACCCATCATCTGGCTGTCGATTTAATGGTGTACCGTTTTGATCGGTTTTTTCCAGTTGAAACGTGGATACGCTTTAAAACTCTTTAGAAAGTGTTCCGATCACGGCCCCCATCCTAGGTAGATCGCTCACACATAGCGTTGTAATAACAACAAAACAAACAAACCCAGAAGAAAAACACCTAATGAATACAGCTATTTATATCAGTTTGAAAAAATCTGATGTGTCCAACACATGACTTCCTTGCACGTCCATTAGATCAAAAATATTTTCGACGCACTTCCTCTAAATTTATTTGTTTGAAAGAGATAAAATATCAATAATAGTAAGGTTTAGCAATTTCTAGCCAAATATTTCGATATCGCCAAGCTGAGTTCAATTTGAAAGATTTCCTTCTGACACTTTATTTGGCGATATTTCACCAAAAGCCGACGAACTTGAGATAGTCAGCGAGATTTTGGGGATAGCCAAAGTAGTCAGTGAGCACAGACCTTCAATGAATTGAATGCATCTATACACCTCAATGTATTCAAAGTCATTTGGCTCACCATGTAAATAAATTCTCAGTCGATTGCTGTCAAAAAAGATATGGAAAACAGTTAGATATTACAATAGTTCTAAATACAAAGTTAAAAAAATCTACGGGTTAAAGTTTTAGAGTTATACAAAATAGGAAATAATTTTTGGCGCCAAATTTGGCGATATGTCGGCGAAACTCGTCAATGTCGACGACATTTGGCGAGATTTTAAGCATAAACCAAACAATGACAGATTATCGCCAAATTTGGCGATATTTCGCCAAAACTCGCCAAGAACGATGACAAATGGCGATACTTTGGGCATGGACGAAATGACTGACTATCGCCAAATTTGGCGATATTTCGCCAAAACTCGCCAAGGTCGAGGACAGACGGCGAGATTTTGAGCATGTACCAAACAATGACTGTCTACAGTTGTGTTATAATGAAGATGTCCATAGACATTAAGGTACTGAAATTCTTTTCGGTGGTCCTGTAAATAAACTCTCCAGTAGATTGGAACCAAAAATCGAGATGCACAACTAGATGTTACAACATTCTTATATATGAAATTTCATAATAGTTTTTGAGATTTGAGAGTTAAATATGCACACACGTACACCAAAAGTCGCCAAGCTTGGCGACTTTTGGCATAGTTCTTGAGGGAGGCACGTGACCGTGGTCGGACCATTACCTAACTTATGTGGTAGGACGGTATTGTGCTTGAAATGGATGAATGCCCCTAAAATTGCTATTGACCGTAATGTATTGGAAATCTTTTGAGTGTTCCTGTAGCAGAACTATAAATGATAAAGACACTTTTTTTAATAGAGAAATTCATTTTCTAACTCTTTACAGCATATATCACTTCTGAGTCGTTTGAAATAGCCCAATACCTCTAAAAAACGCTTTGATGAATTTCGGCCCATAGAGCGTAATGTATTTCGAATCTTTTGGGCGGTCCTGTAGATAAACTATTCAGTCGAATGGAACCGAAAGGGAAGGTGCACAAGTAGATGTTACAACAATCTTAAATATAAAGTTTCAACATTCAACGCCTAACAGTTTTTGAGATATGCGAGTTTAATGAATTTCGGCCCATTGAGTGTAATGTATTTCGAATGTTTTGGGCAGTCCTGTAGATAAACTATCCAGTCGAATGGAACCAAAAGGGGAGGTGCACAACTAGATGTTACAACTATCCAAAATATGAAGTTTCGACATTCTACGCCTAATAGCTTTTGAGTTAGGCGAGTTTAATGAATTTCGGCCCGTAGAGCGTAATGTATTTCGAATCTTTTGGGCGGTCCTGTACATAAACTATCCATTCGATTGCCACCAAAAGGGGAAGTGCACAACTAGATCATAGAACAATCCTAAATATCAAATCTCAACATTCTACGACCAATAGTTTTTGAGATATGCGAGTTACATACATACGTACGTACGTACGTACGTACAGACGGCATGGAAAAACTGGCCACAGTAGACTCGCCACTGGTCAAAATGAGTTGCAGACGCGTTAATATGATCGTGCATGCTAGCCTACGATGAGATGCATCGAAAAAATTTTTAAAATTCAATTTAGAGGTAGTCAAAATCGGTTTTTATGTCGAAATTTGGCCCCCAAAATTTTTCGGGTCATGTGTAGTTATTCGATGAGTAGTTCCTTCAGACAACCCATATTTTTTAATCAATATTCCTTCTTTCATTTTTGAAAGATTTTTCTACTTCGAAGACTCCATGAGGCAGTTTTTTCGTATTTGTTGTAATCATCGCCAATCTCCTTCTAACAGTCGCTAATGGCGGCCATCTTACTTCACCGAAAAATCCTCTTTTATTAGTTGAACCAAAATTATGGTTCAATATCTACTTGACTTCATAAGACGTTTTAAGATGAACCATTTATATCGTTCAACATATGTAGCACTGTTTGTAACTCTCTGGTTGAACCAGATATTCGGTGAAACATTGAACTTATATTTATAACAGTGTACGTACAAGGAAGTAAAAAGGCATCATTTGAAATTTTATGCTCTTGTTACCAGTGATCTTATTTGCAATTTGGAAATTTATGAAATTTAAGAAACACATTTAAACACAGTTCTTCCTCGTGCTTTTAATGTGGCGTAAAACTGACACAATTTCCACCCTGTTTTATGTTTTTCAAATGCACACTACTCTGAATTTCGTTTAAAAGGTGTAAGTCAATGTATGCGGGAGAACTCGCCAAACATGGCGATCTAAATGGTCATTTTTCAGTTTAGGCTGCATAGTTTGATAAACTCAGCTAGTGTAGTTTTGGGGGCAGTTAATGCTCGTTGTAGAGCAATCTGTTTACTGAAATAAACACGCTGTTCATTTTCAAGATGCACGGTCAAATGTATAACCGCAGGATATCTTTCGTGTATGGGAAAATTGAAAATGCGCCAAATTGCTTCATTGTTGTTGATGATCTATATAAATAAAATTAGACTTTTGTCTGTACATTTCTTGGAATTCAAAAATTTTACAATTTCTATCCGTTTCAAGCACCCGCGATTCCGATGCGACCCTCAAAAAAAAGTTTGTCTGTCTGTCATTCTGTCATTCTGTCCGTGACGCTTTTTTTGTTTAAGCATCACGTAAAAACGACTGAAGCGAATGATATGAAATTTTGTGTCATGATAGGTGGTCACTCAACTTAAAACATAGGCGTCGAATTTTTAAAAAATCTTGATTAGATTTTCCGATTTTGCGAAAATCGTTTCAAACTGCGTAAATTTGTGTTCAAGCATCACGCAAAAACGACTGAAGCGAATGATATGAAATTGGGTGTCATGATAGGTGGTCACTCAACTTAAAACATAGGCGTCCAATTTAAAAAAAATCTTGATTGGATTTTGAGATTTTGCGAAAATCCTTTCAAACTGCGTAAATTTGTGTTCAAGCATCACGTAAAAACGACTGAAGCGAATGATATGAAATTGGGTGTCATGATAGGTGGTCACTCAACTTAAAACATAGGCGTCGAATTTTAAAAAAATCTTGATTGGATTTTCCGATTTTGCGAAAATCGTTTCAAACTGCGTAAATTTGTGTTCAAGCATCACGTAAAAACGACTGAAGCGAATGATATGAAATTGGGTGTCATGATAGGTGGTCACTCAACTTAAACTATAAGCATCTAATTTTAAAAAAATCGATCAGATTTCGAGATTTTGTGAAAATCGTTTAAAACTGAGTGAATCTTTGTTCCCGCATTACGTAATAACGACTAAAGCGAATGATATGAAATTTGGTCACACGATAGATGGTTGCTCAACATAAACTATAGGAGTCCAATTTTTTAAACATTTTCATTAGATTTTGAGATTTTGTGAAAATTCTCTCAAAATGCGTTTATATTTCTTCAAACATCACGTAATAACGACTAATACGAATGATACGAAATTTAGTGATATGATAGGTAGTTGCTAATCTTAATTTATAGGCATTGAATTTTTAAAATATTTTGATTACATTTTGAGATTTTGCGAAAATTGTTTTAAAATGCTGAAAATTTGTTCCAGCATCACGAAATAAAGATTGCAGGGAATGAAACGAATTTGGTTGACAGGATAGGTTGTCACTCAACTTAAATTCTAGGCTTCCATTTTTTCAAAAATGTTGATTGAATCTTTTGATTTTGCGGAAATTATTTCAATATGCGTCAATATTCGTTCGCGCATCACATAATTACGACTAATGCGAATGAAATGATATTACTTAGTGACTCTCTAACCTGTAATATTTTAACAATACATAAAAATTATAACTTCGCTTTCTTTACTTTGGCAACATACTACATCCATTCTGTGTACTCATAGAATGCTGACGAAAGATCTTGCTTTTTTGGAAATTTGCATTCACTAACCCGTCGAGGACGGGTACTTCAGCTAGTTAGCAATAATGAAGCAATTTGGCGTTTGATAACGTGCTATTTCGCAGTAACGCAATTTTAGCTCTGCCTACCGGATCCAATTGTGAATCTAAACCATTCTCGAATCAACATAATCACGCACACAAAATTTCATAAAAAATCGTCCAGCCGTTTAGGAGGAGTTCAGTCACATACACACGAACAGAAGATTTTTATATATAAAGATCTTTATTTTTTTAAACATTGACGCCAAAAATTTCTGTCGATGATGTTATTAAGAGTTGACAACAATCACGTAGGTGGCAAGTATTACGCAATATAATTAAAAATTTCTTCTATACCAAAAATTTTTTAATAATTTTCCAAAATAGCAACCACCTCACACCTGTAGCACAGGAATTCTGCTATATTTTAAACGGTAAATTATCGTTCGCAAAAAGTGCTTAATCATATTCCGTAATACTCGGCAGTGGCACTTATGAAATCTTGAGCAAAAGCTTTGAAGTACGGCTATCACTTTGCCGTGTTTGCTTTGAAATGTATCGTATAGAATGGAACAAAATCAACTTCGCTTTTTCGATTTAAAAATCTAATAAATCTGTATAAAGTTCTAGCTGTAAATCTGGATGAACTATTTCAAATAACAAACAAACCATGAACAAACGAACGAGTGTGGATAATTTGATTCATTAGCGTTATGTTTGGTGGTGCCATCTTTATTTTTAAATGTAAGTAACTAGAAATCTCAAAGTTCTATTCTATTATTAGTATTAGAATTACTCTGCGGAAATTGCAGGACTGGGCTTTTAAGATATTATTATTTAGGATAACTTGAACACTGATAATTCTTTTATATTATTCTTTTATTTAAAGAATTTACTATCATTTTTATTATATCTTTTAATTTAAGCATGACCTATTTCTCACGAGATATTATCTATCTTATTTTTTTTAAATTAGGAACGTATCACGTATTTATTACGAGATTAGAAATGTTCCACTATTGTTACAGGGAAAAATCAGGCAGTTTAGCGAATATTTTTATAAAGGATTTGCAAAATTCTTGACTAGAATTCTTATTGCAACAACATCTTAAAATTAACATTAACTATAAAAGATTTTCTACTTTATTTAAATTTTCCAGTTTAAAGGAATAAAAGTGAAAATGGTAAAAGAAACAGAGACGAAAAATTACCTTTAATTTCAGAGAACTGCCTATGTATTAATTAACACAAAAGTAACATCAAACATTGCACTATTAGAAAAAAAAAATGAGAAATCCATTTGGGTTATATTTAAAAAATCTCATTATTACTAAATTATTTTATTGACATTTCTGTATGTTTTCTGTAACTGATTGCAGCTAAAACAAAATTATATATATATTTGACATTACTTTCATTTTCGTGGGGGTGGTGACAGTAGCGGATCCAGGGGAGGGGCTAGGGGGCTTCAGCCCCCCCAAAAGTTATTGCTAAAGGGTAACATTTTGCTTTATTATACACTTTAAACATATAAAATGACCATATTTTATAACTTAGCCCCTTCCAAACGCATGCACATTGGTTTAGACTAAAATTTTGATTTATAGTTCATTTTAATTAGGTGAAATAATCTTTTTTAAAAATTTAGCCCCTCCCAAAAGAAATTTCTGGATCCGCCACTGGGTGGTGATCTACTCGTCAGGAGCAAAATTTAGGCTAAAATTCGTATTCAACACATCGATTAATTAATGTTTGCGATTAATTATGTTGCATGAAAATTAGCTAGAACGTGAGATAGGGAGATATAGGTTTCTCCATTGTTTAACATAGAATTTGATGGTTTCTGGCCAAATGCTAGCGATATCGCTTGGCTGACTTCAACTATGGAGATTTGTTTTTGGAGCAGGACTGGGCGATATTTCTTCAAAAAGTCGCCAAGCCTTTCGGCACTTATTAATGGAGACTGTAGTGTTTCCTTTTCCGCATAGGCATTACACAATCAACGTTGGCGATTAGTTGGAGTTATTACATAAAGGGAACTTCTTGAAATTTGCTGGAAAGATCAAATAGACTATATAAGTGTAGCAGATCATGTCCAAGAAGTTCAGATTTGAGTGAATGTCCGCAGAGTTTACAGCATTGAGAAACGTTTCCAGGAGAGCAGGGGGTCTATTCTGCCACGTTCGTTTAAGCGAACGTTCGGATTTGTGACGTATTTCGAAACGTATGCTAATGTAAACATTCGGTACGAAGTATCTTTACCTAAAGCGCTACCGTACCTTGCAGAATACCAACATACGTGGGCAGGATGCGAAAAACGTCATTTTGATGTCACATATCCGAACGTTCGCTTATACGAATGTGGCAGAATAGAGCCCCAGCTTCTTCGTTTGTTTTTGAAAGTAATTTTTAAAGCTGTTTGTGAACTCTTATTGTTGTATGCTATGAAACAGTTAAGAGTCCTGATAAAGAATTCCACTCAGATTTTTGACAGTGGAAGGATTTTATTGTACAAGAAATAAGCTTTTGAGGAAGTTTCTGTGAATAGCTGTCTGTTAGTGATGTTGCTTGTTAATTTCTGTGACCTATGTACTGAAGACTGTTCGTTGAATTTCTAGAACCTTCGTTCGATCGCGTGGGCTAGTTACTAGAATTTTCCGTATCTATACTGGACTTTAAGCTCTGAACTTGAAAGCCAAGAAGAGTTTTCTGTAAAAAAATTTCTGTTGTTAAACAATGACCCCATAGCTGCCAACCTATCTTGCTCGAAAACAGGAAAATCAGGGCAAAGAAACAAGATTTTCTGGAAAACAGGAAAAATCTTTCCAATCAAATTTAAACTGTTTAAGCCTTTTTTTTGGGGGGGGGGGTTATATGGCCATAGATCTCGAAAAACACTGTCTCTCAAATAAAATATGATCATGCTAAAGTATAAACCATCATTCTTATATATTATAGGGCTTAAAAATTATAAATTTTTATTTATCTCCCGGGGACTCACATTACTAACCTCATGTTCAGGTGGTATGAACAATGTTTAAGTATTTTATCATGAAAAAAAAAGTTACATTTTTCCTTTGTTCCATTTTAAAAAAAAATTAATTTTGTAAGCATTTAAAGCTTAAATTTTCGTTTATAATTAATGAAATGATACAGATTTTCACGGCTTTCATTCCATATTGAGCTGCAAATGAAAAATTTTACTGGTTTTACTTACTTTTTATTATCTTTATAATAATTAAAAGCATTGCTTGAATGTGTAAATCTTTAGAAAATAAAACAAGAGCAATTGTAATAGAATTTAAAAACGAATCTTAAAATGTCACAACAGGGAGTCACTCAAAATCATTATTTTTAAGACCCATATTTAAAAGACATACAGCTGTAAAATAAAATGCTGGGTCACAAACTTTTAATCCATTAAGGGTGTTTGTATGGGGATTTGTATAAAATACTATTTTCTAGTTTTGTTTTAAATTTTATTTTATTTCAACAAGTGGAGACGTCGGTTTTAGTGAAAGAAATTTACCGGTCCTCGGAGGTTCACTATAAATGGTGTTGACTGTATTTTGAAATTTGAAATCAGTTGGAAAATCATTTTGAATTTTACTACAAGCTTGCTTTTCTAGTACTTCAAAGTTTTCTTGAAGCTTAACAATCTTTACATGGTTTAATATCAACGTTCTCCCACCTTCGGACCTTTTATCTGTGAAACATATCTAGCAGAAAGCTTATTTTGCCCCCTACGAGAGTTTCCGAATAAACAAAATCAGTTAATACGGTCGAATCCCGTTTTACCGAAAATATCGCTAAGGCAAAGACTTCACCCCCCCCCCCACCAAAAAAAAAAAAAAGGTAATCCCTAAATCAAATTACAATATGGAGATACGATATCTAAATAAAATTTCGTTAGCGAATCCAGCAAACACAGACAGGTTCTCTGAACGTCTATTAACGTTCAGAAGACGTTTTCTGAACGTTAATAGACGTTCAGAGAACCTGTGTGTGTTTGCTGGGAAGTGATTTCTCAAGTCCCTTGGACTTCGACGTTATAAGAATCTTTAACAGGTTGTTTTTTACAGAACTTATGCATATAAAGCAAGCTTGATTTCTTGACCTTTTCTTGACTTTTTCTTGACCATAACAAATACGAAACACTAATATCAGAAATACATTCTTGCCAGGGATGCAGAATATGTACGATCCGGCAATCTAGGATAGGGGGAAATTTTGCAGAAAATATACAACTGATTATGAATTACAAAATTCTTCGAGTTATTCTTTCCCATCCCTATTTTTAAAGCGATTTTTTTCCAACTTTTTCACCGATCAGCAGTTTGCTTTCTCTTAACTTGGACCAATTGCTATTTAGTAAACATGTATGTAGCTTGTACATAGCAAATATTTTTACACTTATGGTAATACAGAACTTATGCAAGTCAATAAACATATCATAAAATTTTAGGGGAATTTGCATATGGATTGAGGGAAATGTTGAGAGTAAAAACAGTTTCTGCACCCCTGCATCATACTGATAGAATGAAGAAAAATTATACTTTTAAATTTAACACTATTAATATACAGGGTGATCAGCGAATAAGCCCTGATTTCAAAATTAAATATCTCTACAACAAAGATCGATAGAATTATGCGGTAAACTGTACGTTTATTAGCAAAACTGTAAAAATGGTGCACAAAAGTTTAGAAAATTTAGTTACGACAATCGTCAACTAAGAATTTGAATGAAATGGAAAAAGGGAGTTGAGTCGCTAATCGTGGCCTAGTGCTTCTTGACTTTCGTGACCTTTTTTCCAATTCTTGACTTTTCCGTGACTTTCGTGACCTTTACATGATGGTAGACACCCTGTTTAAATGTGCTAAGATAGTTTGTCCTGTGATCATAATTTAAGAAGATGCAGCTCTAACACAGCGAGGAAGTGGATGAACAGGGTGTCTACCATATAAAGTAAGCTTGATTTCTTGACCTTTTCTTGAAGATAACAAATACGAAACACTAATATCAAAAATACATTCGTGCCAGGGATGCAGAATATGTACGATCCGGCAATCTAGGATAGGGAGAAATTTTGCAGAAAACATACAACTGATTTCGATTTTAACAATGAATTACAAAATTCTTCGAGTTATTCTTTCCCATTTTTAAAGCGATTTTTTTTCAACTTTTTCACCGATCAGCAGTTTGCTTTCTCTTAACTTGGACCAATTGCTATTTAGTAAACATGTATGTAGCTTGTACATTGCAAATATTTTTACACTTATGGTAATACCAGAATTTATGCAAGTCTATAAACATATCATAAAATTTTGGGGAAATTTGCATATGGATTGAGGGAAATGTTGAGAGCAAAAACAGTTTCTGCACCCCTGCATCATACTGATAGAATGAAGAAAAATTATACTTTTAAATTTAACACTATTAATATACAGGGTGATCAGCGAATACGCCCTGATTTCAAAATTAAATATCTCTACAACAAAGATCGATAGAATTATGCGGTAAACTGTACGTTTATTAGCAAAACTGTAAAAATGGTGCACAAAAGTTTAGAAAATTTAGTTACGACAATCGTCAACTAAGAATTTGAATGAAATGGAAAAAGGGAGTTGAGTCGCTAATCGTGGCCTAGTGCTTCTTGACTTTCGTGACCTTTTTTCCAATTCTTGACTTTTCCGTGACTTTCGTGACCTTTACATGATGGTAGACACCCTGTTTAAATGTGCTAAGATAGTTTGTCCTGTGATCATAATTTAAGAAGATGCAGCTCTAACACAGCGAGGAAGTGGATGAACAGGGTGTCTACCATATAAAGTAAGCTTGATTTCTTGACCTTTTCTTGAAGATAACAAATACGAAACACTAATATCAAAAATACATTCGTGCCAGGGATGCAGAATATGTACGATCCGGCAATCTAGGATAGGGAGAAATTTTGCAGAAAACATACAACTGATTTCGATTTTAACAATGAATTACAAAATTCTTCGAGTTATTCTTTCCCATTTTTAAAGCGATTTTTTTTCAACTTTTTCACCGATCAGCAGTTTGCTTTCTCTTAACTTGGACCAATTGCTATTTAGTAAAAATGTATGTAGCTTGTACATTGCAAATATTTTTACACTTATGGTAATACCAGAATTTATGCAAGTCTATAAACATATCATAAAATTTTGGGGAAATTTGCATATGGATTGAGGGAAATGTTGAGAGCAAAAACAGTTTCTGCACCCCTGCATCATACTGATAGAATGAAGAAAAATTATACTTTTAAATTTAACACTATTAATATACAGGGTGATCAGCGAATAAGCCCCGATTTCAAAATTCAATTCAAAATTCCAATCTCTACAACAAAGATCGACAGAATTATGCGGTAAACTGTACGTTTATTAGCAAAACTGTAAAAATGGTGCACAAAAGTTTAGAAAATTTAGTTACGACAATCGTCAACTAAGAATTTGAATGAAATGGAGAAAGGGAGTTGAGTCGCTAATCGTGGCCTAGTGCTTCTTGACTTTCGTGACCTTTTTTCCAATTCTTGACTTTTCCGTGACTTTCGTGACCTTTACATGATGGTAGACACCCTGTTTAAATGTGCTAAGATAGCTTGTCCTGTGATCATAATTTAAGAAGATGCAGCTCTAACACAGCGAGGAAGTGGATGAACAGGGTGTCTACCATATAAAGTAAGCTTGATTTCTTGACCTTTTCTTGAAGATAACAAATACGAAACACTAATATCAAAAATACATTCGTGCCAGGGATGCAGAATATGTACGATCCGGCAATCTAGGATAGGGAGAAATTTTGCAGAAAACATACAACTGATTTCGATTTTAACAATGAATTACAAAATTCTTCGAGTTATTCTTTCCCATTTTTAAAGCGATTTTTTTTCAACTTTTTCACCGATCAGCAGTTTGCTTTCTCTTAACTTGGACCAATTGCTATTTAGTAAACATGTATGTAGCTTGTACATTGCAAATATTTTTACACTTATGGTAATACCAGAATTTATGCAAGTCTATAAACATATCATAAAATTTTGGGGAAATTTGCATATGGATTGAGGGAAATGTTGAGAGCAAAAACAGTTTCTGCACCCCTGCATCATACTGATAGAATGAAGAAAAATTATACTTTTAAATTTAACACTATTAATATACAGGGTGATCAGCGAATAAGCCCTGATTTCAAAATTAAATATCTCTACAACAAAGATCGATAGAATTATGCGGTAAACTGTACGTTTATTAGCAAAACTGTAAAAATGGTGCACAAAAGTTTAGAAAATTTAGTTACGACAATCGTCAACTAAGAATTTGAATGAAATGGAGAAAGGGAGTTGAGTCGCTAATCGTGGCCTAGTGCTTCTTGACTTTCGTGACCTTTTTTCCAATTCTTGACTTTTCCGTGACTTTCGTGACCTTTACATGATGGTAGACACCCTGTTTAAATGTGCTAAGATAGCTTGTCCTGTGATCATAATTTAAGAAGATGCAGCTCTAACACAGCGAGGAAGTGGATGAACAGGGTGTCTACCATATAAAGTAAGCTTGATTTCTTGACCTTTTCTTGAAGATAACAAATACGAAACACTAATATCAAAAATACATTCGTGCCAGGGATGCAGAATATGTACGATCCGGCAATCTAGGATAGGGAGAAATTTTGCAGAAAACATACAACTGATTTCGATTTTAACAATGAATTACAAAATTCTTCGAGTTATTCTTTCCCATTTTTAAAGCGATTTTTTTTCAACTTTTTCACCGATCAGCAGTTTGCTTTCTCTTAACTTGGACCAATTGCTATTTAGTAAACATGTATGTAGCTTGTACATTGCAAATATTTTTACACTTATGGTAATACCAGAATTTATGCAAGTCTATAAACATATCATAAAATTTTGGGGAAATTTGCATATGGATTGAGGGAAATGTTGAGAGCAAAAACAGTTTCTGCACCCCTGCATCATACTGATAGAATGAAGAAAAATTATACTTTTAAATTTAACACTATTAATATACAGGGTGATCAGCGAATAAGCCCCGATTTCAAAATTCAATTCAAAATTCCAATCTCTACAACAAAGATCGACAGAATTATGCGGTAAACTGTACGTTTATTAGCAAAACTGTAAAAATGGTGCACAAAAGTTTCGAAAATTTAGTTACGACAATCGTCAACTAAGAATTTGAATGAAATGGAAAAAGGGAGTTGAGTCGCTAATCGTGGCCTAGTGCTTCTTGACTTTCGTGACCTTTTTTCCAATTCTTGACTTTTCCGTGACCTTTACATGATGGTAGACACCCTGTTTAAATGTGCTAAGATAGTTTGTCCTGTGATCATAATTTAAGAAGATGCAGCTCTAACACAGCGAGGAAGTGGATGAACAGGGTGTCTACCATATAAAGTAAGCTTGATTTCTTGACCTTTTCTTGAAGATAACAAATACGAAACACTAATATCAAAAATACATTCGTGCCAGGGATGCAGAATATGTACGATCCGGCAATCTAGGATAGGGAGAAATTTTGCAGAAAACATACAACTGATTTCGATTTTAACAATGAATTACAAAATTCTTCGAGTTATTCTTTCCCATTTTTAAAGCGATTTTTTTTCAACTTTTTCACCGATCAGCAGTTTGCTTTCTCTTAACTTGGACCAATTGCTATTTAGTAAAAATGTATGTAGCTTGTACATTGCAAATATTTTTACACTTATGGTAATACCAGAATTTATGCAAGTCTATAAACATATCATAAAATTTTGGGGAAATTTGCATATGGATTGAGGGAAATGTTGAGAGTAAAAACAGTTTCTGCACCCCTGCATCATACTGACAGAATGAAGAAAAATTATACTTTTAAATTTAACACTATTAATATACAGGGTGATCAGCGAATAAGCCCCGATTTCAAAATTCAATTCAAATTCCAATCTCTACAACAAAGATCGACAGAATTATGCGGTAAACTGTACGTTTATTAGCAAAACTGTAAAAATGGTGCACAAAAGTTTAGAAAATTTAGTTACGACAAACGTCAACTAAGAATTTGAATGAAATGGAAAAAGGGAGTTGAGTCGCTAATCGTGGCCTAGTGCTTCTTGACTTTCGTGACCTTTTTTCCAATTCTTGACTTTTCCGTGACTTTCGTGACCTTTACATGATGGTAGACACCCTGTTTAAATGTGCTAAGATAGCTTGTCCTGTGATCATAATTTAAGAAGATGCAGCTCTAACACAGCGAGGAAGTGGATGAACAGGGTGTCTACCATATAAAGTAAGCTTGATTTCTTGACCTTTTCTTGAAGATAACAAATACGAAACACTAATATCAAAAATACATTCGTGCCAGGGATGCAGAATATGTACGATCCGGCAATCTAGGATAGGGAGAAATTTTGCAGAAAACATACAACTGATTTCGATTTTAACAATGAATTACAAAATTCTTCGAGTTATTCTTTCCCATTTTTAAAGCGATTTTTTTTCAACTTTTTCACCGATCAGCAGTTTGCTTTCTCTTAACTTGGACCAATTGCTATTTAGTAAACATGTATGTAGCTTGTACATTGCAAATATTTTTACACTTATGGTAATACCAGAATTTATGCAAGTCTATAAACATATCATAAAATTTTGGGGAAATTTGCATATGGATTGAGGGAAATGTTGAGAGCAAAAACAGTTTCTGCACCCCTGCATCATACTGATAGAATGAAGAAAAATTATACTTTTAAATTTAACACTATTAATATACAGGGTGATCAGCGAATAAGCCCCGATTTCAAAATTCAATTCAAAATTCCAATCTCTACAACAAAGATCGACAGAATTATGCGGTAAACTGTACGTTTATTAGCAAAACTGTAAAAATGGTGCACAAAAGTTTAGAAAATTTAGTTACGAAAATCGTTAACTAAGAATTTGAATGAAACGGAAAAAGGGAGTTGAGTCGCTAATCGTGACCTAATGCTTCATTTCTTGACTTTCGTGACCATTTTTCTTATTCTTGACTTTTCCGTGACTTTAGTGACCTTTGCATGATGGTAGACACCCTGATGAATAAGATAATATAAAACTGTGTTGGTTTTCGCTTCCCTACTTTTACAAATGTGCATCAGTAGATGGACATAATATCACCAGTCTGCTAAGTACATGATTACGCCAAATGAGCAAAGGATAGTGTGAATTGGGGGAATGGGGGGGGGGAGTGCTCTTTCACATACAGCTTCAGCTTAGTAGCAAGATAAGATGGACTGTGCAACAGTTCAGAAAAGCTGTGAATATGTTCAAAATGCGATTTAAACTGGAATTACATGCTTCTTACTTATTACGGAGGTAGTGTCAGGAAAGCTGAAAGAAAGGAAGATTTAATCGTCCTGCTGGAAGAAAGAAAAGTTTAAAATCGGGAAGTCTTCCTGGAAATCAGGAAGATTTGGCAGCTATGCGACCCCACCATAATAAGCAAGGCTGCATCCTCTCAAAAAGAAAATTTGAATTTTTAGAATTTTACTACTGCATTTAGCATCCAATCATTCAGGTTTTTTCCCACTCAATTCGAATGCGAAATATTGAATAAATAAATGTTAAAATAATTTAAGATTAATTTTTTTTGCGTGATTATAAAAAATTAATATTTTTATTTGTGAAGAAAATGCACAATAGGAAAAAAAAATGTACATGCAAAATAACTCCCGTTTTTCTTTCCTTCTCTATTTTTTGTCGAATACAAATACTTGTATTTGGTTGGGTAAAGGGAGAGTGTGGAGGACGAAATAAATTAAGTCTATTTATTCCACAGAAATAACAATTGACACATTTATTTTCTTTTGTTTTGTTTTTCAACAACGTGTTACAAGAAATACTTTAAACATGACGAAAGCACAAAATACATTTGCAAAGCCTTTTTTTCCTGTTTACGATAAGAAACAATACAGAATATATATATAGGTATATAGATATATATATATATAAACAACCAACTGCGTCTTTTCGAAAACAAGCACGGGGGGAAAAAACACCGAAATTCCGATCACTGGTAAGGCATCACACACATCACAAAGTTTTTCTTCTTCCAATTGCTCTAGTCCGAATGAGAGAGACAGAAAATTGCGATCACTGCCGTTACACACCATTTTATTACACAGAATGCGCGCGAGACATCGAGTCAAGTTCATCGATAAACATAGCGACTTGAAGGACAATTGGCAATTGAGACACAACAGAACACGCCACAATCTACTCTTCTTTGGCGGCGGCCTCTGTAGTCTTCTTGAGGCTGTCGATGCCGGTCCTCAGCTTCCGGGCCTTGATGCTCTCCCTGGTGGCCGTCTTCCGGTCGTAGGCGAGTCCGAGCCAGGCCATGACGTCGATGAAGGCCGTGGTCACGTTGTACTTGATGCCGTACTCGCTGGTCGCGTAGTCGTACGGGAAGGTGTGGTGGTAGTTGTGGAACCCCTCCCCGACGGCCCCCAGCACGACCAGACCGTTCTCCCGCGGGTTGATGTGGATGTCGTAGGGCTTGCTGCCCCACATGTGCGCGGCGCTGTTCACCAGCCACGTCTGGTTGAGGGTGAAGCACAGCCGGAACAGGGTGGGGATGAGGAGTGCGTTGAGGAAGGTCTCGCCCCAGAAGTGCATGGGAACGAAGGTCGGCAGAACGAAGCAGCACACCACGACCAGCGGCAGGTAGAACCTGAAAAAAGACACCATCCCATTAACTCTTTGAAGCGTTGCAACCCTTTCCCAATGCTGAAAAAAGGGCAGCCGTTGCCATAGCTCAATTTAACTAACAGCAAGATGGCGGACGATCGAAACGTTCATCGCGTGCCACAGATCTAGAGACCCCCTTTTTTGACGACAGCTGGCTGTGCTCGCGCTCATCCAGCTGCGTCCAAAAAAAGGGGTCTCTAGATCTGTGGCACGCGATGAACGTTTGGATCGTCCGCCATCTTGCTGGTCGTTAAGTCGAGCGATGGCAACGGCTGCCCTTTTTTCAGCATTGGGAAATCTATCCAGCTGTTCTCGCATTCTTTCATTTTTCGGCAGATGTCAGTAATGTTAAAAATAATCGTAACAATCTTTTTTTAAAAGTAAAGGATTCTCGTGGAGCTATGTCACCCGCAACTATTTTTATAGAAATCAAATCTTTTCTTCGTTATTGGCAACAGTCAAAACGTCAGAGTTGGGTGTTTCCAGAGCGGAGACACTGCACGTTAAAGAGTTAAAGGAGTTGCCGAGTGAATTTCGAAAAGAGTCATTCAATTTTACACCAGCGGCGGATCTCAGGAAATGAATGATGGGGAAAGCATGACGAAGATGATCTTTCTGAGATCTACTCTGATTGCAGAAAATTCATGGATAATGAATAAAGAAAGCCGTTTAATTTCCATGCATTTGCACAGCATCTTTACAAAATTACTGAAAAGTTGCGCCTAAAGTGTATTTTAGGATAATCTTTGTCCAATAATACTTTTTATGTACACTGGCCTCCAAAAGTGAAGGAACAACATGTTTTTCGAAGCTCACCATAAAAAAAAATGACACTGACAGTATAATTTATGGTTTATATAAATGTTAAAAATGAACTTATGCAAATTTATGCAAAAACGATAGCTACCGCTTTGTTTTTATAGAAAAGAACAGGCATATATGAGTCAGAGAAAAATGTGCAAATATCAGGTTTTCATAATTACGCGTGTAACTTTTGTTGAATTACAACTTTTGTTAGCAGATTCGTTAACAATAGGTAGCAGGGTCCCGCAATGTCTTAGAGAAACTGTTTGCCCGATTCGTTTAGGTGGCGGGCGGTCGTATGAATGAAAATGGAGTTGTCACAGGCTTATGCTCCAAGGCGTCTTAATGTGTCTAGCAGTGGGGTCCACAGTCTCTGGAATCAATATCAAACGGAAGCTTCTGTGCCCAGAAGACATGTTCTAGGCCGAACACGAGCTAGAACACGCGCAGAATATCGTTTTATAGCTCTTTCGGCCCGGAAAAGAAGAAGCATTTCTGTGTCGCAACTTGTTGCAGACCACTCTGTAGCATCAGAGAGAAGAATATCCGCTAGTACGGTGCGAAGGCTTCTTCACAATGCAGGTCTCTATTCAAGGTGACCACTTGTATGTGTCCCCCTCTACGGACGACAGAGAAGGGCCGTTTATCTTGGCCAAGAGAACACGTTCCTTGCTCCAGACAGCGATGGGCTTCTGTACTCTTTACAGACGAGTCCAGATTCACACTGGAGAGCGATTCAGGACGTCTGCTGATCTGGAGGGAACGAAGCACCCGATACCATCAATCCAACACTGTGGAAAGACACAGTTATCGAGGTGGTGGAATAATGGTTTGGGCAGGGATCCCTCTCGATGGTCACACTGACCTGCATGTGTTCCAGAGAGGAACTATGACTGGTGTGAGATATCGGGACGAGATCCTTGATGCCTATGTTCGGCCATATGCTGCTGCTATTGGCAATGATTTCATTCTGATGGATGATAATGCCCGACCTCAGCGAGCTGTGCTTGTTGAGGTCAAGGTTTGGAGCGAATGGGCAGCTCAATCTCCAGACCTCAATCCGATAGAACATGTTTGGGTCTACCTTGGCAGACAAGTGGCTGCTTTAAGTCCTCCTCCAAGAACGTTGCATGAGCTGTAACAAGGACTAATCCGTGCGTGGTCTTCGCTCCCTATTGGGGTGTCCGACAACCTAATTAGCAGCATGGAGAATCGATGCCGCCAGTGCATTGCAGTTAGGGGTGGACACATTTCTTATTAGAACTCATTTTTGTAATGTTTCCACAAAAAGCTTTGATAAACTCTTTTCTCCAAAAGTGGACTTTTCAACCAAAAGTGTTCTTTTGCTTTTACACCATGTTTGTGTTGAATTTATGTAAATTTCTATGTCGTACTCAATAAAGAACTATTTAGTGCTCAGTTAATCCAAATTTTTTGCTTCTATGTTCATTCGTTTCCATATTATTCACAAAAAACAGGTAGTACCTTAACTTTTGGAGGGCAGTGTACATCTTTTTCGTAAGAGATGCAGAATAACAGACTCAAATAAACAGACACTTGCAAAGTTTTTGATGAAAATTGAACGAATGACACTCTAAGATCTCGGTTTCAATTTTAAAAAGTAAACCTCAACTTTGAAATAGATAACGAAATAAAAAAGTTTTCGATATTAATAATGCCAGTTCCTTAAAATAAAACGACACTGGAAGCTTCATTCTAGAGTTAAATAATTTAACAGCCAGGTGTATATATAAATCTTTAATTAAGTAAAGGTCTCATTTCGCCCCCCCCTCAAGTGTCACGACAGAGTATGATGTAAATAAATAAAAATCATAAAGCAGCACTTACTTCCTGTGAAACCTGACAATAGGATCTGCCATAAGATCACTCAGATCAATGTTTCTTCCCTTCTTCAGAACGTCCGGATGCTTTCTGCACAACAACCAGCCTATGTGGGCGAAGAAAAAACCTCGTTTGGCATTATGCGGATCAGCATTGGTCTCGGAATACTTATGGTGAACCCTGTGGTCCCGACACCACTCATAGATGTCATTCTGTAAAAGAAAAAGCAACGTTGAGGTGACTCTGGTAAATAAGAGATATATATTCTTACTGTTCACCTCCGGTGACAAGATGATTCGTTACCTTAATGAATCTTGTGAATCTATTTACATGTAGCTTTCATTTTATTTTCAAATTTTATTTTTAAGTGAAATATTTTTAAAAAGCTGCAAAGAAATTTTCTTTCAAAAAGGGAATTTTCAACCTAAATATTTGTCAAATATGAGGTATTTGGCTATTTAGCAAAATCACTATTCGGCTAGTATACTAATGTTAATGGCTTTTAGCAAATAACGCAATTGTATACAAATAAATGTGTTACTTCTATATCCAATTAGTAGTTATAAAAAGCTTTATGCAAAACTATTTTGCAGTGAAGCAAATCAGCTAAATTTCAGAAAAGTATAGATAAGTAATAATTTACAGCTGAAGCTCAAAAGCTCTATTTCCATTCACATAGAATGGAATCCGTAGTAAATATGCACATGAAGCATACTATCGCTCACATTACACTTCTTTTGCATGTTTGTTTTGCAGTGATGAGAGCATTAAGGCAACAAAAACAGTTTTATAGGCAAATTTAACGAAAGATCCATGTCATCCTTATCAAACAACTCCAACCATGAACAGAAAATCTATATATATAAAAGAGAAGAGTTTGTTTGCTTGTTCGCTATACACGTCCAGACATTTCGACGGATCTGGGCCGAATTTGGCACGCTGACTAAATAGGACAAGAGAAAGCTAATGCAGTAAAAATGAAATTAATCGGATTAATAGTTTTTGAGTTATTTTATGTTTTGTAACGTTTTTGGCCATTTTTCTCGCATTTTACGTTATCGTGAGCTAAATTTCTGTCCGAATACTATATTTTTTATATCATCGGAATCTACAGAGTTTTCTTTTTCAAATACAATTTGTTACAAAATCGTACTTACATTTGCCGATTTTGGGGAATTTTTTAAAGGAAATCCTGTTTCGAAGAAAATGTACGGCTTTTAAAATATGCTATTTTTAAACTGTCGCATCGAAAAACCTAACGCGCAAAAATTTTCCATCTTTCTACCGCTTATTAAACATTTATTTCTCCGTCCTTTAAATTTTGAACCGTGCAGAAATGTTTATTAGATTTTCTTATATGATTTTTTTTTTCTGAAAAGATCACAGGTTAAAATTCTCTGTGGACTGCAAATTCCGCAAAATGAAAGTCGAAAACTTCCCCCTCTGGTTTTCAAGGTCGCTTCAACTGTGAGCGCGCTTCACGGGAGGGAGGAATTTCTTCTGGCGTCCTGAAAGAGAGAGGGGGAGAGAGGTGGAGATTATAAGGTGACCATACGTTCTCGAAATTCGAGGACAGTCCCCAAATATAGATCGTTTTTTCAATTTGTCATCAAAAATACTTTGACTTCTTGGGGACGCCAAAAGTCCCCAAATTTAAAGATTTGTACTTTTACCCTGAAAGTTTCCGTTTAGTTTATTTATTTCAGAAAAAAACTACAATAAAATAAAATAAAACTACTAAAAGTGCCTTCTGCTCAGAGAAACAACAAAATTCGATCTCTGAAAAATGATTGTTAGAACACAGACAGGTAGAAGAGGAGAAATCTAGCCACGTCCAGTTCCCGGAGCCTCTACGCCATCGGGTGCTTTTTTCTTTTTTTTTTTTTTCTATTTTGCAGCGGGAAGAACCATGTCCTTTTATTTATTTTTTTTATTATTGCAGCGGGAAGATTCACATTCCAGCCTAGCAAAGTCCAATTCCTGGAACCTCTGTATTTTATTAGGTGCCGTGTTCATTTTTTTTATCATTCCAGCGGGAGGATTCACATTCATTCCCTTTACAATCTATATTTAAGGTAAATGGCATTTCTCATTCATTGCACGGGCAACGCCGGGCCACGCTGCTAGTTATAATCTAAAATCAGAGTTCATTTCATATTTATAAGAACTTTCTTACAAACATTTTCAAACTTTCTACAAAAAACCATTCTAATTTTTTTTTTTTTTTAATTGTTTCACAGACAAATTTTTGGCGTTTTTATTTCATTTTATTTATTTATTTGAAATTAGCTCAATGCCTTCGTTCTTCTCGTAAGAAAGATAGCTTAAAAATTTAAAAACATGATAAAATTTTATAAAAGTAAATCTTACTATTTCAAAAACTATAAGACGTTATTTCGAGAAATCGCGAAGTTTTAGATATTTTAAATTGACTTTCCCGCAATTTTCGAAAAAATCGTTAAACAGTCTGGAGAATTTGATTTTTAAAATACTCGGTCAAAGACAGCAAAGTGTGCGTTTATCCAGGTCAAAAAATTGATTACACACAACGAGGAAAGAGAGGGGGGGGTGAAATATAGAGCAATTAATTTACGAACACCCTAGAGCATTGAGTGTTCTACATCGTTCTGAAACATTCTAGAAAATCTGTCTGGAACATTCGGCATTCGATTTCCACCTGCTTCGACGATTTTCCTTTAGAAGTCCTTTGGTGCGAGGGCTGATATACAATATAACCCCACGGGCCTGAGCTAGTTAGTTGCAATTTTTTTTCTTTTAATATGTATATTGTTTAAGGAAATATGCTTTTTCAACTATATTTTATAGTAGAATAATGATAAAATTATGGATTAATACTCATAAGTAGTTTTCCAAATTACTATACTTTAAAGCAAATTACAGATACACCTATTTAATAAGGCATATCCATATTTTCATTAAATAAATTAATTAAATATAACAACAGAAAAACCTAAATTCTATTTTTTAAAATAAAATAAGGCAATTTAAAATCAAATCAATGTATTTTTATTAGGTTTATCATGCTGAAAATAATTTCCTCTGCAGTGAACACAAATCTCATTATCTTAGTACTAAAATCACAGAAATTTAGGGCAATTTATATTTTATGATGAAAAGTAAGGCAAAAATTTAGTTCTAATTAGGTATTCTTACAATTAAAAAACGTATAAATTTTTACGTAGGAGGAAAATTGAGTATTTTTTAGTTTAATCATTTAATCATTCCAAGTAAAATGAAATATATATGTATATGTAATATGAAAATAGCTAATTTTTTGTTTTCAATATTATATAAATGTTAGAAAACCCGCATATTTTACAGAAAATACAGATTACCTTCAGAAATATCACCCATACTGCCATTTACAAAACAAATTGTAATTGCCCGTAATGCCACAACACAAATTGCACATCATTAATTAAAATTAAAGATTAGAATATATTTCACGAACAGCATTTTAAAATAAAATCTGGACTAATTGAAAATTTAATGTCTTAAATTAATTCAGTTTTGAAATATATATATATATATATATATATATATATATATATATATATATATATATATATATTTAAAGACTTATTAATAAGAATCAATTTAAAAAACGACATTGGTACAGTTCGGATTGGTTTTATTCCGTAAATGCTAACTTACTTCCGTGCATTTACTAATTACTAAAATAAACAATTTAAATAAAAAACTATTTTACAATTATTTCAGGCGAACGTTTTGCTTGATCCACGGTTTATCATTAGTTAGCTTTTGAGTTTGTTTCACACTTAAGATAATACTGCAACTGGAAAACCTGTTTTACAGGCAAATTGGCGCCGTTTACTTCTGCACGTTTTTTTCCGATCTCTTTATTTCTTCCTATTACGCGCGCGCGTCTTTTAAGTTCGTTTAACACCACTGTTTCTCAGTGTAGTAACCGTACTCCCTGGGGCTTCGGTAAGAGTTTTTTTTTTTTCTGGGGGGGGGGGACGCGCTTCAGAGGGATTCTTGAAAAATAAACATAAGGAGTGTACTTTAGCATCGATCGTTGCAAATGCAACATCTGTATCCAGTTTTAAAAGAGAAAGTCCTGAAATGCATGTTCCTTTTCCAACTTTACTTTATACATATGTGAAATCAATACTTTTGGGGGGAGCTGAAGCTCACAAGCACCTCCCCTTGATCAGCTACTGATCTTCATGATTGATTATAATCAGTGGCGGATCCAGCAATTTTTTTGGAGAGGGGCTAAATTTTTTTAAAAGCTTATTTCACCCAATTAAAATGTACTATAAATCAAAATTTTAGTCTATACCAATGTATTAGGCTTTTGGGAGGGGCTAAGTAATAAAATATGATTATTTTAGCTATTTAAAGTGTATAATAAAGCAGAATGTTACCCATGAGCAATCTCTTTTGAGGGGGGGCTGAAGCCCCCTAGCCCCTCCCCTGGATCCGCTACTGATTATAATGAATATTAATGTTACTTACAATGCAACTTTTATTTATATTTTATTTTTCGTCTGTTATTTTATCGTTCATGTATTAAACGAGGAAAAAATAAATATTTTATTTATTTTATTATAATTATAATTAGGAGCACACCTATGTCGAAAATTCGGGAAACACTGTTCCATACTACTGAAACTGGAAAACCTGTTTTACAGGTAAATCGAGACCGTGCTCTGACAACTAAATAACAAATCTACATCGGGTCATTGTTTAATGCTAAAACGCTTTTTGAGTTTTCCTTTTACATCAAAGATAATATTCCAACTGAAAAATTTATTTACAGGCAAACTGAAGCTGTGCAAAAGTCAGCATAAACGCTCCGAGTCCGATGCTCAAGTACAGAGCAATATTTGAATATTTGTATCAATATCTCAACATGTAGGAAACTTTAGACAGAAATTACAGACGCAATGTATCGTTTCCGTTGTCTTTCATTTCTATATTTATAAAATATAAAAGCTAACATGAAGTCTTACCTCAAACGCTACTGTGTACATGAAAGCTAATAGCATACGCAAAGGAAATCTTGCTTTGTACGAGCGATGTGCCCACAATCTGTGAACTCCAGCAGTAACTCCTAAGCCAGACATAAGGTACAAAAGTGTAGCTGAAATTAAAAAAAAAAGTTTAGTTTCATTATGAATACATTAAAAAAAAATAAATAAATAAAAATAAACTGGTATAAAGCGATACAAATTCCACGGCAATAAACACAAAAACAAAATGTAGCATATCGTGCGAATTGGGGGGCTTAGCTGCAAACCCGACAGATCAAGCACATGTGTTCAAAAATGGATGTGTCACATGCAAATATAACTCCTGATAGTTGTTTTTTTTCATTTATTTTTTCCCCATAAGAATATTTAGATGTATAAACATGATTATACAGTACGTGCCACACAGACAATACTACATATAAAGTATCCATATGGTCTTCTGCTGGTTTGTACTTAGGTCTGAGGAGAGAAAAAAGAAACTGGAGCAATTAACCTTTTACAGACCGAATTGAGATCGGCACATTTTATTTATTTATTTTTGTATATTTTGCCGTCAAATACGTTTCCCAATTGGGAGCATAGGTCATTTCTGACTGTACTTTTACATTGGTTTCAAAAACGGAATACACTAAAGGGTAGGTTAAATAGTCAGACTAAGAATTAATAAAAGACTTATTTTTAAATTTATGTAAAGATGTGAATGAAGTTTGAAGGGGGCGGGTGTGTATCGATAGCTCTGTAAAAGTTTATGATATGGCTATTTTCCTGACTTTTTGTCCAGCTTTCCACTCACAACAGAAATGCAACATCTATTTCAAAATTCAAGCCATCTTTTAACTTTAATCTGCTAATTTTTTTCAAGTCAATAGTGATAAAATTTCATTTTTGAATACATTTTTATTTTGATGTTCCCAGATGGGAACATCGGCCCGTAAAAGGTTAAATTTAACCCTTTAACGCGCAGTGTTCCGGCTCTGGGAACACCCAACTCTGACGTTTTGACTGTTGCCAGTCACGAAGAATAGATTTGATTTCTATAAAAATAGTTGCGGGTGACATACCTCCACGAGAATCTTTTACTTTTTTAGCACGTCATTTCCCGTAAAAAAATGGTCACGATTCTTTTTAACAGCACGGACATCTGCTGAAAAATGGAAGAATGCGAGAACAACTGGATAGATTGCCCAATGCTGAAAAAAAGGGCAGCCGTTGCCATCGCTCGACTTAACTACCAGCAAGATGGCGGACGATCGAAACGTTCATCGCGTGCCACAGATCTAGAGACCCTTTTTTTCACGACAGCTGGCTGTGCGGCACAGCCAGCTGTTAACCGGGTTCTTCGATATTTTCAGACTTGACGAAGCACTGAATGAGCTCGGAAGTAATCTTTATGTAAACGGGCCTTCAGACGACATCCATACCAAATGATGTTTGTTACCACGTGCAGGAGAACAGCGAAGTATCACTCACCAAAGACATTCGTTTGCCACTTGGCAGATGTGAACATACAGTACAGTCCATAAAGAGACGTGAGGTGCAGAATAGCGAACAATATCACGTTCCTCCACACAATTTTCAAGGGTGCCTTCTCTTCCGCCGTGGAATGGGACGCGTCCGAATTTGTAGCTTTCTTGTCTTTCATGTACTCGTCGTCTGCGACGTCGCATGGATCGGCTATGTCCTCCGCTTTGTCGTGAGCCATTTTGATTTCGCCGTTTTCTGTTTTAGAAGCCGTCTCGTTCGGACTTGCCGTTGTGCAGGATAGAGGCGGCATAACTGTTTGTAGCTGTCTTCAGTTTTCTAGAAGAAAAATTAAAACAGTCAATAAACAATTTTATTTTTATTAGGAGAAAGTTTAAAAAAGTTAAATCCCATTTATCTGGATTACACAGAATCAAACCTATACTGGATAATCCAGTAATTGACCACCATTCATTCGTTATGAACATTAACACTGTACTTGGCAAGATTTCTTTTTCGGAAATGTTGATTAATTATAGTTCAAATGTGTTCTCAGATGTAAAAAAATCGATTTTTTAAAATTAAGTTTTATTGAGCGTATGACACTGTGAAACGTATAACAACCAATCTTAGAAAATCAAATCACACACTGTACCAAGAATAGGGTTAACTCATCGATTAGGACTGGGAATCAACAAGTAATGTTCCTCAAAAAAAAAATCATAAAAAAAGTTTTATACTTAATTATTATGAATATAATTATATCGGGCTGTGAATATTATTACAGTGGATGATTATCATTGTGGCCCGTTTATCTAGATCAAACCAAAACAGGTCTACGCAAGGAAATTCAGAAAATGTAGTTGCCGGCATATGAGATTTTTGTGTAAGGATTTTTACTAACTGAAAAATTGTTAGGTCAGCAATATTCACTACTTCAACCAAAAGGCTTCTATTAAAAGTTGGACAATCGATAGTGGTAAATATTGAGAACCACGGTAAACTTAACGTTACACAAACTATATTCAATTGTTATTATATCATTAAATATTACTAATCGGAAGCTTTAATTTTGGAAATTTACCATACAGAGCTCCTCATTTGGACCGAGGAAACTTGTACTCATATAATTACCTTTATACTTTGACTATAACAATTTCTCCTTGCACCAGCCCCATTTACTTTCTTGAAAATAAAAAAGTTACTTTCTCAACAACATTTTCACCTTACCTTGCAAGAAGTGACTATACAGGATCGCAAGTTTGTTCTCTCACAAGCATCCACAAATGCACTGCTTGCCTCAAAACTTTTTTTTAAAGACGTATGGCTCATTCTATTTATGTTTATATATCCCTTTCAGATCTGAATTAATAATTTTTTCCTGTAGCTATTCAATTGTTGAGTTATGAAATTTCTGAGCTCCTAAATTCTATAAAGTTGTTAGGCATACAGCTCATTAAACACTGCGTTTCCTCTCAATTATGGTAAAAAAAACCTTATTCAGCATTTTCATTTTTCACTAACAGTTCTTTTAATACGCGTGTTGTGTAAACACTAATTTATTCTTTTCTTCAACTGTCAAGTTATTTCCTTATGTTTTCCTTTCAATCTAAATAATACCAATTTCTTACTTTTTTTTTTTTTCTTTTTCAGATAGTTATGGAGTAGCATGCAATTTTCTTTATCTCACTACAGTCTCCTATAACAAAAAAATGTAGACAACAGGTTCTATTACTATTAAATCTAATCTATTTGAATATGCTTCGATATTCTTCTTAGGAAAACAAATAAAAACATCAAATTAGTAGAAAACAAATCCTTCCACTTAGTAGAACATATAATCTTCAGCAAACTAGAATGCTTGCCAGATTTAAAAACATTTCCAGAAAAGTTTATGATTTCAAGGCTGCCAGTCAACAGAATATGTGGAAATTTAAAAAAAAAATTCTATCAATCAAAGTCATCAGAAATCGGTAAAATTAGAAATTTGCAGCTTGTCCTTCAACAGTCTAAATTGATATTCGCAATGTCCAGGTTTTATGAATATACTTCTATATAAATAAGACAAGATATGTGCATTTTTTTATCGCTTTGAGAAGAGATAGGTAGTGTAAGGCCTAACAAGTTTAATATGGAGGGAAGAAGAGATATTTTTCAAATTCGAATCTCTTTCTCTCTCTTATAAAAAAAATTTCTCTTATATTTTATGGGATTTGAGGCAATATTTCTTTCACATTTATCTTGTATATTTAACGAGAATACGCCAAAACTTAGTTATTCGATGATAATTTTAAGGATACATAACTCACACACAAATTAACCAACCTCTATGGAACAAGATGCAAACTTCAATTATTTAACGCATAGTTTATTTACTAGACTGAGAGGCTTTGAACGTAAAAATTTCTCCATGAGCTAAATGATATGCTTCCACATTATTGTATCGAGCAAAAAAGCGAATTAAACAGAGTCCTCCTCTCCAATAATTAAGATAATAAAAATGAGACTGCTGTCATTTTCCCCCCAATAACTAAAACTAATAATCTAATTAGAACTAGCATCCTTTAACTAACGCATTATAAGACAAAATACGCAAAAAAACTAATTTAAAATATTCCTGGATCTGAATTCGGTCTGTAACCGATTAAGACCTGTTTTTTGATAAAATTGCAATTTAATAAGCGTCAACTATTTAAATAAGTTTTTCAAGAATGTGAAATATAAATATTTTAATACATTAATCCAGCGTTTCTCAACCAGTGGGGCGCAGAGCGTTTGCAGGGGGGGGGGCGAGAAAAACCAAAGAGCAGGTAGTGATGCATGTTTTTAAAACAAATCATCTTATTTATTCTCATTTTCACTCAAAAATATACCCATTTTCGCTTAAAATGGTCATCCAGACTTTAGTGATAACAATATTTTGTAAAAAATTCGACTAAATGTTTATTGTTAAAGATTAAAAAACTGAATGTATGCTGAAAAATGTGAGGGGGGGGTGCCAACGTAAGTTAGCATTTGTTGGAGGGGGGGGGGCGACGTCAAAAAGGTTGAGAACGGCTGCATTAATCTGATACATAAACTTAAAAACTCGTTTCTTTGTCCGATAAACAAATCCACTATCATTCAACACATTGGCTTGGAATTTTTCATATATATGTAAAACGATATACAGAAAGCCGTAAAGACTAAATCATGGTTTTACAAAGCAAAGAGAAGTTTATTGCCTTTATTAGAAAAAATAAATTAAAAAAGAAATAAATAGGTTTTAGCTTCTGTACCGCACACTGTACGTTATATGCGAAACAAATATGCAGTTTTGAAATTTATGCTACGCTCGGATTAGTTTGAATTACAAGTGTCTGCTTTCTAACGAGCGAAAAACGGGTAATCTGCTTAAGAACATGAAAAAACTGAACATGAAAGTTTGTGACACTAAAAAAAAAACATTCTAACATTGAACAAACACCGTTGTTCGGTAAAAAAGAACAGATTACAGAAAAAAAAGAAAAGAAAAGAAAAGGGAAAATTAATCCGCACGATTTGATTACAATCCATTTCCCAGTAGAAATGTGCAAATTGATAAAATAAGAAAAAGACATGATTCCCTTAAGGTATTTTTGACTGAATACATCACCCGAAAGTTTAGCAAACAACTCAGAAAAAAAACAAAATAAGGTTAATATGTAGTTAATTTATGATATTCAAAACTGACTGACAAAGTTTTCTATCATTGGATAGACAGAGTGGATAATTACTTAGGAATTAGTGATGCAACGGATATCAATTTGGCCAGATACCGAATATCCGGCCAAACTTTCAACCGGATATCCGACAGCAGTATGTTTTCTTCTATCAGTTTTACTGCAACTTAAACTGATGCAAATAACGTCATTGATGAATCCGCTCTCCTTCAATATTTAGATAAATAGCTTACAAAATCAGTTATTCGAGGAAAAACGTCTCCATTTTACTGCTGGAAAATCAATGTAACAAAGTTCCCTACTTTATCATAGGGGAAAAAAAAAGCTTTTTACACCAGTCATCAATGATACAGCAAGTACACTATTCTCATAAGCAAGGTCAATTTATGAAAAAAAAAATTCCAACGCAGAATTCCAACAAAGATTGATAAACAGTGCTTTTTGCACCATAAACACATATTTACCAATCTCAAAAAAAGGTAAAAGTGCCCCTCCCCCTCCCCCCCCGTTTCCTCTCAATACATGATAAAAATATATTCTAAAAAGTATTGAAAACAAATATTTTCACAAAATTTGTTCTTTCTAATTTTTTATTATTGTAAGTTTTTAGAACTTATTCGTTTATTATATTTATATATTTCTCAGTATATAATTTTAGGCCGGATTTATTGCCGGATATTTGTAATATCCGGCTACTGCCATTTATGTGGTATATTGGCCGGATGCAGTATGTTTGCCGGATATCCGTTGCATCGCTATTAGGAATCGACTAAAAAATTTTGCTGCCGTAAGCATAATGAATCGGTAAGATGTAATTGCTTTTTTTTTGTGTGTGTGTGTGGGATTACGGCCAATTACCTACGCGAGGAATCTATCCGACGGGGAGGTTGCCCTCCCTGAGTTTAAACCAGGACCTTCTGTCTCCCTGATCAGAGTGCAAATGCGCTCAGCCACTAGTGAGGCATAAGATGTAATTAGATCAAATCAAAGAATTATAAACTCTTTTCCAACTGAAATCTTTTTTCCATAGATAAATCAGTAAAATTTACCGAGTGATGCAGCAGATCAAACAGCCTTAGGAAGATCCAAGCTTGATGTTAGAGTAATTGTTTTTTTAATTTAACCGCTGATTTTCTTACACTAACCGCCCCGTTAAAAACATTTATACCCCGAATACGACTAAATGGATAAATAAAATTTTCCACGGAAAAACTTACTTTTTGAAATTTTATTTTCAGATTATTCTACACAAATGAGCAATATTTTATTCATAAATGAGAGTACTTTTAAATTCTCCCACGTAGAGAACAATGAGTAGGGATGGACTGCGAGACGAGACAGGCACATTTTACATTGTGATATAGGGATTTTTGCTAGACGAGACAGCCTATTTTTCATCTCGCGTCCATCCCTAGCAATGAGCAGAAAAATCCCGGTTGGACGTACGTTGAGGATCAATATTTCACAATTATTGAAGTTTACTGACAACTGTTTTCTCCAATGGAATTTTTTTTTTTTTAAGTACTACAGGGTATCTTTTGAAATTCAATTTTTTTCAATATCATAGTATACAAATTGAAAATAAAAATTACATTAGGAAACATTCTTACCTTTCACCTACGCCTAACCATTTGTAAAAAAAAAATCACTCCAGCTACAGGCAGTACATCAAAAAAACAACTGCTCCACTAGACAACCTCGCTTGGTATAGCTAGTGTTAATAGAAATGAAACAATCCCCGACCCTGGCGGTTCGTTAATTAAACCCACTTATCGCCTTTTATTTCATATACCGCTATTCAAGAGTTGAAATTAGCTCGCTATCCAAATGAATTGTCCGGCAAGTAACTACAGGATAAAGTGGGATTTGAAGGTCAGCTCCTTTTGACATTTTAAAATTCAACGCCATTCGTGAACCTAAATGGAACAGATACGGTATGTTGGCATCAAGGCTGTAGCCAAGGAATGGGGGTTCATGGTGGTTTGATTTCCCCCTCCCCCCCCCTTCCCAACCCAGAAAATTTAGTCAATGCATTACTAGCTTTTTATTTGCGCTGATTCAGGAGATCAGATATAGACAAGAAAAAAAAAAAAAAAAAAAAAAAATAGAGCAACATAACAACCCCCCCCCCCCTTAAAAAAAAAAGTAATTTTCAGTCTACGGCCTTGATTCGCATCACTTACATAACTTTTCCTTCCCCGAGCATTCCTACTTACTGGCTATGGCAATTATTTACACATGAGAGTGATCCTAAAACGCGAATCCCTTTAAAAACAAACCACATTCATTGTTATCAAGGTATTACAAGAGAATCGGAGATGAAACGTACATAAAGAAAGTTTATTACTAGAGTCGTAGCCAGGGTGAATTAGGTGTCAGGACATAATTTGCCGAAAAATTGTCAGCTGATGACAGTCCCTGATGCACTGAACTGTTTTTCATAAATACACGTATTTTCAATATGAATGCGTTTTTACCATTTTTAACCCAGCTCATTTTAATGTATAAGCCTATGTTTTCTATGGTGTTTGAGTAAACTTTTCACTCATTATTTTAATCACATTATTTAAATAACAGCATTTTTATATATTTATATATTTTTTACCCATGGCTTCGGCGGCACGACATTCCGTTTTACATCATGCTTCGGAATTTGCTAAAAAGTTTAGAAATCTGGGAAAATCACAGCAACACTGTTTTTTTTTACCCCACGAGATATAAGGTAGCATATGTGTTTAGTCAGGGTGCAAGTTATCTTTATTCAAATTTCATTCGAATCCGACCAGCCATTTAAGCAAGCCTGAAAGAGTAATAAACACACCAACGAACTTTTGCGACAAAAGAATAAACAGTACTGGATGGTGAGTGTTTATGAAACATTACTCAATGCCAGGGGCAAAAGTTAGGCATACAACTATTTGGAAAAGCTCCAGAATAATTCGAAATATTCTTCTTGCTTTCAAATCCAAACAAAAAGTCATATATTTCGTTTACGATTTGAAATACTGTTAACTTTGAATTTTTAAACGATCCAATCAAAATCCTTTTAGTCTAAAAATAAAATAAAATGTAGAAACAGTAGTCTCTCTGGGCTATAAAAAATTTGAAAGGTTAGTTCATTAAAGACTTAACAGCAATGCTTTTTAAAGCATATAAATACTACAAGAATATTTTTATCATCAATTGATGGCGAGAGACAGTTTTATTACAAAATCATACGATTACACAGGCATGCATACACTCTATCTCCTTTATCTAAGTAAATTTTAATAATTAATATCACATTTTTCACGGTTTAAAAATTTTCTTAAGAAATTTCTTTCTCCAAGAGAGAATACCCAGGAGAAATAGCCTTAAATAAACAAACCGAGCTATTCTGTTTCTACGAATCCCTTGGTTTTTGTTCATTCGATGGATTCTAAAAATAAAACTGTCAACACTTTCAACTTTTTATTTTGTTTGCTTTTTCTCAATGAGAATCTTTTGAAGTGGAGAATATATTTGGTGTGCAAGGAGCAAAAGTTTCTGAAGAATTATGTAGAAGTCAATAAGAAAATTTGAATGCGTTTCCTGTGAAATGTGAAACTACTTATCATAAAATATTATTTCAAAAGATAAGCAGGGACATTATAGATTATACGTAAAGTAAAGCTGTGAGAATTTATGGATTGATTTAGCCAATTAATCAACTGCAGTATACCGTAGATATTTTTCGGAAAACAAATTTTGAAGCTGATATTGCACTTCTGTATCTTCCTTGCACTAATATTAAATTGAAATAATTCGTTCAATTTAAAATTACACTGAATAATCATAACATAATCAACCATTAACGTAGCACTATACTATTTTAAATATGAAAAGTAGTTTGCTAAAAATAATTCTTAGTAAAATCAATATGATTTAAATGTCAAATGTGTATATATATATATATTCCTCTTGACGACCTTTACAATGTAATTAATGAATTATTTGAAACTTGTGTTAACCATATTCAGCTCCCTTCCCATGTTGATGTAACTTATTTCAGTTGTCTATCTAAATTTATTATCTATAATAATTTTATTCTACATAACAATAAAATATATCTACAAAATCATGGTATACCACAAGGTGGTTCAGCATCTAGTTACCTTGCAGATCTTTACTTATATTACTATGAAAAAGAATATACTAATACTCACATCATTCTTAAACGATATATAGATGATATGTTACTTGTAAACACTACTAATAATAATAACATTATCTTCCCCATAAAATATCCATCTGCTCTGGAATTAATTAAAAATGATATGCTTAACAATTCTGTTAGTTTTCTAGATCTAAGTATCTCCATCACTCCTAGAAATAGCCTTAGTTTCAATATATATGATAAGCGTAAAGATTTTAGCTTTAAAGTAAATAGCTTTACTCATTTTTCCTCCTGCTTACATAAATCTGTATTTCGCAATATCATCTATAATCACTGCTGTAGAATCAAGTTTCTATGTTCTGATGATTTTAAAGTCTCCAATTTTAAATCTCTATTTCTGTCAGCTAGACAATACAACTATCCAACTAAGTTCCTAAAATCTATTATATACAATTCTTGATAATGATGTGTCTAATGTCTTTGTTAATTTACTGGATGTTGGGTGGGGTTTTGTTTTTAAGGTTGTAATTGGATGGTTGGGTCGGGCGGAGGAAGTTTTTCTCATTAAAAAAAAAAAAAAAAAAAAAAAAAAGTAATATGTTTAAAAACAATTTGGATGTGTATATGCATGCATATATATATCTGGAGAGGGAAAAAAAAAGGGGGGGGGTTCCCTATATTGTGATTATTCTGTCCTAAACATTATTTTTTATTTTTTTCTTATTTACTAGATTAATCTTCTGTCATACAATAACTTATATTTTTTAAACAATATGTTATATTTAATTTTGCTATACTATTTATTTCATTCAATCATTTTAATTTATTATTATTCAATATATATTTATTATATTAATATACCTGGATATTCTTAAAATTTAATAATATTACCTTTTAGTATTTGGCAACTCCTATACTTTCTTCTTTCCACTTTTACACTTTTATTTAGTGGCAACACCATTTTTCACTTTTTACAATTCTTAACATTGGCAACACATATCATTTGTTCAAATGAAATTTACATGTGCTCAAGGTCTGGTATGTAAAATTATATTCCTATTTCTAATTTTTGTTATCTTTTTGATTTCTTCTTTCCTTTATATAGTAGGGTAGGGCCCAGATGTGTGGAGTTAATATCTCTTCTGATATGCCACACAACCGAAACTCTACTATTTGGTTTGCTGTAAATTATAATCCACTGTTTGTGGATTATAATTGAAGATGGTGACAGTGGATGAAGAAGAAGATGGTGACAGTGGTTATAATTTCCGTTCCATTATATTATCACAATAATTCTTGCAATTTATTTGGCTTCAAATTCTGGTTTATAATTCTTGCTAATAGCTGTTATATATATATATATATATATTTTTTTGCGAGATATGTCTTATTTGTAGTATGTTTTGTGTTTTACTTGTTAGTTATATATATATATATATATATATAATAGCTTACTTACGTAAAGTGAAATCCCAAGATAATCCTTTGATAAAGTGAAAAAAAATATAAAAATAAAAAAGTAGATAGCACATGGTGCCAATTAACGAGCTTATACCGGATAAGTGTTTAAATATAGCCTTTTAAGGCAATGAAAGAGTGGATAAATTGGATATAAAGCGCCAAGTTAGAACTGGTGGGCTTTTTAAGCCTAATCACATGTATCCACCAATAGACGGAAAATGGAATGGAAAAATTGAAATGGTGTGCTCTATCATCAGGCACCACCACACACACATTTCAATTGAATCGAAAAAAACAATAATAGCTAGGTTTCTGCAAGTTACCTGACCAAAATTAGGGTCCTTTTGTAACTTGGGGGCGCGACCGTAGCTATGAGAAATAAACAACGAGGAAGTGGACCGACAAGAAGATCAAAGCTCAGTAATGGAGGCAGTATTAGTGCATGTTGCCATCAGAGAAGATTTAATGCCATCAATAGACAAGTAATGCCATGGAGTGTGAAAAAAAATGATATATTAATAATACTTTGGAAGTATGGAAAGGAAAGGAATAAATAAAAAGTAATAATTAAATGAATAAATAAAAAGAATAAAAATGGTAATAATTAAATGAATAAATAATAAAATAAATATAACACTAGTATAGCTAGCCTATGTTTAACGTAGTACTAGCTGCAGTAGCTAAGAAGTAACTTAGTTAAAGTTGTGGAAAAGGAGAAAAACTGTAGAAATAATTTTAACAGTAATGATATCGATAATAATTATACACATTTATTAATTGCTATTTATGCTAATATTATTGTAAAATATTTAGGTAGAACAGTACTCTGTATGGCTTCATTGGTTACAGACTCACATAAAAAGGAAAAAGTACCAGTAATCAACTATTCTTAATTATAGAATTTTTTTTTTAAATAAAATATATAGATATATATTTTATGATTTTTTTTTTTAAATATAGAAAGAACCAACAGCCATATATATATATATATATATATATATATATATATATATATATATATATAATCAAAAATGATTCACTGGGAATAAAAATGAAAAAAAATATTAGGACAACGTTTCCCACAGAACGTTTCATCCAGCAATTGTCAATGTAAAAGAAAAAGATACAGAAAGGATAAAAAAAGAAAACGTTACCAATGATTATAATGGTACAAGCTTGCTTCACGCCTTTTATAAGATATTATCAGTCTACTTTTACTTTATTTTTTCACGTAATATTTCATGATCATAATCAACCCCGTTTGAAGAGTGCTTCATAGATCAGGAAATTTGGTAACTGCAGCATTGGATCTACGTCTGCAGTGTACGTCCAAGTATGATTAGCATCCAGGGTTGTTATAATTTTGCCCAACCCGAAAAAAACCCCGGGTGGGTTTTTTCGAAAAAGCGCACTTGAAAAAACCCAAGAAAAAACCAAACTGGGGTTTTTCAATATTTCAACTTTAATTACGTAGATAATACATCTCTTAATATCAGTACACCTCTTGCAAAGTTTATAAACACTCCTCTATCCCCCCCCCCCCCACACACACACACACCCCCACTGACTATCTAAGGAAAAAAAAATTAGACCTCACATAGGCATAAAAACTTTCTAGAGAAAATTTGTATGCCTATCTGTATTAAAAGGATGTTTCAACCATAAAAAATCATTAGTTAAAAAAATGAAGCACTAGTATATCAATGTTAAAACTATTACTTAATAGTCAATTTATTTAAGAGCAAACCATGATTGGTCAATTGATTGTTATTGTTACTGATTTATACATTTTTCATGTATGATTAATATAATTGTAATTAGTTATTACTATAAATTTAACCATTTTTTATTTATAATTAATTTTTGTAATCAATTAGTTGCTTTAAGTTGTATTTAGTAGTAAGCAAATTTTTTTTCAAGTATTCTGAAACCCCATCCCTTCTTCTGAAAAAAAAAACCTGATAAAACCCCAAAAACCCTGAAAAACCCAGTGGGTTGGATTTTTTTTCTGAAAAAAAAAAAACCAAGGTTTTTAACAACCCTGTAGCATCTTAAAGAATAATTCGACAATGACGGAACAACATTCATAAAATAAGAAAAATAACTACGTAGTTTAGAAAAAAAATTTAAAAAAAGAATAACTCTAGCAATTATACCAGGATTGGGAACTGCAATTTATATATGGCCTTCAAAGGAATAGGCTGGAGCATTGTAGAAAATTACGGTACTTGTGTATTATACCCTCGGCATTTTCGCCAATTTTTTTTCACCTAGTTGGCGTTGCTAAGGTCGTATTACCTTAAAATACTTCGAGTCAAATATTTACATACCGCCGGAGTTGCCTTAAAAACAAAAACCAATAGATATTGCCTAAAAGACCCACTTGCTCTTTATTTGGCCATTATTTGTCGGACTGCAAAGTTACATATACCATTCGTTTGCAAATAACGTATACTTTAATTTTCTAGTAATTTAATTTGCATAAGGGGCCGTCTTCCTATTTAATTCTGCATCAACTTCGTTTTTTTTTCAATGGCAGCATTCTACTTTATTAAACGAAAGAATTATTTCAGAATTATCAAAATTATTTCATACTGTTTAGTTTTGTGTAATGGCAAGCCTACATGAGAGGAATCTGCTCCGGGGAGATGGTGTGCCTTTATCGGAGGACTAATAAGGGGTGCTATAGAACAACTACAAATGATAGGCTCATTTATTTCTATACTGAATGCATGAAATTGTCGTAAAGCTCAAATTATACTAATTAATTCAAATTTTTATCAAACAAAATGGCACTTTCTAAAAACTGGACTTGAAAAAATGTATATAAGGTTTACTTTATGTACACTTATGTAACAGAAATATGCACGTTATGCACATCTTTCTCGACAAACAAAAGCAAAATGTTGGTAACATTTAGTTTTCGCGCGAATACACAGTTGCTAAAGTCAAAAGACAGAAGGGACAGACATGAAAAACACGCATCTTGGAAGCAGAAAGAAAAAAAAAAAAATCTTTTGCCATGTGACTTGAGCCGATGTTTTAAGATCCTTATAAAACAGTAATTGTTAATAGGAAGGATGAAAATTTCCGCTAAACGGAAGCAATTGAAAGCTAAGAAAAGATTCCTTTCAAAAAGACGGAGCACTCAGATGAAAGTTAATCAGATACCCGGCAGACAGAAATTGCACGGACTAAAGTACAAAAAAAAAAAAAAAAAAAATTGTATTGCAAGCACTACACACGTCACAAAAAGCAACGTGTCACGGCAAGGACACGTGAATCCGAATCCGAATCTCTTGACAAGCAAGCGGATATTCAGAGGGAGACAGAGGTTGCGTGTGTGTCAGTCGAGAGCGTGTGTTCAAGGTCAGCGTTTATCACCTTTTTACGACTTCATGCAAATGTCAAGCGCCGGCTTTGTCCGCTAAAATACGGAAATAAATTTTCCCGCACCCAATAGCCCGTTGTAAGATGCAGAATTTTATCACACTATTACAGTACTCTTCAAACCAGTCGGCGACTTCGCTCTCACTATACTTTCATCCAAAACAATTTGAAGAGGGAAAAAAATCTTTTATTATGTATTTATTTTTTGGAGAAGAATAGTTAACTTTGTAAAGAGATCCTCTTTCACTCGATAAAAGACACAGCAGACAAAATTGTTTTATAATTTTAAAACGAATAATGATTTTTTTTATTATTATTAAATAGAGCTATTTCAAAAATACTTAATGTATTTCTTAAATTTTAGTTCGACCCAAATATCTAACAGCTATAATGCATTTATAATTGTACATTTTCTCAATATTTCATACCTTTTTAACGTACCTGTTTGAACGTACATTTTTTTTTCAACAAAGTTTCAGAGGATATTGGAAAAGAACTCTTAAATTCGAAAAAAAAAAAAAAAAAAAAAAAAAAAAAAGAAAGAAAAAGAAAGGAAAGAAAAAGAGTACGCGTCAATGTAAAAAGAAGACACTAATTAAATAAGATGATGTTACATTTTGAATGGTTATAGTTTTTAAATGGGCATAACTAATCATAAGAGCACACCGTTCCAGCGAACTTATGGTTAATTAATTAAACGATTTGCTGAATTGCCTTTCTTTTTTAATAGCGATTACGTTTCAGACGGGGGAAGGACTCCACAAAAAATTTCCAAAATAAAAAACACCTTACACAAAAAAAAAAAAGACTAAATATTATGAGCTGCGAAATTTACCAAATTATTTAAAAATGGGTTTCAGAATTGTTCAACCATTAACTAAACGACTTTCTGGAACTTCTGACATTCTTAATTTTATTGTCTTAAATTTATCTTCGAGTAATACATATAAATAAATTTTCAATTTGTGCCGATTTTTAGGTAACAAGAAATTACACATCGTGATGTAAAAAATTACGTATAAACGATATTTTTTATTAAACGATATTGGACTAATTATGAAAATTTTAAAATCGATTTACTAATGTACTAATCCTTTGAAATTTTTAACTAATAGTATTTTGAAGCATTTACTAGCAATATTAATTTATGTGGCTGTCTCTTTTAATATGAAAAATAAATAATAACTAATTTTTACTTTTAATACAGAAATCTCGCTTCGTTTCCCTCCAACCCCTTCTCCCAACAAACATGCAAATATAATTAATTTTAAGTGTATTAAAACATGCTTCCAATTTTCTTTCAAGTACCTACTCAAAAAGTATTTCAAAAGTAGAAAATATTTATGTTTTGACTTATAAATAAAATTAATAAATGTTTTTTTTTCCTCATATACACACTAGCAGTGATTTGGAATGAACCTGCAGCATTTTTGCCAGATTGATTTTAAAAGAATATATGTATCTTTAAATATTTAAATGCATTTAAAATCTATTATAATTGTGTTGTTTACGGTCGTTTGTGAAGGCGAAGAACAACAATTGCGTACGGTCACATAGATTGTTAAATGCAGGTAAACATTGTACATATTTATCAAATGACTTGCGCGTAGGTCAATAAAGAAGTAACATTTAAAAGCATTTTAATTCTTTAAAATGAAAAACTTCTCTATGTGAAAAAAATAAAATAATATACGGAAATGGAATTTGCTACAGCATTTCTTCTTTCTACATAATAGAGTTTTATAATTACTCGAAAACAATTAGCGTTTAAAAGTTTTCTGAAATGGATTAATGCGTGCAAATAAGTGGATGTACATGAACACAATTCTCGTTTTAAGCAAAATAAGATGCAAATGTATTCAGACTATTAAACTGGCATTCAATAAGTTTAACCATTACCTCTTAAATTAAAAAAAAATATTTTGCTTGAATAAACACTGGAATGTATGACCTTTTCCAAAGAAAAATAACTTATCAAAACATGGCTGATCATTACAATTTCTTTTTAAAATTCATTTTAGGATTAAATATTTCAGAATCGTACCAACACAGTTTAAGAAATTCTTTTAAAAATAAGTACACCAAAAACGTGATGTTTTTTTTTTTTTACATACGAACTGTTAATATTTTTTTAACAGTAATTACACCAAAACACTATAAGTATTTTCAAAATTATTGTTGTGCATATAATTGTCCAGTACTATTTACAAGTCTGGGTAAGCATAGCAACAAGCGTATACTGATACTCCGGGAAGATGAATCATTATTTAAATTCATAGAATGTCACAACATTTGTATTTTATTTGAAAGAAGCAATAAAAAGGATAAGCTATTGTTAGATACAAACTATAACTTATCTATTTTTACTGTAGAATAAATAAAACATGGTTTTAAGTCCTATTTTTCAAAACTTCATGCTTTGTTTGTTGTGCATAGCAACAAGCGGCTGCTGTCAGATATTCAACAACGATGAGTTGTAACCTAAATTAATACTGAGCATCCAATTAGTTTTATAGACTGTTTTAAATGGCAATTCCAAGGTTAAGTAATTGATATAGCTAAACATTATCAAAATAAAGCAGAGTTTTAATTCGTCGAGTCAAAAACTAGTTTGCTTTATTCTTTGGAATGCTATCCTGCCCGTCTTAATAGCAATCTGAAACAATATTTCTCTTCAGAATAACACTAACAGCTACTTATGTTAAAAGAAGAAATCACACTAATCTGTTTTGATAGTAATTCTTCACCAACATGCAAACCCTAACAGGTACGCAAGCGCGTCCATCCCTAGGAGCACTCGCTGCGCCTTTTAAATGTCAGGCGTTGTTTATGGCGTTCGGGGAGCAGGCAAAGCACAACACAACACGGAATGAATTGCAAAATACGAGTGGTTAATACGTACAATGAAGGGTATGGAGAGAAGTTCATTCTCTTTCCCTCATCAGATGAAACATATGTACACGTGCTCTCTGTTGCTTGTGGCCATCTTTTGCCGTTGCGTCACGAGCTATGATTTGGCAGCTTGCCCGGACTCGTGCCTTCGAGTACAAGAAAGGCTTCGGCCCCAGCATCTATCTATCTCAAGCCCTCTTTCCACTCCGTTTGCAGCTCTGGCGGGCAGGGGGAGAGCACAGGGCGATCGATATTTGCAAGGCGCTGATTTATGTAGCACAATACTCTTCCACGTGTTCGGCAGTTTTGCTTGTGATCGGTTAACGATATATTTTAGTCTTCACCCCCTCAAATCAAAAAAGATCGATCTGGACGGGGTAGTGTTTATGCAAAATTTAGACACGCTTCGTTTACAAATAAGTGTTTCGGCAAAATGAAAAAAAAAAAAAAAAAAAGAATCTTGAAAAGAACATTCATAAAAATGAAATTTCGGCGCTTTATTTCTCTAAAATTGGCACCTTATCAGTAAGTGAAGGGGGGGGGGGAGAGAAATAGAAATAGAAGTTTGTAAAAAAAAAATTATATAATCTTTTTGTGGATAAATTATGCCAACTATGGAAATCTGAAAAAAGATCAAAACTTAAGTAGCATTTTATACGTGCAAAGAATCAATTATTTTATGAAAAGGGAACAAAACAATAACAAGTAGAACTTGTAAATGGCACCCGCATGATTTAGGAGAATTTGGTCACATTTAGCAACTTCTCTCCTTAAGGCTGTTCCACTTGAAAATCATGCAACTTTTGAACAGCTTAAAAAAAAATAATAATTCAACTAGAGACTCGAAAAAAATTTTTAGAAAGTCTCTTTACAAGTTACAGTGCGGACTGACACTGACAATCAGTTACGAAATTGTCAGAAAAAATGCTAAACATACGGAATTTCGCAATTGACTAATTCTAACGAGATCCTTTATTTCCACAGACCATGAAGAACAGGAGTGAGGGAATCATAATTGATAATTATATGAATCATAATTAATAAAACTAAATTTATTGGAAATATTTTCTCGTCTTATAGCATCACTGCTTTTTTTTTTCTCTTCCCGTCCAATATGCTGATTCCATACACGCAAGGGCGAAATGCAAGGGAACAAAATTCGATTATCTCCATCTGCAAAACTTAGGCCGGCACATATGCATGAAAAATAAAAATTTCGCACTGTTTTAGTCGTAATGAGGCACAAATATAGAAGCTAAACCATTTATCCTAAGAAGAGTTATTGTCCATATGGAAAAGAAGGGTTAATTTCGGCTGACATGAGGACAATAGCATTTCTCATGGGTCTGTCCCGTTGTCCTTGAGTTGTGGTTAAAATATACTCCGCTCCGAGGCCTAATTACATGTCAAATAAAGGAGGAAAGAAAAACATAACACACAAACGTTTTTGGATGTATTATCGTTGGGGTAGATCGTTCGGTCTGTCAAAGGGCCGTATATTTAACGACAGAAAAAATAATCAAGGGAAAACGCAACGAGAAAAAAAAAAAAAAAAAAAAAATCATATCATAAGGAACTACGTACTGTTAGTTCAAGAACAGAATCATTAGGAACCAGTATTCTTATTCTCCCTTTCTCTCTCTCTCTTTTTTTTTTTTTTCTTTTAACACAATAACAGGTGCTGCATTACCTATACGGAAAATTTCTCCCCCTTCACATCTCTCTTTCTTTTACTTCATTTATTTATTTATTTTTACCTTCTCCAGAAAAAAACTGTTTTTATTTCAAACCACCGGTTCTAAGATTTCGTTGTTTGCTTTTCTTATTATCTCCAACGAATGTTTGAGAATTCGCATAAGCAGTACTTTCTCCATCTTAAATTCCTGCTGTTGTTGCTAATGCCTTCTGGCTAACCGCGGAGCGGAGCCATCGCCCCCATACAGGACGGACGATAGGAGAAGTCGAGCTGCTTCCCTGTTATGGAGCCCCGGTAGGAGGAAAACCGATGAAGTTTGGGATCTAATAATTCTGAACCGATTCCAGATGAGAGACCAGCACCTGGAATGGCAACCGCAGAAGAATCGTTTCAACATGGAGGACACTGGTGCCACCCCAGATTTTAAGTGCAACAGCTGCCTTTAGCGTGAAGCGCCCCACAGAAATCCCAGTCGACGGCTGGCGCAATTTCACTTTCGGTGTTCTGGTGGAAACCGAGCTTAAGGGGACAGCCTACTTTTAAAATGCCCAAAAAATCGATTTTGAGATTTTCATCTCATTAAATAGCTTACTTTATTCTAAAAAGATTGATACCAACCATTTTTCTGTATGACATTTATTTGTTGAGATAAAAAGGAAAATGTAAACGCAAGTTGGGCAGCATGCTGTAGAAGCTGCAACTAAGGTTGACACTCAAAGCATAAAAGAGGGAGAATAGAAATGTACAGAATTTAATTTATAAACTCGAAGAGCCAGAAAAATGCTCATCAGTTCTCAGTTTGAGGCAATAAAAGAAAACGAAGGCATTGTGCATGAAAGCGGAAAATTTTAAATCGAAATTTCATAAAGTGAAATAAAATCAAATTTTTATGTTGCAAAGTAAAAATAAATATATATATATGGATATAATTATTAAAATAACTTCAAAACATGTACTTTACCAATATTAATGCCTTTATATCCTAAAAATGTATCTTTTGTTAAGGTATGTACATATATTTTCATATTTACAATTGTCGAGCTTTTCTTTAGACTGATGTTTCTTAAGCCATATTAAAACATATTTTGGGTTAATCATATTAAGTACTCCGTAAAATTATTCTTAAATAGTAAATGTTTCATTAGAAAATGTTTTTAACTTTTAAAAATTAAAATTTATGTTCCAAAACAACAATTTGAACTTTAATTGGCGTTTTCTCAAAACACTGTTTTTCAAGTTTGCGCGCATGATATTTTAAAAACTATTTAAGATATCAACTTGAAATTTTTCTCAGGCATTTATTCTAATATAATGAACAAAATGAACTAAAATGAAATGGTTGTGTTTCATAGAAAAAAAGTTATGATTGTAAAACTATCAAAATTTTTATGGTAATTTAAATTTTCAGATTAAATGATTTTTTTAAATTTAAATTATGAAAATAATTAAACCATTTTAGTTCAGATTGTTAATTTGAATGTCTTGTTTAATTTAGAAAAAAATTATGAGGTTCAAAGGAATTCTAATTGAGATATCTTGCGCGCAGTGGGAAAGTACCCTTGAATTTTTTTTCCAATATTATGTGGTAAAATAATATTTTTAAAATTATCACCTTTATAATAAACTAAAATAATATTTTTAATCAATAGAGTAATGTCATAGTAGTTAACTGAAAAAAAAGTTATGTTTCTGCATGCATTCATTATTTTTTTTTTAAATTATGAAAGTTGATCTAAAATTTATACATTTTCCCATTCTTAAAAGTAGGCTGTCCCCTTAAACGGACTAGGCTACTATGGGACTAAATAATTTTATTTCACTTAAACTGCATGTCTGATTCTTATTTCAGGGTCAAAATCGTATAATCAATTTTTTGCTAACATACCAATTTTCAATCAACAGGAAATTTTGCAGACATATCAAGAATCGATGAAAATGCAACAATAAACGAGGTGTAGATCATTAACTAGCTGAATTACACGTCGTTGACGGGTTAGTACGTCATGCAAATTTTCAAAAAAGCCTGAATTTTCGTCAGCATTGTTGGCGTACAAAGAATGAGATTAGTATATATTGGCAATCGTACAAAAAGCACAATTTTAACTTCTGTGTATTGTTAAAAAATTCCATGTTACAGATTAACAAAGTGATGAGTAAAATTGACAATAGAGAATTCGAAGGATATAGTTTTAGTTGAGTAACCACCTATCCTGTCGCAAAATTTCATTTCATTCGCTTACCTTCATTTTTACGTGATGCGCGAACATAAATGTACGCAGTTTGAAACAATGTTCAAATCTCAAAATCTAATCAAAATTTTTAAAATTCGAAGAATTAGAAAGAATTCGACGCATTAGAGTGGCCACCTATCATGTCACCCATTTTCATTTCATTCGCTTCTGTGATTTTTACGTGATACGCGAACATAAATGTAAGCAGTTTAAAACAATTTTTGCAAAATCTCAAAATCTAAGAAAAATATTCAAAAAATTTAAATATAATTTAAGTTCAGTGACTGCCTATCATGTCATCCAATTTTATTTCATTCGCTGTAGTCGTTATTTCGTGATGCGCGAATAAAGATTAACACCATGGCCGTGTGGATTAGGGACTGAACGTGGTAAATGGCTGAAGTGTGAAGGTCCCGCGTTCGAGCCTCTCGCGCTAGAGTCGTTCTAACGGTCTGGGGTTTCGGTTAGTTTTCTCTAGATGTAACGTGACCACGTGTTAGAACCCCTTCATAAATCCATTTTTATCTATTATAATAAGCATCCATTTCTATCTATTTTGAGTCGAATAAATTATGCCAGACATTTTGTTTCCCGGGGCATCAATAACGGAGCGGCGTTTTGAAATTTAAAGCCATATTTTTATTACTAAGCCATTTTTGTATTTGAAACTTAAGAGTATAAAAGTGAATGCCGAACAAGTTTTTATCGTAGCAATAATTTTAACACATATTGTTTCAGACCCATCGCCATTAAATATCCTTATGCTGAAAAGCTGGGAGATATTCTCCATGAAGTTGAAAATGAAGAAAAAATGAAGAAAAAATGATAAAAAGAATGTTGAAGTGTTTAACAAAAAAAATTTTTTTTAAGTGTATTACAACTTTTAAAAAGATGGTTTCATAAGTAACACTGCTTCTGAAATTAATTTATCATTCAAGTTTCAACTGGTTACACCTAGCATAAAGGCAAATACATATATTCACAATCCAAACTATAAAAGATACTAAAATACTCTACGGAAGGTTACTACGAGATTGCATCACAGACAGCTGTTTTTACAACCTGTGCTGCTGTCTACTCTTATATTATGAGGTGATGCCGACGTTAGGCATTGCACATTGAGGAAGGATGGACCACCTGCAATTTTGCGTTTAAAAAAGATTGTACAGTCGACAGACGCTCGTTTTTACGAACACTTACAATTTTACGAACCAGCGAGTGGTCCCGAGTACACTTCCACAGACGATTTTATGAATTATTTACATGCGACTAGAAATAGCAATGGGACATATTTGATTGGCTGCCGAGCGCTTCACTTTCAAGAACTCTGGTTTTTATATTAATTATATCGCTACTTAGTGACATTAAAACATCAGGTTTTTGTAGCATTGTGTGTTTGTAATTACAGCCGCTTATTACTTATTATACAAGTAATTATTATCGTTAAAATCGTATTGTGTATCTGTGACATTTTGTTACGTCATGTCTCGGCATCCAATTGGAATCTTTGGCTACTATTTGTAGTCGCTCTAAATTATTTGAGTGGTCTCTACTCTCTATGGGTTCGTGATAAACGAGTATCGGCTGTATTTAATGTCCGAGTCTTCCACCTGATGGAAAAGCCAAAATATATTAACTGCTATGAATCATTTCAATTACAGGTTGCTATGCATTTATGTGACAAAAGGCCATTTTACAATACCAAAAGTAAATAACTCCGTTTATTTCGATTTGAACACGCATATTCATTTATTTTAAGTAACACAATACCATGGCCATAAGATATTTTACCGAAATGTTGTTTAAAGGGAGCAATCTAATTTATTCTTCTCTATGATACACCTTAGCAGGGTTGTTTTGATTTTGCCCAACCCGAAAAACCCGGGTGTTTTTTTTTTTTTTTTTTAAAGCCCACTTGAAAAAACCCAATTGTTTTTTTTTTCTTTTTTCAAAATGTCTTTACACAACTTTACTCACAAAGTGGCTAAATTGCCATCTTTGACTGCAAAAAAAGCCCTCCTATAGCTGTTACATATCACTCTTGCCACGAACAAGAATGCGCATGTTTCATTATGTCCTAGTTTGAATGACAAAACATACTACTCATTATCTGTTACTTAGGCAAATCAAGTGCGTGACGCAATGCAGTCGTCGACTGTACTCGAGGGTAAATTATAAAGCTAATATATCTCTTAATAACAGTACACCACCTGTAAAGTTTATAAACAGCCCCCTACTACCACTGCCCAAGAAAAAAGTAAAATAAAATCAGAATGACCTTTTTCTAAAGAAAATGCATATGCCTATTTTTTTAATTAAAATGAATAAGCATTTTTTTAACCACTAGGGGCCAAAGTAATTGTAAGGTCAAAATTATTACTAATAATCAGTTTATCCAAATGCAAACCACGATTGGTTATTATTACTATTGTTTTATATATTTCTTAATCTATAATTGATAATTGTACTTAATGATTATTATTGATTTAAGAATTTTTTTCATGTATAATTGATTTTTGTAATCAATTAGTTGCTTTAAGTTATACTTGTTAATTAGCAAAACTTTTTCGAACATTCTGATACCCATTTTTTCCCTTAAAAAAACCGACCCCCCCCCCCCCCTCCGAAAAAAAAAAAAGAAACCGATAGAGCCTGAATAAATGGACGAGGACTACCCACCATTATTTGATATGTTTCAGAATATAATATTTAGAATAACTTTTTATAGATATTTTTTATGCCTATCACTTAAAATAAATAAGAATTTTTTATCCATTACTCAACATTAGTTTAAGTTTCAATTTAGTACTAACATAGTACTTTGATTTTAACATTAAAATTATAATTAATCATTTATAAAAAATTTTAAAACTATAATTGATTATTGTGATTGATTTAAATGTTTTTCATTTATAATTAATTTTTTGTTTAATTAGTTCCTAGTAGCATTTAGTGATAAAGTAAAATTTTCAAACATTTTGAACCCATCATCCTTAACTTAAAAAATCCTGATAAACCCATAAAACCCCTAAACTCTAAAAAAAATCCTGATAAAACCTCAAAAAACCCAGTGGGTTGGGTTTTTCTTTTCTGAAAAACCGCGGGATTTCAACAAATCCGCCTCTTAGACAAATAATTCAGCTGACTTTGAGATATTTTTCAGTATTCAATTTTCCTAAGACTATTTTGTTTGGAACTAAATTGTCAAAGAAGCAAAATTACTGAATTTTGCTACTATAAATGAAAATTATAGCAACTTCTAGAATCCCCCCCCTTTGTTTTTAAACATTTTGAAAGGTTACAGCAGCATTTATTTCTATATAGCTTTGATATTGATGCAAGTATGCATGAAAGTATATACAAGAGATAGATTCATTTGAAAAAAAAATATACTTATTTTGTTTCAATTAAGATTGCTGTTATACACAGTAGATTAAGAGTTGATAAACAAGTGGCTATGGAGAGCTTTTTAAGATACTCTTTAAGATAGAAAAATTGAATATATTTTTCATTTGATTTGGACATTTTTAATATTTCTTAAAACTATATATCAATTTAAAAGATCTGTCCCTGGTATCGAGGGTACAAGAACAGTTTTCTTACAATTTTAATTCATTTATAAAACTAATATTTTAATATTTAACATCAAAATAATATTAAAAATATATATTAAAATATTTCATGATGTTATTTTGAAACTTTCAGTATTGTACCAATAGAAAATAATTTATAAGACATGTTTTTTAGTCAAAAATGTCCTCTCCTTACGCATTAAATTTTTACTAATACCTATAAATAAAACAAGTGACTTAGCAGTAGAACCATCCAGAAGCCATATTCATATTTTATATAATGTAAAGCTCCTTTTATATAAGTAAAAGCCCGTTAGATTTAGATAAATACATTCTTCTCGCGGAGAGTTTCCTGCGCCCTCCTCCTAGATCTGCCCTTGATATTTAACTGTTAGTGAGTGGATACAAGGACGTTAACACTACTACTCATCACAAATATTTTATATTAAAAAATTGCATTTAAAATAATGTTAAAAGATGGCGCCACTATATATTGTTTTACAGATATCTTTATTTACATATATTTCTATTTATTTTTAGGTTGATCTCCGGTTCAAGAGCTGTTGAGATAAATAAGAATTGAGATAAACTATCATGGTAGATATATGTAAAGCAGAAACCGAAACTATATTTTTACATAAATAGAAATTGATAATCTAATTTTTAATTTATATGCAATATACAATGAATGCAATACAAATAAGTAAATCAAATAGCAAGATGAAAAACTCTAGTACTCCAGAATATACAGCACTAAGCAACTGGTTAGTATTATAATCTGAATAACACTAGTTCGAAACCTGTGGAACCCTCGTGGAAGCACAATAGATGATACAAAGCTTGGAAGCAGTGGCGGATTATTGGAAGTTTGTCGGGGGGGGGGGCGGTTGGTTTGTCGGTGGGGGCGGCTAGTTAGAAGATCGACATATACATCAATTTTATGGAAGTAAAATAGGATCTTTTACATTGATTTCTTATCTCTCGGGGGGTCGGTCGCCCCCTCCGCCCCCCCTTGCTTGGAAGTGAAACATTTACAATAGCTGTGTCTGTTTCTCAGGTACCATCCACAAGACATCGTGAATTAAAATTCTAAAAATATGATGTGGAGACACTACAGGGCTTCCTTGTACGTCTATTAAATTATACATTTCGATGCACTTCAATTAAGAGTGTTTTATTTGAAATTGAGACACGCTACTATAATAATATTAAGTTTCAGAACATGGCGATATTTGACGACTGGACTAAACAATAATTGATCACAGACTTTTATTGTGTTGATGATGTCGACAGACCTTAACGTATCGAGAATCTTTTCGGTGGCCTTGTAAATCAAACTACTCAGTCAAGTGCAATCAAAGAGAGAAGCGCACAACTAGATATCGAAACAGCCATTAATATAATTTGAACATTCTACGGCTAATTGTTTTCCTGTTATGCGAATTACATACGTACACATACAGACGTCAACAGAAAACATGTCAAAAAGGATTGTACCTGCATGAATTAGTACGTTAAGAAGTCACACAGAAACTCTTCAAAGCAAATTTAAGAATGGCCAAAATTTAATACCAAGATTTTTCGCTATCACTATGCTTCCTTTCTTTTTTACAGGCTAGTAATAAAAACTGCAGGATTTAGCAGGCTTAGTAAAAGAAATAAGCTCTCCACAAACTGCAGGCTTAGTAAAAGAAATAAGCTCTCCACAATTGGGGCTCTATTCCGCTGGAGGAAAAATGTTAAGTAAATGAAGCTATAAAAATTTAAAGTGTTGACATTGCTAAAACAAGAAGAGAAAATAATTTTGTCAGTTACACCAGATATTCGAAAAAAAAATTATGATTATGTCTTCACGCACTGTATTATCACTGTTAGAATTAAAATATTCTATGAAACAAACATTCAAACATATTTTCGTTGAAATAATGTGAAACACTTTTTTTTTTTTTTTTTTTTTTTTTTTTTTGCTCAAGTTTGCAGTATGAACAACAAAACTCTTCAAACTCCCTATAATTCCTATTCACTATTTTTTTTTATAAATTGTATAATTAATAATTTTTAATGTTAATTTTGTAAAAATAAAAGTCACCGTATAGTTGTTTGTTTGTTTTTTTTTTTTTTAATGTGAATTTTGGCTACTTGTGGGTTATAGCGGCCACTCAAATTCATGATGGTGGTGAAACCATATGAAACCAAGGCCTTCGCCCTATTGTCGATTAACGGTCTTGAGTTTTGGGTAGTTTTCTCTAGCTCTAACGTGAATATACGTTAGAACCAGGCTTTCGGACCCACCCACAAACCCAAAAAAACCCGGGTGGGGTTTTTAAAAAAAAAACCCACTAAAACCCACACAGAAGTGGGTTTTTTTGGGTTTTATTAAAAATTATCAAAATTTTTCCTTTCTTTCATTTAAATCTTTTGTTATTTGACATTAAATACATATAATATTACCTACATAACTTAGTGCATTATATTAGATAAATATAAATATGCCAGTTTAATTTTTTTTATAATTATTTTTCCAACTTCAATATAAAGAATAATAACCTTTTTAAAAATAATACCTTGAGCCAATTCTATCTGCAATATTTGTTTTGAAATGAACAGGTGTAGAATGCAGGCATGGATAACTTAGTAATTTATCTCTTTATTGAATAAGTTTTTAAATACGAATAAAATATGTAATTATCAGTATAGTGACAAAAAAAAAAAAAATATTTCCCAGATAAGAGAAAAATGGGACATGTCTCTCTCTTACAGCTTACAAGCATGCATCTCAAGAATGAATTCAGGTTCAGGAAACCATCCTGTATTCTATTAGTTGCTGCATTACTTTAGTACTGAGAACTATAAATCTGATTCATTACACATTGTTTATGTGGGATTTAATATCAGACATATTAATTCTAGATTTTTTAAAGTAAAAAGGAATATATATTCAAAGCAAAAATGAATAACTATAAAGAAAATTATTAAATAAATAGTAGTTCTGCAGTAAGTTGGCCTGCAAAGGCTTTACCGACTTATATTCTATCTAGAAAATATAACTATAACTTAAAAAACATAAAGGTAAAAAAAAAATAAAAAAGTTCATAAATTTAAAAGTAATAGAAAACAGCCAATCAAAAACGACATATTTTTCTATGTGAACAATAATATGCTTTTATCTAGGGTCATAAAACAAATTAGGAGCCCTTTATAAACATCAGCAGAAAAAGATAGTACTGTATTAAAGTTGAAGTTATTTTTACATTTTAATTAATTAATTATTATTTTGTAATGAAAATTTTCTTTTACACTAAAACTATTCTGTTTTGAAATAAAACCATAAAATTTAAATCCAAAAAGTGTTATACTATAAAAAAATCTTAATAAAACCCAAAAAACCCACCCGGGTTGGGTTTTTTAAAACCCTGGTTAGAACCCCTTAAAAAGTCGACCGCCCAAGGCATTCCTACCTTTGACACATAGCCCTAGTGCCATTTTCCTTAACAAAACAACAACAATCCCTCGAAAACATTTGCATTCCTAACAACAGATATCTGCAGTCCTAACGCATAGCTGCGATCTTGGCTCAATCCTCCTGTCGCCAAATAAAATCAGTGGCCGCTATAACCCACGAGCACCGAAATTTGAAAATATATAGCATAATATAGTGTTATTTTAAGTATTACAATTATTTTAACTGTCAAAAAAAATTTCGCATCAATGCATTGCTTTAATAAATCATGCAGTTTCTTTTCCGAAAAATTATTTTTTTAAATCAAAAATCATATTTTTCTTCAAGATGAAAAATAACTTGTCGTTGTAGGAAAAAAAAATGAATGAAATAAAATAACAGATATATATAATTATAATAATATCCCTAATATTGTTATATACTTAAATTATCATGAAGTGTAAATTCATTTATCTCCAATAATGTTTAAAAATAATGAAATTCTTATAATTACTTGGTATCGGCCAGGTACTTAGTCAAAATTTAGCCCAGTACCGAGTACTTCGCGAACTAGCCGGTCACCGAATATAGAGTACTCGGTATAGTAAGTACATCACTTATCAATCTGTTAAATTTTCAAAGATCACATTCGAAATGCATTATCAAATATAATTTTAAAAAATGCCTATATTCATATTAGTGTAAATGAAAAATACATGTAAACAGCACATCAAATGTGACTTATTAATAATAAACAATTAATTAATGCATGAACAGCAAACGCTTGAAGAAACAAAGTAGTATTTACTTACATAAATATTGTTTCCCTCTATTGAAATACCACACAGATTTCAAGCCATGCATTTATTTCAAACTTGTTCTCTCCTTTTGACAGGATCCATATTTTGGAATCTTATTAATATATAACCTTTCTCTAGTGTCCAAAGGTCTTTTTCTCAAATTTGTTTCTAATACGTTTGAGTACCGTCATACGTTACGAAAAAAAGAATTAAAAAAACGTAAATACAACTCTTCCTAGAGATCAAAGTCCAACTGGCGTTTTTTTTAAATTTAGCAACAAGAAAAAGAAAGCAACAGCAATGATTGATAAAAATATCGTGGCGATTATTTCAATTCACCGACTCACTCACCGGTATTTCTAAAATAAGAATACGTAATCCACGAACACGAGTTTTCTTCCACGCCGTGACGTCATAGAAAGAGGAGAAAGCGATTGGCTGGTGCACTTGCCATAGAACCACATGGCGTGATCGTTCGAATATCATCCGCTCCTGCATGGCGTGATGGGGGTTCCTGAATAAAAAGATGATGAAAATGTTACTGTGGTTTTCTCGAATATCAAGCGATAGCGAGACCGTAGTAATCTAAGGTAATTCGATGTGCCAAACATTTAACGAAATTTATGTTATACATGTGGAATGAAGAGTACATCCGAGTTAGACATTATTTCAATTTTATTACGTTGCCAAATTTAAATTTAAATTTAAATGAAAAATTATTTTTGAGTATGTAACATCTATTTTGCTAAATTTGTTTTACTTCATTTTATTTTTGAGTTTCTAAAATTTTAGAATATGAAACTGATGCAGGATAACACATCTTTGTTAAAAAAAAAAAAAAAAAAAAGAAAAAAAAAAACTGTTTACATAAAACAACTAAAACACAGATATTTCGCACGTGAAAGTCACAAATTTATATACATTATCGAATATTTCAAAACATTGTCCGTAGAAACCACGGAGATATATTATAGGAGTGGACACTCTCCATAGCTGCTATACTGGATTTTTGGTACCCCAAATAAGTTTCAATTATGTAAACATTGGAAATCTAGTGACGTGCAGCGATCCTAGCGGTAAAAGAATAAAGCATTTCCCGTGCTGACTGATAACTAATTTTACTTGTTTTTAATTTTCCAAACTAGCATGGGAACGAGATTATGAACGCGAGCACTAAATTGTAATTATTATTTTTCATTTTACTTACTATGGTTGCCTTAGTAACAAATGAGTAAAAAAAGGAAAAAAGATGTTCTATCTTAAGATTATTAAAATATTGAGTTTATATTTGTTAACGAGTGCGTATATCGTGGCTGACGGAAAAGAAGTTTTCGTCTGCCACGGTATATATTTACATTAGAAAATGGCTTAGAATTCATTACTAAGTTGTGAGTTCTTTATGTAACGAGAATTTAATATGAGTTTTTAGCGGCAATTTAAAGCTGTGTTAAAATTTGTCGCAGCATGAAATAAATGTAAATACTGCTTGTTTGAGTGTGATCGTCATTATATAAATGAACACTTTAAATAACACTTAAACACTGTGATTTACACAAACTACATTCTTCTAAATTTATTAATATTTCTTAAAATACAGCTTTTGGGCAATATAATAACAATTACATACATAATATCACTTCGCAACACATCTGAAGCCAGTCATTATTATATATCACGTTCATAAGTCTATGTATTTAATTTTTTGAAGTTCTGTTATTCAACGATCTCTATTTACTTCGCCTCGATTGAAATATAAACAACCTGAGATGTGCAGTTACCCAGTGTGCGTAGCGCCATCTGTTTGCAACAACGGCGTTATCCAACTTTCTAAGAGAAGTGTCCCCTCCTATAAATTTACCTCCGTGGTAGAAACAGACTCATTGAATAATTGCGAATAATCCATTGCTTTGGAAATACTCTCAAAACAGCTAATTTTACTCTAATGTGTTTTAAAAGCGAAATCAAAATACAATTTTTTTTTCGAGTTTTGTTAGAATTTATTTTTAACAATTTTGAAAAAAAAACAATAATTAAGGTATTAAACGAATATGCTACGGAAAATCGCACATAATACGTGGGATTAATTCGCAGTAGCACCGAGAGAGAAAAGGTGGAGGGAAGGACAGCACAAGAACAAATTTTTGGGAACTATTCACAACAAATCGCTATCTTTCCGATGCGAGAAGATTTCGCACTCAAGTGAGATGCAAAAGCACTCACAGATTCCTTACGGTTTGAGAAAGGTTATTCCCATCCCATTGTTCCCGATTCCGGTGATGGTTCTTGAAAACCAGCTGGATCTCTTTGCAAATGTGTTTGCTCAAACTTTTCGGAAATATTCCGAAAGAAGTTTGAAAATAGCCGTCGTGAGTTGCTGAGGGTGACAAAATGGCCCGTCTGAGATGGAAAGGCAGATGTTATTAAGCAGGTTCACAGCATCTTAACTTTTTTAAAGAACCGACATTTCCACCGACTATGGACTATAATATGTAGGATACAAATCATTTACAAAGCTATACCTCTGAAAGACGGTTACTCGGTGCTAATCGTTTTCTAATCGCTTGAAAATGACCAAATCAATCTTCTGAAAATGAAACAATAATGTTACAGTAAAAACTGATTTAAACTGAACGACGTGACCCACCATGGACGAGTGGATGTGGTAGATGGCTGAAATGTGAAAGGTCCAAGGTTCAGGCTGTCGATCTAACAATCTGGAGTTTGGAGCGGTTTTCTCCGGATATGACGTGAATACGCGTTAGTACCCCTTAAGAAGTCCCCCCCCCCAAGGTGGCGGATACCCCTCGTCCAGGTTTACCTTAAGCACAATACACTGGATTCTGTTCAAGGCCGTAGCCAAGGGGGGGTTTGGGGGGTTCAAACCCCCCCCGAAATTTTCAGTCACATAACTTACTGTTCGTAGAAAAAAAATTATCCCTTGTATCGCCAACTACAATTATTGCACTTCAGTTCATTCAAACCGCATGTAATTTTTTACTTGTGTTTCTCTGAGGATCGCAAAGTGATAAATTTCACTTAAATATGCTACTCTTTTCTCTGTACGTTATATGCATACCTGTCTTCTGAGTATGGCCAAAAGGAAATGCAATTTCCGTGGCACTTGCAAGCAGAATTTCTCATTCTCATCAAATAATTCTTTAAATAAACACTGTTTAATGTATCATAGTAGTAGGAATTTGTGAAGGTGGTAGCAAAAATGTGCCCTAAGTACACTATGTACGGCTGCTTTATTTACACAATTTTACACAGTATTTACATTTCCCATAATTAGAATGCAGTATGATCGGAGCAAAAGCTCACATTCGTCTCAATGCTTCTCCACATTGGTTCTCTCTCTCTTCTTCTTTCACCCCCCCCCCCTTACACGTAGAGAGAGACAAAAAAGAAATATCGTAAATAAAAAAATTTCTCTTTCCACAAAAAATAGTGAGTCATCTCTGGATTCCATCGGAGATCGAAACACGAAACAGTTTCACAGTATCGTGTTTATGACCTCTATAAATAAAAAAGTCAGAGTGATAAGTTTGTGATTTTTGGAGTTTGGGACATGTAAGCTCCAGTCTCGACCCATGTGGACCGGGAGGGAGATCCTACGTTGCATTATTCACGTAACCAGTCCGCTACTCCTTAGAATAAAAAGAGAGTGGCACTGCGGACAGCAGGAGTAAAAAAAAAAAACATCCGCTGCCTGGCTAGTGTCGCCCCTCTCGAGTCAGCGCCCTAGGCAGTCGCCTAGTTTTCCTATAAGGTCCAGCCGGCCCTGCTCTGTCACACAATGCTTGTCATTCTTTAAAGGCTGCACTAACACAGAGGTTCGCTACGCCCGATAGGATATTGCTTACATAGCACTGTTTCAATTTGGATGCATTTTTTTCGCGTTTTAAATAAAAATGAAAAACACAAAGCTGGAGATCATACTTTGTTTAATTTTAATTTCAGTGTGCTGAAAAAAGTACCATATTAAAACATAAAACTTGAAACCCCCCCCGAAAAATTTTCCTGGCTACGGCCTTGATTCTGTTTACACGGTTTCAACAGGGGCCGATTTATCGAGTTGGGGGCCCTGGGCAAAAGCTTCATTGCGGGCCCATCTCTTTCGAGAACTATTTTCAAAATGTACAAATTTTTAAATTTAAAGAACAGTTTGGGAGCCCCTTTTTGGGGGGAAGGCCCGGACGCTTACCCCTGATGCCCTCCCGGGAATCATGCCCTGGGTTTCAGGCCCCACCATGGCCGGGTGGATTAGTCGCTCAAAATGGCAGATGACCGAAGTGTGAAGGTCACGGGTTCGTGTACCATCGTGCGGCTGTCGATCTAACGGTCTGGAGTTTTGGCCGGTTTTCTCCTCGTGAATACGCGTTAGAACGCCTTAGAAAGTACTCCAACCAAGGCACCTCTCCCATCATTGGCAGATCGCCCAAGTGCAGCGTTGCCTTAACCACACAAACCAAACCAAACACGGTTTCAAAATAACACGGTGTGAAAATAATGACGAAAAACTTTTTTCGATCTCTATTTTATCGATGCGTCACAATAAAATTTTACAGAGTTTGCGCAGAGTGGTATGTAGGAGGGTTTATTCAAAAATTATTCGTCACTTAAGCTTACTTTTATTACACTGTTTTCTTGTACACAATGTTGCGCAGAACGTGTACACAGGGTAAAAAGAGAATCTGCTGTACGCACGCACAATTAAATAGAACGATAACAATAAAAGAATTTCATTTAAGATTTAAAGTAGCTATTTATTTTAATAACTTTCATTGCAAACGCAACTAAGTTCTTTCAACTATTTGTTCTTGAAAAAAATAATTTTTTTTGTCTTAGATTTTGATTAACTTTACTTAGCTTAAATTAAGCAGTGAAGTTTCATTATTTGGGAAATCTAAAAATTGTGAAAATCGCAAGGTGTTTCGGTGACATCGTGAAAATCATGGAAAACCCACGTGGTTTTTCTTTCTCACTCTTTTTATTTATAAACGTTTTCTATGTTTATATTTTTGAAAAACATATTTGCAGAATCCTAATGCATGATTATAACGTGAACAAGACGTGCTCAGTCTTCTTGTTTATTTTTCCCCCACGGATTTATATCTACGAGACCGTTAGCACGTTAGGTTCACGTGAATTAAAAATAAAAGTTGAAAGTATATCGTTTAGGGTGACACAATTTTTGCTACAGCTACTGTTTGTAGAGAGCATCATGCTACTACATCTACCTAGAACTAATGAGAAGGGGGAAAAAAAAAATATTTTCTTCAGCCAAATTTTTATGTCGTTAGTGTTTTTGGATTTTCAAATATTCAGATATAGCTAAAATTTAAGTTTCACATGAATTGTGACATAATTTCGTTATTAAAATATAGTACCATTTGTCATCATTTTTCATTTCCCCGTTAATCGTACGAATATGACAGACTATTTCTTTCGTGTATATATATATATATATATATATATATATATATATATATATAAAACTCTGCTGTTTGAGCCTCGTCAGGGGGAGACCCTCCCTAATTTTTTAGTTTCATTATTGCCATATTAAAACGATATTAATGGACTATGCCATTTTATCTCTCATCTTTCGTATATTTCGCCCGGTAACCGTATGTTGAAATTTTTATGTTTGTAACCTATTTATAGAAAAATACATGGGATGCATATTCTACAGCTTACGAACTATTGTAACAATAGATTAAAGCTGTTGCGAACTAATAGTACTTAAATATATATATGAAATTATGTTGCATTTTTGGGACAATTTTCAATAAAGGGAGTGAAAGATAAAAAGACATAGTCATTAATATACACCGAAGAGCCATTACATTATGACCACCTACTCAATGACGCGTTGCGCGTCCATTGGTCTTCAAAGCAGCTGCAACTCGCCTGGGCATGGTTGCCACGAGTTCACGGCAAGTGCTGGAGACAGGTTGTACCAAATATTTAAGCAGCGGCCACTCAAAGTCGAGATATTGGAAACAGGGTGTTGTTTGAGCTCTGAGCTGTCGGGGAGAGGGGGAGCAGCTGTTTTCCTGGAAGACAGCGTACCCTGACGCTACCATCGACGTGATGAAGGAGAAACAGAAATTCATCCTTCCTGACAACGCTCTTCTACACATCCGTGGTCCACTCTCGATGTTCCCGTGCCTACTGTAGGCGTAGTTAACAATGACACTTGGCAAGCAGAGGTACACGAGTGGGACGTCTGCTCCGCAGCAACGCCCCCTAGAGAGGAAAGCCGCGGCGCTTACTTGTGACGTCACAAAGAGTAGGTAAAGCAAAGCGTTTCCATTGAGTTTCTCCTCTCTGCCGCGCCGCGGGAGAGAGGAGAAACTCAATGGAAACGCTTTGCTTTACCTACTCTTTGTGACGTCACAAGTAAGCGCCGCGGCTTTCCTCTCAAGGGGGCGTTGTCCGCAGTCCCATATCCAACAGTGTCCGCTGAACTGTGTGCTCCGTGCTCCGAAACTCTTGTACTTGGACCTGCATTGTAGTGGGCTGTCAGCTGAGCCACTGTCGTCGATTTTGCTGTGCCAGGCTGGACAGTCTCCGGCGTCCTCTTTCTTGGATGATGCGTGGACGCTCACCATCTTGTCGTCTTCTCGCTGGTTTCACCGTCATTATCTACTCTTTATTAATACTAACAACGGCAGGTCGTGAACATCCGAACAGTCGTACAGTTAATCGTTTAACAGTCGTACAGTAAGATACCCGTTCCGAGTCTTCGGGCCATTACAGTTTGCCCTGGCTTTAATGCGCAGTGTTCCCGCTCCGGGAACACCAAACTCTGACGTTTTGACTGTTGCCAGTCGCGAAGAATAGATTTGATTTCTATAAAAATAGTTGCGGGTGACATAGCTCCACGTGAATCCTTTACTTTTAGCACGTCATTTACCGTAAAAAAAATGGTCACGATTATTTCTAACAGCACTGACATCTGCTGAAAAATGGAAGAATGAGAGAACAGCTGGACAAATCGCCCCATGCTGAAAAAAGGGCAGCCGTTGCCATCGCTCGACTTAACGACCAGCAAGATGGCGGACGATCGGAACGTTCATCGCGTTGGTAGCAGCTGGCTGTGCGCGCACAGCCAGCTGCGTCAAGAAGGGTCTCTAGATCTGTGGCACGCGATGAACGTTTCGATCGTCCGCCATCTTGCTGGTCGTTAAGTCGAGCGATGTCAATGGCTGCCCTTTTTTTAGCATTGGGAAAGGGTTACGCCTCAAAGGGTTAACATGGCACTGATGTGGAGACTTGGTACTGGCATTTTAAAACGCTACCTTCGCTAATGGTTTTTACTAAACCACCCTTCTCTTGATATGCAACTAGGTATCCCTAAAGCATATTTTGAGCAAGGTTTTTTACTTATGGATAAACGAAAAACAATGAATGAAACTATGTAGAGAACTCTTGGCAAAGGATTACTTCTTCTGATAGAATGGCTTTTGGGAGCCAGCCATATCTTTTCTATATTCGAATCAAATCCCTCCCTCCGAAATCACGTGAATTTTTCTCCCCGATTAGAATTCTCGAGTGCGGTTGAGGTTTCGGAACGTGAACCAAGAAGTTGTGGCTGTGTACACCAAAAGTGAGAGACTGAATGGCGTCTTGTGGTTTTTCTACTGCTGCCAACAGAAAAGCCACTATTGGATCAAACACGTGTTTGCGTGCAAAGGTGACATGAAGGGAGATTTCGTTTACAGATACTCGTCACATGCTTTGGCATAACTGGGTAGGCTTTTTGAATGTGCTGTTAGGGTACACTAACTTGGCTCTTGGAAAATAGCCCTCAATATCCCCTACCCAGTTGCGCCAATGATCACATGATTACAGGGGCGTATATTAGGGGGGGGGGCGAGGAGCCCCGGGTCCCCTCCGAAAATGTAGTCGATTATTAAAACACAGATATTTTAAAACATTTATATTAATTCTGTTGTTGTTTCTAATGCACTCTGGAAACTACAAAGGTTCCAGATCCTCCGTAAGGGAGGGCGAAGGGTGCTGCACCCATTAGAGCGTGCACCAGTGGGACGCAGTGGTGTAGCCAGAAATTTTTTATGAGGGGAGGGGGGTTACGACTACTGCAACGCATATATCTGTAAACATATGTGTGATAAGGGAGTGAAGTATATACATTTTGTATGGCAAAAAATTCCTCATTGGGGGGGAGTGGGTGACTCCCTATCCCCCCCCTTGGCTACGCCACTGAGTGGGAGGAAGACCGACTTAGCAAGCACGGGATCCCCTATTTTTGAACCAATTACAGAGGAGGAACTAACCCCCCTGAAATCGGCACCCCCCGGTTGTAGCTTTAAACCTGGAGGACATTGGAGCCACGACGGATTTTACGCGCACCAGCTCCCATTAGCGTGCACGGTCCCACAGCAGTCGAGCCGAGAGGAAGTTGACCTTCGCAAGAACTGGCCTACCCGGATGCTGCTTCGCTTGCCGTGTTCTTGTGGGAACGGAGTTTAGCATCCGCATCACTGCGAGACTAATTCTAGCAACAATAAAGTTCAAAATACCTGATCGCCGCCCCCCCCCACACCCCTGGAAATGGAAGCCTATTTACGCTACTGCATGATTAGAAAACTTTTAAAGGCGAGCGAAGTTTTAAACGTTGTTGCGTGCGCGTGTGTGTGTGGGGTGGGGTGATTATATTGTGACTTTTAATCCTAATCACGGACGCAAACAAGGAGAGGGATTAGGGGGGGGGGGGGTCTGGACTTCTCGCTTATAGTCTATACACCATCGCTAATTATATCCAAATAATCCCCTTTTAAATCCATCGCTCAAAAAAGTATAGGGTATTAAAGACTTAAATTTTATATAAATTTTGAAAACTCTATATTGAAACTTAAAAAAAAAATATTAATTTTGTTAATTTTACAATTCAGTGCTTGGCAAACCCAATTAACTACACAGAATTAAAAAATTTTTAGCGTAATTGAAAATTTTCACCAGATATTTATAGTAAAATTTACTGTCAATCGAATTTTAAAGTAAGAATGATCCCCCCCCCCAGGGGCGTAGCCAGAAATTTTTCATGGGGGGGGGTCACGACTACTGCAACTCATATATATGTATACATATGTGTGATAATGTAGTGAAGAATATATATTTTGTATGGCAAAAAATTTCCCATTGGGGAGTTATGACCCCCCTAAACCCCCCCTTGGCTACGCCCCTGCTCCCCCTCCCCGTTAGCTGAACACCTCCCATGAGAAAGCTGTAACTCGACCGTGCTCCTAATATGTAGTTACGGTGATCTCTGATTCACTGACTCACTGACTCTGTCACAGTTCTGGTTGCACCACTCCCAAATTAAACTTTCAGCGCCATCACTTCAAAAAGAGTAAAAAGTTATGCTCGAAAAATGTAATAAAATCCACATCGTTATGGCGATACGTTTGAAAAATTTCAAAATTATATAAAAAAAAAAATTAATCTGAAATTTCGCCCGTTCCCTGATTTTTATCAATATTTTGCCATTTTTTAACGACAGGAAATTGCTCGATAGCTCTTGAAAAGTTCATTGTCGTATTTACGTCACAGTCGAAATGATTGCAATTTTTGCTGTTCATGAAATGTTTTACTCGAAAATGTAATAAAATTCACACCGCTGGACCGATCGGCTTCCAAATTTGCACAAATACACTAAAACATATGGGGGAGGATGCGCTATTTTAAAAATATAAAAATTCATCCTTTTCCCATTTTTTAACTTCGAAAAATTGCTCTAATACAACAAAACAGTTACAGTCCATTTGAAAGCTTCCCGAAATTATCATGATTATCCCCTGCATGAAGCCTTGAATTTAGAATTAATTTAATAACTTAGTGACAGGAATAACTATCCTACTATAATATAAAAATAGAATATGAAGTCATTTATTTTAAGTGGATAAATACTAAATAGATTAAGTGCAGACATATTTTCCCTTTGTTTTTGTACGCCCGTTGTAATTGCTTTCAGAACGGGCTTTATCTTCTATTCTATTGCTAACCTCTCTTCAATGGGTTCTAACGCGTATTCACGTTACATCTGGAGAAAAACGTCCGAAACTCCAGACCGTTAGATCGACAGCTGCGAGATGGGGCAGGTTATGTCAGTGGAAATAGTAGACGGGCGAAGTGTGAAGGTCCCGGGTTCGGGTCCCATCGCGCGTCCGTCGACCTAACCGTTCGGAATTTTCTGAGGTTTTCTCCGAAACTTAGGGTAAATACGGGTTAGGACCTTAGAAAGTCCTCCATGGAGGGCATACCCCCTTGTGTTGTCCTTCTGACGAGGATTTATAAGCGGGCTTCGAGCCAAGTACACAAATCCGATATACGTGTTCACCAGGGGCGTAGCCAAGGGAGGGGGGTTATGGGGGTCATAACCCTCCCCCCCATGAGAAATAATTTGCTATACAAAATGTATATTCTTCACTACATTATAACACACACGTATACATATATATGAGTTGTAATAGTCGTAACCCCCCCCCTCCCCCATGAAAAATTTCTGGCTACGCCCCTGGTGTTCACTATAACAACAACTATAACAATAAGGGAACGGGTGGATTTTCAGATTTTTAAAGTAACTCAGATTGTTTTCTATATTTTTTTATACATGATTATGAAAATTTTCAAGCGGATCGTACAAACTGTGTAAATTGTTTTACAGTTTTAGACAATAACATTTAAATTTGCTTGGATTAAGGACAGTAAAAGTTTTGTTTTGAAGTGGTCGGACCGGAATTGTTAAAGAGTGAATGAGTCAGGGATCACAGCGTAACTATATCACTGGAAAAATAATTTCCGTGAAAATACGGATAAAGTACTGGCAGCTGAAACGCCAGTACTGTTCCCGTATATTTACTGAATTTTATTCTTCTAAACTCCAGTAGAAATTCTGTTCCAGAGAGGCGCTGACCCTTCATGCACGGAAATTGTTCTGTATTCAAATATAAGGGGAGAATTTCCGTAAAATTTTATGTAAAGTTTCCAGTAGTTGTTCCGTTATTTTTTAGAGTGAGTAGGATAACGGGACCTGACGAATTTTTTAGATTATTCTTTTTGCGAAAGGATGCAGTATCTATTTATTTATTTATTTACTTTTATTAGGAAAACCCTACACATTTCTTACAAGATTAAAAATGCCCCCGCCAATACCATCTGGTGAAACCCAACTAATTTCAACGAAGACTGGCTTAATTGCTATTCCAGGTATCAGCTGCAAAAACTGCGAGCCGCACAAATAGCATTACGTAGTGCTTGCGTTGTTGCACGCCTGTTCTATCATTGAACTTGTCCAGACAGACAAACCAGAGGCAAATTTACATTAACGATTAAAGAGGCGATCCCAGATTCCTATTTACCTTGTGGCCCGGTGGAGCACTCGCTTGCAGTGAAAGTGATCCTACAGTGGCGCAAAGGACTGCAGCTTTCTCCCATGTAGGTCACAGCGTTCAGTTTGGAACAGCGGTTGTATTATTCTCAAGGTCAAAATATGAAAAGAGATGGGGGGGAATTCTTTTGTCTCACCGTTGAAAGGGAAAAAAAAAAAAGAAAGAAAGGGATGAGTTATATTTATTTATGATGTGTGGAAGTTTTATTAGCTGGGTAAGGGCCATGTTTGTGTTAAGAAAGGAATCTTCTGACATCCCTTTGTATTCAAAGCAGGGTTACACAGCACCGAAGCAGATTTGTAAAATAAAAATTTAAGAAGAAAATCACGAAGCATATTATTAAGATAAATCAGAAGGCTTGCTGTTGAAGGGAAGGGAACAACTTAGCCCTACAAGGCAACTGGCACCATCTGTGGAACAATCATTTTAATTATTCCTCTACGTCTATAAAATACTAGTATAGACATGTGTCGGCTTTTAAGACTATTTATACATAGATAATAACGATATCATTCAGGCTGTTGCGTGTAGATGTATCAGGTTGTAACGAAAGTTTTCCGCCAGATTTGCTTGAGTCAGCTCACGCAGTACCCAGCTATTGATCTTATATGTCAAGTTTATGCGATGCTTAGCGCCACTAATGGACATGACACTAAAGTCTTAACTCTTTTAGCTAGCTCTCGTGGATGAATATTTTATCTTCCACAAATTCTCGTAGGCTGGCCACATCAGCATCAGTAGTCCGGTCAGAGCGCTCTGCTTCTTTAATATCCTAGTCCTCGTTTTTGAACTTTCGGTGCCAAATCTTCACAGTGTCATATGATACAACAGTAGTACCTTAAGCTGTACACATGATTCAGTGTCATTCTGTAGCTGACCTTTTGCGACAGAACTGAGAGTAAATGATGGATCAATCTGGTAGCGTGGTAGTTCCATTTCAGAAACCTTATACTTAATCATAACGATATTGTTTTACGGATTTCACAATACAGTGCTCTAAAACAAGTCTTTTCTTTCAAATAACAAAAATCGTTTGACAAAATATTGGCAAAAACACCAACGCGAATTGCTTGTGCAGGCAATACTTGGAGTGGCGGAAAACTTTCGTTACAACCTAATACTTACTGTTCATAGTATTGCCAAAACTGATGGAAATTTGAACAGTCATCTTCGAATGGGGTTTTGTTCATTTTAAAAAATTAACAAAAAGTAGTTAGCAAAGAGTTTTGATCCGGAAAAAATGACTGTGTGTTGGTGTTCGTCCTATCCAGAAATGATTTGAATACTAAAATTTCAAAGTAAATACCAAAAAAGAAAAAAAAAGTGGCTAAGGCCCAGTGTGCCAGCTATATTTATTTGGTATTTATTTTGAAATTTTAGTATTAAATCATTTCTTGATAGGACGAACTCCAACACACAGTTATTTTTTCCGGATCAAAACTCTTTGCTAACTATTTTTTGTTAATTTTCTTAAATAAACAAAACCCCATTTGAATGATGACTGTTCAAATTTCAATCCGTTTTTGCAATAATATGAACAGTAAGTACATCTACACGCAAGTATTTTATAGACGTAGAGGAATAATTAAAGCGGATGTTGCACGTATGGTACCAGGTGCCTTGTAGGGTTAAAGACTGCTCCGGGTACCCATTTTGACCCACCGCAAGTCCAGTTTGACTGGTTCAGCTCTTGTGAAATACACTGAAGCTTCCTGCTGTCTCGCAGAAAAAAGAACCCGTCGCAGAGAGGTTAGTCTCGTGAAGTAAATACTGACCAGTGCGAAAACCCTGTCCAAATTTAAACGACCGCAAAGGGTTAACACGCGTATTTGTTCCATAAAACGATAATAGTAAGCATAAAGCAAAGGATTAATCAGTCTTTGCAAAAGTAGTACTGTAAAAAGACATTTAATAAATGCATATCTGTTCTATCACAGTATTACAAACGCGATTATATGAATAAGCATCAATTTTGTAACAAAAATTTTACTCACTTGTGTAATTTAGCTGATTTCTGTCCATAATTTCTCTGTTGTACCCCTCGTTGAACAGCTGCAAGCAGCAGAAGGTTTCATAACTGCGGACTGATTCTTTTGTACAAAGAAACGCCAGCATTTCAACCAGAAACCACACATACTTCTTAAGGCTGTATTCGCTTGTCGAAATGAAGTTAATAAATCCCATATTAGCCTATGGAAAAAAGAATTTCACCTATAGCACCTAAAATTACTAATATTTTGTCTCTTGCTCTCTCTATTTTTTTTTTCTTTCTCCACCACCTAACTAATATGACGCAATGCGCATAGTTTGCCTTTTTCAACATTTTGATCGTTTTTTTTCCTGACAGTATTTTAAAACATTCAACGGATGATAAAGTATCCAGCAGGTGCAAAATATCAACACAATATTTATAAATATTATTAGAAAAACACTATATCCAAATTTCAGAAAAGATATCTCTATGCATCACGTCAGTAGCTAGACTCGAACAAAAAACAGGAGACAGAATGCTAGAAACTGCGGATGCTATGGACGAAATAGTTTATTTCCCATAGGCTAACATGGGCCTTCTCAACTTCCTCATATCGCCTCCAACTCTCCTACTCCTATAGCACTGACACATCAAGGGGTTAAGTCTCAGTTCCGACCAGCCCCCGAAATCCACTGCTGCTGTTCTATGGACAGCCATCACTGCAATTCTAATAGTTCAGATCACTGCATATTCCGAAAAGGTGCTACTCAATTTTCAAACGAAACAAAATTAATACAGTCTGAATCTTGTGAGCGGAAGCTTTACGTCTGTAAAAAAAAATGTGCATATGCTCTTGTGGGAGGATTCCATAAACTCTTGTGTAGGATTCAACTAAAGAAGAAAGAAAAAAAAAAAAAAACTCTAGTGCACTGAGATTCCGAACGCATTGATTAAAATGAATATCTTTGTTGATCTTATTTGCTTTAGCCTGTTTAGACTAAAAACGAAAGTCACGCAAAGATTCCCGTGCTAACAAACAGCACTAACAATTAGAGTGCGCATGCATGCAGGGGATGCAAAAAAATAGTGTTTACACTTATGCCTATTTCCTTCCTCTCTCTAGCAAAAAAAATATTGGATCAGGCATCGCTTTAAAAACAGGGGACAAGGTCACTTAGAATAGAATTCCGGAATCCACGAGGTAGGAAGATACATCATGTTTATTGCCCCCCCCCCCCCAAAAAAAAAATGTAGTGGATGATTCCGCCTATTTCTCTCTTCCCTCGTCAGATGTTAACCCTTTAACGCGCAGTGTTCCCGCTTTGGGAACACCAAACTCTGACGTTTTGACTGTTGCCAGTCACGAGAGGAATAGATTTGATTTCTATAAAAATAGTTGCGGGTGACATAGCTCCACGAGAATCCTTTACTTTTTAGCACGTCATTTCCCGTAAAAAAAAAATGGTCACGATTATTTTTAACAGCACTGACATCTGCTGAAAAATGGAAGAATGCGAGAAGAGCTGAACAGATGGCCCAATGCTGAAAAAAGGGCAGCCGTTGCCATCGCTCGACTTAACTACCAGCAAGATGGCGGACGATCGATACGTTCATCGCGTGCCACAGATCTAGAGATCCTTTTTTGACGCACCTGGCTGTGCCGCACAGCCAGCTGTCGTCAAAAAGGGTCTCTAGATCTGTGGCGCGCGATGAACGCTTCGATCGTCCGCCATCTTGCTGGTAGTTAAGTCGAGCGATGGCAACGGCCGCCCTTTTTTCAGCATTGGGAAAGGGTTGCGCCTCAAAGGGTTAATGGATCAGGCATTGCCTGAAAAATAACGAAAAAATCCATTGTAAATTGCGTGATATTGTAAACATATCCTTGTTCTCTATTACTGTTCACCACAAACTAGCAAGAGCAGCTCCAGCTGTGGGTGGCCATGGCTCCCTCCGAAATTTCACTTTACTACTTTAGATTCGCACACTTCACGATTTCGCACGTTCACTTGGAGCAATTTGTACCCTATGTAAAAAGTTCTATGGCCCTCTCCCAGAATTCAGTCTGGAGCCGCCCTTGCAAGCTAGACGCCTACTACAGTGCTACAGACGTTTTTATCATTACTTGCCATATAGGGATTTTTAGAGAAAAGACTATGTTTTGTAGCTGTTCAGCGAGATGAGACTGGTGTATTTTTAGTCTCGCGTCCAGACCTATAGTTCGCACCATCAAGGAAAAAAAAAAAAAAATCATCGCAAGTGCGCGGAATTTTTCTTTTTCTTTCTTTTTTTTTGTGTATACCCAAAATTTAAGAGCAGAAAGATCACACTTCTAAAATAATCTACACGTCTTACGAAATTAGTTCAAATTTTATTGTACAAGAGCTTAGTGAGATTGGTGCAAGTACAGTTCAATGACCAGCTACTGAAAATCATTGGCGTACATGCAGCGGACATTCATATTGGACGAGTGAGAACGGAAGTGTTCGTGGATAGAGGCTAGTTGTAATACTCAACTGAATCTCGTCTGCTCGTAATTTTGCAACCTTGACGACTAAAGTTTTAGGTGTTTTTTTTAATGGCATTTAGTTCGTTTGTTATTTTTAAGCGCATAAATTTTTCAAAAATGCATATTTTTGATGTAGGATTACGTTTCTTCATATGTAAAGGGGGAAAAAAATTATTTTTCAACGTAGTTGCAAGTTATAATATTACTTATAATAATAGAAAATTGACGAGGTGAACTAACGGAACTAACTGAGATTTCTTTTTCGACAGTAACTGAGACTTCTTCTACAATATATGACGTCATAAATTAGGAACTGCGTGCGACTGATATACTCTGTCACAAAACTTACGTTACATATGAAAATTAATTCGCGAGAGATTATAAATAGCTCCTCGAGATTACACAGTCTGACTTTTTTCACGAGATTAAAATAGGTAAAGTACTTTTTCTGCTGAACCATGCAGGATTTAAATATCTAATTTGTTCATTTCAAATTTCGCAAGAATTTGTTTTTATGTTTAGACACGAACATTATTTTTTAATTATTTCAGTTATGTAATGGCAACAGTCGTTGTGAATTTCAAAAATAATAGATTTGTTGATGCTATGGATTAAAGCGAAATGTGCCCTGTCGATGAATATTTCGTGTTTATCAAAATGAAAAGTGTTTGTTATACATATCATTCTTCGACGAGCGCCTTAACATGTAACAAAAAGATAAGTAATCCTTCGTTAATATACCCCGTGTTCAGATACTGATTTACGGCGGGACATTCGGGGCGCGTGCCCTGGGCCCCCAAAACTTCCTTTCATGTAGTCATAATCACTACTAAAATTATCGCTCAAGACTAAAATTTCTGATTACTTACTTCATTTCATCGCAAATATTCAAAATTTTTAATTTAATGCAGCTTGTAGTGCTAAATATTATCCATTTTTTTACGCAAATTCGATAGAACACCTCAGCATGCTCCTCCTCTATTCGTTTCTAAGGTGTGTAACGACTGTAAATACCCATGAAAGCATTTCAAAACTGAAAAATTCATAAAAGAAATATTTGTCGAGACATTTTACCGATTTGTAAATGTTTACATAGGGTTAACTTAGGAATGATAATTGGTTCTAACTTAATTTATTTAAGTAATATTCTGCGAAATATTTTTGTGCAGGGGGCCCCCCCAAAAGTATCTGTTCCCTGGGCCTCCAAGTGTGTAGATCGGTCCCTGCCCGCGATACTATCAACAGTGTTCAAGTTACTACGTGAACGTATTTATTAATCAATTAGAATCTATAAATGGCTAATCAATTAGAATTTCGAAATTTAAATCAGTGGTATGACATTTCTGAATTTCCCGATTTTTAGACGACTGGTCAGTGGAATTGCGAGAAATTGTTCATGGTGGGGGGAGGGTTGAGACTACCGCAAATCTTATATATGTATATATATGTTGTGTGTGCATAAAGAAAATACATTTTGTAAGACAAAAATATTCCTCATGGAGGGTTATAACCCCCCTAACCACCCCCCCCCTGTAGCTACGCCACCGCACCTGGCATATATCTTCCAAGTGGTCCGTTCTCGAGAAGACAGCAGCAGATGAACAAAACTTATGAACTTTCAAACTTTGCTTGCTCACAGATTTTGTTGTACAAAGACGACAAAAGCAATCTCAACAACTAGATCGATCTCGGATACATATTTGGAAAAATACATCTGTGATCAATTTGCACAGAATGTTTTCCTGATTATTAGAGAGATGAAAAATGTAGGCGATCGGTAAAAAAGTTTCTCGCCCATGACGGATCTGACAGACTTTCCTGGGAAAACGTGACTTCTCTGTGAAATTCGAAGATGCACTGGAACGGAGTGGAATCGATATTGCAAACAGACCATAAACCTAAAAGAGAGTAGCTACTTGAAAAAAACTTGTCCATTATTAAAACTTCTTCATTGATGTTCGAGAACTAACCACTATAAAACAGCACTGATGATGACAGTACTTTTAAAAGATTCCGCATTGGCGATGTTGGGCTTCGAATTATGTGATGTGTGTATAAATTCATTTATCGTCTGCTTAACTAATAATCGGAAGATGTCTGGTTTTTATATTAGAAATAACAAGAACGAGTAAATAATGCCAAAATGCATCGACTATAAAACACTTTCCAACACAACAGCCATTCTTGTGCCAAATTTGGCGAGATTTCTGGGAGAACCTCTAAACCGCCACATATCACTAACAATACAGTTTTGCGAGACCCTGTAAATAAGCTTCAAATTTTATTTCCATCCTTTAAATTTTTACGTCTATAAACTTAACTCCGACAGAGTATAAAACTTGACAAAGTGAGACTTTTTTCCCGTCAAAAATCTGACTTCACGATTTAAAAATTTAGGAAAATGATAAGCTCTGCTGTTAAAAAAAAAAAAAAAAAAACATCATAATGAATTCTCATTTTGAGATCGTTAATTATTCCGGAATAGCGCATGAGATTATACTGAACGTTTTCCAACGAGATACAAATAAATAAAACGAGATGAGGATGTTATATTCTGAATGAGTTGTTTAGAAATTGAAACTAACGGCTTTTTTTGAATCCCGCGTTTAAAATGATATTTGTTGAATCATAGAATACAATTTGAGAGCAGTTAACGAAGCTGAGGCGCCACGAGATCACTTCTGTGCACGCTACACCACGGCAGTTGAAAGCCGGGTTGGGGTACCTTTTGCCCGATCGAGTAACGCCTTTATCTACCACGCTGAATCCACGCTACGGGATCAAATCCAGCTTCCGCCACACGCGCTTCCCTTCAAAGATATAGCTCTGAAAACATCACGGATTTATCCGCTAATATGAGGTTTTAATGCATCTTTTAGTCGGTAAACGTGGGACGCGGGAAAACAATTCTAAGATTACTTCAGTTTTTATTTGACTGTTGTGCACAACAGGTTAAGTAACAGCAATAGGTTTTGTTACTGCGTTTATTCACTGCATTATTCTTATTTTATCAGTGTAAGAAGAACTGAAAGTAATTCAAGGGGATACTATTTCAATGAAATAAAAACATAGCATTGCATAATTTCATTGAATAATTGTAACTATAATATGAATGTTAATGATATACAGATCTATAATGGAAAGGAGCAGATAACCCCAGGGGAAAATAATTAAAAATTCATTTTATTAAGAGATGAAACTAATGAAATTTTTCCAGGTAGTCACACTCTTTGGTATTGACCATCGCTACGATCCTTTGATGATTGAAGAAATTTCTATACCGTATATAATCCGAGTCACACTACGCATGTTCAGATATGTCGATTGGGTATTGATGTTGTGCTTTAAGATTTATTACCAGAATTGAAAAGTGTACATTCTATTTCAAATAGCCAGTACAGCCAACTGATTGTACATACACTATTTTATTACATGCATTTAAGCATTTATCGCTCTTTGGGCTAAGTTCAAATATTCCATCCTGGTAAAAAAAATTCCGTGCGTGTTCAGACATGTTGTCGCCAAGTGTTTCACATTCACCTGGAGGTTAAAGTCACTTGGAGCAAAGCCCGGGCTGTAGGGAGGGTAGAAGGATGGTCGATGATGTCCAAGCGAAACTGCTTCCAACATTGTGGTGATCTTCCAGGCTGTTTGAGGTCTTGCGTTACTGAGGGAGGACTTCTAATGGTGACCGACGATTTACTTCTTGTTCAAAGAGGTGCAACACTTCGCGACATCGTGTCTGAGAGTGCAAGGACAGGATTTTTACCAAAAGGGAATACTCAGACTCATTCCGCAAAGCCACAAATGCCTAAACCCGTATGGAAACTGCGCCAGAAAATAACCTAACGTATGTATAATCAGCTGGCTACATTGGTTGTCTAAAATGAAATAGACACTCTTAACATACCTCAGATAGCGCTATCTTAACTCTCCCGTCTTTGATCGATAACTTAAGATGCTCATCAGTTGGCGATCTTGATATCGAACTTTTATTTGCATAAGGTACTTTTTTTGATAGGCTAGTCTATTCCTGGTTTTTAAGAACGGGTTTTTTGTTTCCTGACTGTAACTAAGTATCTGAAGTATCGATAGCTGCCTGCATTGAGGTCAGCCAGTTCCCTTGTACTCAACGGCCACGAACTTCTGGGAAAGCAATAGAAAAATTTTAAATTGGGATTATATTCAGGATCAGTTAAAAAGTGACTCGTTGTTTAATTTTTTTTTATTGCGAGCTTCCTAAAATGAATTTGCCTATTATAAGAGAAAAACTGAAAATAAAAAATTTTAATTCCATAAAAGTGTCAGAATTTTATTAAAAAAGAAACTGGAATGTAAGACATAATTTTAAAATGGTTTATCTTTCATTTATTTATTTTTTATTAAAATTTTATGTATTATCATTTATACGACAAGAAATAAATTTGAAGCTCAAAATTTACTTAATGTGGTTAGTGTTTATAAAATACAAAGAAAATTTACCAACAGTCACACGTTTTTTTTTATTTTTTGTAAGTTTGCAGAACCGTGCATTCGTAGGTCTCTTAACTATAGCTTTTAGTTTAGTTCAGTTTATTCATATATTTTAAAATAATTTCATTAAAATTAAAGAGTTTTGATTGTAAGAAATATTTAAGAAAAAAAAATCGTAGTCATAAACTTACATAGATAAAAGCGTTTGTTAATCAGATTAATGGATGCATGTGTTTTGAGTGCAGAACAGGAGGTAGGTATGAAAAAATATCTCGATTTAATATTAGAAAACATGAATCTGAAATTTTTTCGAAACATTTTTTCCAAATTTGTGGGAAATTAAAACAAGGCATTTCAAAATTAATATTGTAGAAATGCAAGTTATATTCAGAACGTTTCGTTGATGTACGTAAGATGTCAATATTGAAACCTCATTGTCTATAGATGTTAGATTTTGAAAAAGAGTTTTCGTGAAAGTATTTTATCGCATGCAAAGAGATAAAATACACGCAAGTAGTATATAGGGGGTCCCAAAAACACTGACCTAGGCTGAAAAAAAACACTCAAAATACTGGTGTTAAATGATAAAGTAAATAAAAAACTTTGTAAAAAGCACACATAAGATGTTAGAGGTAAGTAGATTACGTACGTTTCGACCAAAAATTGATTTGGTCGAACAGGGTAACTCCTAAATTTCAAATTCTTAACTCCTAAATTCTACTAAACTCCTAAATTTCAGAGAGTTACCCTGTTCCTTGTGACGAAGGGCTTTGACTGAGGAAGACCAAAACAATTTTTGGTCGAAACGTACATAATCTACGAAAAGAATATTTCCTAATATATAATACATGTTGTATAAGGAATAAAAGCCTAGGTCAGTAAATAAAAAACTTTGTAAAAAACACACATAAGATGCTACATGGTTAGGGCAATGAATATGTCCTACTTATTGAGACTGTCGAACAGCAACTTTGACGGTGTTTACTTCACCCCTGCGGTGAAAGGAAAAGAAGGACTCCTGTATTTTTGAGAGAGATGACCAGACGACGGTGGAGATCACATATGGGGCAACCTCCGCCCCCCCCCCCACGACTTTTGATCCGGCCCGCGGAACATACAGGGCATTCCACAAAAACTGAGAGTTATTTTTTTAAGTAGTGGCAACACCGCGAAACTAAAAAATAGAAGTGCAGGCGTTTTTTTCTAACTGTTAACTGTACGTTTATACAAAATTCTAAACGAAGCAGACGATTTTATTTTCCTAGTTCCGTGCTTGTTTAAAGAACTGTTTTATTTGCCCTACAGAAATGGAGATGAGTGATTCGGAGTTAAAAAACGAAATGCGTTGTGCCATAAAATTTTGCTATCGTTTGGGCAAAACAGCTCCAGAAACAGTTAAGTTAATGAAAGAAGCTTTCAAAGACAAATGTTTTGGTGACTACGATTTTTAGATGGCATGGTGATTGCTCAGTGGCAGAAAATTTAACATAGATTCTGAAGTTATTTCACAGTGGAGGGTCCTTTGAAGCAGCTTCCAGAAAAGGGCTTCTCTACATGTTCTGAAAAGTGGGTTGAACGATGGGACCGTTGCATATCATCTGAAGGTATTTTGAAAAAGAATGATATATTTATTGCTGTAAATTTATTTCTTGTTTTTTTTATGATTTTACTGTCAGTTTTTATGGAATGCCCTTTGTGTCAAAACCCCATATAAAACCCATACAAACTATTCAAAATCCCATGTAAATCCCAATTATAAGGCCCGCGACTTCGCTAACATCCTTTAGTTTGCCCCGCAACCTTTCAATGGTTCGCCATACCGGTTGGAGATGATGGAATTAAAAACCCGGCGCGGCGACTGGAAAGTGGCTTATTTTTCTAACGACGTCATTTTTTATTCTAATTATTTTCTCATCTGCAGATGCTATTTGATTGTAAATAGCATCTGTAAATACGATTTTTAAATGTTATTCGTAGTTTTTATGCTATCCTATTAATACCCTAGACCTATATAAAAGTTTAAATTTTGTACTTATTTAAATTTAATCTCCTGAAAAAAATTTAATCGATACCATAAAGTTTTGCAACATTTTTTTACGTGCCTTTATAATTTATTGTGTATGACTATCATATTTTCTATACCCCAGAAGAACATCTATATAAGTGCAGAGATACTCTGTTTTTCTTGGAGAAGCATTACTACCCGTAAAATAGAACTAATGCATAAGGTATAAGTATCAGGTTGTAACGAAAGTTTTCCGCCAGATTTGCATGGGTCAGCTCATGAGGTACCGAGCGATTGACCTTATATATCAAGTATATGCGATGCTTAGCGCGACTAATGGACATGGCACTAAAGTCTAACTCTTTTAACTAGCTCTCGAGTGGATGAACATTTTATCTCCTTCCACAAATTCTCGTTGCCGGGCCTCATCAGCATCAGTAAGCTGGCCAGAGCGCCCTGCTTCTTAAATGTCCTAGTCCTCGTTTTTGAACTTTTGGTACCAAATCTTCACAGTGTCGTATGATACAACAGTTGTACCTTAAGCTGTACACATGATTCAGTGTCATTCTGTAGCTGACTTTTTGCAACAGAACTGAGAGTAAATGATGGTTCAATCTGGTAGTGTGATAGTTCCATTTCAGACACCTTTTACTTAATCATAACGATATTGTTTTACATATTTCACAACACAGTGCTCTAAAACAAGTCTTTTTTTTTTCAAATAACAAAAATCGTTTAACAAAATATTGGCAAAGACTCCAACGTGAACTGTTTGTGCAGACAATACTTGCAGTGGCGGAAAACTTTCGTTACAACCTAATATTTAAGCATACACAAAGTAAAAACAGCTGTACGCAAGGAGTCAAATTTAAAGCAAGCATTCAATCTATGCAATTTGGTGAACTTAAAACCTGGAGGCCTTGTGTATGCGCTCAAAAATCAGCAACTTGAATACAAATATTGGTCCCAGTTTCCAATATTGGTTTGCTACGCCACAAAACTACTAAGAAAACATCCAGAAACATGGCTCTTCATTAGTTCAGGCTCAAAGTCCAAAATAACAATTTCTGGGTTTTAGGAAAAATACTAAACGCTACTTGATTGTTTTAACGTGCGATCAAAATCCTAAACGTTTGGACTTTCCGTTCAAATGAACCTGCAACGCTATATTTAGATAGGGCATTTTATCTGATTTTTCTATTTCTATACGATGACAGTTAACGGAAGTGTAAAGGATAGCGTGATGCTTATAAAGAATGATGCGTTATCAGGTTGCGCTTTTTACTTTCCGAACATGTACCATGTAAGGAAAGTATTGTAATCATGAAAAAATTCGAATTCGAGATTTTGGTGTATTTACACGTTTTTGGGTCTTCTGAATTCATTTATGCTATTTTTACGAGATGTATGTATGTATGTGTGTATGTGTGTGTGTGTATGTGTGTTTGTGTGTATGTGAGTGAACACGATAGCTCCTGAACGGGGCATGCGATTGAGTTCAAATTGGGTATATATGTTATAAACCACCGTCGTAAGACCGGTATTGATTTTGGTGTGTATAGGACTTATAGTTTTTCTACAGGGCTACGACAAAGATTTCTTTTACATTATGGCCTATGGGGGGAAATTCTAGAAAGTGCGCTAGCGTTGTAACGGTACATTCGATTGAGCTCAAATTGGGTATACATGATATAAACCACCGTCTCAAAACCGGTATTGATTTTGGTGTGTATAGGACTTATAGTTTTTCTAAAGGGCTACGACAAAGATTTCTTTTACATTATGGCCTATGGGGAGAAATTCTTGAAAGTGCGCTAGCGTTTAAACGGTACATTCCTTTGAGCTTAAATTTGGTATATATATTTGAATTATTCATCGATTAAAATTTACTTAAATGCTTGGTAATGATCTTAATCGTAAGTGTTCGGAAAGTCGAGTGGAGTCACTCCAGATTTTTATTTTTACTTTTATTCAACGGACAAGTGCTTTTGATACAAATCCACAGGTGACACTAGATGTAAATTATATTATACAAGGCCCGTGAATTGTAGGACACTTTACAGTATTAAATTAAAAAATAGAAAAAAAAACTATACGTACAAACCGGGTCTTTGAATGATGGCCGACTTACCAAAGTGCTAGATTTTTCCATTTCCTATAATTTTGTACCAAAAAAATCTGTTAGATGGAGCTAGATGTCAATGACTTTGGCAAGAGATTCAGAAGAGCTTAGTGGACCAGGCGACTTTCTCACAAGAGATTCAGGAAAGCGATTTTCACGTTTAAAAAGCTTCTCCGATACCGTACTAAAAAAAAAAATGACCAATGTGAGATTTCTTTTTAAGTAAAGAAATTATAGAAAATTAGATTGGTGTCAGTTTGATGTCACGGAGTTTAAAAATAAGTTAGAAACACAGTTATGTTATTAGACTGTAATGAAAAATGTTGCGTCAGATTTGAAACGATTCTGTAATTCTCATTAGCATGGTTAGAGATGGATGCTGGACATGACGAGACAGATATTTTTATCATTGCTATGCATTGATTTTTCGACACGAAACAGAACATTGCAACTGACGAGCCAGGCCTATTTTCCGTCTCGCGTCCATTCCTAAGCATGGTAATAGTCCCCAAATTATTATTTTTTATTAACTTTTTTGAGCCACGAATTACTTGATTGAGCCTCTAGGTTTTCTGCAGAAGCTATGCTTCACTTCTAAATTTCAAGTGAAATTACAAATGTCTTACATCACAATTTTAACCCTTTGAGGCGCAACCCTTTCCCAATGCTGAAAAAAGGGCAGCCGTTGCCATCGCTCGACTTAACTACCAGCAAGATGGCGGACGATCGAAACGTTCATCGCGTGCCACAGATCTGGAGACCCCTTTCTTGACGCAGCTGGCTGTGCGCGCGCACAGCTCTCTAGAGTAAACAAAGTGTGTTCATCGATTAACAAGACACTTCATTTGAGTGGAAAGAGTCTTTAAAGTTTATACATTTAAGTATAACCGTGTATTTTATATAAATTTAAAATTATAAATCTTACATTTATTTCAATTTTGTTTTGTTTTGAATCTTTAAAATTATTAATGTTTAGTAATTTTGTTTCATAAATGCAAGGGATGGTATAAAAAACTGGTAATTACAAAAATAATTCAAAGGGGCCCCGAGGAAATTTTTGCGGTATGCCACTGCAACTGTATTCATTATATTAATAACTTTGTGGTTGGTGAACATCCAACTACAAAGTTATGTTGACGTATTAAGGTGGCGTGTTATTGGAACTAATAACAGAATCCACCATTTAGAAAACTCTGTTCTTAGAAATACCATAAAAATGAAATTGCTTTCAATAGTGTATTTCGGAGAGGGAAAAAAAATCACGTGATTTTGCTAGTTGAATACTGTTACGAATTTTTGGGGCAACCCGATGTTCTGGGGTTTAAAATAGTTTAAAATTCGTGCTCTACCCATTAAATATTTCAATTTTGCTTTTTGTTGCATCAAAATCGGTTAACTAGAGAAGATATGGAGTTTTTGGTTTACATGGCGTTTTCTAGAAATCTCGAGAAATATGGGCCGTAGGCCTTCACTAACCTCGCTTTTGGGGACTTATTTCTGAGGCTAAATTCGGCGATATTTTGCCAGAAACTTTCTAAACTTGGCGACATTTCGGTCATTTGGCGTGATTTTCCAAATGGGGATTGTAAAGCTCTTGTATTAACATTGCATAACAGTCTAATATTGCTCAATTCCGTAATCGAAATTCGCGCTTTACGGGATCTTTCGAGAAATAATTTCTTCCAGAAATTTCTAGTAGCTTCTGCGTCGTCTATAAAAAATAGCGGTTTGCCCCGGTCCAGTCAGTCTTGCATCTGCTTGTTCAGAGAGCAAATGTCTGTGAGAACTTAAGGCTTTGTATTGACACTATTGAAGCAGTATTTTCGCTCGTTTTAAAAGCCTTGTTTTAAAGTTCTGTGTGTAAATTCTCCATTGCTGAGTCTTGAGGGAATATTTACGATTTCCCTCGTAAATTTTCACTGAATTTTTGCAAGTGTTTTATTTTGTGTGAGAAATACAGTATTTGTGAGCGCTTTTGTACTAAGCGATCTGTTGTCAGCACGTTCCGAGCTGATTGTACCTGCGAATTTTGCACTGCTGATTGTTCGACAAAGTTCTAGAAGCAATAAAGTTCGTGCTTCATCCTGACAAGTGGACTCTTTACTAGAACTTTCTATACCTACTGGATTTTCGAACGACGAAAGCAGGAAACAAGCAGGGTTTTCTGCAACATTACAGAAAAATAATTATGTCAAGTAGTTCAAAATTTTTAGAATGTCTCTTTCTAAGCTGTAATACCCTAGTAGCACAATTAGTCCAAAAGAAGTTTAAAACACGTTTTTAACGTCGGAAAACGTGGTTCCAACGTAATTTGAACGCTTTTTGAACTAGTTGTGCTACTTAGGGTATAGACTGAAATATAAACGATAAGCCTGTATCACCATCGGAACTTTTAGAAATGGTTCTTAAAAGTCGAAAATTCTGCAGAATGTGTCATTCTTCGAAAAATTCTACTGTGCCGTTCCCTGTTTAAGAACTTTTTTCTGAAAGTTTTATAAAAGGCAGCGTTTGTTCATTGCGTAGCGCAGTTTATAAAGAATAATCCTGAATTTTTTTCCAGTCCGTAGAGCAATTATTGTATTTTAACTGGTGTAGGAAGACCGTGAGGTTAAAATATACCCTTTAAAGCATTTATTACCATTACCATCGTTTATGCGAAAAATACAGGCGGAAAAATTCCTTTACTCATCTGTATAACCATGACTAACAGTTCTTGGAAAAAACAAGTACTTCAGATTAGTATTTTTTGGCTTATTCATTTCCATGTGCAATCGAGTGAAATATAATAACCTTCAAAAAAGTTTCACACATGTTTTTCTGGGTCAAATAATTATATCTTCCAAGAAACGTATTAGTTGAAAGACTAATTTTTTGTGAGAGGTAATGTTATTTTAAACAACTCAGGATTTGTGTTTGTAAACCAAATAGAGTCTACAAATTGGCATTCATTTTCCATTTACGCTATATTATTAGTCATTGCCATGATTTTAAAGATAAATTAAAAATATTAAAAAAAGGTTTGGACTGCTTATAAACAAAAAAAAAAAACATTTTTATTTATAAGAGGCTAGCGCGGTTCGCATTTTCGGGAGGAAAAAAAGAAAAGAAAATGCCGGGTAATGACGTCGGGGTACTATTTTTTACTCTTGAACAAACACATTCTTTTTTATCGAAGCAGCACAGAAGGGATAAGATAATGATAGATAAATAATCACCAAAATCTTTATTTTTTGGTTCCCAAGGCTGTAACGAAGTCTCATGTAACAGCCCTTGTAGAGATGGTAATTTATTATTCAGTTAATAGCTTTATTTTTTTGAGAAAATACGTAAGCTGCGTTCACAGACAATCGTATCATCTCTCCCTTAAGGTTTACGACTGCTCAGCATTCATTTCTTTAAGTTTAAATTGTAGTATTGATCCTTTCAAGTGTATTTTTACATAGGGTAAGCCCACTAAGGCCATTTGAATAGGGTAAGTCCATTAAGCCCATTTTTACATAGGGTAAGCCCACTAAGCCCCATTTGCCACCCTCTTCGAAACGATTGCTGCTTTATTCATAAAAGTGGTGTTTAGACATAGTAAAGTTGCCCTGCGCTACACAAGGAAACCGCTTACAGCGCCACCTGACGGCTTAATTTGGAGTTAGTGTTCTTATAACAAAAACGGGACGAGATACGAAAAAAAAGTCAATTATTCAGAATCACCAATTAACAAGAAAAGATATCTTGAGCATATTAATGTTGAAAAATTAAACTGGTAAAAAGTATTGCTGATGCTTTTACCAGCATGTCCCCGGCCATATTGTGCAACTTGCACGGGAATTGCAGACCAGCGTCCAGATCCGCTGACGGAAAACACCTTTACCATGAAGGACAAATGAGCATGTCAGGTTTGTGCAGTTTTGGAAAATTTGACCAAACAAATGTGCGTTTTATGCCTTCCATTTCTAGCATTATAGTGCACATTAATGAGCATCATGTGCAAATTAAGGTGTATTTTCTTACTCAATCCATGATGCTGAATAACTCTGTAATTGACTTTTCCCCCCATATCTCGTACCGTTTTCGAGATAAGAACGCTAGCTACAAATTTAGCCGCCAGATGGCTCTGTAAGCGGTTTTTCTGCGTAGCGCATGGTAACTTTACTATACCTAAACCCCAATTTTATGAATAAAGGCAAGGAACTTTATTAGGCATGCTGTACGCTACTAGAAAAGCATGCATTGAAAAATAAAATTATATTTTTAAAGCGTATATGTTATCGTGAAAGACCGAAATGTGGAGAATGTCAACATTCATCTATTTGCTCGGAGTATGTCCGAAATATTTGCCAACTATCCTTTTTTCTCACGGCAAATGTTGATATTCACCGTTGGACCGTCGATAAGTGGCTCTTGCTCAGCGACCAGGGACTCACGAAATTGTAGCAAACTAGTTTAGCAGCAAAATGTAACTCTTATTTATTTAAGAAAATGATGTTTATTTTTCTCTCTAAAAATAAAACAAGGTTATGCAGGGCCGTACACAGAAAAAAATTTCGGAGGGGGACCAAACGGTGAAAAAAACCTGATTTTTTTTCCCAAAAAGACTTTCAGGGGCGTAGCCAGAAACTTTTCATGGGGGGGGGGTTACGACTACTATAACTCATATATATGTATACGTGTGTGTGTGATAATGTAGTGAAGAATACACATTTTGTATGGCAAAAATTTCTCATGGGGGTGGGGTTATGACCCACCTAACGCCCCCTTAGCTACACCCCTGCTTCATCATTATTATTTTGTTAGCAAATTTTTAAATTTTGGGGTGGGGACCGGACCCCCTGGTCCACCCCCTCCCCTGGGTACGGCCTTGGAAATATGCCGCCTATTGGGTCAGTATGACAAGCGATCTGAATTCACGACTAGTGTGTAGACGACTAGTGTGTAGAAACTATAACATACAGGGTGCCCTGGAACTTCGTGTAGAAAATTGTAGAGAAGGTAGAGGACATCGTTAGGAATCATAATTACACTGGAAAGTATGGGCAGAAATCGATAGGTGTCGCTGTATGCGAGCTGTCAAGGTCGGCACGAGTGGCTTCCTCATTGTCATACCTGCCAACTTTTACGTACTTTTCGGAAGATTACCTACCAATACTTTTATTTAGTGTGTGTGTGATTCGTTGTTTAAATAAATCGAAATTTCTAAAGAAAAATAAAAACTGCTGGAAAGGTGTGGTAAACAAATTCCGAAAAAACTGTAAAACTTTTCAGCTATGACCAGGGAGTCACGCGTGCCGACCTGGAGAGCTCACGTACAGCGCCACCTGTCGATTTCCGCCCACGCTTTCCTGTGTAATTATAGTTCCTAACGACGCTGTCTACCTCCCCGACAATTTGTTCCGGGTCACCCGTTAGAAATGTGACTGGATTTTATTCGATTTCGTACACACAATAATTACGGCTTCAAAATTACGAAGAAAGACATTTATCTCGCTTTATATACGAATCTGTAATTAGAACGAAACAGTCGAAGACAGTATTTTCTGCTTGTGCAAACACACTGTTTTGATCAGAACCTTGAACACCTGAAACACCTGCTTTCCGCCGGTTTTTTTTTTTTTTTTTTTTTTTGCTGGAGTGTGGTTTCATAACCCACTATGGCGCCATTACACTAGTCTTCGATTACAAGATTTAAACCTTAAATGCACAGCGATGCATACTATCTCTACCTAATTTTAAAACACGTTCACGCTTAAACCCAAAGAGCGAAATAAACGATACATTGCAAAACGATCCGTTTCCATGGAAACATACAGGTATTACCGCAAAAGTGCTCTTTAAGTAGCCTTTTTTCAGAGAATTCCTCTCCTCGCCTCGTCTTTTTTCTGAGAATTCCCCTACTCGCTTATTGTTATATTTTGCTCCGCTCTTGTGATCGAAAAACGCTCCTAAAGGAGAAGCGCACTTTTGAAAACTGGGCCAAAAATCGTTCCGACTGATCGAATTTCGGTCGTTTGTTTTAAGCGTGTTCACTCAACGCCCCCTAGAGAGGAAAGCCGCGGCGGTTACTTGTGACGTCACACCGAGTAGGTAAAGCAAAGCGTTTCCATTGGGTTTCTCCTCTCTCCCGCGGCGCGGGAGAACAACGCTGGAAACAAACAACGCCAATGGAAACGCTTTGCTTTACCTACTGGGTGTGACGTCACTAGTGAGCGCCGCGGCTTTTCTCTCTAGGGGGCGTTGGTTCACTGCCGGACTAGAGTAAAAGCCAAATTTCTTATGTCAATTTCACATATAAAATGTAGTTTTAATAATAAATGATTCATATCATGAATAATAAAAGTATCCCAAATTACTTTTAAACTGCGTGTTTTTAGAAAAATTAATTAGTCATTTACAAAACGGATACAGGAAATTTAGCGTACACTCGTGGCTATCAAGTGATCGAAAGCGAGCGTTTTTAAAATTTGTGCATTGAATTGTTAATTAAATCATTTCTTTATTTGAACGGTCAATTTCAGGTGCTTTTTTTTATGTGTTAAAAAATTAGATCCAGAAAATTAATATAATCTGAAATTTTTCGAAATGTGATTCTTAGTTACTTTTACAAAATTTAAAGGGAGATAGAACACACAATAAAAAATCAGAATCACACAGGAATGTGGGATCAAAAACGCCGTTTTCACTACCCGTTAATAATCACTCTGGGAAAGGTGTTGAAGCATTTGTCTAATTTCTTGACGAAGTTTCGTGAAGAACGTACCTGTCTCCAAAAATCTCATCCGTGAAATGAAATAGAATTTTTAAACTATGAATTTTAGTCATATATGTTTTCTGAGAAAATTGCGTTAGTTTTTGATAAACAATGATCGGAAAGTTCACTGCTGTTTCAGCACCTGTTCGAAAGTGATTATTAACAGCCACACGAAAAGGACGTTTCCGACCCCGCATTGCTATGGGATTCTGATTCCTTATTATGTGCCCTACCTCCCCTTAAATTTTGTAAAAAATAATCATGAATCACCCTGTAGATTTTGGTGATGCTAAATTCTGTGCAAAGTGTCGATCATGTGTCTCATATTTTCCCGGCTAATAATACACAGAAGCAGTCATATTTGTAACATAAACATCGATGACACATGGCGATAAAAATTTGATCTGGAAGTATACTTTCCTTAATCTAATCTCTTAACTGTGTTGCTGGGCTCTTGACGAGTTCCGATTCAAAGGGCAGTTCTTTTCTCAAAATCGCCAATTCATCTCGCCTCACTCTTGGAGAGGGGGGGCCCTCTCCAATTTCAGGCAAAGTGTTAGAAGATTAGTTCAACGTGTGATGCTTTCGATCTTATCAAAATTCCTATCGATTGTCCATTCAAACAGGCCTGTTACGTCTATATTTAGATCGATCGTTTTATCTGGTTTTCTATTTATATGACAGAAGGTGAAAGGATAGCGCGATGGCTGTGTTATCGTGATGTCATATCGCGTGAAGTGGAATTCTGTTTTAACTTTTATCGAAATCAAGAGTAAATCAAGAGGTACAATCTATATACAAGCAGAGCCGGCCCAAGGCGTGTGCGGTCGCACGTATGCAATTTAACCCATTTATGCCTAGCGTCCCTTTTTTGGGACGGCATTTTCGCTATTAGTCGAAAACGTTATTTATTTTTCCTAGCCTTTATTCATGAGTATTGAGCCTCAACTCTACAAAATATTTTATCATGACCAAGTAGGATGTTGATATTTCGATTTTTATGCATAATGATTTTAAAAGAAATCATCCCTTGTTCAAGAAGTTGACATCAGAAATTTATCGATTATTTCTGTTATCAGTAAAAATCGAGGAAAGTCGCAAAAATATCCAGGCACAAATGGGTTAAAGCGGGGCGCCGAATTTTGAAAAACTGTAAATAACTATCGTGGCAAAAATCTTACATTTTTATTTTATCTTGAATGCAAATTAGTCATTTGAATATGTGGATAACTTTTGTTCAGCAAATAAAATTTTGTTAGGTGTTTTCTCCTTACAATCAAATTCCGTACATTACGGCTATCGAAGTACTGTACTGTGCCCTGTACCCGTGACGGTCACTTGACACGAAAAACTGGTACAGGAGTAAGTCATTAAAAATAATGAAAAGTACTAAAAAATTTCGGGTATAAAGTTCCGATAAAGTTCAGTTATAAAACACCCGTACCATTCATTATGTTTTGAAAAAAAATCAGCATATTAACAATAATTAAGGCTACAAAATTACAATTTATCGATATATCCATACAAAATTATTTATATTTATCCAAGATATCCATATAAAAGATTAATGATGAGAATTGCACAACTGAGATAATGCAATTCTGAGAGAACGGTCTAACATTTCTAAGTTCTGAGAATAATCAGATATGAAAGGACTTCAGGAAGACTGAACGGGGAAAAGCTGAAATTTTTTATGAAGACAGAGATTTAAAGTTATAAGGATAAAAAGGAACAAGTACGCAAATAATTTGATCTAGAGCTAATTTAATCCATAAAATAAAACAGGCGGAAGTTTACAAAACTGCGCCTTTGAGAACTCGTCTGGATGTGACTTCATTGAACTCGTCTGGATGTCATGGAGAGCACGTAATTAAGTTAGAATGGTATTTAACTGTTGCTGGCGAAGGTAAGGAATCATTCTTGCACTTACATTTGTGAGTGATGGGAAAGGCTATTGATCTAAGCGAATTGGATGGAGGGCAGATTGTAATGGCCCGAAGACTCGGAAAGAGTATCACCGACACTGCACGACTGGTCGGTTGTTCATGATCTGTCGTTGTTAGTATTTGTAAAAAGTAGATAATGACGATGAAAACAGCAAGAAGACGAAAAAATGTTGGGCTTCCACGCAGTGCCATATTACCAGCAGGGCAAATGGGGCAATGGCCCAGGGCCCAAAAATCTTACTTGTTACACTTTTATAATTTTACAATAAAATTACAAGGATTAAAAAAATTTCAAAAGTTAAATTATTTTTTAATTATAAAGTATGAACAATGAAAAATAATTCAAATTTACATTTGTGTGTATAAATTAAACTTAGTTTCAATTCTTCGGAATGCTCTATAGTCGATATAGCATACCAATATGTAAGAAAATAACTAACCACAGTTTGTAAAGAGTATTTTTAATGTTAAAAAATAACAACATTTTGAATTTTTTGTTATTTCAAGAAATATTTACAAAAATGACTGTTTACAAAAAGTGGTTGTATTCCGTACATGTTAACAATTGTAATATAGTATTTCGATGTAACGTTTAATTATCTGTGTTTATTTGACACCATGTAACTATATTCGTTTATTTCAGATTACTTAAAACAAAATTTGTGTTTGGAAGGGATAAAATATTTAAAACTTTCAGTATAAACCAATCATAATCTGCTTTAAAAAAAAAAAATTTTTTTTAGCGGGAGGTTATTGCAAGGGGCCCAATTTTTTTCTTCTGCCCAGGGCCCACAGTTGTCTTGATCGGGATCTGCGTCAACGTATCATCAAAGAAAGAGGACGCCGAAGACTGTCCCGTCGAGTACAGCAAAATCGGCGGCAAAGAGTTACTCAACTGACAGCCCAGTACAATGCAGGTCCAAGTACAAGTGTTTGGGAACACACAATTCAGCGGACACTGTTGGATATGGGACTGCGGAGGAGATGTCCCTCTCGTGTGCCTCTGCTTACCAAGCGATGATGTTGGGGCCCAATTTTTTTCTTCTGCCCAGGGCCCACAGTTGTCTTGATCGGGCTCTGCGTCCACGTATCATCAAAGAAAGAGGACGCCGAAGACTGTCCCGTCGAGTACAGCAAAATCGGCGGCAAAGAGTTACTCAACTGACAGCCCAGTACAATGCAGGTCCAAGTACAAGTGTTTGGGAACACACAATTCAGAGGACACTGTTGGATATGGGACTGCGGAGGAGATGTCCCTCTCGTGTGCCTCTGCTTACCAAGCGATGATGTTGGGGCCCAATTTTTTTCTTCTGCCCAGGGCCCACAGTTGTCTTGATCGGGCTCTGCGTCCACGTATCATCAAAGAAAGAGGACGCCGAAGACTGTCCCGTCGAGTACAGCAAAATCGGCGGCAAAGAGTTACTCAACTGACAGCCCAGTACAATGCAGGTCCAAGTACAAGTGTTTGGGAACACACAATTCAGCGGACACTGTTGGATATGGGACTGCGGAGGAGATGTCCCTCTCGTGTGCCTCTGCTTACCAAGCGATGATGTTGGGGCCCAATTTTTTTCTTCTGCCCAGGGCCCACAGTTGTCTTGATCGGGCTCTGCGTCCACGTATCATCAAAGAAAGAGGACGCCGAAGACTGTCCCGTCGAGTACAGCAAAATCGATGGCAAAGAGTTGCTCAGCTGACAGCCCAGTACAATGCAGGTCCAAGTACAAGTGTTTGGGAACACACAATTCAGCGGACACTGTTGGATATGGGACTGCGGAGGAGACGTCCCTCTCGTGTGCCTCTGCTTACCAAGCGTTGATGTTGGGGTCCATTTTTTTCCTTCTGCCCAGGGCCCACAGTTGTCTTGATCGGGCTCTGCGTCCACGTATCATCAAAGAAAGAGGACGCCGAAGACTGTCCCGTCGAGTACAGCAAAATCGGCGGCAAAGAGTTGCTCAGCTGACAGCCCAGTACAATGCAGGTCCAAGTACAAGTGTTTGGGAACACACAATTCAGCGGACACTGTTGGATATGGGACTGCGGAGGAGATGTCCCTCTCGTGTGCCTCTGCTTACCAAGCGTTGATGTTGGGGCCCATTTTTTTTCTTCTGCCCAGGGCCCACAGTTGTCTTGATCGGGCTCTGCGTCCACGTATCATCAAAGAAAGAGGACGCCGAAGACTGTCCCGTCGAGTACAGCAAAATCGGCGGCAAAGAGTTGCTCAGCTGACAGCCCACTACAATGCACGGGAACATCGAGACTGGACCATGCAAATGTGGAGGAGAGTTGCCTGGTCGAACGAATACCGGTTTCTCCTTCATTACATCGATGGTCGTGTCAGGGTAAGCCGTCTTCCAGGAGAACCCTCTCCCCGGTAGTTCAGAGCTCAAGCACAGCCATGTTCCAATATCTCAACTTAGTGCGGCCGCTGCTTAAATAATTGGTATAACTTGTCTCCAGTATCTACCAAGAACTCCTGGCATCCATGCCCAGGCGAGTTGTAGCTGTTTTGAAAGCCAAAGAAGGCGCAACGCTTATTGAGTAGGTGGTATAATAATGTTTTGGCTCTTCAGTGAAGGATTCGCAATCATTTCATACTGTAAAATATTTTTTGCGGTAATACATTAGCTTTAATTGGTTTAATTTCAGACTGCGATCAGCAGAATTCTTTATTAGTTTCAGAATATAAATTTATCCAGGAAAAGGGCTTATGGTATTTGTAGGTCCTTAAGCGATCGCTTGCTATGACTTGAAATTATTTCGGATGTTGGCTTCGTGTTAATTGGAGTCATGGTTTGGTCCCTTCTCACTCTTTGAGGAAATTGATCCCTGCAAGAGTCAAAGCCAGAAGTATTTCAACAACACTGAATCCCTATGATTTTACCGAATCAGAATTTTGTATTATGAATACAAAGGACTTAAGTTCCCCAAATCACATCAAATGGATGGATGTGTGGTTGTTTCGTCAGGATATCGTCTATAGTTAGGTTGGTTTAGGCAAAGCTACACGAGGGCTAACTGCTTAAGATGAGGATGCCTTGGGCGGAGGACATTTTAAGGGGTTTTAACGCGTATTTATGTTACATCCTGGTGTCTTTCGAAAGCTTGGTAACACTTACCGCTCTTTTACGAGATCAAACAAAACAACTATTATAAATTAGAGACTAAGGGCAATGACTGAAATTTATGCATGAGTATCCTATATGCTTTAACATGTTAGCTCTCATCGTTGTAAAAATGCGACAGCCGGGTTTCCAGTCTCTGACCACCGATGTTTCAGAGCTTTTGAATAACTCGTTGTGGCATTCTATTCTCAGCAAAGATGGCAGTGAACCGGTTAACTCTACGTTGTATTAAGCGCACAAATACGGTGGCTCTTGGAAGTGTTTCATACTCTACGCATTCGGGATGATTTACATTTCTTGCTGAAACCACTTTCGGTAAATTTTTGACAATACCGAATGCGTTATTAAATCCCCCCTTCGAAATTCTTGCGTTCCTTGAACTATCGAAACTCACCCGCCCATGACAATAGATTGCCTTATTGGGTAATAAATGCATCCGATATACACTTCTGTACCTGCGAGATTTCTAACGTCTGCATTCCCAACCAATCATCGGCACGTGTGTATTCGAACGATACACAATTAAGTCTCAATAAATCAGTTTCATATGTGCATATATCTGCTAAAAATACTCTCCCGCTGTAAGGCCGAACTTCGATCTATGCGTGGAGGAGACAAAAATTATTGTGTGTGTATGACTTCGCCTCTCCTCTGAGCATTTATTAAGGTCCGATTCCTGTGTCGACGCCTTGATCGATAAATAGAAGTAATTCTGCTGTCTTTGGACTGAATGCTGGCCATGATCAATTCATTGATCAGTTTGAAAGATGTGCACGAGAGGGTTGATAACGTGCGCTATATTTGAGCAGTGTTTTAACCCTTTAACGCGCAGTGTGTCCGCTCCGGGAACGCCAAACTCTGACGTTTTGACTGTTGCCAGTCACGAAGGATAGATTTGATTTCTATAAAAATAGTTGCGGGTGACATAGCTCCACCAGAATACTTTACTGTTTAGCACGTCACTTCCCGCAAAAAAAAATTGTCACGATTCTTTTTAACAGCACTGGCATCTGCCGAAAAATGGAAGAACGCGAGAACAGCTGGATAGATTGCCCAATGCTGAAAAAATGGGCAGCCGTTGACATCGCTCGACTTAACTACCAGCAAGAGGGCGGACGATCGAAACGTTCATCGCGTGCCACAGATCTAGAGACCCCTTTTTTGACAGCTGGCTGTGCCCGGCAACGGCTGCCCTTTTTTCACCATTGGGAAAGGGTTGCGCCTAAGGGTTAAAGTTATTATCAGCCCCCCCCCCCCCCGACGAAATGATTTTCGGGGCCGGGACAGGTTTGAGCAATCCCCCCGCCCCCCTCAAAAATTAAAAATACTAAAAAAATCTTCAATCGTTTTTTCCCATATTTTTTTTTTAACTGAGTGTAATGAGTACGCTTTAAATTTACCGTACGCCGCATTTACAAAACCCTTATAAATGATAGAATTTCCATCCAATTACGGGCCCCCATAAAGCTCGGGCCCATTGCCCCTCCTGTACCCCCACCCCCTCTCGGTGGGACTGGTTGTTATGCTGCACGTAGAATAGATGCAAACAGCAGTTTATTGCATTCAAGAGAGGAAAAATTTATCGGTTTCGAGAAGTTTTTACAATTAAATTATGAAGGTTGAGGGGAAATCCAATAAGCATTGGTCGAATGCGTGTTATATATATATATATACAAGCAAATTATTAAAAAAAAAAAGAAACCGACTTCAAAGTAATTAACGTTTATTTTTAATTATACTCTCACTAAAAAACAGCATAAGTCAAACTTTTTCGCCAAACATAGACGATATCGCCAAAAGTACACAATTTTGGAGACATTCCGCCTCTATCGTCAACTCTTTAAACAATAGTTTAAAAACAGTTTTTTTTCTTTCTTAATTTTCCGAATTTGGAAACTGGCTTCGATACTAGCGGCTTCTTCGTTTTGAAGGGCATCCAATACTATAAAATGACAGCAAGGCAAATCGTTGTAGGAGAGACTGATTTTCAAAACAAGCTCATTTTGATCTAAACTAAGTGTACTGTAAAGTGAAATGTCACTCTTAAGCAGTGTCTTTTGCGGGGGGTGTATGGAACCCCTAATCCCTCTCCTCGATCCACCGCTGTTTTTAATGTTACGCACAAACACCCATCGGCTAATTACTTTATAATACTTGTTAACCTTTTCTCGCCGACTGTTACGTATACGTGCCAGTAAGAAACGCATCCAGTTCCCGGCTGACACGCTGGCGTGCCAGAGCGTTTCCTCGTTCACCCCCGGCCGTCACACAGTTGTGCCAGTGCCCTGGAACGTTTTAAAAACTGTAACTTTTGGCACAAGATGGCATTCTATGTCCATACGGTTACAGACATTTGACCTTCTACTCAAAATGTGAGTAGCATGACTCACATACATGTTATTTTTGATAATATAAACATAAGTAGAAAGGAATTTTTCCGAACGGCATGCTTTATGACGGCTCTTTAAATTCGTACGTGGTATTTCTTTATAGTAAGCAGGGAGTTTTATTTTCGCTGCAAGCGTTGGGTATTTCGGTTTGCAGTCCAGTGTTTAGTGGATAATTAGATCTAGTAGACGTGGATTTTTTCTCATTTTACAGTTAGAATGTCGAAGCTTCGAAAGTGTTAGAGCTTGAAATAACAGAAATGGCGCAAATTATTTGAAATTATGAGATACTGATTCTGAAGCAGATTCGGATAGTAGTGATAGTGACACTATAATATATTCTGATTGTTCTGTTCATGGATTTAGGCTTAATAGCGAAAAACTCTCCGGCCCTGGACAGACACTTGCGAAAGAGACTGCCGGCCTCAGCGATAAGCGCGCGTTTGCGCTTCCCGTCGCGAAAGGGTTAATGAGAATAATGAAAGTGAGCTAACCAGATATCGCCTTTTAGATATTCAAAAGCCAAAATGAAAATCTCTCCTGCTCGTAGTGTGGAGTTTCAAATCTGTTTTTTTTTTATACATATTCGGTCATTTTTTAATCTTTCAACAAGATTTTTATAAGAATAGTATACTAATTCTATGAATTATGTTTGTTAATATTGTTGCAAAACTGCTTGTTTCCTGGATTCGTCGTTCTAAAGTCCAGTAGGTGTAGAAAGTTCTAGAAAAGAGTCCACTTGTCAGGATGGGACACTAACTTTATTACTTCTAGAACTTTCGAACAATCAGCTGTACAAATCCGCTTGTACAAAATTCCGCTTGTTCGGTCTGCTTGTACAAAATTCACAAGCTCAATCAGGCAGTATAACGTGCTATAACAATCCGCTTTCACAAATGCTGTTTCTCTCACACAAAATAAAACACTTCCACAGGCATACATTCAGTGGAAATATAGGAGGGATTTCGTAAACAGTCCCCCAAGACTCAGCAATGAAGAATTTACACACAGCACTTTAAAACATGGCTTTTAAAATGAGCAAAAATACCACTTCTATAGCGTCAATACACAGCCTTAAGCTCTCACAGACTTCTGCTCCCTGCAACAAGCCGAAGCAAGACTGACTGGACGGGGGCAGCCAGCTCCTTTTTATGGATGACGCAGAAGCTATTAGAAATGTTTCTCGAAAGATCCCGTAAAGCTGGAATTTCGAATTACGGAATAGAGCAATATTAGGTTATTATGTAATGTTAATGCAGAAAAACTAGCTTTACAAGCCCCATTGGGAAAATCGCGCCGAATGACAGAAATGTCGCCAAACATGGCGACTTTTCGGCTAAATATCGCCAAATTTAGCGACTTGACATGATAATTTTTTTGTATTGTTGCAGAAAACTCTGCTTGTTCCCTAGATTCGTTGTTCTAAAATCCAGTAGGTGTAGAAAGTTCTTGTAAAGAGCCCACATGTCAGGATGGAACACGAACTTTATTGCTTCTAGAACTTCGTAGAACAATCAGTTGTACAAAATTCACAGGCACAATCAGCCTGGATTGTGCTGATAACAGTCTGCTTGGTACAAAAGCGTTCACAAATGCCGTATTTCTCACACAAAATAAAACACTTCCACAGGCAAAAATTCAGTGGAAATTTACGAGAGAAATCGTAAATAGTCCCTCAAGACTCAGCAATGAAGAATTTACACACAGCACTTTAAAACAAGGCTTCAAAAAGGCAAGCAAAAATACCGCTTCTAAAGCACAATACAAATCACTGTGTAATTCAGCGAACACACTCCACGAATGCTCTGTGAGAAACTCACTCAAACTGGGGGAAGAGGACGCTTTTATAGTCTACAACAAACACCGTGGAAGGTTCCAGAGAGAACCATCCGTGGAACGTACTAGATTGCATAATAGAAGAGTAATATTCGGCTATTATACATGTCAATGTTGAAAAATTAGCTTTACAAGCCCCATTGGGAAAATCGCGCCAAATAAACAAAATGTCGCCAGGCTTGGTGACTTTATGGTTTTATATCGCCAAATTTGGCTCCAAAAATAAGTCCCCAAAAGTGAAGTTAGCGAAGGCCTAGGACCCATATTTCTCGAGATTTCTAGAAACGCTATACTAATCAATGGGGGAACCCAAACCTCCGTATCTCCGGTTCTAGTGGTCCGATATTGATGCAACAAAAAGCAAAATTTAACTATTTGACGTGCGGAATATGAACCCCAGGACAGCGGGTTGCCCCTAGAATTCGTAACAGTATCATAAGCATCGTTGGGAAATTAAATATTCTGATAGAGCCTTATTCTAAAGACACATGAAATTCCTTTTTTACTTGCGTCAGAATGGTGTTGGAGAAATAGAGTAACATTTATTTGTTCTCGTGGAAAGAGAAAACGTCTCAGACCATCAGAAAGTGTTTACCGTTACCATGTAAACGGAACGAGAATGTTTAGACATAACTTCGAAAGCATCTCCACCCAGACGCAACATCTCTGGAGAGCAGGCAGAATTTCCGGAAGTCCAAACTATTCTAGGAAGATTTTATTGGATGCAGGAAACGGTAAATATATTCTTAAAGATGATGGGTAGGAATACATTTCTCCGCCATTTGCTTTGCGTATAATAGGTTTCAAAAAAAATCATGCAGCATTTAAAGAATGCAAAATTTATATCGATTATTGATTTTACTTACAAATAATCTATAAATTTTACTTGTAACCACGGGCGTAGCCAAGGGGGGTCATAACTCCCCCATGAGAAATTTTTTGCCATACAAAATGTATATTCTTCCCTAAATTATCACACACACGTGTGATAATTTAGCGAAGAATATACGAGTAGGTATGAGAATATGTGAAAACGAGTATATATGAAGAATATATGAGTTGTAGTAGTCGTAACCCCCCCCCCCAATGAAAAATTTCTGGCTATGCCCCTGCTTCTAACTATATATAAAACAAATGTTCTATTTGTAACTAAAGTTTTAGAGTATAAGTAGCAAGTAAGAAACATAATTTTTCGTTAGATGTTGACCCATTTATGCCTAGTGTCCCTTTTTTGGGACGGCATTTTCGCTATTAGTCGAAAACGTTATTTATTTTTCCTAGTCTTTATTCATGAGTATTGAGCCTCAACTTTACAAAATATTTTAACATGACCCAGTAGGATGTTGCTATTTCGATTTTTATGCATTATGATTTTAAAAGAAATCATCCCTTGTTCAAGAAGTTGACATCAGAAATTTATCTATTATTTCTGTTATCAGTAAAAATCGAAGAAAGTCGCAAAAATATCCAGGCACAAGTGGGTTAATTGTAAAGTTTTTTCGTTTAGTTTGTATTTGTAACTTAAACGAAAATGTTTATTATTTAAAGAAAATTTCTTATAATTATCATAAAACACGACCGTTACACCATGAAACCTGTCTTCCTCAGTCGAAAAAAAAACGAACCCGGGTTCCCAGGCGAGAGCCAAGCAACCTAACCACTAGACCAAATGGGGATCTAGCATCAGCAATACTTCTAACTTGCATACAGTGGAGGCGCTTTGTTTTTAAGAGTGACACTATGGCGGACCGACAAAATGCATTCATTAAAAAGCTTCTAAAATGTAAATTTATTTAAAAACTATAACATAACATGCATCTAAAAGATACTTAAAAAAAAAAAATCTGATGTGTCCAACACATGACTTCCTTGCACGTCTATTAGAACAAAAATATTTTCGACGCACTTCCTCTAAACTTATTTGTTTGAAAGAGATAAAATATCAATAACAGTAAGATTTAGCGATTTCTAGCCAAATATTTCGATATCGCCAAGCTGAGTTCAATTTGAAAGATTTCCTTCTGACACTTTATTTGGCGATATTTCACCAAAAGCCGACAAACTCGAGATAGTCAGCGAGATTTTGGGGATAGCCAAAGTAGTCATTGGCCACAGGCTTTCAATGAATTGAATGCATTCATACACCTCAATGTATTTAAAGTCATTTGGCAAACCCTGTAAATAAATTCTCAGTCGATTGCTGTCAAAAAAGATATTGAAAACAGTTAGATATTACAATAGTTCTAAATACAAAAGTTCAAAATTCTACGGGTTAAAGTTTTAGAGTTATACAAAATACGAAATAATTTGGCGATATTTCGGCGAAACTCGTCAATGTCGACGACATTTGGCGAGATTTTAAGCATGAACCAAACAATGACAGATTATCGCCAAATATGGCGATATTTCGCCAAAACTCGCCAAGAACGATAACAAATGGCGATACTTTGGGCATGGACCAAATAACTGAATATCGCCAAATTTGGCGATATTTCGCCAAAACTCGCCAAGGTCGAGGACAGACGGCGAGATTTTGGGCATGTACCAAACAATGACTGTCTACAGTAGTATTATATTGAAGATGTCCATAGACATTAAAGTACTGAAATTCTTTTCGGTGGTCCTGTAAATAACTCTCCGTAGATTGGAACCAAAAATCGAGATGCACAACTAGATGTTACAACATTCTTATATATGAAATTTCATAATAGTTTTTGAGATTTGAGAGTTAAATATGCACACACGTACACCAAAAGTCGCCAAGCTTGGCGACTTTTGGCATAGTTCTTGAGGGAGGCACGTGACCGTGGTCGGACCATTACCTAACTTATGTGGTAGGACGGTATTGTGCTTGAAATGGATGAATGCCCCTAAAATTGCCATTGACCGTAATGTATTGGAAATCTTTTGAGTGTTCCTGTAGCAGAACTATAAATGATAAAGACACTTTTTTTAATGGAGAAATTCATTTTCTAACTCTTTACAGCATATATCACTTCTGAGTCGTTTGAAATAGCCCAATACCTCTAAAAAACGCTTTGATGAATTTCGGTCCATAGAGCGTAATGTATTTCGAATCTTTTGGGCGGTTCTGTAGATAAACTATCCAGTCGAATGGAACCGAAAGGGGAGGTGCACAACTAGATGTTACAAATATCCAAAATATGAAGTTTCGACATTCTACGCCTAATAGCTTTTGAGTTAGGCGAGTTTAATGAATATCGGCCCATAGAGCGTAATGTATTTCGAATCTTTTGGGCGGTCCTGTACATAAACTATCCATTCGATTATCACCAAAAGGGAGGTGCACAACTAGATCATAGAACAATCCTAAATATCAAATCTCAACATTCTACGACCAATAGTTTTTGAGATATGCGAGTTACATACATACGTACGTACGTACAGACGGCATGGAAAAACTGGCCACAATAGACTCGCCGTGGTCAAAATGAGTTGCAGACGCGTTAATATGATCGTGCATGCTAGCCTACGATGAGATGCATCGAAAAAATTTTTAAAATTCAATTTAGAGGTAGTCAAAATTGGTTTTTTTGTCGAAATTTGGCCCCCAAAATTTTTCGGGATCACATTACTTCCTTATACTACGTACAAGGAAGTAAAAAAAAAAAAAAAAAAAAAAACAATCGTTTTGGGTGGTACGAAACATCCTCCTTTCTTCAGTTGTTAAAATGCTACTCCATTAACACAAGCAGGAAAGTGTGAGCAAGTTCAAGCTCACAAACAAGATTTCCAAACTCCAGGGCCGTATTTACAAAAAGGTATGGGCGTCGGCAGCATAGGGAAAGGGGGGCAATGCCCCCCCTGGATTTTTATATGCAGTGTTTTTCTTTGCTTTTTTGCTCTTTCCAACATGGTAATCATACGTTGAATAAGTCTTTGCCCCCCCCTTGAGTAGTCTTTGCCCCCCACCTCTGGAAATATTCTGCCGGCGCCCATGCAAATAGGCCAGAGTAAGCCACGGCCTTAGGCAGCAAAAATTTAATGACCCATTTAATGCCTAGTGTCTCTTTTTTGGGACGACATTTTCGCTATCAGTCAAAAACTTTATTTATTTTTCCTAGCCTTTATTCACGAGAATTGAGCCTCAACTCCACAAAATATTTTAACAGGACCCAATAAGATGTCGACATTTCAGTTTTGATACATAATGATTTTAAAATAAATCACCCTTTTCTCAAGAAGTTGACATCAGGAATTGATCTATTATTACTGATATTATCAAAAATCGAAGAAAGTCGCAAAAATATCGGGGCGCAAATGGATTAAGGGCGGCATTTTCTTTTTCTTATAAATCGCAGGCGGAATGCAAACGGATGCAGATCTCCCTTTTCTTTCTTTCTTTTTTCTTTTTGCCCTTTTGTTTTCGAAATTCGTTTGTGCCCAGATATTTTTGCGACTTTCTTCGATTTTTGCTATTACTAGCAATGATAGATAAATTTCTCACGTCAACTTCTTGAAAAAAGGATGATTTCTTTTAAAATTACTATGCATAAAAACTTAAACGTCAACATCCTACTTGGTCATGTTAAAATATTTAGAGGAGTTGAGGTTCAACATTCGTGAATAAAGGCTATAAAATATAAATAATGTTTTCGACTGATAGCGAAAATGCCGTACCAAAAAAGGAACGCCAGTCACGAAGAATAGATTTGATTTTTATAAAAATAGTTGCGGGTGACATAGCTCCACGAGAATCCTTTACTTTTTAGCACGTCATTTCCCGTAAAAAAATTTTAACGATTCTTTTTAACAGCACTGACATCTGCTGAAAAATGGAAGAATGCGAGAATAGCTGGATAGATTGCCCACTGCTGAAAAAAAGGGCATCCGTTGCCATCGCTCGACTTAACTCCAGCAAGATGGCGGACGATCGGAACGTTCATCGCGTGCCACAGATCTAGAGACCCCTTTTTTGACGAGAGCTGGCTTTGCGCCAGCTGCGTCAAAAAAGGGCCTCTAGATCTGTGGCACGCGATGAACGTTTCGATCGTCCGCCATCTTGCTGGTAGTTAAGTCGAGCGATGGCAACGGATGCCCTTTTTTCAGCATTGGAAAAGGGTTGCGCCTCAAAGGGTTAAGAAGTATTTACCCACAAATGCATTCATTCCGTCGAGACTGGTCACTTTCGATATATATCACTTGCCATGGCGAATGACTGTGGAAGCCGCCCACCCGCAATATTAAATGGACATGAATTGCATGTATGGATCTTTCAATAAGGTAATATTTTTCTCTAGAGTTTTTTTCTTTTTTATAATTGACATCGCCCTAGTACTATACATGCGAGGGCTGATTTCTGGCAGGGCATTCGGGGCCAAGCACCCGGGCCCCCTAATTATCCTTTAAATTTAAAAGATTGCAATTTTTAATTTAATTTAAAATTACAGACAAAACTAATTTTATGAAAATAATAGTAATAATAGTTACTCTGTTACTATGTCATAGCGTTATGTCTAGCATTACATCCACAGCTTTTTTAGCTAAACGGTGCGCTCTTAAGCAATTATTCGGTGCAAACTGACCATTTAGGCGTGGCCTATGTAGTGATGTGTGCTCCTTCGCGAGGAAAGCATAGAGCTGATTTTCAATCGAAACAAATGAAAGGACTTTGTGGAGTGAAGTGAAGAGCTATCCCTCTATCAGTGGCGTAGCCAAAGGGGGAATAGGGAGGTCACCCCCCCCCCCAAGAGGAATTTTTTGCCTTACAAAATGTATATTCTTCACTCCCTTATCACACACACGTATGCATGTGAGTTGCAATAGTCGTAACCTCCCATGAAAAATTTCTGGCTACGCCACTGCTCTCTATCTATGAATAAATGTTCTAATGTAAACATTAGGAAAATAAATACCAAAATCAGGACTTCAAACCGCAATTATTTTGGTTCCGGGTTTCGTTCCGGTTCAACTAAAAAAAAATATCCGTTCACTTCCGTTTTTCGTTCCCCTAAAAATAACGATTTTCGGTTCAGACGATTCTGCTTGGAAAAGGGGGTGATAGGTTGAGATGGGTACATTTTGAAGCTTTATTTTGGCGCGCTGCCTTTTTATAATGTTTTCCCATTTTTCTTTTATTTCAATTCGGAATTTTAAAAACTACTCTACTTATTGCTAGTTCAAGTGTAAAAAGAGTTTTAAACATAAAAGAGCACGGCTGAACTTCCGCTCGCCCCTATTTTGATGAAATCGATAGCCGACGCATGCGTAAATAGGAGGAAGGCTCTGAGAAACGAAAACAGACTGTACATGTAATGATGTTAATTATATGGTTGATGTTAAATTAGAAAACATTGATAAAGTTGGTTACAGCAACAAAATGACTGAAGATATATCGAACCGAAATAAACCGATAATTTTTTTTCGGTTCAGTTCCGGTTTTCGTTCCAGCAAAATAACGGTTTTTTTTTTTTTTCCGGTTTTCGCTTCAGTTCCGGTTCGAAGGCCTGACCAAAATATTATGGAAACTGGTACGTGAAAAATATTAAGCGGAATTAAGGATTGAAAATTAAATAATTTAATCGAAATATTATTATCCAGCATAATATTATCATTACTATCGAACTATCGCATTTCATTTTGTATCTTGATTAAATAATCATTTTTATGCTGTTATAACATTCTTCTTTGTGTGGTGTGGTGTGATATGGAAGTTGCTTTGTAAGGCATAAGAAAGTTTTCGTAAGAGGGGCTCCCAATAAAATTTTTGACCAGGACCCCCCAACTTAGCAAATCGGTCCCTGTCAGTGGCGTAGCCAGAAATTTTTCATGGGGGGGGGTTACGACTACTGCAACTCACATGTATGTATATGTGCGTGTGATAAGGGAGTGAACAGGGCCCGATCATTATGATTTTTGGCCCTCTGCAAATACAAATCTTTGGACCCTTGCACTTACGAGAAATTGCATATTACGCATTTAAGTTGTTTTGGGTACACATATTTGCAGAAATATATATCAAGTACCAAATATACGAATACAATGCAGTAAAGAATTTTAAAGGACTTTTGTATACATGAATAACAATTATTTTTACAAATAATGAATATCTAGGCACATATACTGCATACAGTTCCATACTACACTTCTTTATATATAAATAAATTGCGAAAGTGACAGTGTTATCTTAAAACTGATAAGATTTTTTTTTAAATAATAAAAATTACAAAAAGAGACTCGGACGTTGGCTCGCAGATTTTGACCTAATGCTAATGGGTTTAGAGGACCCTTAGTGGAGTAAAATGCCATATAATTAGCTGCCAGCACTTGAGTATTTTCGAGAATATGGCAAATTAAATTTTTGTAAAAAGTTTTTTAAGAATTTAATTTTTTAATATAAAATTTGTTGAAAGATACAAAACTTTTGGGGCCTTGAAACTGGTGGGCCCAGGGTAAGTGCACCGGTTGCCCTGCCGATAATCAGGCTCTGGGAGTGAAGAACATATATTTTGTAAATCAAAAAATTCCTCATGGGGGGGGGAGTTCTGACCCCCTTATTCCCCCCCGTGTTTACGCCCCTGGTCCCTGTATCCATGGAAATATATAAGTAAAAGGAGCATGCTTTTGAGCATTGGAGCCGCAGATTATAGTTTTGCTTATGGGCGTCATGGGTCTCAATGCTGCCCGGTTTTCCAGCCCGGATGAATGATGGGGCCTTTTTTTTTTTTTTTTTTTTTCAACTGAAGAAGGGATCTGTTATACCACCCGAAGCAACAACGTTTTGCAAAATGTCTGTTTTATGTGTGTTGTTTTTCAAATTTTGTAATAAAATTGAGCCATTCAGTTCAATATCCCTTATTTAACTTTTCGATTTTTCGGCAGGATTCGGCAAGTTCTCAATACCAACAGTTTCTAGAGATAAGAAAAAACTGAAATTGCTGAATTATTAGAATTTTCGCAAATCTTCTGCGACCTGTTTCGCTTTCAAATGAAAGCAGGATTTTAAAGTTACTAAACAATATATAGTGGCGTCATCTATTGTACTCAACTTTACTTAATTTACATCGAAGTATTAAGTGGCATCCTTTTAAATCAAAATAATCAAATATAAATTTTTACAGATTGCAGCTTGTGAAAACAGATTGGAATGAAAACGTTTATTGCTAGAGGAGGAAAAAAGTTTTTTTTTCTTCTATAATTTCTGTACGACCCCTGAAATGATTATTATATTTTTTCGAGAGGATTTTTTTCTTAGCGTAGTCTTTCTTTCCATACCTAATTGTGAACATTTTTTTTTTTTTTTTCCATTTTATTTTTTCCCACCTATCTTTGTTGGCTAAAGAATTAAAGTGTGTTACCGCCTTTTTGAGACACCCTGTAGAGAAACTTTAAATTGATACTCATTCAATTTCAATGAAGTCAATTCCTTTGCCACCGCATCCTTTAATTTTTCAGGTGTTGCACAACACGTGAACGATGTTAAAGGAATAATAACGATGAAATTATCAGAAAGCAGCCACAAAACTGATGATAACACTTTTCAATCGCGAAGAACTTAGAATAATGAAGTAAGGATATGAATGTACGGACATTTCGAAACATATCATGAGTTTTCATCACCTTGATTGAAGAAAATATTAACTATATCCGCGAGGCACGAAAGCAGGTGAGTAAATGGTCAAATATTTATTCGGACACTTTCCTCCTTCGATAGTTTAAACACAATAGTGAAAGACTAACGTCGGCATAGTGTTTAACTTTTGCTTTTTTTTAGGGATGCACCGAACATTCGGTTGGTATTCAGTATACTGCCTATTCGGCAGACAAACCGAATATTTTGTTCGGCCGAATACTTTAATATTCGGTAACCGAATACTAAACAAATTTATACATGTTTTTCCAACTGCAAAGATTTTAAATTCAATTTATGAATTTCTTTCTTTTTTACAATTTTCAATGCGAACACTTTTAGGCAAAATAAAGAAAAGGCTCACTCCCCTCTCCAAAAAGAAAAAAAAAAAAAACTGTCTACACCAGTGAATTTCTTCATTAAAAAAAAATTAGGTTATAAATAAACTTTTTTTTTTAAATTGACATTATATGCATTTTTTTTTTTCAAGTGCCCCTGATAGTAATTTCGTAAACCCCACGAACTTTTCGAGCCACTTTATTAACCTTAACATACCAAGTGGGATCAACCGAGGTTCCCAGAGAGTGTAATCCGTTAGATAAACAATGTTTGACGGGACAAGATTGGTATGATAAAGGATTAAACAGATTCGAAAAGATTTTTAAATTCCAACTTCCTTTAAGCGATGGATCTCAGTACGAGAAGCTTTGGAAAAACCTGTTGGGGCAATTTTCTGAACAAGCAAAAGGAGCTCACCCTAGCGAAATGACTTTAAGAAGCTTCGCATAGCGGTTTCTGTTTACGTCATAAGATGCTTGCTCACGACTGAACGACTCACGAAAGAACTTTTTAGCAGGAAGATTATACGATCCCCCACAAAATTACGAATTTTGTGATTATTTTATAGGTTGTTGACGTAAGTGAAAACGCCTTACAAAGTTGTTTTTTGAAAGAACGGTGACTGGAGTTTACCATAACTACTATACCCACCAAGGAGGAGAACTTTGCCCTTCCATCGGAAAAAACACCCAAAATACTGGTGTTAAACGATAGTGTAAATAAAAAACTTTGTAAAAAACACAAATAAAATGTTATAGGTCAGTAGAATCTATAACATCTTATGTGTGTTTTTTACAAAGTTTTTTTATTTACTTTGCCCTTCCATACCTTCATGGGGGGGGTTCCTCAAAAAAATTCCCCATGGGGGGGGGTCATAACCCGCGGGCACAGCCAGCTGTCGTCAAAAAAGGGTTTCTAGATCTGTGGCACGCGATGAACGTTTCGATCGTCCGCCAACTTGCTGGTCGTTAAGTCGAGCGATGGCAACGGCTGCCCTTTTTTCAGCATTGGGAAACGGTTGCGCCTCAAAGGGTTAAGGCTTATAAAAAAAGTACAAATTACCAATACAGCAACAAAATTGACTTTATTTGAGAAAGAAATGTTACAAGTTTTATTTCACAAAAGTCCAATATGTGAATCTTTCGCCACAGCGACGGATTAATGCAATTTTGTCGGGAGTGGGCAGTTAGTTTGTCCGGTGAGGGCGTTAGTTAGAAGATCATGTACATCCATTTTATGGAAGGAAAATGGGACATTTTTCATTAATTCCTTTTTTCCTCAATTGGGGCGGTCCCCTCCCCTACATAACCCATCCTTGTTTCGTGATGCTGGTGATTCGTCAAACTAACTGCCCTCTATCCAGTTGTTGAACAGAGACAACCAATGAATAGAATTTTAGAATTTGCAGCTTTTATTATTAACAGGCTTTTATGATCTTTTACTTGTATATCTCTATGAATGTCATGGAATCCTGTACTTCAATTTACACCCACTTCCTGACAACCAATTAACTTAAAGTCTTCGGGCATATAAAGAATTGATGACAATGCAACAATATTGAAAATGGTGTACCTAGCATTGATAGTTCTTTTACAGGTGCACACAAAAAGAATTACAATACATGACGCTCTATGGATAGTCATTGCTTAAAGCATATTTTAGAGACATTGATCTATTTCAAACAAAACGAAGTTGACATATGTTTTTGAGGATTATTAAATAAGGCCTTTCATCGAAAGTAGTGTATGTAGCAACTATAGTTTTTTTCTTTTTCTTTCTTTATTTTTAACAGGAGCGCTCAAAAGAATTCCAATAAATCATAGGCTATAGCAGTTTAGAGACAATCATCTAGTTCAAACACAATGCAATAAGTATATAGATGTTTATAAAGGCTAACTCTTCATTTAAAGGATAGAAATAGCATTTAAAGTTCTTGTACAGGGTCTCGCAAAATTACATTAATATTGATGCACTCTTTTTTAAGTTATGTCTAGAATTTCTCCACATTTGAACGACTATACAGTTATAAATTTGGCGTTCTTTAAAAGTGTGCTTCTTTAGTTTTCTTAAAAAGTATAATTTTTTTTTTAAATCTGGCTTTTTGATTTTATGATTAGATGACAGCCCGAGAAAAAAGAAAAAAAAAATAGTCAGTCAAATTTTTCGGATTTTACATAAAAATGTTGGGATTCACTGCTGTCTAAACGGGATGTGAACTAACATCAGGAAGCCTAATAAATGTATTGTAATTGAGCAGAAAGTGTTGCACTTTGTTTCCTAGAAAATATTGTGAAAGCAAATTTTCCATCCCCACCCCCTCCCTATCTCCAAAATTAGCCCTTAACGCGCTGTGATCCCGCTCTGGCAACACCAAACTCTGACGTTTTGACTGTTGCCAGTCACGAAGGATAGATTGGATTTCTATAAAAATAGTTGCGGGTGACATAGCTCCAGGAGAATCCTTTACTTTTTAGCGCGTCATTTCCCGCAAAAAAATGGTCACGATTACTTTTAACAGCACGGACATCTGCTGAAAAATGGAAGAACGCGAGAAAAGCTATGGATAGATTGCCCAATGCTGAAAAAAGGGCAGCCGTTGCCATCGCTCGACTTCACGACCAGCAAGATGGCGGACGATCGAAACGTTCATCGCGTGCCACAGGTCGGGAGACCCTTTGACGACTTTGACGACTGGCTGTGCAGCACTGGCAGCTGCGCCAAAAAAAGGTCTCTAGATCTGTGGCACGCGATGAACGTTTCGATCGTCCGCCTTCTTGCTGGTATTTAAGTCTAGCGATGGCAACGACTGCCCTTTTTTCAGCATTGGGAAAGGGTTGCGCCTAGTTATGTGTTTTGTAAATGATAATGTAAATGCCAATCTAACTACGGCATTGTCGAGTATGTTATCCAGGAGCCAGATGCTCGTGCTACTTGAAACTCTACTACTCTCAAAAGTACCGAATTGTTTATTTTTTCAAATGTCTGAAATCACAGGTAAGCTCGAAATTAGTAACGTCCGTCCACGCTTCTTGGGTGAGGGACTCATAGACGACTGCCGTCACCGTCCTTCAGCTTCCGACTTCTCACAGTCACCGGATCGGCACTTTTCAAGTCGTACGCCAGTCCGACGGCAGCCATGACGTCAATGAATATCTTGGTGAGGTTGAGGGTGTAGCCCAGTTCGCTGGTGGCGTAGTCCCACGGGAAGGTGTGGTGGTAGTTGTGCCAGCCTTCCCCCACCGCTAGGAAGGACACGAGAGGGTTCTCGCGGGCGTCGATGTACTTGTCGAACGGCCTGTTGCCCAGGTAGTGAGCCGCGCTGTTCACCAGCCACGTGATGTGCAGGCTGAGGATGTACCTCGTCAGGCCGGCCACGTAGAACGAGTTCCACCAGGATTCGTTCCATCCCCACACAGGTATCGTCGTCGGCAGCAAGAAGCTGTAGAAGATCATCATTGGCCAGTAGTACCTGTGAAGTGCGAGTAAACATTGAAATTCATTGCTGTGACTCATTACACATGGCCTGATCTAGGATGGATCAGGTCCGAGTGATCAAGAACCTTCAGAAAGTCATGAGCCAAGTTTTGTGCCAAGAGTTTTGTGCCAATAGTTATAGGACACCTTGTATATTGTATTTATTTATGATTTTTTTAAAGACTAGGGGCCAAGGCCCCTAGACTCGCTACGCTCGCTTTTCGTAAGAGGCATTCGGCCCCTAATAAGGCTTATTCGTAAAAAAGGCAAAGTTTCAAGAAACAAAACCCAAGGGTTGAATTAGATAGAATGATGCCGAGCTACACATTGCTTGGATCTTGCGTGCCCAGCAAACACACACAGGTTCTCTGAACGTCCTTTAACGTTCAGAAAACGTCTTCTGAACGTTAATAGACGTTCAGAGAACCTGTGTGTGTTTGCTGGGTGTTACTTGGAACATAAAAATTGAAACCTCGCACTATTTGTAATTATGTGAAACCCATGGAACACCTTGCGTATTAGCCAATTATGGAGAATTTTCATAATTTGGCGACTTGCATATATGTATAGTTAATAATTAGCTCTAAGAAAACAGTACTCCATATGTTTTCTTTGATAAAAACTACGGAACAGTTAGGATAGCTTGCTACCCATGGCGACTTTTTATTATTTGGCGATTTACACATGCTCACAACCTATAATTACTGCTTATTTAAGGTTCCCGGAAAACCGTTATCCATATTTTCATATGCGTAACCCAGCAAAAACACACACAGGTTCTCTGAACGTCTATTATCGTTCAGAAGACGTTCAGAGAACCTATGTGTGTTTGCTGAGAATCCTTTGCAGATTGGCGTATTTAGCACCACGAATTATATCATCACGCCGCGCAGGCAAATAAATATCCAAAGTGTTCTATAACTGCTATAATGGCATAGTTAACGTCACCAAATATTTATACTGGTAGCAAATACTCCAGCTGGATGGAACCGGCTTTAAAATAATCTGCATTTTAATTATTTTTCATTTTCAAAATATTGGGTTCTAGCATTTTTGAACTCGCGGTTTCGATTCACCCTGCTTGAATAGATACCTAATGCCAAGATGGCGCTTTTAAAATCAGTTACAAATTAGTTATTCTGTTTTGGGAAAACGAATAATTGCTCATTCTTAACTTGTGTTGTCTAAGCGAACTTACTATTTGAAAATTTTCAACTTTGCGTAACATACTTTGAGTTATTAATTTCATATACTTTTTAATTTGGCTTAAAATGGGTGTAATTCTACTTCGTGTTTGTCAATTTCACGCGATTCCACATACTTGGAATTGCTTTGCTGCAAAGGAATGAATGATTTTATACCAAATCTGGCAACCATTATGTTTTATTTTTTCAGTTTTTATTAATATATTCTAAAATAAATCGATTTTCGAAATTTAAGTCAGCTTATCAGGTTCCTCGGGATTTTCTGAATCCGTGGACACCTTAGTCGAAACTCAAATCCCCACGGTTTAGGAGGAGATGGCCGAACAAGCACATGAGAGCGGCCGTTACTTTTTTTTTAGAATAGAGAGAAAATGCATCATTAGATAATGGATTATGGTCATGGTATATTCTGCTTACTTTCTTTGGAATCTGATAATCGGGTCTCTCCACAGGTCGTCAAAATTCAAGATTTTCCCTTTCTGAATGACTTCTGGATGTTTCTTGCACAGCAGCCATCCCATGTGGGCAAAAAAGAAACCTCTTTTCACATTGTGAGGATCAGCGTTAGTTTCTGTGAATTTATGGTGGACTTTGTGATCTCTGCACCATTCAAAAATGTCATTCTAGAAAATGCAATAATAGCAGTAATCAGTGATGGAACAGCAGTCTATCTCAGTGGAATAAGATTAAAATAATTGGGGATAGGAGGGTATTATTTAATACCACTTACATTTCTAACAGTAACTTCACAGGTTTTTGAGTAAAATTGGCAAAATCATCATGAATCCCAAATACATCAAAAATCATCATGAATCCCAAATACATCAAGAATCATCATGAATCCCAAATACATCAAAAATCATCATGAATCCCAAATACATCAAGAATCATCATTAATCCCTATACATACTACACTGCTCAAAACAATTAAAGGATATTGTTGCAGAAACCTATGCTTGTTTCCTGGGTTCGGTGTTCTAAAGGCCAATTGGTGTTGAAAGTTCTAGTAAAAAGTCCACTTGTAAGGATGGAAAACGAACTTTATTGCTTCTAGAACTTCCTCGAACAATCAGCTGTACAAGATTCACAAGCACAATCAAACAGTAATGTGCTTTTAACAGTCCGCTTAGATCTGAAGCTCTCACAAATGCTGTAATTCTCACCCCTAGTAGCACAATTAGTCCAAAAAACGTTTAAAACACGTTTTTTAACGTCGGAAAACGTATTTCCAACGTAATTTCAACGTTTTTTGAACTAGTTGTGCTACTAGGGACACAAAATAAAACACTTCCACAGGCAAAATTCAGTGGAAATATGCAAGAGATATCGTATACAATCCCTTAAGACACAGCAGTGAAGAATTTACACACAGCAGTTAAAAAAAAAACAGCTTCGCAAACAAGCGCGAAAATACAGCTTTTATCACCCAGCAAAGCGCCGTACACATAGGCATCCGTTCTGAAAGAGAGCTCACTCCACTCTGACTCGATCGGGGGCAGCCCGGTTCTTTTATTCTTTCCGACATTGATTCTAGAAAACTCGGGACCTCTCTAACGAGTCCCCGAACAATCGCGTTTTGATTACGTCATAGAAATACAGCTGAATTATTAGCCTATTATGTGATTTTAATGCAGAAAAATCAACTTTCAGGACCCATTGGGAAAAACAGGCCAAATGACCAAAATGTCGCCAAGCTTGGCGACTTTTGGCGAATTATCGCCAAATTTGGCTCCAAAAATAAGTCCCCAAAAGTGAAGTCACCGAAAGCCTAGGACCAATATTTCTCGAGATTTCTAGAACCGCCATAGGAAAACAATGGGGGAACCAAAACCGCCGTATCTCCGGCTCTACTTGACCGATTTTGATGCAACAAAAAGCAAAATTTAACTATTTGAAGCGTAGGACACAAATTTCGAACTGTTTTAAGCCCCAGAACAGCTGGTTGGCCCGAAACTTTGTAATAATATTGAAGTTAAGTGTGGATCTTGCGGCTGGACAGTTGTTTAAAGGATTTATATGTAATCGACAGACGTGGAAGTCTGTATGAGAAGAGAAAAAATGCACATGCTTAACAGAAAATAATGCATTTTATTGAGCATTTGGGTACCAAAGGAAAAAACACAATTTGTCCATTTGAGAAAAAACGAATTAAAAAAAGGTTTTTTCTTGAAAGAAAATGTTTTAAATCGGGGGAGGGTATGATTTCCCCGGACAGCCAACAACGTTGAACACCTTTGAGGCATGGAGTCAATGAGGCTATTAATGAGGAGCTGGGGTATTCTGTCCCACTCCTCCGGAAGAGCTATTTCCAGTGCTCGGGGAGTATGTGGGGGTGGTAAGCGGCCAGCAGCTCATGTCCCTAGATTATCCCAAACATGTTCTATTGGGTTCACGGCCGGAGAATACGCTGGTCATTCCATTTGTACGACCCCTTCCTCGAAAAAGAAGTTATCCACGAAGCGTACACGATGTGGCCTGCAGTTGTCGCCCATTAGCATGAAGTTATCTCCGATTGCTGCAGCGGAAGGGACTACAAAAGGTCTGAGAATCTCATCGACGACCGGTCAGAGCTCCATTCCGAATGATGTGGAGATCGGTGCGCCCATCAAGGGAGATACCAGCACAGACCATCACTCCCCCACCGCCAGATCTTCCATTTTCCTTTTCGAACGCAGAGGTGTTTCTAGTGCCACGTTCCCTCCAGATGAAAGTACGCCTATTATCAGGATGAACAGAAAAGCGGCACTCGTCAGAGAAAATAATATAACGCCATTCGTTTCTCGTCCAGTTGACATGCTCTATTGCCCACTCCCTGCTGGACATACGATGCCTAGCTGTTAACCTAACACATACCATGGGTCAGTGAGCATACGGATCTGCAGCGTGGAGTCGGTTTTGGAAAGTTTGAGTTGAAACTCTTGTGCCAGTAGCCGAATGAAGTTCTACTACTTATATAATACGCTAACGTATGCGGTACCAAAACCGACGATATTTTCACGCTGCGAAGGGCAACAGCTAGATGTAAACATTAGTACAATAACAATCCTAATTAATAACTTAGTGATTTCAAATGGAGCAAGCCTATGTCACGCAGTAGCTAGATTACAAAATAACAATAATGGATACTCAAAAATGCAAGATCTTTGGACTTTTTCACAGGTTTAAAATAGCGAATTTACAGTACTTAGCACATTCATCGCCCATCTAAAAAATGTCACCATGCATTGAGCTAAAACACATTTTAGCGATTTTCCTGTTTCAGCATCGGCTTTCATGATGACAACCAAAATGTGTAGCACCCCTAACCCAAATAAATTTAATGACAAATACTGTTAAAACGAACGAGATATAATAGGATGAGAAGTCGTTAGTTAAAACAAAGAAACATGATTTTCATTGAAATGAGTCCAGAAATTTAGTCAACCCTGCACTGAGAATAAATAATAGTAAGGCATGGAACGCGGCTAGTATGAAAAAATGATATATGATAAAATATAAAAATTAATGATGATTCAAGATGAAATTATTGGAAAGGCCCGCCACTTATGCTTAAAACAAGTTTAAGCACTATAGACTGAAAGTTCTTGAAAAAGGAAAATTTATAAAGATGTAGCTAATGCGAACTTACTTGTCCTGCAATGCTGGTAAAAATGCAGAGTAAAGCCCTAAGAGGCCACCTCGCTTTGTAGGATCGGTGAGACCAAAGTCTGTGAGATCCTGCAGTTATCCCCAAATTTCCAAGTACTAGATAAAACCAAGCTGTTAAAAAAGAAAATAAAATAAAAAATAAATAAAAAAGTAAATATAACAAGACTCGTTTTTAAATTGCTTAAGATTAAAATTAATTTTTTATGTCATTCTATAAGAAAGCCAAAACGATCATCACAAAATACTTTCTGTCTGTTTTTCTTGTAAGCTCATACCGTAAAAAATAGCTGAATGCATCAAACCTAGAGATCTGCTACACAAAATACGCTACTGCAAAAATATCGGCTACGTGGGAAAAATTTTGAGTGCATATCTACCCTACTAGCAATTTTGCTCGGGCGCTCATCGGCTGGCTACGTGGCCGGTGGTAGCCCGAGCAAAATTGCTAGTAGGGTATATATATATCTATATATACATTTCAAAAAATTGAAGTTAAAATGACATTTTTTTAGAGACTATGAAAACGTCCTGAGTGTGAACTTGCCGTTGTGGTACACCTTTAAAATATTTTTACAGTAAAACAGAAAGAATGGATTTTCTCAAAATCGGTAGGTTTATGTTGTTAATATGGCACATTCACGATACATTTAATGATCAGTATACGACTGACAGATTATTTGCTTTTTAGTGGTTTTTTTTTCCACAACGTAAGCATGAACTATTCTAAGCAAATAAGAAACGTAATTATATTCTTTTAAAGTACAGTGCCACGTTTAAACAGCTTTTTAAGTAATCGAATTACGCCTATTGACTCAGAAAATTTAAATTGCATCTTTACATTCTTATAAACGGTAAAACTACTAGCGTTATGATGTATTCAGGAAAAAATAAACATACAGTATTTGCCAGTACCAATATAAATAAATATACAGGGTGCCCAGCCTTAATGTGACCCAATAGCTAATTCTCGAACCGTTCGGTTTAGGTATGCACTTCCAATTTGAAAAATGTTTTAAAAAAGGTAAAGAATGTTTTTACGTTATTTTCGAACCAAAAAACTCATTTAGAAAAAAAATTACAAAAATTAAATTTTTATACGGTCCCCATGTCCTATCACTTATATTTAGGAAAAGATGCAGTACACAAAAACAAACTAAACACAAAAAGTTTCATTTTATTACAATAAAAACTGACCGAGTTATGGAACTTTGAAAATCATACATTTCATCCATTTTCTCGGCAATTTTCAAGAAGATAGTAAGGGACCCCTTGAAAATGACCGAAAAAATGGATGGAATATATGATTTTCAAAGTTCCATAACTCGGTCAGTTTTTATCGTAATGAAATGAAACTTTTTGTGTTTACTTTGTTTTTGTGTACTGCATCATTTCCTAAATATAAGTGATAGGACCTGGGGACCGTATAAAAATTTAATTTTTGTAATTTTTTTCTAAATGGGTGTTTTGGTTCGAAAAGCGCGTAAAAACATTCTTTACCTTTTTTAAAACATTTTTCAAATTGGAAGTGCATATCTAAACCGAACGGTTCGGGAATTAGCTATTGGTTCACATTAAGGCTGGACACCCTGTATATATATATATTAAATAGGAAGTGCGCGCCTCGCCTCAAGCAATTTTTCAACGAAATATCTGTACTTCATCGTCCATTTTTTTTCCTTATTAAAATTGCCTTAGGGATACATGTTTATTATTTGTAAAAATGCAGAACATAACTAGTAAAGAATATTTCTGACGTAGCTTGTCTGTTTCTGTCTAACGAGTACAGATCGTTAAACAGCAGAGCCTCAAATTAAAATACAAATTCGTGTAAAAACAATGCAAACGAAATATAAATATGGAAGAAAATAATGATTTATTCATTTAGAGCCAACCAAAAAATTTATATAGTTTTAAAAATACTGATAAGCATCTTTTTTATGTTGGTGTAATACAGATACTATTTCACTGTTAGAATACAAAATCGTAAATATATAGTGCTTAAAAAAATTTAATGAAATTTTCATTATTAAATTTAGACATATTTTTTCTTTTCTAACCATCAGCTGTAACTCGGTGAATAACTTCTGACAGTAATCAAAGAAATCTCAATACTGATTCTGGCCGAGTGTATAAGGCACTAAATATGGCGCACATAGACGGCTGAAGTGTGACCGTCCCGTGTTCGGATGTCGATCTAACAGTCTGGAGTTTTGGTCGGTTTTCTCCAGATGTAACATGAACATGCTTTGGCTTGCCTTAAAAAGTCGTCCGGCCAAGGCACTTCCCTCCGTAAGCAGATGCCCTTCGTGCAGGCTTGCTATAATGTAAAACAATCGGATTCTTTAACTCGAACCGAATCCCCAAAAGTAAATCACACTAGTCAGTACTACTAGTACAAAAGTACTGACTCGTATATAAGTAGTAGTCAGAAAATTTCCCCTTGAAGTAGTCCCCATTTGTAGTCAGAATATTATTCCTTGTACAAGAAAGTAATGTGATCCCGAAAAATTTCGGGCGCCAAATTTCGACGAAAAAACCGATTTAGACTACCTCTAAATTTACTTTTAAGAATTTTTTCGATGCATCTCCTCGTACGCTAGCATGCACATTCATGTAAATGCGTCTACTGCAACTCATTTTGACCGACGGCGAGTCTATTTTGACCAGTTTCTCCATGCCGTCTGTACGTACGTACAGAGTAGAATGATTCTCTAGCCACTACACAACCTGGTTAGCACATTACATAACTAATTTACATACCAAAACTTATACTGTAGAAGTGAACTATTAATTTATCTACTTAATTTCGTAAAAAATTAAATTTTTACTTTTCATTCTGGGAGAAAAAACAATCCCTGTTGTTGAAAGTTTATTTTAAACTTTTCTTTAAAATTATGACGTAGAGTGCACACTAACGTGGAATCCGACGGCTGCTGATTAGTACAAGTGTCCGGCATGCGCCGGTGCATGTTTTTGCCGCTAACAAGAGAGGGGCGGCTCAAAACGGTAAGCTAGGTAAGCATCGCATCGGGGGCGCCATTTCGAACTCAAAAACTGAGAAAAAACTTGATCTAGAGCATTATGGCAGCAATTTTATAGGTGCGCGGTATGTTTCATCATAATTATTTTTAAATAAATACAAAGATGTTTTAACCCTTTAACGCGCACTGTTCCCGCTCTGGGAACACCAAACTCTGACGTTTTGACTATTGCCAGTCACGAAGAATAGATTAGATTTCTATAAAAATAGTTGCGGGTGACATAGCTCACGAGAATCTTTTACTTTTAGCACGTCATTTCCCGTAGAAAAATGGTCACGATTATTTTTAGCAGCACTGACTTCTGCTGAAAAATGGAAGAATGCGAGAACAGCTGGATAGATTGCCCAATGCTGAAAAAAGGGCAGCCGTTGCCATCGCTCGACTTAACTACCAGCAAGACGGCGGGCGATCGAAACGTTCATCGCGTGTCACAGATCTCGAGTCACAGATCTAGAGACCCCTTTTTTGACGACAGCTGTCGTCAAAAAAGGGGTCTCTAGATCTGTGGCACGCGATGAACGTTTCGATCGTAAGCCATCTTGCTGGTAGTTAAGTCGAGCGATGGCAACGGCTGCCCTTTTTCCGGCATTGGGAAAGGGTTGCGCCTCAAAGGGTTAAAGAAATGACGAAATACTTACCAAAAATAATGGTTTTGAACATGGCTGAAGTGAAACATAAATAAATTCCGTATACTGACAGGAGATGAAAATACCCATACAGAAATACGTTGAACCAGACGATTTTTGCCTTGCTCTCTGTTGTATCTGTCTTTTCAGATCTGGAAGCAAGAAGATCGTCTTTGCTCAGTGACGTGGTAGATTCAGGAGCCATTTTGAGAAGGGGACGAGCTGCTGTTCACCCTAAAGTTTTGTATTCTTGTAGAAATGCCTAAAAAAGTTTTGTATATATTAATTATTTTGAATCAGCGTACTAAAAATTTAAAAAAAAATTTTAATTTTTTTTTTATAATTGTTATTATTACTTTTTAAAGTACAGCTAGTACTGATATTAGTCCAGATGCAATAAGTAATTTGATTTTAGAAACTGTATTTAAAGATCAATCTGGTAAATAAATTCCTCTAAAATAAAATTTTACCATCTGGTAAATGTATTCCTCTAAAATAAAATTAATTATAGGGTGTGTGCACCAGTAATTGATACTGCACCAGCAATTGACACTTTGCCCGATAATTTGTTATAATAAGCTTTTATTTCAGAACTGTTATGAAATGGTGCTATTTAGTACCCATCTAGACATCTATATTGTCCCGCAGTGGTGGGAAACAATGGGGGCTAACTCCGTTCCCAATAGAGCACGGTAAGGGAAGCAGCATCCGGCTTGACCAGTGCTTTGGAGGGGCAACTTCCTCTCCTCTCGACTACTGTAGGACCCCGTAGCCAATGTGAGCTGGTGCACGTAAAATCTGTCGTGGCTTCAATGTCCTCCAGGTTGTTAAACGATACCTCTGGGGGTGCCGATTTCAGGGGGTTGGTCTCTCCTCTGGAATTGGTTCAAAATGAGAGGACCACGGGCTGAACGTACTTCCTCCCACTGGGGCCCTTAAAATGCAAGGCGCACAACCTGTGCCCTTCGCCTACCTACCTGGTGGGAGGGGGGGGGGAGGGATCTGGCATCGCCGTTGCGGTTGTCAGGGTGGGGGGGGTGTAATCAGAAACAACAACAGACATTTGTCTTCCATTTTATGCAATTTCCTTTTACCTCCAGAGATTTATAGGTATCAGAAATTGAGATTTTAAATTAAATGCTAAAATAAAGGTCCGATTTTCAGTACCTGGCTTAATCCTAAAATTAAGATTAGTTCATTATTAACTTGTTTTTATTTGAAGCATATTTATTTTTAGAAATCAATACAAACTGAATTGTATGAGATAATGGTGCATAAAGTAAATATGTACATATTTTTTTAATGAATCATTTTTTTTTTTTATTTAAGATAGAGTGTCAATTGTTGGGTTAAAAAAATGGATTTCACCAGAAATTGACACTTATGTTAGTTACTGGTGTTTTAGCTAAGTTCATGATAATATCATACAATTTCTCTTAAATGCAGTAAATAGATATTGAGAAGGTTATCTTTAGATTATTTTTAATATAAAGGGTATCCTACAAAGGTGGTAACTTGCTTTAATTCTTTATCTAATAGAGATTTTATCAAATGGTGCTATTTAGTAACAATTTAGGCATTTATCTTCTTTTTTTGCAACATATATTTTTATTTCCAGGGGTCCTAGGTATTAAAATTTATTTTAACCTCAGTGCTAAAAATATTCTGATTCTCTGTAGCTGGCTTAATGCTGAAATTAAGATAAATTCATGATCAACCTTTTTCTATTTAAAGAATACTTCTTTTTAGAAATTATTTTAAATTGAATTGTATCAGATAATTAGCTGAAGCACCCGTTATTGACAGATTAGTATGTATGTAATACAAAATTTCAAAATCTGTATTAAAAAAAAATTGAAATACTTTTACACCTATAGTTTAAGTGGCCATCTATGATTATGCTAAATTTTATTTCATTAACTTTAAAGATTTATCTGTGATAGACAAACAAATATTTATACATTTTAAATAAATTTTCTCAAAATCTCAAAAACGAATCTGAATTTTAAAAAAAAATGGACGGTTTTAGTTAAAGTTGCATGTTGACCTATTATGTCATCAAATTTCATTTCGTTCGCTTTAGTCGTTCTTACGTGATGTGTGGTAAAAATTTGCATATTTTAAGCTTTTCAAAAAAATCTCAAATCTAATAAAAGATTTTTAAAAATTCGGTGCGTATAGTTTTATTTCCGAGTTTAAGTTGAGTGACCACCTACCATTCCACTAATTTTTATTTCATTTGCTTTAGTCGTTATTACATGATGCACAAACAAATATATACACTGTTTAAAACGATTTTCCCCAAATCTCAAAATTTAATCAAAACTTTTTTTTTTAAATTGACACTTATAGTGCAGACATTTATAGTTGAGTGACCACTTATCAGATCACCAAATTCCATTTCAGTCACTTTAGTGGATATTATGTGATGTGCGAACAAATATTTACGCAGTTTGAAAGAATTTTTGCAAAATACCAAAATCTGATAATTTTTTTATTAAAAATTCAACATTAGTTTAAGTAGATTGATCAACTATCATGTCACCAAATTTCAGTTCATTCGCCTAATTCATTATTACATATGATGCAAAAATTTACGTAATTTGAAACAATTTTCCCAAAAATCTCAAAATCTGATTAATTTTTTTTAAATTTGATTTCTATAATTTAAATTGATTGAGATTTTATCATGTCAAGAAATTTCACTTCATTTTCTTGAATTATTTTTACGTCATTGGATTAAAAATTAAATGAGCTTGTTTTTCTACTCATGTCGTAGGCGCCAATTACTGGAGAAGGAAGTGTCAATCACTGGAGCCAAAATTTTGTTTTTGGTGTCAATTGCTGGTACTGCCGCCAAGACAACATATAAAATATAGAAAAAATAGAAACTTCCAAAATTCTGTGATAAATTATACCTTAAATGAATTATCAAAGTTCATTTGGTTTTTGAAAACAAAAATATTATTTCTAGATAGTTTTAGTAATTAGTAATTACTAGTTAATCCTTATTATCGCTCTTAAAGTGTCAATTACAGGTGCCCTTTCCCTATAATACATCTCGTTTGAAGAATTATAAATTTTATGAGTTCCGGAACTATTATTACTGACCTTTTTTAAATTCTGTCTTTAAGTATTTTGAAATACATTTTTAGAGAATTTTAAATTATTTTTATTGACTTACCAAAAAAGTTAATTTTCAATTTAATTTATTTGTGTTGATTTATGTTACAATTCCTCAATGAAGTAAGTTATACAGAATAAAACCAGTTCGATAATTATAAATTTAGAAACTATATATACACTGCAAATAAAAGTTTGACAAATTGACAGAAAAAACTGTCAGCAGGACGCCAGTTTATTTCTGTATGTTTTACAGAAGTCTTTCGTAAGTTTTTTCGTATACGGTAGATTTCTGTAAAATGAACTAAGAATCTGTAAAATTCACGGAAAACTTCTGTAAAACAAACGGAAATAAACTGTCGTTCTGGCTGATAGTTTTTTCAGTAAATTTGACAGACTTTTTTTGTAGTGTACGTGTGTGTTTGTGCATTTCTCTAATTTCAGTCTACCGTAATATACATGTGTATGAAACGATTACGTATGTTTTTAGATATGAAAAACATTTTGTATAAGATAAATAAATAAACATGAGAGTAATAAATGAATAAATCATTTACATGGAAAATTTCATCGAACTATTTCGGTCGAAACAGCAAAGCATAAATAGACAATTTTTCAATTACTTTTACATACAACTTTTGGCACTGTCTTAGATTAGAGTGTCAAAAGTTTATTTCTACACTATTGAGAGGAATTTACAGCTATCAGCAAAATTAATCATCATTGAATACTAAAGTTATTTTCAGTATACTAAAATCAATTTAGTAATCCATAACTAATACATGTGTTGTAGTATCTAAAAATCATTTATTTCTGAAAAAAAATAACAGCCACATATAAAGTTTTAAAATAAATTATTAACATATAATTGGCATTAAAGTATTGGCACAGAGTTTTGGGAAATTTCACCAGAATAATGCAATACTACTTGCTTATTCCTTTACAGTAACTGAAATACACAGCTATTTGAATAATTTATATATCATTATAGTCAAGAGTTCTCTTAAAATTTATCATAAAATATCTTAATAAAATATCACAAAAACTCTTTTATTTTGAAACGCATTAAGAAAACTTGTATTTTCTTGAAGTGCTATCACAAATACAGTTGAAACAGAATAACTTATGGATATTTAACATTAACATTTTTAAAATTAAGGTATCCTTTTTTCGGGAGATTTTTTTAAGCTAGTTTAGAAATGCCTGCAAACATTTTATCATATTTTTTTATAAAAAACTTCAATGTGGACACTGAAAAATGAGTAATAAAATTTTATGATCTCAAGAAACCTTAAATATATTTTGACATTTAACCCTCCAAGCGGCTGAGACGTAATATCCCGTTCACTTCATTCCCGTTTTCACTGCAATGCATCTATAATTTAAATTATTTATGACACCAAGACATCATAAAATATATTTCTATATTAAAGCTTATGGGTATTTTAGGAGTTAAATTTTTAATAATTACAAATCTTCCTATCAAAATTTTATTTTTTAAATAATTTTTAAGCTGCGCGAAAATTTTGCAGTGAAAACAACGTTACATTATTTGCCCATTTCCAAGACGCTCAGAGGGTTAAACAAATTATGGAAACTTTTAGTACTGTTTCATTTAAAATAGTTAACTTTGTAGATCAGATCTAGTACTCATTTGATCCATGCGTTTTAAACTTCTTAAATAACTCCGATCTTACTCCTTCACGATAAAACAAATTTTGAATTATCAAAGATTTCCATTACAAAAAGTTCAACAAATTTATAATACTTTAAAAAAAATAACTGTATTTAAAGAAAATTTATCCAGTAGATGTTCTTTTAGTGCAGTTTTTTACAGAACAATGCATAAATAACTTAGCATAAATCCTAACTAATATTATAAATGCGAAAGTTGAGTTTGTTTGTTGGTTTGTTTGTTTATGACGCTTTCACGCCTAAACCGCTGAATCGATTATGATGAATTTTGGTTTAGATATAGATGGGACTCTGGAGAAGGCTATAGGCTACTTAGAATTTTAGATTTTTAATTATTGATTAAAAACCGTTTTTACGTTGCCATGCTTGGCGAGTTTCGTCCGTATCAAATGATTCATGTTTTGAGCTAACAGGAATGCTATTACTTCAGTGAAGAATCACGTGCATCTGAAAAACATTAAATACCACGGAAATTATGCCAGTTTTATGCCAAATCTATCTATCTATAATAATAAAAATGAACGTTCTCCAGACAAATCTACAGAAAGCAGAGCCTTGAAAATTTGAGTATGACTGAGCCCTTGACTTCGCTAAACTGCACCTCAGGCTCAGAATTTTGAAATTTAAATTACTTTTCTAACTATTAATTAAAAACCGTTTTATTGCCCGCACAAAAATGATTTCTGCTTTTGAAATAAAGCAGAAATTCTATTTGCAAAATCACATGCATTTGAAAACATGAATTGGTATGGAAATTATGTTGATTTTATGCCAAATTAAAAGCATAAGTAAAGAAAAGGGTAGTTACGTATTATCCCGGCGGTCCGCCAAGACGAGCGATTTTTAGCCGAGATAAATGCCGGGCGCATGAAATTATTAATGGTTTTGAATACGATTGGCAACACATTTGACGAAAAAACAGTTTGGCGGGAATGACCGCCGAGATAATACGTAAGTACCAAGAAAAGTCCAGATGTGCTTCTTAAAGTTCATAAATTTCCAAATCCTACCAATAATATAAATATGTACGTTTGTGTGTTTGGATGTTTTTGACTGAATCACACAAAAATGGTTGAACGGATTTGGGAAAATTTGTAATGAAGCCAGCTTATGCCCTGTATTAACATACAGGCAACCTTTATAGCATAAATAATTCTTTTACAAAGACACGCAAAATAATTCTAATGCATTGCGCTCTATGGAAATTTTGTAGCTACTAAGCCGATTCTAAAACTTTTTCACAGATTGAAAGTTACGTTATTACTGAGTATTATTGTTTGTTAGTTTTTGGATTAAGACCGATTGACTGCACTAGGGTCCTAGGCCTATATGGGGAATTCCTCTGTGGGGGACTTTCTAAGGGATCCTAGCCCGTATTTACGTGAGGTTTTTTAGAAAACTACGGAAAACTGCGAGCGGCTAGGTCGACAGGCGCGACCGGGGTTTGAACCTATCACCTCCCGCCTTGCAGTTTTGAGAGCAGAACTTCTTAGACGCTGGTGGCACCCTAAGTGTTATAGGCTACCTTTAATACTACCTTTAATACAGCATACTCTGTTATTTTAAATGAAGTATACTACCATGCATTATGCTTCATTTAAAACAAGTAAAAGGCAAATAATATTTAAATGCAGTTTCTTTTGTCGCAAACATATCTGTTATTCACACGTTTCATTTCTCTCGGGACCTAATTCTAAAGCCGACGTAGACGAAGTCGCGGGTAGCAGCTAGTTTATAATAAATTAGCTAATAATATTTCCCCCCCCCCCCAAAAAAAAAATATATTAAACTATTTGTTTAACTAAGTGAAGAAGAAATAATTTACAAGTTTAACTTGATTCGAATACTTCAAATGTACTGAGGAAACAGATTTTTTTTTTTTTTTTTTTAGCAGAAACCGGCACACTTTTAAGAAATTTTTACGAACATTACTTAAAATGAACTTACTTCTATATACAGCAGATGAAATTGGAATAACACCTGATTGTTTTTTAATTCACTAAAAAAATTAAAACGTAATTAAATAAAAGAACACAGGTATTTTATGACCAGCAGTAATGCACTAAACCTGTCTTTATGATTGTTGAAGCTAACACCGGTATGTTTTACAAAAAGTATTATTATATCATAATTTCCCTGTACCTTTTTTTTTAATACTTTTTTTTTTCATTGGTAGTTGTTGACTTTGAAACATGTGTTGCATCGGATGTCGCTAAATTTTCCCCAGTCGGACCTCGGACCACATGCCATTTCGTGCATCTCACGTGCAGCTGGGTAAATACTTCCCTTTTCTTCAACGAGTCTGATAATTTTTTCGCTCCCATTCTTGCACTATTTCTGGTGGGGACTAAAGTCCTGTTACGATAGTACCGTGATAATCACGCGAGGTGAGCAGTTTTTATCTCCAATTTCTGGTTTTGAATGAAACAACAACAACAACAAACACAAAAAGGGAAAAAAAAAACTTGGCACGCGTTACAGATTTAAAAAAAGGTGTGAGAGGGTAAAGGGTAAGCTGCTTAAAAAAAAAAAAAAAAAGAAGAACTTTGGATTCGATTGAATCGCGTACTAGCTGTCGTTTCTTATCATTAAAAAAAAAAGAAAGCGGATGTTTGGTGTCATTTGGACTTTATTATTGACCTCGCACGCGCTTTTCCGTAAAGATGCACCGAAAACTTTTCAACAATGTTTAAAAGAGTTCAATGCTTCTGGTATTTCTATTTTTGTTCCCGTGTGTGCGATGATTCTCGTAAAAATTGATAGTGAAATACTTGAAATTTAACCTCTTCGATTCAGTATTTCTAAAATTAGAAAGCGTTTTTAAATTACTCCACGTTTTTGAAACATGCACCCTATTAATCATTAGAGTCAAGGACGTACCCAGGGGGTCCGGTCCCCCCCACCAGAAATTTAAAATTTTGTTAACAAAACATTAATAATGAAGCCTTTTTCACCTTTTGTTCGCCGCCCACCCCGAAAGTTTTTTCTGGGTACGGTCAACACCTCCTACATATAGAAAGCCTAACAACTGAAGCTTTGACGTCACCACTAGGCCTTCAAGTAGTGACGCCATCACATTTTTATTTTCATAAAGTAAAACGGTTTAAATTTTCTGGTGAATGCTACAAGTATTAGAAAATATCTTAAGTTAAAGATAAAAATTAAAATACCTTTGTGATACAAAGCAATTCATTATGATCTATTTCCTTATCTCATTACATAATTAGTTACTGTTAAAAACTTGCCCTTTGCCGTAAAATTAAATTTTCTATCTCAAATCAGTAAAATGTTGTTGAGCGTGAGTAAATTCACCAGAAATTTTAAATAGTTTTACTTTATGAGAGTTAAATTGTGATGACTTCATTCTTGAAGGCCTACTGATGACGTGAAAGCTTGGTGACGTACCAGTTGTTAGGCTTTCTATTTCTAGGAGGTGTTGGTACGGCCCTTATTAGAGTATCTAAGACAGCAGGCCCTGATTATCGCACGGGCATGTGTCCTCGGCATACATGAAGAAACAGGCCAAAAACATGAGTTTAGAGCGACATATAGGGGCACAAAATTGGAAAAGTGCTCTCCGCACAAAAGTGTCAGTCAGGCTCTGCTGAGACGGAATATTCCGTTCCGTGACTTCCAGTTTTTACTGTAATGTGTCTACATGTTTGTTAACTAAAATAAAAACACCCGTATAGCACTGTGACGTGACAACAGGTATGCAAACTGATCGCACTGTGACTTCATGTGACAGTAAGTGTAAGTCTCAGAGAGGTTGCGACGACACGGCAGTTCTTGTGATTTCTCATGGTGATTCTGAAGGAAGTCTCTATGACGTCACATTTTTGTCACTCAGTGGCGTTACATTGGTACTCATTAATAATAACACTGCGGAGTCACTCTGCAACGTCACATGTTTGACACGAAGGGATGTCATAGAAGGCACGTATTTAAAGCACATTTGTGATGTGACGAACATGATAAAATACAATTCAACATCGAATTCTAACATCACTGCCAACATGTATGCTGTGTAAGCTTCATCTATACAGTGTTCAAATTTCTTTTCCAAAGGGGCAGGCGGATTTAGAAAAAAGGGCACTTTTTCTATTATAAAAGAAGGCAATTTTCCAGATATCTTATTGGATTCTCTGTACAGCTAGTCATGGGCGCCCATAGGAATTTTTCTAGGGGGGGGGGGGACTCCAAAAATTTTGTCTAGAGGAGGGCAAATTTCAAATTTTTAACAAATGCGGTTCTGGTTTTGCCATTTGTATGCATCATGAGACATTAATCTAAAACTCTAGGGGGGGGAGTGCCCTACCTTGCCCCCCTTATGGGCTCCCATGCAGCTAGTGTCCTTTTAAAAGGGCATTTTCCTGTTAGACATTTTTCTCTGCATTGCATGTTATACATAGAATAGTAGGAGAAATAACAGTGCAAATAGGGTCAGGTGGGGTAATTATGACCACATTTTGCCAATTCCAATTTTGCGAATTCTTAACTCTTTTAATTAAAAGAAAATTATTGTTTTAATTAATTTGAGCGAAAATTTGACCTTTTAAGATCACCTAATAAAAATTTTGTTTTCATAGTTTTATTATTTGCTTGAAATTTAAGGGGATGGTCATAGTTGCCACAACAAAATCACAAGATTGGGAAAAAATGAGGGTAATTATCGACCACTTGATTTCTCTTGATACTTACGCGTACAACTTTTTTTCGCGTGTGTATGGCGTTAAAGAAAAACTACACCAGGGCTATCTGCCGAAGGCCGGGGGGGGGGGGGAAGGGAGAGGTTTTGGTGGAGGATATTTTAAGGAGTTATAACGCATAATCACGTTACATGCGGAGAAGAAAACCGCCTGAAACTTCAGACTGTTATACCTACAGTCTAGTCCAGAACCCTGGACCTTCACACTTCAGCCATCTACCATGTTCAGTGTCTTGTCCACTATGGCATGGTGGGTCCTACCCTGAGGGTAGAACTATCCCTAGTAGCACAATTAGTCCAAAAAACGTTTAAAACATGTTTTTTAGAGTCAAAAAACGTGTTTCCAACGTAATTTCAACATTTTTTGAACTAGTTGTGCTACTAGGGATATTCTATGAAGAGATGACTAAAATAGCTGTATCACACGCCAGATTTTTAGCGATTTAGCTTTGAATCTATAAATATTCTATATGACTAACTCATATTTTATTGTGCTTTTTGTAGGTTTTTTTTCTTCTAAAGATAGTTATTCCCTCCTGCAAAGAACGGAGACTCAGCTAGTTCTTTTGTAAAACGCTCATTCCGAAGCTTTTAATGTAGCCATTCATGTTCTAAACACAGAAAGTGCATGAATCATAAAGAAGCGTCTTAACCCCTTCGGCACTGACGTCCTAATACTAGAACACATCTTTGCATTACTCTATATTCTTCATTTTCAAGAATTTTAACGCCAAAACCTAGTGTCCTACTAATAATACATTCAAGAATAGTAGATCATTCTCATTTTGGCTCTGTAGATGGCAGAAAATCTCCAGCAGAGAAGATAGTGTGTCAAGCCATTCATTTGAAGCATCTTTATGAATGCACGCATACAATCAAAATGCACGAAAAGTGTGATGTATTTTCATGTTTTCACGCTCAAAGAAATTGTTTCAAAAGGTTTCATACAAAATAACTGTAATTTTTTTTTCTCATTTTGCTCAATTATAGCCTCATGTCCTATTATTAGAACATTTTTTAATTAGTTTGGTTATAATATTTCATATTTAAGATACTTGCATATAGAGCATCACATCTGCCCACTCATTGATATTTTATAGACTCTATTCAAAATTCAGGGCCCAAGGGATTATCCCTTGCTCTTATTTTGGATTAAAAGGATGTTTACATGCTTAAATAATCGATGCGTATGTCGGTAAACCATTTTCAATAGGGCACAAAGGAATACAGTACAAAGGAATAACATACATAAATTTTATAGTATTCGACGCCTATTTACGGTTAACTAGCATGCTAATAAATCTCAATCTATTCGCTAGAGCCGATTTGGTAGTAGGCAAACAAACGAACAAAAACTAGACAGCACGAAATAGACAATGAATAAGTTTTTTTCTCAAAGGATTTACTAAACTTACGTAATATTTGAAACATTCGACGTTCGAATTCCAAGCAACGTCCTGATAAAAAAGTCTTCAACAATTATCTTTATTTATCTATTGGATTATTTTAGAAATGTGAATAATCCTGTGATCATGCACAAAATTGCTTCCGGGTTTTGATCAACGAGATAAATGATTGAATATTTATCGAATCAGAGTCACTGATAATTTCTTATAGGTCGGAAAAGTGGTGTCGTGCTCGTAGCGTACGTGCTCATAGCGTACACTCCATTGCAGGTGCTTGTAGCGTACCTATGGTGCTCGTAGCGTACATCTCCACCGCCACCTGTTTTCGTTTTCACCTCAGCAAATCCGACTAAATGTAGACCTACTTTAGTAGTGGCCATTTTAGTCCCCAAATTCGTAGTTTAGAAAACAAAAATATATATGGGGGGGAAAAAACACCTTCTTCAGCAAAAAAATTCAGTTGCTTGTCATCCCATTGAAAGCAATGAGGATTTTGGACATACTGATCGTTCTCTTGTTTAAAGGTGTGTAAGCAATCTGTGTACACAGTGTATTATACTAGAAATCTCTTAAAATGATAAAAAAGCAATGAGGATTTTGGTCAGACTGATCGTTCTCTTGTTTAAAGGTGTGTAAGCAATCTGTGTACACTAGAAACCTCTACTAGAAACCTCTTAAAATGATTAAAAAAAGCATCATTTTAAAATATATTGCTATTTAAATTATTAATTTTTCTATAATAATAATGTATTACATTATTAATCAATAAATAAAATATTAAACCAAGATTTACAACTTAAAAAAGCTAAAAAACATAATGTTCAACAGCTTTTGCCGAGACATGTGGCTGAACGCAAACTTCGAAACGTCATACTTCGAAAACTACCATTGCATTCCTTGAAAAAATGAAGACTGATACAGGTATTGCATATATACCTTTTCAACATATTCCTGCAAAGTCCCCTGACGTTTCACCTATGGAACAGGGGCGTATCCAAGGGGGGGGGAGGGTTATGGGGGTCATAACCCCCCCCATGAGAAATTTTTGCCATTCAAAATGTATATACTTTACTACATTATTAATCATATTTCTATAATAATCTGTATAAATGCCTTCGTCTTGCTGCGTTCCCGGCTGAAAGTCAAGCTATAAGAAAGAAGAAAATGTAAAAGTGTACAGGCATTGGCGGTTTTAGGGGGGGGGTAATTACCCCTCCCAGGATTTTGAAAACGAGAGTGAAAAATAATTCTGCATAGGAAATTCACAATCGCGAATTACAGAGGGTGTTTACACATTTTTAGAACGATTTCGATAAAGAATTAAAAAAAAGTAAATGTTTCAGAATAAAATTTTTGGCAGCAGCTTATTATTTGAAATGAGAAATATCGTCTGCTACCTTTAAATTTATTCTTCTTTAAAAATGTCATATGTAAACAAGCTGTGGATTGAAGGATATGTTTTTGCCCTTTCCGAAGAGAAATATTCTTATTCCATAATTCAAAAACGTTGTGAAATGCAAGGTATTAAAATTTGTAAGTGCAAAATAAGCAACATTATTAATCGGCAAGGTAAAAACCGTCAATCAATTTTTCTACATGGAAAGAAGACTCCAAACAAATATCCGAAAAAGGTACGTACTGTTTCAAATGTTTCTAAAGTGAAATCGCTGGTAACAAGAGAAAATCCGCCAACACAGAGATCAATTGCAAAGTCTTTAGACACTGTCTGTAGCAACAATAAATAAAATATTAAACCAAGATTTACAACTTAAAAAAGCTAAAAAACATAATGTTCAACAGCTTTTGCCGAGACATGTGGCTGAACGCAAACTTCGAAACGTCATACTTCGAAAACTACCATTGCATTCCTTGAAAAAATGAAGACTGATATAGGTATTGCATATATACCTTTTTCAACATATTCCTGCAAAGTCCCCTGACGTTTCACCTATGGACCAGGGGCGTAGCCAAGGGGGGGGGGGGTTATGGGGGTCATAACCCCCCCCCATGAGAAATTTTTGCCATTCAAAATGTATATACTTTAGTACATTATCACGCAAATGTATACATATATATGAGTTGTAGTAGAGTCGTAACCCCCCCCCCCATGAAAAATTTCTGGCTACGCCCCTGCTATGGACTATTGTGCCTTTGGTCTGTTAAAAAGAGCTCTTTTTAAGTGCAAACCCACCACGATAGACGGACTCTGGAAAGTAGTGGAAGAGGAATGGAAAGCAATACCCCTGAAAATTTTACGTAAAGCTCTTCTATCATGGAAATCACAATGCTGACTTATAGTCCAGAAAAAAGGCTACCAGATCGAACATTTAAAAAAATAGTCTTTACATTTTAAACATTAATTAAACGGCCCCGAAATCGTTCTAAAAATGTGTCAGCACCCTCTGTACAGAGCCCGAGCCCGTCTCATACAGTAATTTAACCACAAAATTACTGTGTTAAACACTATTGTAAAAAATTACTGTAGTACATGTGTCACACTAACTGCAAATATTTAAAAATCAAAGTCCTTTTTAAAAGTATTTTAAGACAATTTTTAAAACATAAAATATTTTAATTCTTTTGTAACAATGTTCGAAGCTTTTCAGACCTAAATCTTCGGGGGAGGGGGGGTTTAGGGGGTTCAGATCCAAATCTTCGGGTCGCTTAGGGGGGCTTTAGCCCCCATAGCCCCCTCCTTGGGTGCGCCTATGATACTGTTAACTATTACTTATTAATTATTCAGTTGTTACTCCATTAATTGCATTTGTTAATCAGGTTATTATAAAATGATTAATATATTCATTATTTTTAATAATTAATATTATATCATATCATCCCTTCCTTGGTACTTGAAAGAGTCTGTCACTGCACCGATATTAACAAGTATTTAAAATTTTTGTAATGTACCACCTGAGACTTTCATGAATCTAATAATGCTCAATTGTCTTATGGGTTATGTGAAAAAAGAAATTCTGAAATATACACCGCTAGATACAATTTTTTATTTTAAACACTTCATTATAATTGGTAATCGGCCGTAAAACACAGTTCCTTAAATAAAAACAAAATTTACAATGACTTTTTGCTTGACTTGATTTAAACTTTATCTTCTTTGTTAAAAATAAATAGTAGTAATGAAATCTATGATTTTGTGGACTAAAATGGTCGCTACTAAAGTAAATCTATACTTAGCCGGATTTGCCTTTTTATTTCTTCTTTTCAATTATTACTGTGGTGAAAACAGGTGCCGGGGAAGATGTACGCTACGAGCACCATATGTACGCTACGACCCCTGAACCTCTTCCACACCCTGCTCCTAAAATCCGCTACTTGGAAGAAGACCACCTCTGTGGGGAACATCTTGTCCCCACAGTGTGTTGTTTGGGGACAAAATTTGTCCCCAAAACAACAGTGACCCCGACCACCACCGTAGGGGGCGGCTCAAAACTCGTACCAGGTTTGCAAGTGTAACGTTTCCGGGTCGTACCATTCCAAAGCAAAACTTTTACCACCATTATTAAAAAAAAAAAAGTAAATACGCTCAAAAAAACGTAATAAAATCCACGACATTGGTGCGACTGTCCCGAAAATTTTCATATTTATGTAAAAGTAAGTATGTAGAAATAAATCTGCGCTGCTTTAAAAATTTGAAACTACACCCGTTCTCTGATTTTTAAACGAGTTTTCGTAATTTTCCCCTTCCTTCATATCCGATGCGCGTAGCGAAGAAAGCGATTATAGCAAGTGAGATCTACGTCATTTTGATGTCACGATTTTGAAACTGCGTTTGTAGTAGGTTACGTTTATATTTTACATATATAAATATCGGGCTTCAGTGTAAATATCCATCGCTATTCAATTAAGGGAAAAAAATATTAAAAAAGTAGGTAGCAGAGCCTGAATTCTGAAAAGAGCTTGGGAAGCTCGAGCTTCCCCTTGAAATTTTAAGCATATTTAAAGAGGTACCAAAAAAAAATTAAAAAAAAACCATTATTAAAAAAAGTTTTTTTTTGTTTTTTTTTTGAGAAAGTTTGTTGAAGCAAGAGAAAATACTCGCTACTTGACTAGTGTTCTGTTATTAAACTGGAAAATCTGAACTTTCTAAATTAAGTTATTAATGTGATAGCCAACCAAACCCATTTCATCCTAGTTTTCCGATCAGAAGCCACTCAGATGTCTGAATGTACACCTACAAACACAACCTCTATTTTTTTTTTTTTTTTAGATGATTCGGTGTATTGGGGAAATTATTAAAATAACATCTTATTTTAATATTTATTTTCAAATTCCAGTTGTTATATATGTTCTTATTGAAAACAAATTTCGTTAAAATAAATAATTTGATTACGGATAAAAAGAAAAAAAAAAGGAAATAGTAATAAATGAAAATTTTCATACACGGAGTTCGGCCCAACTTTGTACAATGTACTGTTATAACATTTTGTTAATTATCTGAAGTGCAAGACCATGATAAATCTGACGTCAGCAACTAACAGCCATAAATGCGTTGTGTTGTGCTGTGTTAACCCTTTAAGGCGCAGTGATCCCGCTCTGGGAACACCCAACTCCAACGTTTTGACTGTTGCCAGTCACGAAGAATAGATTGGATTTCTATAAAAATAGTTGCGGGTGACATAGCTCCACGAGAATTCTTTACATTTTAGCACGTCATTTCCCGTAAAAAAATGGTCACGATTCTTTTTAACAGCACTGACATCTGCTGAAAAATGGAAGAACGCGAAGAACAGCTGGATAGATTGCCCAATGCTGGAAAAAGGGCATCCGTTGCCATCGCTCGACTTAACTACCAGCAAGATAGCGGACGATCGAAACGTTGCTAGTACAGCCAGCTGTCGTCAAAAAAAGGGTCTCTAGATCTGTGGCACGCGATGAACGTTTCGATCGTCTGCCATCTTGCTGGTAGTTAAGTCGAGCGATGGCAACGAATGCCCTTTTTCCAGCATTGGGAAAGGGTTGCGCCTCAAAGGGTTAAGACAGCGCTACGGCAGGGCTATCTGCGGAGGACGAGGGGTGCCTCGCTTAGAAGACTTTTTAAGGGGTTCTAACACGTATTCACGTTACATCGGGAGAAAGCTGGCTAACACTCCAGACTGTTAGATCAACAGCAGTGCGATAGACCAGAACACTGGACCTTCAAATTTCAGCTGCCTATCGTTTTGAGTGTTGTATCCACTTGGCTATGGTGAGGCTTAACAGCCATAAAATTTCGATGCAACCATCTATATAAATAAAATTAGACTTTTGTCTGTACACTTCTTGGAATTCAAAAATTTTGCGATTTCTATCCGTTTCAAGCACCCGGGAATCCGATGCGACCCTCAAAAAAAAGTTTGTCTGTCTGTCATTCTGTCATTCTGTCGTTCTGTCATTCTGTCATTCTGTCCGTGACGCTTTTTTTGTTTAAGCATCACGTAAAAACGACTGAAGCGAATGATATGAAATTAGGTGTCATAATAGGTGGTCACTCAACTTAAAACATAGGCGTCGAATTTTTAAAAAATCTTGATTAGATTTTCAGATTTTGCGAAAATCGTTTCAAACTGCGTAAATTTGTGTTCAAGCATCACGCAAAAACGACAGAAGCGAATGTTATGAAATTGGGTGTCATGATAGGTGGTCACTCAACTTAAAACATAGGCGTCCAATTTTTAAAAAATCCTGATTGGATTTTGAGATTTTGCGAAAATCCTTTCAAACTGCGTAAATTTGTGTTCAAGCATCACGTAAAAACGACTGAAGCGAATGATATAAAATTGAGTGACATGATAGGTGGTCACTCAACTTAAAACATAGGCATCGAACTTTAAAAAAATCTTGATTGGATTTTGAGATTTTGCAAAAATCCTTTCAAACTGCGTAAATTTGTGTTCGCACATCACGTAATAACTGCAAAGGTGAAAAAATGATATTTGGTGAAATGATAGGTGGTCACTCACCTTAAACTATAAGCATCTAATTAAAAAAAATCCATCAGATTTCGAGATTTTGTGAAAATCGTTTAAAACTGAATGAATCTTTGTTCCTGTATTACGTAATAACGACTAAAGGGAATGATATGAAATTTGGTCACACGATAGATGGTTGCTCAACATAAACTATAGGAGTCCAATTTTTTAAACATTTTTATTAGATTTTTGAGATTTTGTGAAAATTCTCTCAAAATACGTTTATATTTCTTCAAACATCACGTAATAACGACTAATACGAATGTTACAAAATTGAGTGATATGATAGGTAGTTGCTAATTTTAATTTATAGGCGTTGAATTTTAAAAATATTTTGCTTACATTTTGAGATTCTTCGAAATTCGTTTTAAAATGCTGAAAATTTGTTCCAGCATCACGAAATAAAGACGGCAGGGAATGAAACGACTTTGGGTGACATGATAGGTTGTCACTCAACTTAAATTCTAGACTTCCAATTTTTCAAAAATGTTGATGAAATTTTGAGATTTTGCGAAAATTATTTCAATATGCGTAAATATTCGTTCGCGCATCATATAATTATGACTAAAGCGAATGAAATGATATTACTTAGTGACTCTCTAACCTGTAATATTTTAACAATACATAAAAATCATAACTTCACTTTCTTTACTTTGGCAACATACTACATCCATTCTGTGTACTCCTACAATCCTGACGAAAGTTCTTGCTTTTTGGAAATTGCATTCAGTACTAACCCGTCAAGGACGGGTACTTCAGCTAGTATATAATATACAGTATTTTTATATTGTCGATCTAGACAGGGACAACTTTAATTTGAATTCTTCTGGACCACTTTAGCAATCCTATTTATAGCGTTTGAGATTTTCGTCTCAGTGTGGGTAGACTGAAACGAAACGGGGGCCGCCTTTCCTCAAACAAAGAGGAAAGGCGGTCCCCTAAAGGAGACAGACTCCCCTAATTTCAGAGGTCACTCAGGCCCGGACTGGCTCCTTTGGGGGCCCTCGGCTGGAATATTGAAAAGAGGGGCCTCTTAATGGGGAATTTAGAGGAAATGTAATATTAGAATATGTAACCTTTGAAAACTAGGCTTAAGTGGCTAGAAACCACATTTAACAATTTTAAAGCTGTTGGGTCCCCGGGCTCTTTGGACCCCCCCCCATCGCACCGTGAGGTTTGTACGGTCCTCTTCCAAGACCGTACCCAGGGGGTTGGACTGGGGGTTCCGGTCCCTCCCCCCGAAATTAAAAATTTTGTTAACAAAATAATAATGATGAAGTCTTTTTGTGAAAAATTCGGCCTTTCTCACCGTTTGGTCCCCCTCCCTCCAAAATTTTTCGACCCTCCCTTCGATCCGAAATTTTTTTCTGGGTACGGCCCTGCTGCGCCACTGTGTAAATGCAGTGCCATATTACCGAAGGGCAAACGGGGCAACTGGGCAGGCCCCACAGATTTTAGCCCCCCCCCCAAAATCTTATATTTTACATTTTCTTAATTTAATAATAAAATAGCATAGGAGGGAAAAAAACAGCTAAAATTTATTTTATGTTTTATATAATAAACTATGAAGAGGGAAAATAATTCAAATTTATAATTGTGTAAATTAATTAAAACTTCTTTCACTTCGTTGAAATGCTCTGTAGTCAATATAGCATAGCTGCCAACATGTATAGAATATAGTTAGCCACTTTTCATAAGCAGCATTTTTAAGATTAGGAAATAGCAAAATTTTTGGAACGAATGCCTAAGTTAGTTATTTCAAAAAATACTGAAAACAATTACTGTTTATAGAAGTGGTTAACTATATTCTGTACGCAGTGGCAACTATGATATCGGATTTTGATGTAACCTTTTACTGATGTTATTTGTTTCAGTGATATGTATATATATGCGTTTATTTCAGACTACTTAAAGTAAAATTTTGTGTTGGAGGGTAGAGGGAAAGATATTTAAAAGTTTTCAAAATAAACTAATCATAATTGTTTTTTTTTTTTTTTTGTTTTTTTTTTTTTTTTGGAAGGGTGGAAGTTATACCGTAGGATCCAATTTTTCCTTTTGTCCAGGGTCCATAGTTATCTCGATCGGGCTCTATGTCAATGCGTAAGATTACTCTGAAATAAATAATCTAATTCAGGGGTCTGTTTAGGCGAAATTTGGGTCCGTTAACGGACCTTTCACAAAATATTTTACCGTAAAACCGGACCCTTCACAAAATATTTTACTTTAAAAACGGACCCTTCACAAAAAATGTTACCGTTAAAACGGACCCTTCATATTACTTTTCATTTGTAAAACGGCCCATGAACCCTCCCTCCCAACATAAATAGCAGCGTAAACAATGCTTCGCTTTTCATTTCTTAACCTGACCGGGAAGGTACAAGACGGATGCCTACAACCCGCTTCTACGGCTGCAGATGACGTCATTGATAATCGTTGCCACTCTGCATATAGCACTTGAGCGGCGTGAAAACAGAGAGGCGATTTAGCTTTTCTCCCTCAGGATCATAGATCCAGAGTAATTTTTTTTCGCCTCGTAAAAGTTTCAGAGTGGCAACACTGGTCAAGTTGTTTATTTCGCTGCACGTGAATGCGACGTTTGCTGTTAACACATACCGCGTGTTTTTTCTTCTCATCATGAAGCGTTCGTACCAGAATTCCGGCTCAAGAAATAGCGATTATTATATTAAAAAAGTTAAACCATCGGACGCTAAAGGATGTATGTCCATTAAATCTTTATAATTGACTTGAAATTATAAGTCAATTATTAAGAAATACTTTAATGCAATTAACATGTTTGCAATTTATTGTTCTGATGTCATATAAAAAAATGAAAAAGCACACTTGATAACTAAATACATGTTTAGCGCCAGATATCCGGTATCCGGCAAAATCGCTATCCGTTATATCCTAATGTAGCCACACATATAACATAACATGCATGACGTACAAATTTAGGCCTAGAGGGAGTCAAGAAATTATTAATTATGCTAGTAATTTTTTTTCTTTTGCTACACAAGATCACTTTTTTTTTAAATTACCCAAATACATATTTTTCACAAATTAATGAAAGCAGGACCCTATTTTCACAAAAACAGGACTCTATTTTTACAAATTTACAAAAACAGGACCCTGGTAATTTCAGATTCACAAAATTATAAGTAAATTTTTCACAATTTCACAAACACAGGACCCTGTCTGAAAAGTCTGGACAGACCCCTGTAATTACTCTATCAAAGTAGTACATCCATTTTCTGGAAGCCTCGCTGGGGCCCTCGATAATCGCCGACCAACCTATCTGGCCAGTCCCGGCCTGGTGTCTCTTACAAAATTTCTGCGCATCGTATTAAAATGCTTTGTCAAACTAATTATCATCACCTTGAATTTTTTTCTTTATCCGCTAATGTGTCATTAATTAAAAATTTTAAAATATTGCCAAGTGTTTTTGAGTAAGAGCACAACAACTAGAACAGTAACTTCCAGCGAGACAAATGTAACGAGAAATCTTTCAGCGGTCTCCCTTTTGGTGCTGCCATCTATGTTTGAGATCTTGTACTTAATTTAAGCCGCACATCTCATTTTAAAGAATTTTCGCTTTGTAGGTATCGGTATTTGCGAACTTGCCGTACACGCATCGGCACCCACGTTCTTATATGTTTGCAGGGGGCGGGATCAAGGTTCCTGCCCCAGAAAAATATTATATTTTAGTGTGGAACCCCTTCTATGCTATACCGGTGTGTAAATCATTAACGCTAATATGCGCGTTACGGGGGGGGGTAGCATGGCCCCTTTCTGCCTATAGGCAAGGACGGATCCAGAAACTGTTTTCGGAGGGGGCGTAAATCGTGAATTCTCATATTATGTAATGTAAAGCCCACTTAATATTGGCGACAGCCCCATTTATCTAATGTAAATACATTGTTCTATGAGGGGGCGCCCCCCCCTACGCCCCCCTCCTGGATCCGCCTTTGCCCAAAGGTATGGGTAGTGTAAAAATAATTGTACTTCAAGAAATTTTAAAGATGAATTATCTTTCAACATTTCAGATAACGACTAACTTTGTTTTAAATGTTCTAACTTTCAATAAAAATTGTTTATCACTGAATTAAATGTTTCGAGAAACCAGAAAAAAAAATTTCGTGTGATGTTTTTTAAGACCAATCGGAACTGAAGGAAACTCCAAATGAACCATTAAGAAAAAGGGGAGCAACACCATCAACCTCTGTTTCGAGAAAAAAACAGAAAACTCTTTCGTTCTTATATTTTTGTTCCAACTCATATCTCTGTAGCGATATTGCCAATCACGTTGTGGATCATTCAATTTCCATTGTAATCACAAAGTTTTAAAGTTATGCACAAATAAAAATTGGTGCATAACAACTTTGCACAAATTTTTATTCTTTTAATTCTTTTTTTTTTTGCCCCCCCCCCTTCAACAGCTGTTCAAAACTGAATTTGACGTCTTTTGTGCAAATTCAGTTACCTTCATTAACAAATTACCGCTATCGGTTGAAAACGTTATTTTTTTCCCCCTAGCCTTTATTTACGAGTATTGAACCTCATCTTCACAAAATTTTTTAACATGACCAAGTAGCATGTTGGCATTTCAATTTTTATACAGAATGATTTTAAAAAGAATCATTCTTTGTTCAATAAGCGGAGATCAGAAATTCATCTATCATTGCTGGTATTAGCAAAAATGCAAGAAAGTCGCAAAAATATCGGGGCACAAATGGATGAACAGTTTGAGCACTGCATGATCATCACTGACAGATACCTTTCAGAGACAGATTCAGCCCCAGAGCTTGAAACCGATAGAAATCGGAATATTTAAAATTGAATAAGCGCAGGAAATGACTTATCAGCATACATAAAGTATCCAAGACTAACTTAAACATGACATTTCTGCTCTGTACATACATATTCCTGGCTATTGATCAACTGTTGCATCGTAAACCTAGGATTTTAAAGCTTGGATTTAGATACTTAGCATGTTCGTAAAACTGCAATGCGAAAACTGCCATGCAAACGAAATTTCAGTCTACACAAAATTAACCTTGCTGAAAGTGTGAATAGCAGAGACTCAAGTGTGCCCCAAAGCATGTTTGAGCAATTCTGGAGCAGAAAAATCCACATATCGAAGCAGCAAAACTAACAGTTTACGCATCCTTTTTCACCCCGTGTGGTTTATCCCAAATTTATTCTCAGTAATTCACTAAAACTGTATAAGTTTTTCTGCTCCGTTACGAAAAAATTAAATATTATAGTTCTGGCTTGTCAAATGTGATCAAGTGTTGATACAGTGGGTATGAATATTATGATACAGTGAACTCTATCTACACTCTCTAATGTGAACACCCCGGTTCATGAACACATTACGATGGTCCCGGCGAAGCTCCAATGACTTAACGTAAGATTAACTCCCAGTATTCTGAACATTCTCTAATCTGAACACTCCAGTGTTATGAACGCTATTTTTGATCCCCGTTCTACCTTTTCCTCTCTGTATACTGAAAAGATGTGTTTAACTGGAACTCCGAGAATTCCCCCCGCCCCCCAGCATTGAAATTCAGATAAACGCACGCTGAGTAATCATACACAATTAAAATTACTCGCTTTCAGATAATGAACCCATTATCTTTTAAAAGTAATGCGAGTAAATTGCGCAATTATACTACTTTTCCCCCTATGTAATGTAACGTTCATGCATGCATTATGCTATGCCTTGCTTCTGCTCTGCCTCCCTTATTTATGCGAGTGCTAATGGATTGGCAGATGCAAGTTGATCGATTAACCGATGCCACTTTTTATACTTTTTTTTTTTTGGGGGGGGGGGGAACATGCATTGTCCTACACTTATTAGGAATTAAGAAATTTAGTGAAATTGTGAAATTTCGTAAAATCTGGGGTGGAAGATACCGAGGGAAGTATAGTTCAGGTCCGACTGAGTTTTGTTAGATTCTAATAGCACTAGCTACAAAGTCTCAATTCAGCGCCTCCATCCGGGTATTTGGTATGGTTAACCTGGCTATGTATTCTATACATGTTTGAACTCACGGTTACTAGCATTTTTCAATCTTCCTCTATAATGAACACCCCTATAATCCGAAAACTTTTTGTCGGTCCCGCGAGTGCTAGCAATAGGGAGAGTCCACTGTAGATATTAACAGATGTGCTTAAAAGAGTTACGCATTCATTGGAAACATTGATCATTTATAAAATAAATATATGAGCGCAAACATAAACGTTAAATGCGATCATTAAATGTAGGACCGGGAGATTTTTAACCCGTACATTTTAACAGAAAGGCTAGAAGGTGGGTTGCGGGGGAGGGGGAGAGTTGCATCTTAAGACAATTTATGAGTTTCTTTAAGACTGGACAAGTTTTTGCAATTTCTTTAGGGGGGGTGTAATTTTTGACAATTTTTTTCCATTTCTCGTACTACCCCCAGAATACCTGCAATTTGAACAAATATTCTTTGTTAGACTTAACATAAGGTATTCTGCGTGTGAACTCTAAGAAAGAATTGTATTTTAAAGCAACGTACATTATATTAGATCAATCTGCATTCTTTATTTCTATTTCATAACATGGATAGAGTCGATTTTTAAGGTCAAATCCATAACAAAAAGATCGGATAAATGTGTTTGAGAAATAAATTAAGATTTTACTGGACACTATCTTCAAGTATTTGGAGTTACTCTTATTAAAAGTCAATAAATTCCGATACTTTAAATTCGAGAAAAAGCATGTTAAATTTAATAAGTTATTGTCAGTACATCTCCATGAGAAACGTAACTAATGATACTTTAGAAGTTTAACCTTAAATAACTAGCCCAAAAATATTTGCACCGAAAATCTAAATTACAAGTCAATTTAGTCCTACGGTATTATGCCTATTTAATTGAGCCTAATTAGGCCTATAGTTTGATTAGAGGGGAAACTGTAGCAAATTTGATTTATCTCCGCTTTAAATCTTCCGCTAAAATCTGAAATCCAATCCAGCGTACGCTAGTGCGACAGAAAAGTATGACATTTCATTGTATAATGCGCCAAGTTCTAAATTGTGCTAAGATTCAGAACTTCTGAAAATTTGTTACAAAACCTTGAGAAAACCTATAGTCTCAAAAATTAAATAAACCGTATATAAACTTCAATTTCATTGCAAAACTTTGCCAGCGAACGATAATTTTTTTTTTCATAGTGCCTTCTGAATACTAGACGTCTTAATACGATACCATTATAAAAACAAGATGCATAGATTCTGCGAATTCAATACTCAAAAGAGAAAACTTTATTCACATTTAAATACACGGGAAGTCAATACACATAAAAAAAATATACAAAATTTGTCAAATTTACAATTACTGCAAACCGGCAGTTTTACCTTTGAGGCAAGAGCAAAAATCTCAGCAAGATAAAAGTTCATGAAGTTCTTTCAAAGATTTCGTTCAATTCACTTGCTAAAATAAAACGAATTGTTCAATATTTGTAGTAAGCATTTCAGGGTGGGCTGTTTATTTTAAACGCCAATAGGAACTAATAGTACCACCTAGGAAGTTTTGCACATTGATAACACTTCGTCTTCGGATATCTCGACATGTTTCAGTCTGGAACCGTCACCGGTTTTCAGTTTCCTGCTTTTTACCATTTCCGGATGTACCGTTTTGAGGTCGTATGCCAGTCCGAGAAACGCCATAAGATCGATGAACAGCTTCGTTAAGTTTAACGTATAACCAAGCTCGCTAGTAGCGTAGTCCCATGGAAATACATGATGGTAGTTATGCCATCCTTCTCCGACAGCCAAGAAGGACACCAGGGGGTTCTCTCTAGCTTCGATGTACTTGTCGAAAGGTTGGTCGCCATAGTAATGGGCCGCACTGTTCACGAGCCACGTGAAGTTGAGGCTGAGGCAGTATCTCGCCAGGCCGGCGACGAAGAATGAATTCCACCAAGTTTCGCCCCAGCAATACACTGGAATTGCAGTAGGCACAATGAAACTGAACAGAAGAACCATAGGGATATAAAATCTGAAAATAGAAAGATTCGTTTAATGGTAGAGAATTCAAGTTAAAAACATTCATGTATTTTAGCGCTTCGATTGGATTACGTTAATCAAGTTGAAAGAACCACGAAACAGCAGTTCAGATTGAAAAAATACGTAGCTAATACATGTTTCTAGAAATTAAACTGGTAAAACGTACATGAATAGCATTTCCTGTAGCCATACTTTCTGGTACATGCAAAAGTTTAAACCATCCGTTACTCTGAATGTTTAGCAATTTAGTAGTAAAGGGCGGGAGATCAAGGAGCAATTCAGTACGATTAAGCAAAGTTCCAAAATACCAGGACAATTTATATGGACTTTCCTTTTCTTAGTTCAAAATATTCTGCATTCGTTTAAATTGTTCAATTTCTTCCGTCTACATTAATTTGAACCGTTTGGTGCACTGCAATTACAATAGTTAGCCAACCAACATCGACAATGAACTAATGATCTTACACCGGGGTACTTTTATCCAAACTGCAGTTCACACGAGAATTTCATACTACGAACCATGGCCTTAACTTATCCCCTTAAGAGTAATTGGCAAAAATATTATCAAGCATTTGACTAAAAAGGTTAACTGCACCTCTATGGAAGGAATTAACTTACCGTCTGTGAAACCTGACTATAGGGTCAGCCCACAGATCATCCAAGAAGACAGTTTTGCCTTTTTCCATGACAGCTGGATGTTTCTTGCACATCAGCCACCCCATGTGGGCAAAGAAAAAGCCACGCTTGATGTTGTGAGGATCTGCATCAGTTTCTGTGAACTTGTGATGCACTCTATGATCCCGACACCATTCGTAAATATCATTCTGAAATAGAAAAATGTAGTCAAACATTGCCAGACTTTAAAAGGGTACAAACTCTGCAGTTTTACTGGAGCAGCCTACGTTATAATATTTAATCCCAACTCTCGGATCGACAGTTTGAAAAGGCGATTGTTCAATCTCCACACAAAAAATTTCAAGTTTCCAACAGTTACGTTAATTGACAATATCTACGAAAACTTTGTTTACATAGAATATCAAATTTTGGTTTGTTATCGGAAGCATTCTCTTAACCCATGGTTCTATTCCACTATCCGGCGAAAGTTCTTAAACTGATCCTTTAACACATGTCCAAGGTAGAAATTCATACGGCAACGTACGATTAGTAAGACTATTAGGAGATTCTAAAAATTTATTACTTTTAATGATAACGCGCCTGTACTTCGTTAATCCGAAAAATCACATTGAAATTATCTACATATGTTCACGATTTAAGGGACCCATTAAACTGAAAGACTAAATTTTTAACCTTCCAGATTTCTAACTGAATCCTCCTGAATCGACTAGAATTTTCTCAATTCAGCTTCTGAAGTTTGAAAATGTTTGCAGAAGCTTAAACATAAAAACTGAATTTTTTGCAGATGGTTGCGAGAGTTAATATTTGAAAAATTCCCCCAAAAAAAATCGTCCGAAAAATTCCCAAATAAAAATCGCCAAACTCAAAAATGGAACATTTATACCTAAATACAATAGCTTAATTTAGCAATATAGCCCCCAATTCGGCAACGCTGCACCAATCCAAAGCCACCAAAATCTTGCATAGTAAACATGCAAGAACAAATTTCAACACAAGGAAAACCGAATTCTGTTTCAAGTATTTAGTTTACTGGGATGCGCTTGATTCGTGAATATCCAAGCTTCAGCATTTCAAAGATTTCTATAAGAATGCCAAAAACATTTCGAGCAGATTGAAGACTTGTTTAGAAGCTCAGAATAAAATTCTGCCAAACAGAACGAAGGCCTTACCAGGCCAGGCTCCATGGGTGCTAAAAGCTAGGAATAATCCCTGGATGCGGCAAGAAGGAAAAGTGTGCTTACAGAGATGAATAACAAATTTCATAGGCTTTGTCCAACATTATCTCTGACGATTCCAACCTAAATGTTAGCGTTAAGGATGGTAATTTGAGATTTATGAACAGACGAATAAGTAAAATTACAAGTTTTCGTAGCGGGCGAAACGTAAATGACTGGAATGTGCGACACTAAACAAATAACTTCTTAATAATGCAAACTGCTTTAGAAACGCTTTTATAAGTTCTGCAACAACTTTTATAGCACGAGTTTACAGCAAGACAAAGTGTTATTTCATGTGCAAGATGGCGCTTTTCGGTTATGCATGCAGGGTCCTTAATTGTATTGGCAGAGTCACTGGACTTTAAGCTGAAACTTTTGGTCAGACTAAGAGCAAAAATTTAAAGAAAAGTAATCAAAGATTCCTAAACCATGACCATTATTCAGATCCTACCAAGCCTTCTGAAAGTAACTACTGCTGTTTGAAAGGTTGCTCTCAATGTTTCACAATATCATGTATTGTTTAATCCAAGTGTAAATCGGAGCACTGCTATTTATATTTCAAATTATTTCTGCCCATAGCTATATAATATTCAACACTGCCTTCGGTACAAAATTAAGGATTTTCAAACTTACCTGGGCTGCAATGCTGTTGAAAATGCAGAGCAATACTCGTAAAGGCCATCTCGCTTTATATGAACGGTGAGACCATAGTCGATGAGCACCTGCAGTTATACCCAGTCCTCCAATATTCGCGTAAATGTAACCTGAAAAATAGAGATGTTATTGCACACTGACTGCAGGAAGATAACCGTTTCAAAGCTTGAGGTTTTGGGCAAGAACCCATCTTTGTTTTACAAATCCAGGTTTAACTTTCACACCCATAATCTACAGATTATGTAGAGATTGGTACAGACATGCGGGAAAGCAGAGACTTAAAAATCCGGAAGTCCACCCATTCCCGGTTTTTCCTTTCGCTATGAGGCTAGAAGTGATCGTTTCTGTCTAGACAAATAGAGAACCGAGTAACCGCTCGGTTATTTTAATTATCACTTTATTTTTAATAAAAAATTACAATTGCCAAATCCTTAATTGCCAGAACTAAAGCTTTGAATTATCCCAAAAGCAGTCTGTATTAAAAATTTTCAGAAGTACCCTACACAAGCAGTTTCAAAGTTTCAGACAGAAAGGGAAACGATAATATCTCTAACTAAAGTCTTACTTTGCTTTTGTCGATACCTTCAGAATCGTGCTGACCGTTAAGACTGCTTAAGAGCTTTACTCATGTGGATTAATTACTACCCTTAATTTACGGCAAAAATTAAGGCAACATCATTGGACTGTTTATAGACCAGAAAATACACAAAATAAACTTCGGAAGAGTATAGCATTAAAAATGAATCGCTTGGCATTGTCCGATATGAAGTTACGTTCTCCGATGCAAATCCATTAGGCCCGCCGTGATTAGGACAGCTTTTCCTTTATACTCTCATTCTCCTCCAGAAAAATTTCCCTACCGTCATCTTTGACCAAAGCTTAAAAAGGACCGAATTAACGACAGTATAACGTCATGTCTTTAAGAGACTGATTTAAGTCGCGTAGTGTATCAAGATTAACAGAATTAGTACTCACAAAATACACTTGTTTTCAGCATAGCAGATGTACACGATAAGTAAATTCCATACAAAAAGCTGGCATGAAGGTACAGGAAGAGAGCAACGTTAAACCACACAATCTTTGTTTTGTATTCCGGTTTCTCTTCAATTTTGCTCTCTATAGTCTGCTGGTTTACGACAGAAGTAGAGTTCGGAGCCATCCTAGAAAAAGATCAGATAATTAAGAAAGTGAATAAGAATCGAAACTCGCTACCTTCAAGACCATTAAAATTTCTCCATTGTCAGTGTCAAATTTGGCCTAAAGATTCTTTATTTTATCCCGTCATAACAATTGTGAAAAATGATTATGCCCATATTGAAAGGCAAAATCTGATGACAAGATTTTGTTACAACTTTCAATTTACAAGAAATTAAATTGCGATAATCTAACGAAATATACCGTGCAACGCTTTAGATTAAATTTTAAGTATGTAATCCCGAGGTAAATCTACTTTGCATTTCTCCCTGCGAAACTTTAGCGAAGAGACTTTCAATAATGCGAAAATAGTCGCAATGGTCTTAAGTCATGAGCATGTTCACCATTATCGGGGGTGGGTGTTTAAGAGAAGCTTGGGTGCGTTAACGGACCTTTCACAAAATATTTATCCTAAAAACTGATCCTCCATAATGTTTTATTTTAAACACCGACCTTTCACAAAATTCTTCCATTGGTAAACTGCCCACTTCACAAATACAATTGTTCAATCAGGTAACACATTTCAATTAAGTTGTCACTCACATTACAAGTTTTATAAAATTTACTATTAAATGTATTGTAAAAATGTTGCGAATGAAATTGATAAAAAAGTAAAGATAATATTAAACGATACTTAATTTTAGAAGCGGAGATAAGGAAAACTTTAAAAGAAAAATTTTGTACTAATGTCGCATGTTACGGTGGAATCTCATTTCATATTAAACTAATGATTATTGGAAAAATCTATTATGCGGAAATCTTATCCGATGCCGGTTCGGTTCCAATCACGTCGGATAATAGAAGTTCTACTCTTATTTTTATAAATCTATATATGCGAATAAATTTGATGAAAAACCAAGTTTATCCATATTTAGGTTTTTATAGGACTTACCGTCTGAACAGACCCGTTTGTTTCACAAAATTTTAGTCTTGCTCATTACCGAAATAACATTTTTAAGCTCATAAAAAGATCGCATTGCAAACACTACCTTGCAGTGAAAATAGCGCTGCAGAAGTTTCAGTAATGCGTAACGAGAGTACCCTATTGAGTTTTTGTACATAGCAATCTCAAAAGATGCATGGGAGGGTTAATATAAGGAACCTATACACCATTCTTTTAACTCCGATTCACAAAACATTGTAAGAATATTTTGTAGATGAAACCAAGCAAAGAATGCTATTGAGAATTAAAAGCATTTTTATTTTAGTACTTACCGGTATGTTAATGTGGTTAAGTTATTCAACTTGTACAAGCATAATGACTGAAAAAGCTTGAATAATCAAGTACGTTTTTCATACCACCTCTAAAAACTTTGTGCATTTTATACCTATTCCCCACCCCCTCCCGAGTTTAACGTATTTGAAACATTCTACATCGAAGAGTGGCTACTAGAACTTCCATCTAGATATTTTTAGATTTCACTTTGGGTAGTACAGCAATCCGCAAGTTTCTGCATTACTTTTTAAAGGTACGTAAGCTACCGCACACGAATATGCAGCAATTTAAAAATGAGGTACTGGATAAGAAAATTCAGATACTCGTTTCTAAAAAGGGCTTTAGTTGACCTTCAATGGCTTAAGTTACACTACTGCCAATAGTGACGAGCTAAACTTAAAGGCAAACTTAGAAGAATTAAGAATATTGGAGCTGCAAAGTGATTACCCTAGGAGGACAACCAAGTACTATATGTAAACATTAAACTTCAACTCAAGGAAGCTTAACTAGAACTATCGTCATAGCACCAGTTAACTCACTGCAGTGACTATCCAGGCAGATCGAGGAAATCCAAGAGCTTCATACGTATTTTAGGCACAATTTTTACAGCTTTAATAAGCGTTTTCACTTTAGAATCTCATTACCCATGTCCAAGTGCGCACTACTTGCTCATTTGACGATTATTTTGAGCAAGTTTCTCCAGATGTTAAAACTCAATTAAGATACCGATACAATCGTTTAAATAACACCAACACTTCACACTTCCGGGTGGTAGTGAAATGCGCAGGCAAATCAAATGGGCTGAGGATTGCCCCCTCCCTTGAGCACATTTGATCCTAAATCTGCCAATTAAAGCGCCATTGAAACCAGATTGTCTATTCGTCGTCATTTAAAAAACTGCCTTTCCTGTGATAAATGCTACCCCCAGGATGGTCCAAATGCTCTACTTTGACCCAACGCTGCTCTAGCAAACTGTTCCAGCGGAATATTCAAAAGACCATCACTACTCAAAATGGTTCTCCGTTGCATGTTTTCAATTAGAACGAACGGGTTAAACCCGGATTTATTAACTAGACTAGTTTGACTAATCTGATAAAATATTAGTTCGCTTCGTTATCTTACCAGAAAACTAATTAAAAAGCTTTAAAAAGGGAAGTGAAGGAGGAACATTGTTCAAGCATTCTAAAAATTCTTGCAGTTATGGTGCAAAATTTTGATTTAGATAAAGCGAGGCTTTGACTAAATTTTAAACGCCGTCCTGGAACTCTTAGAGAAATTTTTATTAGCATTACGACTAATATTAAATAGAATTAAACTATTAAAATTTTTAGCACCTCCGATAAATTAGATCACTTGTTCTTTGCAATGAAACTCGTCTAGAGCTTTGGAAATTCATACTATTATGTTAACAGCAACCGAATATTCTTACGGCCTTGAATGCCAAGTCAAATACCACAGAGGTCATTTGTAAGGTAAATCGTGGCCCTACCCTCAGCTTTCCCAGTTTGCCCGTGGACAAATAGAACCTGGGATTCACCGTACCCACAATTTCCGAACGTAAAGCCGTATCCTTATTCCGAATTTGTACAAGGCGTTTTCCGCCACCACATACCAGAATGACAGCCTTGAAGTGAAACACTTCCGAGCTTTCATAATCACGAGGCTTCAGACTAATCTCGCTACAGTCAATTTTGTCTCCGAATATTTTTGTGCAGGTTTTACTAAGTTGTAACTTCACCTTTTGTATGAAGTGATATTTTCTGAATAAATATTCCAACAAACACCTCCAGTACAACAAGATGTGTTTACTGGAGTCTAGACAACAGGATTATTAAGAAAACTTGCCTGGAGTAGAAACAGACTGAATTATCCGTTAGATCAATTCGTACAGTCAAACTTATTAAGAGCCTTTATTTAACGAGAACCCGGGTTTAGCGAGAGGGGTCAAGTTTAGGTTTAACATGCTCTATGCCGATCCCGCGCCATACAGCCACGAATGTAAACCAAAATGTCCTATTTTAGTTTTGTGAATAACCAATTCAAGAACATGCAATGCAAAATTATTAAAGACATGTCTTAAAACTACGACAGAAATTTGACATCCAATACCCTGCACCGAGAGTGAACGTGTTAATGCTACAAGATTTGAATTGGTAAACTCCGTTATTACGAGCACCGATTTAACGAGGAAGCTGTCGCCGTCTCTAATCTTGTTGACTGCATTATCCAAATCCAACAAGATTCATTCGGAATTAGTTTAGCTTAGATATCCAAGACAGGGGCGTAGCCGAGGGGGGTTAGGGGGTCATAACCCCCCCCCCCCCCAAGAGAAATTTTTACCATACAATATATATTCACTACATTATCACACGTATACATACGAGTTTTAGTCGTAACCCCTCTCCCCCCCCCCATGAAAAATTTCTGGCTACGCCCCTGATCCAAGACAAACTTAACTGTCCAAGTTTTACCTATCCAGGAATACATCCTTGGAGAACTAGTTCTCCAATACTCTACCACGAACCCTTTTAAATATCAACCGATTTTGAATGGACATTTTCAATTCAGACATTCAGATTTAGCTAGCTTCATACGGATGGACCAATGGAGTAGAGCAAGTGACCCTTAAAGCTTGCAATTCGGTGATAAGAACCCATCCCCCCCCCCATAACGAAGAGCAATACAAGTTTTCTGCCAATGTGAAATTAGTACAATTTAGTCCCATTAGGATTAAACTACGTGAAGGCTGCCGGAAATTTGGTATCCATTTAGCTGTAGCTACCAGATTCCTAACAATGCTGCGGAAGTCCAAGCAAGTTATTTAGAGAAAGTATTGGGATTAAGTGGCAGTCGATCGTATGGGGTATCCTCCCTATGAAGTTACTGAAGTGCGAATTGGGTTAACATGTCATCCAAGAGCTGCCGTTTTAAGAGGCTGAAAAGCACTTTTCAAAACGAGATGTGCCGTCAGAATACTTATGCTAACAAAACACACTTCAAATAGTTTGAACCATAAAAAATACATTAGTTTCCTGAAATGCGGAAAGGTACAATTGTGTAGACAAATGTAAAAGCATCGATTCATTGAAGTGTTAAAGACTAAAAACTAAAGACGACTAAATGGAAGTGTTCGATTCAATTCATACAGAAAATATTAGATAAGTTTTATAAATCTGACGTTCATATCAGATTCTTGCTAAAGCGATAATGTTACAAAATTTGGACAGTTAAGTTTTGATTTTGTCGCCTCATTTGAAAGTTAGGAAATAAAATTGCGCCAAGTTGCACGGCAATATTAAAAATCTTACCTTCGAAAAGCTGTGGGCATTTTTCTATAATTATACAACAAAAACACCTAAAGCTTGTGAGGGTTCAAATCCAATTCTATAACAAATAGTTCAGATTTTAAGACTACGAATACTTAACCCTCCCCCGTAATACTTAAACATTTTGTGGGAAAAACCCGTTATCGGACAGTGTTAAAATATTGGCGATAGGCGTCGAGTTGGTGAAAATTTAGGGGGCTACCGATTGATTTCAAGAGGCTTAATTTTTTAAACAAGGCGTTTTAAAGACTAAAAATATATAAAGACTAAATTTTTGGAGCATGAGCCCCTGACGCTAGGGCCGATTTTGACGACTAATTTTAAATGGTAAAGAAATTGAATCAAAATTCATACCTCGAGTTATTTTGTTCAATATCACAGCAAGCTATATTTACATAAAAGCAAGTTCTGAATCAAGAGTAGGTCATTCTCTTACCAAAAATTCTTTTGAAATGGTTAACGTTCACACAGAAATATTCATTTTAACTCCAGTAATATCAGTTGTCAGTAGTTGCTCAAGTCTCGTTAAACTGTAGCAACGTTGGCCCAAGTTTCTATTAAAGTGAAAGTTGGCTGAACAAAAGTCCGTTCAGAATAGTAAAACAGAAAGATAAATTCATTTAATACTTCACGAAATGCACCTTACAAGTTTGAACAGTTCCGGGCAAAAAACCAGCGCCGTATCCAAGGAGCGCAAAGTTATTCAGAGTGACGAATTTAAGGGAATACACTATCTTTGACAGAATGATTTGCAGAGTTTTCCATGCTACACTGATTAACAAAACAACGCGTCTGTTGAACTAGAAAAATAGATGTTTAGCAAGTTCAAGATCGCGACTAGACACTTTCGCACCTCTAGGAAACAATTAAAGATGACAGATCTAAAACGGGAAGCTTTTTTTACAGCTACCGCGAAGACGTTCTTTTAACGGTTTAAAGGTTAAAGCGATGTAGACCCGATGCTCCAAAAGGAATTTGGATTACAGACTTTGATTAAAAAAAAAAAAAAAAAAAAAGGAAGACTCACAATTTACACGAATGTTACTTTAGAGTTTTAAATCATTTCCTTAAAGTTGGGTATACATTTAATTCACAGTTCACTTTATGTTCATTTTTTTTTTAATTAAAGCAAAGAGTCTGCTTTATTTTAGCTTAAGCGAAACCATTCCTTATCCAGTTAGAAATGACAGCTATCTCTTACGGTTTCTCGCTTAGGTTTATCTTTGTTTCGAATGCGTCAACAAATTAGTTATTTAATCTTAGTTTACAAGCTATAGATTATTGTTAATCAGCAATAGCTAGCAAGAACAGATAATGTATTAGTAGAATTAGAACTTATTCCATTGATTGCGATGGGAGCCCCTCCGAAAAGTGGATTTCAAATCTGAAAATAAAATGAGAATAAGTTTCCTTAAAAATGTAATTATGCAGTAACATCAAACCTGCGTCCAATAGAAACTATTGTCCAAAATATTTTTTCCCCCCTCTATGATTAATTTATATCCTATAAGTGACTGGAGCACGTGAGAGAAACATCCAAACCAATTGATCGGATTCACTGGCATCTTTACTAGAGGACTTTGGAATGTTTAATAACCATTACAATAGAAAGCCAGAAAATTAGATTAAAGACCAGAACTAGTTTCGAGAGCTGTGCAATAGGCTTCATAACTCAGACTTTGTACCGAATTCCAGTGAGATCGCCTTCAGTGAACCCAGAATGACAGATTAAACTTGCAAGAATACCATAAACCATAATTGAATGATAAACTTAAATTAAACACAAGGTTTTTTTTTTAAATGCATTTTTGTAGTAAACTTTGCCGAACTGAAATTGTTGCAAACAGTTTGCGTCAATAGTATGTTGAATGGACGGAAAAGTTTGAGGTTAAGATTTCCTTAGAAAATAAATTCCGTTTGAGAAATTTTGATTTCCCCCCATATCATGCGCGAAGATCTTTAAGGAGTTACAGTACTACCCGCTTACAGCTGTCCCAAAATTATTTTCAGTAATCGTGGGCGTTCCCCTATTGAAAGCTTTCCAATTAGATTCGCAGGTTTTGAAAGTAACGTATTACTTAAAAACTTATTCCACGACTTTTAAAAAAGGAAGCTTCCCAGTAAAAAAAGTCCTACAAATCAAAAGTTCGTTGAAAGAGTTTAAGTATTTATTTTTATAATTTTTGGTGGGGGTAGGTGTCCAAATTAAACCCTCTGACAAGACCGTTATTAAACTAGTTTACTCAGTTTTCGCTTTAGTACTAGATTCACTATAAAAAAAGGAAAATTTATAGTTTTTAGAAGGTAGTGTAGTGTAAACAGGCGTTAACATAACTTCCAAAAATTTAAAAAATAGAGGGCGTTAAGGTGGCCACTAATCTGTTGCCTAAACTATTTCAGACTAGTCACACAGACAATCGTGCAAAATCTGAGAGACCTAGAATTTCATTACAATTAATATCAATATTTTAAACTTTTGTAAGTATCGTAATTAAACATCACAAATTTGACAGATTATGTTATTAGGCATATATCGAGTGTTGACGCACAGTAGAAAGTAAGTGTTTAAAAGATCCGCTTAAATGGAAAAAAAAAAACTCATTACTCACGAAAAGACTGTTTAAATATCTTGAACAGAAAATTAAGCCAATTCGTATGAAAAGTACATCAATACGTAAACACAACTTTAAAAATTTGCTTACCTTATAAAGTTTTCTTTGCTGTACGATTAAAAACAAACTCTTAAGCGAATTCGAAAATCGACCACACCATTAAAAAAAAATGAAAGTCCTAGGCAGCCTATCTCTTATAAGTCATAAAACATTCTTTCGGGATGTCGGATATGAGACTAGTCGCTCCATGCGTTTTTCACCTTTTTACCTACGGTCCTCAACTACCCGCGTCTCCTTCTGATTGGCTGTAGGTCAGTACGTCACTGGATGGCGTTGCGTCACGCACAACACGCGGTCAGTGAAAGTGCATTTCTTTAATTTTTATTTCTTTATTTTTTTTTTCTGTGGCCATCTATATTTGTTTATTCTCTTACAAACGTTGTGAGTATATTTCTAAATCAATGAAATAATCTGCAAAATAACTATTGTTAGGAAAGTTACGACACCTGTTATGTGATCGCTTCGAAGAAAAGAAGATGCAGGTGAAACTGATTTAAGGTTAATGAGGTTTTTTTGTAATGCCCAGATCTGTTATAAACGCATTAGCGCATAGTGTCCCTTTTTGAGGGCGCTCGAATTTCAGCATTTTCGTAGTCGGCTGCAAAAATACACACTCTTCTTATCTTCAATTTTTGGATAATAAATTCGATTTCCAAAAAAATGTTTAAGAGTGACTAAGTCACACATGCAAATTTTTCACTTAGGAAAAAAAAAAAAAAGTTCAGCTACACATATGTGATGCAAACGATCGTACGCTAATACATTAATTTTTGCGTTTAATTATATCACTTCCAGGTCCCCCTCCTCCCTCCAGAAAAAAGAAGTTGTTGTTGTTGGATTACGGCCAATTATCTGCCCGTGGGTTCAAGGCCGAGGGGGAGGGGGAGGGTGTGCCCTCCGTGGAGGTCTTTCTAAGGGGTCCTAACCCGTATTTACTTTCGTACGTTACGAAAAACTCCGAACGGTGAGGTCGGCGGGCGCGATCTGGGTTTCAACCAGGCACCTTCCGTTCCACCAGAGCGTTATGCGCTCGGCCACTGGTAGGGCGAAAAAAAAAAAAAAAAAAAAAAGAAGAAGAAGCGCAGCAAACACACTCAGGTTCTCTGAACGTCTATTAACGTTCTGAAGACGTTCAGAAAACGTCTTCTGAACGTTAATAGACGTTCAGAGAACCTGTGTGTGCTTGCTGGGAGTATTCTGCTACAGTATTAACCCATTAAAGCCCAGGGGAGGAGCCGGCGCCTTAGCGGTTAAGGGCCTGCCCACCTCTACGCTAATCGTTTAAGCGTACTGTCATGGGCCGACTGCTACTCATACCCTGGTTAACTGTCATTCTATTGTTCACTTTACGCGACGAGAATTTATCAATGGACCTTGAAACCAAGCACACAAGTCCGAAAAGTAAATGATCCAAATACAACAACAACAGCCAAATACTTATACTCTAGCTGTACGTGGCTGCTTTGAAGCTACGAACGAATGACCAACACCTCTGGAGGTAGGTCCACCTGGAACTGGAGGTTCGCAGCTTCACACTTTAGTACAGGGGTTTTCCAACTACGATCCGCGGGCCACATGCGGACTGCAAGGTTCTCTCATCTACGAAATCTTTTTATCTAAGAAAAAAAAAATTACGAAAATGTATGTGCAATCTGCTAAGATCCACTTACTGGACGTAACTTTTTACTCAAATAAAACAGGGGCGCGCAGTAGTGCGTTATGTTTTCCAACCGATCATTGCATTGCAAAACCTTATTCGCTGCCTTCTTTGTCAGTAAGATGATCTAACAAACTTGTCTACGGTCAGAGCCATTTCTAAAACATTTTTTAGGGGGGGGGGAATTAAATATCGGTTTTTACCCACTTATTTTTTTATCAACTATATTACTAACTTTTTACATTTGCCAACTGGTTTTTGCGTAATTTTGCTGAGTGTACAAGAAACAGAAAGTAAATATCGTTTTCGTTAAAATTTTTTCACCAATTTTGCCAACTAGGTATCTAATTTTGCCAAGCTTAATAGAATTTTGCGAGTGTTAGGGGGGGGACTACCCTCTCTTCTCCCCCCCCCTTTATCAAGGGCCCTGTCTACCGTAAAAGAACATTTTTGCTTGATGATAATCTCAGATCATTGTCGATGTTAGGGATGCCAAATCTTGTAAAGCCAGAAATGTCTTCTGTTTTGACCTGGAGTGTGCAGTTGGCATACAAACTACTGTTTGATAGTTATTGAGGGACTTCAGACTTTAAAGTTCGGATACCGCTGCTTTAGAATATCGCCAAAAAGGGGACTAAGTCCACGAGAGGATATACGGCCTCACATATTTTTTCTGCACGTCATCTGCATATATATATGATCATTGGTCTAATTTCTTAACTGAGTTTCGTAAACCATGAGCTGTCTCCTACGATAGTATCATCAATGTAATAAAATGTTTTTTCGTGAACATGCATTTCGGATTTGTGTGCTTGGCCCGGGAACCGCTTATAAATCCACGTCAGAAGGACAACGTAAGGCGGCGGTGCCCTCCGTGGGGATACTTTCCAAAGAGTCCTAACCCTTATTTACGCTAGTTTCACATAAAACCACGGAAAACTCCAAACGGTTCGGTCGCCAGCCGCGCGATGGGACCCGAACCCGGGACCTTCACATTTTGGCCGTCTACCGTGACATAACCACTGTGCCATGGTGAGTCTAATAAAATGGGATTTCTGAAGTATCAGTTTCAGTCAAACGCTGTGGTCGGCAAGTTAGTTGACTGTTAACCCATTTATGCCCAGCCATTTTCGCTATCATTCGAAAACGTTATTTATTTTTCCTAGACCTTAATTCACGAGTACTGAACCTCAACTCCACAAAATATTTTAACATGACCGAGTAGGATGTTCACATTTCAATTTTTATACATTATGATTTTAACCATTTACAAGGCGAGTTTATGTCCAGAGAGTCGAAAGTACTTGGGATTTTTCTGGCCCATTTTTTACTATTAATACATATATTTTTCCTCTACTGTAATACCCCACGTGAAAAATTGGAGAAACAAGTATTAAACAAACATAGAAATTTTACGGGAGACTACATCAATTATTCATAAAATCAAAGTCGGAAAACTACCTGCTGCTTGTACACAGAAATAAACGCAAAAATATATAACTAAAAGCGATGATTCTTATGCTCAGTTTTCGAGTAATTATTTGAGCTTTCTTTAAAATTACGAATGAAAGTAAAGTTCATATAAGCCAAATATAATTTAGAACCTATAGATGTATGGAAAAAATATGCAACCAATATAACTGAACAAAAATCAGAAAATTCACTAATGATAATTGATTTCTGTATTTAATAGACCGTAGGTGGTAAGTATTCTTACGACGGCCTTATAAAGGGTTAAAATTAGTGAATGCTTCCGTGTGAGTGAAATTTCCTATCTTTGTTTCGGAAACAATTGGAAAAAACTAATCACAAATAATCTTAACTGATTGCCATCAGATCTCTATTAATAGACAGGTGATAAGAAATCAAAATTAGGCGATAGTAATTTGAAACACGATAGTGAAAGTGAATAGGAGTAAAAAATTATATAAAAAATTAGATTATATAATTTTTAGAAATAGAATAAAAATTTGCAGAACTGCAAGGGTTACATTCCGCATAAGAAGAGGAAGTTTAGACATTATATAACAAGGAGAGCTAGTGACTCAGAGATAAGGCCCGTCCTCCTCTCCGATAATCACTTAAGCGTACTTTGTGGGTTCGATTCCAACTCATCCCCTGGTTGTTTGTGTTTGGTCCTATGAACTGTAAATTTCCTTTCCCCGTGCACACTGTCATTGTGATGTCCACTTTATTCGACGAGGATTTATAAGTGGAGCCTAAAAACCAAGCATACAAGTCCGAAAATAAATATTCTAAATACAACAACATCAATCCTGTATACCAAAACTGATGCATGCAAGTAATGCACTGGTAGAAAATGCGGATCGAGACAACTGTTTGTAATCGGAGAACGTGCAGGTTAAATCTGTTGGGTTGTACGTCGCTGTACTTTCGAAAATGGGACTAGAGGAAGGGGGGGGGCAATAGATATGGGAGTCAAATGATTGAGCAAAACGGGAGAAGAAAACATGATGCTTGAAATGCGGTAGCCTTATAGTAGTAACACGCGCATGAAAGAGTTACTTACATGATGTTTTTTTTTTTTTTTTTTTTTTTTTTTTCCCAGTTATTAAGGGGGGAGTTTACAGTTAAAACTACACCTATCTAAATATTTTCCTTTGAAAACAGCTTTTATAATAGACAGAAATGCGATGTGTTTTGGCATAAAAAGTTGCCCGACTAAAACGCTGATAGCAAAAACTAGCCCTAAAATGGTCTTATTTAATATTTTAAAGTATTTTTTAAGCGATCGTGTTTCTTATAAAATACAGAAAGAAGTTCTCTCGAATTTCTCAATAGCAGGACTGCATTGTTGTAATGCTTTTGGCCAATGTATTCAATAAACTACAGCTGTTAGTTTTCCTTCACATGCACAACAACACATAATTACGGCTACAAATCATTCATTTAAATATTTTAAAAATATTTTTAAAATATTTTATTTGATAAAATATTTAAATATATTTTTTGTAATATTTTTATTTGATTTTAGTACATTTTTCATGAATTCAAAATAATTGTAAAAGTTTCACTTTAGCTTTTTTCGTTCAAATCGTCACCACGGGTCCCTTAAACCCACCGGGGTCCATAGACTAAAGTAGTGTTTCCCAACCAATGGAGGGCGCGCCCCTAGGGGGGCGTCGAGCGTTTGCAGTGGGGAGGGGCGAAAAATAGGCGAAGAGCAAGTGATGATGCATTGTTCTTAAAAAAAATCATCTTATTTTTACTCAAAAACATACCCATTTTTTTCAGTGGCTTTCCATTAGAAGAATTTTCTACAACATTTTCGGATATTCTGAAACATTCTAGAACATTCTGAATGGAACATTTTAGAGCATTCAAGAACATTCGGTCCAGTCTCAGCCACAGAAAGTCCAGAACTTTCTGGTACATTCTAGAACATTCTTGAGCATCTTAGAGCATTTTACAACATAGCAACTCAAAATATTATTAGAATATAAACGAAAAGACTAATCTAAAGCTAAAAAATTTGATGTGGGCAACACATCACTTCTTTGCACGTCTATTAAATAAATATTTAAAAAAAATTTTTTTTTTCGGTGTACTTAATCTAAAATTATTTTGTTTGAAAGAGATAAAATACTGCAGTACTATATACTAAGGTTTAGCGATTTCTAGCCAAATATTTCTGATATCGCCAAGCTGGGTTCAGTTTGAAAGATTTGTTCTTGGCACTTAATTGCGATATTTCGCCAAAAGCCGACAAGCTTGATGTAGTTTGCAAGATTTTGGGGATAGCCAAAGTAGTAATTGACCACAGACAGGGGCGTAGCCAAGGGGCGAGGGTCATAACCTCCCCCTCCCCCATGATGAATTTTTTGCCATACAAAATCTATATTCTTCACTCCCTTATCACACACATGTATGCATATATGTGAGTTGCAGTAGTCGTAACACCCCCCATGAAAAATTTCTGGCTACGCCTCTGACCACAGACTATCAATGAATCGAGCATATTCATACACCTGAATGTATTTAAAGTCATTTGGGTGACACTGTGAACAAATTACCCAGTATATTGCAATCAAAAAGAGCTGCACAGTTAGATGTTACAATAGTTCTAAATACAAAATCTCAGCACAGGAAAAGTAGTTAGATAGTTTAGAGTCATGCAAAATACGAAATTAGTTTTGGTGCCAAATTTGATGATATTTTGGCAAAACTCGCTGAGGTCGATGACAAATAGCGAAATTTTGGGCATGGACTAAACAATGACTGACTACAGACGTAATATATTGAAGATGTCCATAGACATTAATGTATTGAAATTCTTTTGGTGGTGCTGTAAATAAACTCTCCAGTAGATTGGCACCAAAACTCGAAAAGGACAACTAAATGTTAAAAAAATCTTGCATATGAAATTTCAACATTCTACGACTAATAGTTTTTGAGATATGAGGGTTAAATACATACACACGTACGCCAAAAGTCACCAAGGTTGGCGACTGTTGGCGTAATTTTTGAGGAACGCACGTGACCGTGGTTGGACCATTACTTAACTATATGGTAGGATGGTATTGTGCTTGAAATGGATGAATGTTCCTAAAATTGCCATTGACCGTAATGTGTTGGAAATCTTTTGAGTGTTCCTGTAGCAGAACTATCAATGATAAAGACACTTTTTTCAATGGAGAAATTCATTTTGTAACCCTTAACAGCATATATCACTTCTGAGTCGTTTGAAATAGCCTTGTACCTCTAAAATACGCTTTAATGAATTTCTGCCAATAGAGCGTAATGTATTTAAAATCTGCTGGGCGGCTCTGTACTTAAGATATCCAGTCGATTGGGACCAAAAGAGAAGGTGCACAACTAGATGTAACAACTGTCCTAACATTCTACGACCAATAGTTTTTGAGATATGTGAGTTACATACATACGTACGTACGTACAGACGTCAGAAAAAAAAAACTGGTCAAAATGGACTTGCGTCCCATAAATGTCCCAAAAAACTTTTCTGCTTTCTGAATGTTCTTTTAGAATACATTTTGAGATCTTGAAAAACTGCATAAATTTTTGTTTAAGAAAACGAAATCTGTGTTTTCCCCATGCAAAGAACGGGCATTTAGCTAATATGTATCTATTTTTTCCCCAAAGTTTCAAGGCTTCATCGTTAAGACTGTAGAACTATTTATGTAGAACTTAAAGTGAGTCTTGAATGTCAATGTTTTTGATTTATCACTTAACGGCTCCTTTCGTTTTTTGAAACAGAGTGAAACCTACGAAAGTTGGACACTTGCGGTTCTATCAAAAACTGTCCAACTTTCAGAAGTATCTAACCTATAGAGTTATATTTAATATTATAGAAACGTTCCGTTCATCAGGAAAGTGTCCAACCACGGGTAATGTCCAACTTGGAAAGTTTTACTTCTTATGTATCTTGATTCAAACCCTTGATATCTAACGGAAATAATTTTTTTTTTTAATGCCGTATGTCTTTACTTTAGGATCATTACTAGATCTGGAATAATTAAATAAATGATACTCAAGAGACAAAGAAACAAAATTTATATAAACATTCCTAGTTGTTACTTAATTAAGTTGTACTTTCGTACAGCAAACAATCAAGATCTTCCAGAAATTTGCTATATAGAAAGTTAGTTAACTAAAATTCATTATAGAAACTCTACTATACATATAAGTAACTACAATCTTAAACTTTAGGTTACTATATTTACTACTAGCTGCGTGCCCGTTCTTCGCACGGTAGGAAACTAAAATTTTCCTTACATGTGTAATTCGAAATTATTCGTGATGTGGAATTAAAAAAAAAAAGAGCAAAATTATTTGACTCTTAATGTAAAGTTTGTGTCATGAGTACTAACCTGATCATTGCAGTATAATGACTCAAAAAAATACGTCAGTGTCATTCACTATCAAAAAAGTGGAAAGCTTAATGGTTTGCAGAGAACTCCTGGCTTTCAAAATGTCTTATTTCTACATAATACTGTTTTTTAGGCTCAAGTTGTAGCATTAAATACCTAAGACACTACATGAAATGGAGCACCATTTATTTCTTTCCGAACATGTACCATATAAGGAACGTATTGTAATCATGAAAGAATTCGACTTCGAGATTTTGGTGTATTTACACGTTTTGAGGTCTTCTGAATTCATTCATGCTATTTTCAAGAGATGTTTTTAAAATAGCTGCGCACCCGCTCTTCATACGGGAAGAAGGGAATATTTTACTACCAAAATCATATCTGCATGTGACAAAACAGAATTTCATTTTTAAAAAAGTTCAAGTAATCTCCTCTGTTGAAATGACTGCGGGATATATTAACGCAAATTAGAATTACTTTTCATTTAGTTGGTTGTAAGACAACCGTTGAAAAAGGATAAACACTTTTAATTTCATGAAATATTTATTAACGTGGTACATTGCGATTTATTCATATTATCTTTACAAATCTAATAATACTACCTATTACGTACATTAATACTATCTATACTCGCTTCTCCCTCTTCAAGGCTCCCTTAAAAGAAACAGCTTAGATTATTTGGCCTCAATGGGATCTTGTGATTCTGTGGCGATTCTTTGCAATTTACGCATTAGCATAAATAATAATCATTTCACATAATGGTTGCCATTAAGGAAACTCTCCATATATATTTAATTTATACATAGTTTTATAAGATTGGCGTATTTAGCGCCGCAAACCATTTCATCTTACTGTGGGGAGAAAATATCCAAGGGGTGCCATTTTAAATATCCATGTATCTAATATAGCGATATCTTTTATATCCTCCATAGTCCTGTCTCCTGAAAAACATCAAACTGTGTAATCTCGAGGAGCTACTTATTCCCATTTTAATTGTGACAGGGCGTTAGAGTTGCAGAGTTTACAAATTTCACGCATTTTTTTTTATTTATGACGTCACTGTTTGACTGCCGTAAAGGATACCCCGGTAGATTGAGGGAGTTAATTTCGATATTTCGCATAATTGTTTTCAAACGGTATCATTAAAACTTTGCGTTGGACCTTTATGGAGGAACGTAATTCAACGTTAAAATAAAACTATACTCGCAACCTGCATGCGTATGTTAGGCAACGCCTACGCTAAATTAAATGCCAAAAATAAAAATAGTAAATAGAAAAATTTTAATATATCGCGCTTTGTAACTTTTAAAATGAACATTTTCAGCGCCGTGAAAACATTTCAATTTTTAAATAAGCACCGGATTAAAATACCACTTCTAATAATAATAATCGCGAATTTCTTAGTTTATTTCTACAGTAAATTTTAATCAAAATATCGTCTCCCTGTGTTGAAAACAGAGCTGGAATAAATGAGTTAAAATTATGGCGTAATTTTTACGTATCTTAAAGCATTTGACGTCATAGATCCTCACTTGCGAATTGAAATTCTTATATCCCATTTAAAAACTCGATTGGTTGAAAAACCCCTTTTTTCTAATCCTTTCTGTGGCAACAACCGAACATAAATTCTCGTGCCGTGATCGCAATGTAATGAATGGCGTAAGATCGCGTTGATGCTATTAAATTCTAAACATTAGGCTGCATTAAAATTCGTAAAAAATCATCTAATTTACATAATTTTTTCGTTTTTATTTTAAAAGAGGGAGAAAAGAATGTTTCACGATTTGTCAAGATATCTAAAAGTTATGACGGATAGAATTCAAGATGCGACAGTTTTAAAATTATTTTACGAAAAAAAATCGCGAAGCAGATGTTTAGTAAAAAAATTCCTAAAAATCGGTAAATTATGTTACGTATTCAGAACAAACTGTTTTTAAAAGAAAATTTTCTCCTCTATCCGATGATACAAATGCCGTTTTGCTGCGAGCGTAATTTCCGCCGTCATTACGAATTAGGTGAGAAAAAATGCCAAAAATCGCATAAAACATAAAATAAAAAAAAATCTAGGTCGAATTTTGAAAAAATCGCTTCGAGGTGCACAACTACATATTTACATCTTCCCGAGTACCAAATTTGGTGTTTCTAGGTGTAGCCGTTTGTCCGTAACGCTGCAGACAGACACACCCACACACACACACACACACACACACACACAGACACCTTCTTTTATAATAAGTAGAGATAACTCTCTTCCTCACGATAAGAAAATTTAATTGAAATATTTTTGGATGTGCAGTTTCGTACAGCAAACATTGTTTTCTAATTGTGATAAATGTAGAGGAAGGTGGCCCAAAATGATCCACATATGTTTTCTTCAAGACAGGCAGTGCCATCAACAAGGTGACACATAAACTAGTTGTGCCAAATAGGGATGGACGCGAGACCATGCGAGACGAGGAATAGCTCAGGTCTCCTCTGGTCTCGCACTTTCACATCGAAGTATCGTCTCGTACCTAAGGTGCCGTCTCGCGGTCTCGTCTCGCATCCGTAGATGTCGTCTCGCCCGGTCTGCGGTCTCGCACGAGACGAGACCGCGAGACCAGTCTCGCATATTGTCTGACGCCCAAAATGTCTTTATTACATGTCTGTACTTTCTTGTATGAAGTTAATAATGTACAGTCGTCTCACGTTTATCGCGGTTTCACATATTGTCTTCATGTCAATGTCGGATCTAGAATTTTATTTATTTTGTAATTTTTTATATTTTTTTGGGGGGGGAGAGGGTTCGGAGGCGGCGCAAAACTTGAATATCATCCAAATTGCATGAAATATGCCATTGTTAGGTAAGAAAGCCATTTTATATACTGTAAATATATATCCCTCAGAGGGGACTCGCGACCCCTGCGCCCTTCCCTTGGATGAGCCCTTGGAGTTCATATTTACTTTCTGGTACGAGGTATCAAAATGCAATTGCATGCAATGGACTCTCCTTGTAAATTACTTTTAACACGAACTAGAGATGTTTGCGAGACGTACTTGAGAACAGGGCCGGACTGGGACATCAGGCGGTCGGGTGAACGCCCGATGGGCCGGTGGTTTGGTGGGCCGCAAGGGATGTCCTCGGGAAGCTCTAGATTCGAATCAAAGACAGCCTCGCGAAGCTCTAGATTTGACAGCGACCACCAAGGTCGCGACCCAAAATGTGCAAGCACTGCCGTAGGCTGCTCTAAAATTCTGTAAATTCACCCGTTTCCTAATTTTCCTTAACTTTCAGCTCTGGAAAGCATTCTACTAAATTGATGAGAAGTGATGTATTGAAAACTCCATTATTTTGTTCGGTTCTCGTAGTACTCGAAGGAAGATGGGGGTCGCTCTGATCGAATCGCCCAGGCCTTTTCAGAGGTCCAATTCGGTCCTGCTTAAGTACTTAAGTATTAAAAAATACATACACACACATATATATATATATATATATGTGTGTGTATGTAGAACACAATATAATAGAACACAATATATATATATATATATATTGTGTTCTATTTGTTTTTTGTTATTTTGTTTTGTTCTGTTTTCTCTTTTTTGTATGTGTGTTTGTATTCGTGTGTTCCTTTTTTTTATTATTATAATTTTTTTTTATTTATTCCTTTTTTATTTCTGTATTTTTGTGCTTCTTTCCTTTCCTTTTTATCCCTTATTTTATTTATATTTTTTTCTCCCCTCTCCGCGGTTTTGTTCGACTTTTCTTTGCCCCTTGTGGCAACATCTTGCTTGTTTATCTCTTTTCAGTTCCCTGTGTTGCTTGCGACGAAGGGCTTGGAATGATGAAGGCCAAAACAATTTTTGGTTGAAACGTGCGTATCCTCTTACCTATAACATCTTATGTGTGTTTTTTACAAAGCTTTTTATTTACTTTACCAACTTTTACGTCTGCACGTTTAAATTATAAGTGTTTTTTGTAATGTTGTTGCAAAAAGGACCCGGAAAATTCAGCATAGGACACCCATTGTTAAACACAGGTCTTTGAATGCTCCAGCTGCATATATAAATGTATTTTGCCTTCACTCGACACAATACCCGTGGAAGAAAAGTTCCAATAATTCACTTCCAAGAAAAATTACAGACTAATGTGCAAAATGCATTTTTTAATATGAGGATAATAACTAAAAATGCCCATTTGAAAGTTCATTCTAAAATTCCCGTTTACTTGGAGTACCGACTTGTAAGCAATGTTTTATATACCTGAGGTACTGACAATAACCATATTTGCCGGTTTTAGCGCGAGAGCTGACCCGAGGTATCGTCTCGCACTTGCACCCGGAGGTATCACCTCGCGGCCTTATCTCGCACACCGAGGTATCGGCTCGCAAAATTGTGAGATCGCAAGAAGTCTCGTTTCGCGTCCATCCATAGTGCCATCGAGAAGAAGCAATGGCGATATTTAAGCGATCGGTGTATTACGTGTCTGAGTAAAATTCTTCAAAAAACTAGGTTTTTATCATATCTGTTATAAGCTAACCATTAGTCTAACCACTAAGTCCTATTTCTTTAAAAATGCAGTCTTTAATGTACAGAAATATGACTTCTTTTACTGAATAGAGTATGTTTTTAGATGTGAATTACCCTTGTTTATTTTGTTAAGTTTCTCGGAGTGTTCCAGTAATATGACCTAAAGTGGGCAGGCATACTGCCGGATAAAATGATACCTCGACTGAAGAAACTCCAGTAACGGGTTCTAGTCATCATGGTAGCCCTTCAGACGTTCTGAAAATGCGTGACGCCCTATTACATTATTTAACTTATTTCTGCGTTTATTGTATGCCATAATTTTTGAATTATAATTTCGAAACATGACAATTTATTGTTTGTGGCACTTTTTTATTTTAAAATTTTCATAAAATAAAGTATACATACTAAATGATTGTAAAATTTATTTTATTTCATTACGTATAGTCATAATTACTTTTGCATCTTTTATTTTGCCGATAAAAACAGTTTATAGTTATTTTCAAATGAAGGATCATTTTGCCCTTGGGTGAGGGTAAAATGATCGTTTGGGTTCTTTTTCAAAATTTTAGTTTTTTTTTTTTTTGTTGTTTCTTTTTTGTTTGCTTGTTTTTTCTTAGTTTGGCTTATGTAGTCAATTTACGCTCCCCAATCAAGTTTATTCAAATTGAAACAAATTTGAGAGATACAATATTAAATCTTGTTCCACATTTCTAATTATCACTAATGTAGGTAGAGATGTAAAAATTGACACACATGCTTGGAATGACATGGGGATTTATTGCAACCATAAAAAAAGAAGTTGAACAAATGGTCGACAGATGGTGCTTCATGTGATAAGAAAACTAATAATTAGCATAAAATCTTATGACAAAGCAAAGACGATATTCTTCAGAATAAATGCTCAACATGACGACCGCCATTCCTCAATAATAGCTGTAGTCGAGGGACAATGTTTGAACAGCACTGTACAGCAATTTCTTCCTGAACTCTCTGAGCAGCATTAGCACTTGTGTTCGGTCGGCCACTATGGGGTCAGTCAAATAAACAACCCATGACTTCGAATTTCGAAATCATTCTCTTCACAGCTGAACCTGTCATAAGACCTTTACCCTTTCGAATACCCTTCTTATGATCGTAAAGCTTCAGTAGTACGATTTTCCATTCTCATCGTACAGATTCAATAAGAGTGCCTATTTTGGTAACGTCAACATGCTGCATCTGATTCCCTCTGTCATTACATCTCCATTTATGCACGATTCTCATACAGCGTGACTGATATTTTGCTGTCCAGCGCCGTCTGTTGGCCATTTTTGGAACTTTTTCTTTTTTGAGGTTGTAATAAAACCCCATGCCATTCCAAGTATGTGTGCCAATTTTTACCTTTCTACCTACATTATTCCGTGTAATATTAATTTTTCAAATGTATACTCATTTTCTGATCTTAACCAGTTTTGTTCTTCCTGGAGGTGGTCACATGAGGCAAGCTCCACTGTATATTTTAAAAAAAAAATGATTCACATACAAGTTTTTTATTTAGAAAAATATTCTTTGCTGACAACCAAAAAAATTTCAAACCGCATGCGAGATTAAATTTACGCGCTGAAACAAAAAAACCATTTTTTTCTTGAAATCTGAAATATATAAATAAAAATTCTGACTAAGATCTTTCACAAAACTATTCCCTAAATAGAAATGAAGTTCGCTAAGCATGAATAAAAATACCTCCGTTTTCAAATTTCTGTTTCAATTAATTGCTTTAATAATAAATTGATTTTTTTATCACGAATGTTCATCAAATAAATTTTTCAACGTTCTGAATTTTCTCGTGCAGCTTCAATAACTTAGTTTTAAAGTGTATTTTAAAGCATGTAACATTTTGCAAAAACTTCTTTTTAAGCGTTCGCAAATAAGGCGGGAAAAAATACATAACTTTTCCATATTTTTGAGGAAAACTTGCCCGTTCTCTCGATGGAAAATTAAACTCATGTACAACAGGATCCTCGTAGGCGTTCTTCTTTTATTTTATTCATTTTTCAAAATAAATATTCGCTCTACCTTAGAGCTATCCTGTTCTCTGAAAATAAACTGCACGTGGAACGTCAGGTTTATTATTATTATTTTTTTTTTTTATCCTGTTTCGACAAAGAAATGAAAATATCAAAATGTCACAAAACAAAGGAAGGGCTTGTATTATTTCGCAAGAAAGAAGTAAAATGGAGCTTTTGATTTTTCATCTGTCCCCACCTAACTGGTCTTCATTCATTCTGAGAGAAAGTTGGGAGTTCCCAGATGTGGGAATTCTTTAAACAATTCGATCCTTTTATGGTGATACTTTTACAAATTTGAAAAAAAGCGTCTTAAAATTGAACTGAATTTATTCTGTAGAGCGATTCTATGTATTTTCAATCAACAGTAAGTATAGGTCATATAATTTTTGGTCACTAATTATTTCTTGCGATCAACCGTTTACAGCAGTCAGATGTAAAACAGAATACGTTAACCCTTTAACGCGCAGTGTTCCCGCTCTGGGAACACCAAACACTGACGTTTTGACTGTTGCCAGCCAAAGAATAGATTTGATTTCTATAAAAATGGTTGCGGGTGACATAGCTCCACGAGATTCCTTTACTTTTTAGCACGTCATTTCCCGTAAAAAAATGGTCACGGTTATTTTTAACAGCACTGACATCTGCTGAAAGATGGAAGAATGCGACAACAGCTGGATAGATTGCCCAGTGCTGAAAAAAGGGCAACCGTTGCCATTGTTCGACTTAACTACCAGCAAGACGGCGGACTATCGAAACGTTCATCGCGTGCCACAGATCTAGAGACCCCTTTTTTGACGACAGCTGTCAAAAAAGGGGTCTCTAGATCTGTGGCATGCGATGAACGTTTCAATCATCCGCCATCTTGCTGGTAGTTAAGTCGAACAATGGCAACGGCTGCCCTTTTTTCAGCATTGGGAAAGGGTTGCGCCTCAAAGGGTTAAGTACGCCATTGCCTTTAGATCCTGGAGCAGTATTGTACCTTAGTGCTGAAGGAAAATGTTTTAATGAACAGCAGATTCATAAAAATAAAAGCTATGCTACATATTGTTTGAAATGTTAATCTGCTTGCCGTTACCATTGCAAAGACACAATGAGAGAATGTATTCCTCTGTACCCAGCGGGGTATTCAAAGACTAATGCAATGAAGCATCGATTTTTAAGTATTTTTTACTATGCAGTTCGCCAAAATTTATAGCACAAAATGTCGTCAAATTTCAGGATGTTTTGAGTAATATTGTGAAATTTTATATCAAAACAAGTCCTCAAAACTGAATCCGTCTTTGTGATATCTCCCATATTTGGCGGGATATCGCTCAACCATATTGGGATTCAATTGGACTTTTTAAAACTCATAACGCGTTCTCTTATTAACCAATTTAAGCACACAAAAATATAACTGAACGTGTAGAACATTAATTGTAAAGTAAGTTAAACTCCATGAGCTTAATTTTCAATCAGAAGATCCCCACTCCACCTCGAAAATTTTATACTATATAGCTTTCCCCTCCCCTCCAAAATAGCAATTATAATAATAATAATAATAAAATAAAAAATAAATAAAAAGTTTGAAAAATATAATAAAACCCACACCGTTGGTGTGATTGGTTTAAAATTTTTCATATTTATGTTAAAAAGTATTTTTAAAAATTTATGCGTCTATGCTACATTAACCTTTTGACGCCAGTAGGGACAGAAGTTATCCCGTGGAATGCTGTAGACCAAAAATCGGCATTCGGGTGTACAGCCGTCCCAGTGCTGCCTTCCCTATTCCAACAAGTATTTCTCTCTTTGAAGTTTTACAAAAGAACATTTTAACGGAAGGAGAGAAAAATCTAGATTCTGCAAAATATCTTGCTTGCCACAGTGTAAATGACATGGTGCCGGACTCAAAAATCTAAAAATCCACCCGTTTTTCATTTTCAGTTCAGAAAATTTCCTCTATTTGGGTAGAAAAGTTAAAAGCTGTCGCATCTCCTTCATAGTTTCATTTTCAAACTTACTGATTATCAATTTTTGCGATTTCACTACGTTTGAAAGAGAACCTTGAAAATATCCAGATTTTCGTTTGCATGTTGCAGTAAATTTAGATTCACTTTAACAAATTAAGTGGCAGTAATACTACTGCGGTAACTATAATGTTAAAAATAGAATATGAAATTATTTGTTTCAAGTGAAGATTAAACGATCGACCGTCAGAGTATGGTTTTTTGTCAAGTACTTTTTTTCTAGCGCCCATTGTAATAACCGCCATAACGGGCTTTCTATACTATTTATACTCGTATAATTAGATATTATGATGATCCATTAGAGATACATCGTACCAGAGATCCGTTGTCTCGAATCATTCCCTCACTCAGCTCGTTCGTTCGAACAATAATAATCCGGTTCGAATAAAGTTCGATTTCTTTGGGTTTTTTTGTGCTATTAAGGCAAAGCTACGCATGCACTATCTGCCTTGGATGGGGCGTGCCTTCGCCGGAGGACTTTCTAAGGGGTTCTAACGCGCATTCACGCTAATAAAGTTCGAACGACCTTTGCTAACAATTTTCCTGGCACAGTGGGAATGTAAATAAACTGATACACTTTTATCCCGGGTTCAAACCCAGCGCTAGCCTACGGAATTTGTTTAATTTAATACAAAATGCCTCTCAAAAAATCTCAGCTCTCTAGGCAGTGAGACGTACAAATGAAAACATGAATATGTTAGTAAAAGCTCATTTATTCTTATCATTTTTAGATGTTCATTTTGGAGGAATCATCTGAAGTGTAGACAGCTTTTAATTGCTGTTTCCTCCAAAGTGTACGCTGAAGATGAAAGATGAAATAAAATTTATCCCCGACCAGCTTTTTGGTGAAAGAGTCTTTTCCCCGAACCCATGATTCATTTAGAGTTGGAAGGAAGGAGGTTGGTTGGTATTGAGTCTTTTTCCGAAGCCCCCCTTATCCAGGGGGCTGTCGTCTCCATTCTTCCGGATTTCATTTAGAATGGAGACGGCTCGGTGAAAAATGCAAACAAACGATCCTCTGATTTCCCTACTCCCCATTCACTGCTTAACAGGAAGCTCTGTGGGATTGCGCACCCTGAACAGGGACAGTGCACATGAGCTGAAACCACCGAACTGGATGAAAATACAGGATGGTAGCTCTGGATGACTTCGCCCTGAGCGATTCACTTTGGATGTCCCACGTCGAAAGTGATGCAGCGCGAATCCCGCTTTAGTCAACGAATAATTACCACTGCACTTGATCATTATGTATGGAACAGACCTGTATACAGTAAACCAAATAATAAGCAATAAGGCAACTAGCACTGCATCCGGACTAAGAACTTTATTTCAATTTTGAAGTTACATGGTTTAAATAATTCTCTTGCACCTTCACACAATGTTTAGGGGAGACCGGGGAAATGACACCATACGATTCCGCCACCCCTCCAAAACAGCTAAATAACAGTAACGAGAAAATCCCGATGACTGCTATATAGCGAGCAACATGAGAACCAATCTCAGAAAGTGTTCAAGGTTCTGATCAAAACAGCTTGTTTGTAATAGCGGAAAATATTGTCTTACATCTGTTTCGCCCTAATTTCTGACTTACACATACATCGAGATAACTGTCTTTCTTAGTTATTTCATAGCTTTAATTATTGTGCGTTCGTGAAAGAACGAAAGAAAATATCATTTTAATAAAGAAAGAAAAATAAATAAGAATTACCTTAAAAACCCCACGACTTTTTAACATCCTTTTAATGTTTATTAAAAAAGTTTGTGTAAAATAAAAGTATTTTTTTATGTACCATTTCAGATGCCCTTTGGCGGTTTTTAATGCCTTCGACTGAGTGTGACAAATCCATGAGGTCCGTTGTACACAAGAATTCAGATGTGCCAAAATGATGACAGCACGTTGGATGGCCTGAATTTCACTGAAATATCCCATTTTTAAAGGACATCTATTTTTTTGAAATTAAAAAAAAAATGTCTGCAGGTTCCAAATCAGATGAATGGGTGGGTGTCGATGCAAAAATTGCATCTGTTTTAATGCTAAAATCTGTTTCACGGGTTGTGAGCAATGAGACGATGTATTGTTATTTGTCAACCATTGCGTTGTTCTTTGGCCGTTAGACTGGAGATGGTATACAGCCAGGATTTTAAGGCATTCTTTCAGCAGCTTGTATGATTGATGTAAATGTCGTTCGGAGGTGCAAAGGGCTTATTTTTGAATTCGTGTAAGTGCGAAACTGAAATAAAGTTCTTAATTGGGATGTGATGCTAGTTTTCTCTTGTTTATTTGGTGCACTGCATACAATCAAAATTGCCTGTGAATCCGCGGCCCACAGCTACTTCTTTACAAGAGTGAACACAATACCTTATGATGTGAAGCTTTGAATTATTTCGAGTATCTGACTGATTTTTTTTTTCACGAAGAAAAAACCTGTTGAATTAATGTTCGAGTCTCGCCTCTGTTTCGCAAAATAATTTAGTTTTTTTTTTTTTTTTCTTTAAATGTATTAGGGGCCAAGGCCTCCAGACTCGCTACGCTCGCTTGTCGTATGAGGCATTCGGCCCCTAATAAGGCTTATTCGTAAAAAAAGACATAATTTCAACAGACAAACCCGAAGATTGGATCAGATAGAATGTTACTGAGCTGCACATTGCTTGGTTCTTGCAAGTTCATTGGTACATAAAAATTTAAACTTCACACTACAGTAGACCCCCTCCCCCTCATAACACGGAAGATATTTTGTTATGGGAATCCGTGTTGTACGGGACCTGAGCTATACTCCACCTGGAGTGCGGACTCCGCTTATAATCACTGGAAAAATTATTTGCACTCCTCAGAAACAATGATATTTAGTGTTGCCATTCAAAAGTTATATTAATTAGGAGCTAAAGCGTAATAAAATCAGAACATCTGTTTCAGCTGTATTTTTTATAATGTAAAACCTATAGGACACCTTGCGAATTTGCCACCCATGGCGATTTTTCATTATTTGGCGACTTGCGTACATGCAAAGTTAATAAAAGCTACGGAACAGATAGGATAGCTTGCCACCAATGGCGACTTTTCATTATTTGGTGATTTACACATGCTCACAACCTATAATTACTGTTCATTTAAGGTTACCGGAAAACCGTTATCCATATTTTCATTTACATAATCGTTTGCAGATTGGCGTACTTAGCACCACGAATTATACCATCTCGTCGCGCTAGCAAATATCCAAAGTGTACTATAACTGCTATAATGGCATAGTTAACGCCGCCAAATATTTCTACTGGTAGCAAATAATCCAGCTGGACCGAGCCGGCTTTAAAATAATCTGCATTTTAATAACTTTTCATTTTCAAGATATTAGTTATTCTGTTTTGGAAAAACGAATAATCGCTCATTCTAAACTCCTGTTGTGTAAGCGAACTTAGTATTTGAAAATTGTCAACTTTGTGTAACACATTTTGAGTTACTTATTTCATATTATTGTAACCTATTTATAGAAAAAAACAGGTGATGCCTATTCTACAGCTTACGAAATATTGTAACAATAGATTAAAACTGAACTAATAGTATTTAAATATATGTAAAATTATGTGGCATACTTTTATGTCGCATTTTTGGGACATGTTTTTCATACAATTTTCAATAAAGGGGGTGAGAGATAAAATGACATACTCATTAATAAATAGAGAAAAGCTGCACGTAAAAATGCACAATTCCAACTGAATGAAAATTTCAAAACCTTATTCTCAGGTGTATTCAGCAGACGATAAATTACGATAAATTGCGCCAAGCATTAGAATAATCTCCTCAAAATCGCACAAAACCGTTTAATTTTTCGCCAAATTAAAAAGTCGCACATTAGTCTCAGAAAATTTCTAAATAATATGTTTCTTTTGAGTATAAAACATTTCATTCCTGCTCTGATTTCACATACACACGATATTTTAATTAAAAAATAACCTTACAAATAATGTAAACAAAAAAAAAACCCATTATATTTTTATTTTTACTTCAAGAGTCTGAATCATTTAATAAACTTGCCGAATGTGGCAACCTAGATAAGCTTAAACGGCGCTTTTTCCACTGTGGGGTTACAATTACGAAATGGCGGAAAGCAAAAATTAGGCTTTTGCAATACGTTTTTTATCGATATCTCCTAAAATAATTCGAATTTTGAAAAAATCGCTTCGAGGTGTGTCGGGAACTGTCATGGAAAATTTCCGTACAAAATTTGGTAGGTCTACGATCACCCGTCTGCGAGCTACGCGAGATACATTCAAACAAACTAACTAACAGATTACACATTGTTTTATTAATATAGAAGATAGTTTTATTTTGGCGTAAAATGGGCGTTATTCTAACTCATGTTTGTAAATTTCACGCGATTCTAGATACTTGGAAACGCTTTGTTGCAAAGGAATGAATGATTTAAGCCAAATCTGGTAACCATTCTGTTTATTTTTTCAGTTTTTTATTAATATCTTCTAAAATAATTCGATTTTCGAAATTCAAGACAGCTTAGCAGGTTCCTAAGAATTTTTCGAATCTGTGGGCACCTTAGTCGAAATTCAAATCCCCACGGTTTAGGAGAAGATAGGCGTACAAGCTTTTGACAGCGCCAGCGACAGCGGCCTTTACTTTTTTTTAGAATAGAGAGAAGAGATAATTTTGCTTCAGTATCTTTTAAAACTAAGTGGGGGTGGTAACGAAATAACACAACATGCATTAGAAAAAGTACATTTACAGAAAAGAAAAAAAAAATATCCAATTTTTCGAGCTCCCATCAATAACATCTTTCCTTACCTGTAGGAAAAGGCCTCCGTTTCCTCCATGGAAAAAGTAAATAGACGCGCTTCCTTTTTCTTTGGATAAATATTATGATTGTGGGTGTATATTTCCGCGAAAAGTTGGCAGTATGTGGCTAGCAGACGGAAAACTCATAGTAATTAAAAGGAATTTATGGGTCGTTGTTTGAAGATGCATGTGTAATTCGAAGGTCTTTTCGGGTGTTCTGGAAATTTATAGGGCCAGGCCTGTAATGGAATATCCTTGGTGGGGAGGACTTTTGAACAACACGGCATTCTCACGTTAGCAGATTTGTTGAGGCAATCCCGTGACATTTTGGAAAAATTATGTTAGGAGAGAACAAAACAGTAATTTCTCTCTGGTTTTAGTCCAGAGTTTACATATCGCCTTCCCTCGTATTTTTAGACGTTAGGCAATGGTTACTTTATTTTAAATTCAAATAAAACCTCACTTATGTAATGACGAAAACATTTGTTTTGTCTCGTGAATTGAAAATACCTTATTATTAAAGAACCATGCAAGTTATCACCAGGTCTAAAAGAGTATTGTTTTACCGTAATGAAAAGAAAATTTTGTAGTTTTTGTCTAAAATATGCATTTAAAATAAATGTAAGGGCATTGCGGAAATAATTTTTAGTTTCTAAAAATGTATGACAACATTATTTTTTTCAGGCATGAATTCATAGCGTGTTCATAGTTCGCTGAACAAATTTTTGTCGGAATTTTTGATTGCTTCTAACTTTCATTGCTAAATGAAAATAAATATAAAACTATTAAAAAAATAATTCTAGTAGTAGGGTTAAATAAAGTAGAATAAGCGTATATTATTTTCTTTTGTTTTATGAGAACTGTAGGGTGAATTCTAGTTTTCCGAATTCGAACTTTTTTATGATTTTTTTCGGAAAACTTCACGGTGAAATTTTTAACAAATATTTTCCCCAGCATAAGTAAGCCTAAATGAAATTACAATTTATATTTTTAGCCCATTTTTTTAAAAATCATGCAGTTTAGGATTAAGTAGCGCATTCCGACTTTGTGCCTACTTATTGCTTTGAGACCAAGGGCGGATTAAAGGGGGGGGTGGAGGGGGCGACCGCCCCCCCCCCCGAGAAATAAGAAATCAATGTAAAAGATCCTATTTTACTTCCATAAAATTGATGTCTATGTCAATCTTCTAACTAACCGCCCCCACCGACAAACTTTCAATAATCCGCCACTGTTCGAGACAGATTGGAGACTTTAGAAATAATTTCATTCCCGGAAATATTTTATTTATTTTCAATTTATAATTTATGATGCTGTGTTAAAAGGAAGCATTTGTTCAATTCGTGCTTTGCATCAATAAATGATTCCATGTCTTACACCCCTCTATTATAAATATCTGGAAAAGATTATTACAGAATCCAATCCTCGTACTTCCAGCACCAATTTCAATCTCATGGTCACGTGTTATTATTTTTCTTGCCCTAAATTTAAAGTTTTCAAGGATTCATATTTTCTAATTTTATGCACGAACATCAGGAAGTAAACAAGATGTGCTTGGATTGTCTCGCCTCTGTCTGTAAACTCGTCTGTGAAAAAAATTGGCACGCGATATGCAAAAAAAGGGTTGCCATTCTTGATATAAAGCATAGCTTAGCTAATGCCCAATCTGTGCGAAACTAGAAGGTGGAGGCCATTACAACGGGCGTTAAGAAAAACATTTGTCAAAAATATGTCTACATTCACTGTATTTAATCTTTGCCCTCTTAAAATAAATAACTTTCGTTTCATATTCAATTTTTATTATATACCGAAATCGGAATGGCATTTTCCTCTGAAAACGTGCGGGAACTTTTCGCATTCGAAAGATTTCGTTTTGTGGGAACAGCCCCTTTTATATCATTGCTTCATGCGGGGGAAATCATTTTATTTGTAAAAAAAAAAGTTACAATGAGTAATATAGAAAAAACAATTTTAAACGAATTAAAATCGCAATTTCCCCATCAAAGCGTGATAACCATGACATCAGTATGACGTCATTATCATTTTCGGTACCTAATTTTGTCACGTAAATGATTAACTTTTCTTACTCTTGGAAATAAAATAAAGCTGAAAATAGCAAAAAATCGCTTAAAAATTAAGGTACGGGTGATTTTGAGATTTTTGAAGTAATGCAGATTGTTTTCTATATATATATATATTACATATATTTTACATACATTTCTATATTTTGTTTACTATATTTTTACATACATTACTATATTATATACATTTTTACATGCATTTCTATATATATATATATTTTACTATATATATATATATATATATATATATATATATATATATATATATATATATATATATATATATATACTTTCACTGTAACTTTTACTTTCCTGTGATACTTGCCACGCGCGCTCTGGAGCTATGTTTTATTTATTTTGTTATTTGTCAGACATCAGGCCGTCGATTCTGAGTTCTTTAGATGTACACGTGTCCCCACGCCCTTGTGTCCCCGGACGTGGGTCATGTTGGTAAATGTGTGTGGTTCGATCAGAGATAAGAGAGAGGAGGAGTTGTGTATTCGCAGACCACGTGGTGTGGTAAGCGTAAATACTCCCGCACATCGAAAATCGGGGGACTTCTGCCACTGGAACTGCTTAATGAGTCCACGCTGATTCTTGTACCCGCCTCCCCTCCCCTCTTCTCATTCTAAATTGTAGCTTAAATGTAATGTTCAATAAACCCTATTACCTGCCTTAACTCTGAAACTTTACTTGAAATATCTGACGTCACACATATATATATATCATGCATTTTAGGATTAAGTAGCGCATTCCGACTTTGTGCCTACTTATTGCTTTGAGACAGATTGAAAACTTTTGAAACAATTTCACTCCCGGAAATATTTTATTTATTTTCAATTTATAATTTATGATGCTATGTTAAAAGGAAACATTTGTTCAATTCGTGCTTTGCATCACGAATTGAACAAATGCTTACTTTATGAAAACTTTTAAGTGCACTTATGAAAACTTTATGTCCATCGTGCATGTAGTGTGAATTTTATTACGTTTTTCGAGCTTAGCTTTTCAATCTTTTTGAAGTAATGGCGGTGAAAGCCTTACCTTGGAGTGGTTGAACCGGAACTGTGGCAGAGTCAGGAAATTATTGAGTCACGGATCAGCGTAACTATGAAATGATTATGAAAACTTTTTAAGTCCATCGTGCATGTAGTGTGAATTTTATTACGTTTTTCGTGCTTAACTTTTCAATCTTTTTGAAGTAATGGCGGCGAAAGCCGTATATTGGAGTGGTTGAATCGGAATTGTGACAGAGTCAGGGAATTATTGAGTCACTGATCAGCGTAACTATGCATTAGGATTTTAAAAAATGAAACGGACTAAAGTCATAAAAGTTTTAGGAAAAGATCTCCAATATCTCGAATTTTTTTTACTAAATAATTTTCTCTTCAACAAATGCTGGAATAGAATTCCAAATTTACTGTGCATTGGAAACGTAGACACACACACTCAAAAAAAAAAAAAAAAAAAAAAAAAATCATGGGTGGCTCAAAAGGATAAAAGGCGGATTTCTCTCAGAAAAAGGCTTAACTACTATATTTTTTTTTAACCAAAAATCAAAATTTTGAAGATAGGGTGTAAGCCCGCGGTGTTCCCTCTTAGGCAACGGACTTGCTGTTCATACAAGTTTCAGTTCAGTCAATTTTAGAAAAAAATAAAAGTTTAAAGAGTTGCCAAGATCTCTTAGAAAATAATATATGAACATTCAATCGCTGACATATTTGTTTAAAATTTATGAGGCTTTCACTGATTTATAGATTCGTACAGTGCATATAATTGGTGTAATCAAGACGTTCTCGAATTTTGATTCCTTAACGTAATTTGATTATTTTTATAAGGTTGAATGAATAGGTAAAAAAAATAAGCTATCGACTACAAAAGATGTTAATATAGGTTATTTGGATCTAAATTTTAAAAATTGAAAAAAAGAATGAAACTTTGAAATACGCAAGGTAGCGAACACTAACCAAATTAACCCATCTTGGGTTAATACATTAATTTATCGAGTCTTGTAACATTCGTAAATATTGGTGGCCTTTTAAATAATTGCAAAAATGTTGCTTTTTTAATACATGATTGCACTTACTTTTTGTCATCGTCTTCTACTGATAAAAAAATTCTATTTTTTATTATTTTTCATTGATACGGCTTCATTAATCTTATTATTGGAGTAGACGAAAATTTAGAATTAAAAAGGAAGAATGATAATTCAAAATAAATTCCTAAAACTGAAAATTTCCTTAAAAATTTAATTGTAACCATGCAATGTGCTTAAACAAGTAAAGCCTTAAAAAAAAAAACTATTTTGTGATTGTGTTTTAAATGTTTGTCTTTATTTTTTAAGTAATTTTGAAAATCCTTCTCTTTTTAAATTTTCAACAAAAATTTAAATGTATCTTTAATAAATATAAAAAATTTTGAAATAAGCATGCAATTCTGAAAATTGTGAATTTTATAGAAAAATCATGCAAGCCGCCGTGTTCACTTACAGCATAATTCTTAATTTTTTTTATTTTACTGTCCATACAAATAAACTTTCGATAAACAAATAAAAAAACCGTTACGTAAAAACGACCAAACACATTTCTAATCTCTAAATGATATTATTTCATTTTCCCTTGAGAAGCATAATCAATGTAATATTTTAAGTAATATTATAACCTCGTTCTGGATTTTTTTTTTTTTTTAATCTCCTTCCAAATTTCTTTATGAACGAACGCATGTAAACACTACCCCACCTATTGCCGGAGAAAAGAAAAGTTGAGATGCCGTAACTGGATCGTCTGCTTATACGGCTCGATGTGGGTCAGGCCTTGAACTACTGATTGTTCAGATGCAGGTTTGGACGCTACTTTTTCTACAGGTCAATTGCTAACAGAAGTCAGGGTCACAAGATGTTTTCACTTTCTGTAAGATAATTAATTTTGCTTGTGTATTTGTGTGTGTATTACATTTATTGTTTATTTAAAATGTGCACAACGCACTAGTTGCTATGTGTATTTTAAATCAGAATGTATTGCAATATAGGGGAATACTTTAAGCGAGAGTTATACTTTCAACTGCTGTTTGCATTTTCTTTATATCAAACATTAATTTATTGATAATAAAAAAATATTTAAGCATTGTTTCAATATCCCTATTCCCCTCCCCCTTTCTCTGATTTCAATATTTTTAAACAACAATGGGTACTTACGTATTATCCCGGCGGGCGGTCATTCCTGCTAAACTATTTTTTCGTCAAAAGTGCTGGCAAATTGTTGCCAATCGTATTCCAAGCCATCAATAATTTCATGTGTCTGGCATTCATCTTGGCAGAAGATCGGTCGTTTTGGTGGACTGCCGGGATAATACGTAAGTAGTCAACAAGGTAATATTTCTGCTATCTCACATTTGTAAGTTAACGTTAATGTAACATTAACGACACCTTTACATTACCTCCTTCATTTTCCCTGTTCCTACTTGAATGCAATTTTATTGCACTAATTTATTTTGATTTGATAATTTTTTTTTTCCTAGTCAAGTGCGATTATCCTTTAATTAGCTCGAGAATAAAAAAAGAGGGGAAAAAAGACAGACTTCTCTTGCAGAGACATCTTTAAGAGTTTTTGAAAATTGGAGAATATCAGAAAGATACCTCCATGTAATTTTTGTAGAATTTTCTTAAACCAATATATAACAGCAAGATTAGACTCGGAGCCTGATCATAGGTGGTCGGAGCCCCGGGGCAAGAGGTTATTTTGGGGCCCTATACTATCACAAGCATTTTAACTTATTTTTGTTTGCTGTTGCATTTTCCCGACATAAAAATAAAATATTTTTTAAAGAATACTAAAATTGAATTAAAAATTACCTATTTATTTATACTTATTTAGAATAAGACTATGTATTTAAAAGGGATTTTAATGTTTTTTTTAGTCGGTTTGTATTAATAGTGCATGGGTGCGCAAATTCCAGGAATGGTAATTACGAGGCATGGGAGCAAAGTTTTTCACTCCAAAAATTTTTCTTGATACACCAAAAAGTTCGAAATTTTCTTTCCTTCATCACGAAATAAAAAATGTTAACTTTGGATATTTTGTGATAAGCATATATATATGGCCATACCATACGTTTTAAAAAACTCCTAACTTCTTGTTTATTGATCCATGAGTCTTAAAGACCATTGAATTGGAACAAAAAATAAATATCTAAGTCCATTTATTGTTAAAAATTATGCTACAGATCAGTGGCGGCTCGTGGATGATTTGAAAGGAGGTTCACAAAACAAATTTCGAAAATTAAATATGCAGATACGACGCACCTTACAAATTAAAATATATTTGCTTTGCCAGTAGTTAAAGGAAAACAATGCACGCAACTGAAAGAAAACAAGTCATCTTGGGTCTTACATTTCGTCACCAAGATAAGTTTTAGCAAAGGTGCTGTCTTAACTCATTTTATTTCAATTTTTTTTTCAAAGGATAATATTGAAAAATGCCATTGCTTTAGCTCCGAAACACGTATCTTAATTATTGACACTAGTTTGTAAAAAAATAATGTAGTGAAAAATTGTAGAAATAAAAAAAAATGAAATAAAAATTAATTAACTAACCGAACGTAACAAACCAAGGCAAAATCCGGAAGCGATACCGTAAAAAAGTGGCCATGGGTGCACAATTATATTGTGCGAACGGACAGATTTCATGAGTGCCGTGCTTGCTCTCAGCTGTCTGGGCTTCTTATCCCAGAGAGCGGTTCAGAGGGAAAAATTTCCGTACGCACTAGAGATGAGACGGGCTCAGCCCGAGCCCGAAAGCCCGAGCCCGAGCCCGGGCCCGACTCGGGCTCTGTAATTTACGATTGCGTTCGGGCTCGGGCTCGTGAAAAATTTCTCCTTTGTTGAACATACTCCTTGAAACAGATTTTAAAAAGTGATTCATGGGATAAATAGACGTACTTATTTAAAAAAATAGCGGCACGGGGACTAGAAGGTGTGTGAAGCTCCAAAATTTATTGTATCTTATTAATGAAGTAGTTAAATTTATTTGTCTTTAGCTGAAATTTCGGGCTCGGGCTCCAACTTTAATAATATTGCTCGGGCTCGGGCGGGCTCGGATTAAAAGTCCTCGGGCTCGGGCTTCAAAAAATGAGCCCGAACTCATCTCTAGTACGCACGTGCGACTGATTGTAGTAACCTACACTACAGTGCGTTAGCTATAATAAGCGTATTTAATAATAGTGGGAGGAGGGTGCAGAGAGTAAAACTCACGTTTTAAATTCACATAAATCTAGAAGTGTGCTTAATATTTGCTTTCAATTTAATTTGTTAATGTGTTTATTCTTCAGTTTTTCCGTTGGGGGCTCATGTGCTCAAAATTTTTCATTGCAGCATATATGAATATGTAATAAATCATGATAACAATAAATAGGAAGATTTGTGGGCCCTTATTTTTCCGGGGCCCCGGGCTATTGCCCCGCATGCCCGTGTAATAATCAGGCTCTGATTAGACTGTTTATTATTAGAAAGAACATTCTTTGAAATTTGACAACTTAAGCAAGAATTAGAAGATACAGCATACTCTCTCTAAATTTTGTAATTAAATCTAAATTTTAGATAACTCAAATAAATATTTCCAGTCAAATTTTCACTGTGTGCTTTAACAGCTCCATATTTTAATACTGCTTCCAAATTTGGCCTGCCGACTATGAAATGCACTCATATTTTATAACAATGCAAATGCCATTTTCAAAATTACATAAAACTGGACAGTTTGAAAATTTATAAAAATTTTATAAAACACTGGCTAATTAAAAATGCTGAAGTTATGCAGTTCTTCATATGTCACTATGCAGTGAAACGCAACTCTTTGGTTCCAACTTCTCAGCCTGAAAAAAGAATACACATCATGATAATGGGGCTTTGCGTATCTTAAATTACTACCTTTATAGAAAGTATACTAAAAACTGTTATATCAACTGTCAAATGTGACTTTTAGGTATTATCAATCCATCTAATAATGCATCTGCCAATTATTTTTAGTATAATATCAGTTAGTTGCAACTTCTATGTAGGTAGGAATTTTACGATACATCTAAATAGTGCTATACTCATATTTAAACATTAAGTATTTAACGCGGCAAAAACCGCGAAATACCAGATCAGTTTCTGATCAGTTTCTTGGAAAAATTTTCTTCCGCATGACCAGTTTATTCCAAGAAAACTGTAGGCTTTGACCGTTTGGTTGAAAATTTTTTATGATTGTGAAAGTAAAATTTATCATAAAAAATCTTCAAATCATTAAGTCGAAAAAATAAATGGTATTTTTGCAGTTTTTGACAGAATTTGTGATTTGATATTATGTCCTCCTCAGAGGAAATTTTCTGTCATCCTGCAGAAATATCTGCTAGCCGGGTGTCAATATGTGTAAATGTATCTAATTAAAGCATCAGAAGTGATATTGTCGATTTTTGGCTCGTTGATCAGTAAAACTTATGGCACGATTGGTAAAAAAAGCTGAAAGAAAATCTATCCTTTCATCTAGTCACAGACTGACCAAGACTGACCAGGTCAGATGGTCGACTGCCTCGAAGAGCCCCACAAAAATGGATATACTACTTTTTGAGTAATTTGATGTATAGATATATCAGAGTGATTTGATTATTTCTACTTTAGAATAATTTGATATATATATATATATATATATATATATATATATATACATCTTTTACGTAATCAAAAAAACTATATGTCCTAATCAGAATATTGGTTGGTGAGGATGGGGTTGGTTGTTGGTTCTTTCTATATATATATTTTTTTAATCATAAAATATGTATCTATATATTTTATACAAAAAAAAAATTCAATAATTAAGAATAGTTGATTACTGGTACTTTTTCCTTTTTATGTGAGTCTGTAACTAATGAAGCCATACAGAGTACTGTTCTACCTTAATATTTTACAATAATATTTGCATAAATAGCTATTAATAAATGTGTAATATTAATATAATTATTAACATTATCATTACTATTATAATTAATTTCTACAGTTTTTCTCCTTTTCCACAACTTCAACTAAGTACTTCTTAGCTACTGCAGCTTGTACTACGTTAAACATAGGCTAGCTATACTAGTGTTATATTTATTTTATTATTTATTCATTTAATTATTACTTTTTTTATTCATTTAATTATTACTTTTTTATTTTTTCCTTTCCTTTCCATACTTCCAAATTATTAATAATATATCATTTTTTTCCCCACTCCATGGCATTACTTGTCTATTGATGGCAACATGCACTGATACTGCCTCCATTACTGAGCTTCGATCTTCTAGTCGGTCCACTTCTTCGTTCTTTATTTCTAATAGCTACGGTCGCGCCCCCAAGTTACAAAAGGACCCTAATTTTGGTCAGGTAACTTGCAGAAACCTAGCTATTATTGTTTTTTTTTTCGATTCAATTGAAATGTGTGTGCGGTGGCGCCTGATGATAGAACACACCATTTCAATCTTCCTTTCCATTTTCCGACTATTGGTGGATACATGTGATTAGGCTTAAAAGCGCACCAGTTCTCATTTGGCGCTTTATATCCAATTTATCCACTCTTTCATTGCCTTAAAAGGCTATATTTAAACACTTTATTCGGTATAAGCTCGTTAATTGGCACCATGTGCTATCTACTTTTTTATTTTTATTGTTTTCACTTTATCAATGGATTATCTTGGGATTTCACTTTACGTAAGTTAGCTATTATATATTATATATATATATATATATATATATATGTACCAATAGTTTTAAGGCTAATAACTTAACTGACCTATATAAAACTGCTATAAAATATAATTATCCCAGTAAATTTCTAACTTCCATTTTATATCCACTATGTAATCAAAAAAACTGTATGTCCTAATCAGAATATTGGTTGGTGAGGATGGGGTTGGTTGTTGGTTCTTTCTATATTTAAAAAAAAAAAAAAAAAAAAAAAAAAAACATGAAATATATATCTATATATTTTATTAAAAAAAAAAAAAAAAAATCTATTTTTAAGAATGGTTGATTACTGGTACTTTTTCCTTTTTATGTGAGTCTGTAACCAATGAAGCCAAACAGAGTACTGTTCTACATAAATATTTTACAATTATATTAGCATAAATAGCAATAATAAATGAATATAATTATTATCAATATCATTATTGTTAATATTATTGCTACAGTTTTTCTCCATTTCCACAACCTCAACTAAGTACTTCTTAGCTACTGCAGCTAGTACTACGTAAAACATAGGCTAGCTATACTAGTGTAATATTTATTTTATTATTTATTCATTTAATTATTACCATTTTTATTCTTTTTATTTATTCATTTAATTATTACTTTTATTTATTTATTTATTCTTTTCCTTTCCATACTTCCAAAGTATTATTAATATATCATTTTTTATTCACACTCCATGGCATTACATGTCTATTGATTGCATTAAGCCTTCTCTGATGGCAACATGCACTAATACTGCCTCCATTACTGAGCTTTGATCTTCGTGTCGGTCCACTTCCTCGTTGTTTTTTTCTAATAGCTACGGTCGCGCCCCCAAGTTACAAAAGGACCCTAATTTTGGTCAGGTAACTTGCAGAAACCTAGCTATTATTGTTTTTTCCGATTAAATTGAAATGTGTGTGCGGTGGCGTCTGATGATAGAGCACACCATTTCAATATTAATTCCATTTCGGACTATTTCTGATTACATGTGATTAGGCTTAAAAGCACACCAGTTCTAATTTGGCACTTTATATTCAATTTTTCCACTCTTTCATTGCCTTAAAAGGCTATATTTAAACACTTATCCGGAATAAGCTCGTTAATTGGCACCATGTGCTATCTACTTTTTTATTTTTTTATATTTTTTTCACTTTATCATTGGATTATCTTGGGATTTCACTTTACGTAAGTAAGCTATTATATATTATATATATATATATATATATATATATATATATATATATATATATATATATATATATATATATATATATATATATATATATTTATATTTATTTATATATATATATATATATATAATATATATATATTGGGTTGGCAACAAAGTAACTGCGTTTTCTTGTACAAAATACAATCAGATAAGTTTTCAACAAGATTTAATTAGAGGTAAGCTGTGCCTGAACATACGATTCATATTTGTTACATTTTAAAGTAAGAATTTCACTGGCAGTATTTTTTTTCGTCCATAAAAGATGGCCGCCCCCCCCCCTTTTTTCATTTCTATCCTCCTTAGAGGACAATATTAAAAATGTCCTGAAATTAATTTTTAGGTATTCGTGACTGCTGTATTTTACTAAGAATTTCACGGATATCTCTATTTTTATTTGAGATCACGCGGGATATGTGAAAAGAACTTTTTGGCTCCTTACCCCCCTAAGATTACGAATTTTGGAAAATGCTCTCTGATCTAGCACCTATCTTGAAGAACTCACGTACGTGCCAAATTTCGCATAATTAACTTCAGTAGTTTTGGCCAGGCGAAATATTGACATACGGAAAAACGCAATTACTTTGTTGCCAACATATATATATATATATATATATATATATATATATATGCATCAGAGTAATTTTATTGTTTATTTCCCAGTAATCTTACATCTTTACGCAGTGGCGCAGCGGAGGACTCCAGAAACCCCGCGGCTCACGCGGGCCCCCGAAGTGTCACGGCCCCCAAAGCTCCATATTCTAATATTCCATTCCCTCTAAATATTTCAGTACGGGCCCCTTTTCCTTCTCTATCCGAGAGCCCCTAAAGGAGTCGGTTCGGGCCTGGTCACTGACAAGACTTCCTTTCACACAGAAAGCAGATTACAAGTAACTGGAAACCTTATTTAGAATTTGCGTACTCAGTTCTGAAAGTGCACTGTTGCAATCATTTTGCAGCATGAATAATCGTAAGTCACGAAAATAAAAGTATTTAATAAATACGCAAAAAAAAAAAAAAACTTTGAAACTTTGAGTCCAACTTTAGGTTTTTTCTTCGTCCCCTTTCTTCAGTTGCGTGTTTTTTCATGAAAAAATATCAAATAACTTTCACCGGAACAAAAGTTCAATCCTTTGTCTGATTCACGCGAACAAGTAAACGCAAAGCAAAATTACGACCTACTCAACTGAAAACAGGATTAGACTTAAGAAAGTTTCAAGTTACACCATTAGCTTTTATGTCTGAAAAGTTTCACTGACTTGACATGCCCTGACACCTTTGTCATTCTCGAAACAAAAGACTAATTGAAAATGAACCGCAGAGATCTTTTTGTTTTTAAGAGGCTATTACCAAACATAGGATCCCCCATAGACTTTTTTCTCCGCGTGTCTGATGCCAATCCAAATCAATGTCCGTTGAAAAGTCCGTCCAAAATGCAGCCAATTTGCACGGGAGTATGACCTGACCCGCTTTTTTTACTCCAAAGCAGCTACAGATATTTCATGTAATACTGTCCCTTTCACCTCACAGCATCGCGTAACGTTACATCACCGTGACATCAGAGAAGATGCGAGTCTGATGTGGGTCAAGTTGTGCGCTTGGGTCAAGAACGGAAGAGTCAAGGACGCCTTTCTGTCGGTCAGTAGAGGAGTGACCATTAAGCATGATTCCCTCCTGGATAGAGCTGTTTTTTTTTTTTTTTTTTTTACCTTTTTCTAGGAGAAAGTGGAACGTAACCCTTAAAGCAGCATGTTGATCTGAAGAGTGGGATATCAATCCGGCAAGCTATAATATACCCGGAGGAATTGTTTATGGCTTGAATACATATTCATTTGTTTTTAAATTCAAGGATAACATACTCTATTCCAGTCAGTACATTCTAAGATACCTTTAAAAATGTGTCAAATAACATTCAACGTTTCATAAATGAAAAGACGTTGATACAAAGTGAGATCTGAATCTTTCTTATAAAACTGTGACACAAGAAATTTTGGTTTCGTTCTCTTAAAAGAAACGAAAAATTGGCCCTTTTTCTACGACAGATGGCTGTGCCGGCACAGACAGCTGTCGTCAAAAAAGGGTCTCTGGATCTGTGGCACGCGATGAACGTTTCAATCGTCCGCCATCTTGCTGGTAGTTAAGTCGAGCGATGGCAACGGCTGCCCTTTTTTTCAGCATTGGGAAGGGGTTGCGCCGCAAACTGTTAACCAGAAAATGGTACGGCAGATATTCCGCTATCAAAGACCAAAGGTAAGAAAAAAGACCATCCCAAATGACTGACATTTTTTGGTAGTCCACTTGTATCGGTAATTAGGAGCTTCAAAAAATCTAACCGGAGGACTCTCAAAGAGTGTACTGCCACTGGCATGCTGACCAATAAACATCAAAGAACTGCAAACATTGAAAAAAGTGGCTACAAAACTATGGGCACATAAGGCCTTCCCAACGAAGACACTCTGTTTCATATTTGTGATAAATGCAGCTCTCGATGATTTTGAGTAGGACGAAAGCTACTCAAAACTTATGTTTCATTCATTATTTTTTATAAATGCATAATTTAAAGTCTACATTATGTGGAAATAGGTAATTCCTTTGCTTAAACACACTGGTAAAAATACAGATGATTTCCTTTAAACACGTGTTTTATTTGAGTTTCATTTAACATTATATAGAGCATGTCCCATCCAACATACCCCGTTCGTATTAGAGACCTGCACGGGCCTGAAAATTGAGTGCCGGCCCGGCCCGAGCCCGAAGATTCTTGAATTTGTAGGCCCGGCCCGGCCCGGCCCGTACGGGCCCATAAATGAGGTACAAAAATTCGAAAATTCCAGAAATTTTAAAAAATATAAAGACGAGCAAATAGATCGATAAATAAATATTTTTCAGGCATTTTATATTAAGTAAATTTATTAATGTTAACTACTACATTAAATTAATACTATTATTAAAATAACTACCATTTACATGCATATATATTCTGAGAAGTGGAATATTTTTAATTAGATGATATTTCATAAAGTAGAATAATGTGGAAATCTCCGGTCGACCTGGAATCTGAACACATCTGTATCAGCTCGGTCTGGCGCGATCATAGGCGCCACTAATGGTATACAAAAGGATAACAGACGGTTATGCAGGCACGTGCCAACAGGGGGGGGGGGGCAGGGGGTTTATCGCCCCCTCGGTAAATGAGTAGAAGGGGCGAACTATATAATTCGCCCCCTCTGTATTTTAGCCCCCTCAATAGTTTGCTTACAACAGTTTTCTTCTTCAGGATGGGGGGAAGCAATTTTTCCAGCCCTTCCCCTCAAGAAAACGGTTATTTAAACAAACTAATGAGGCATAAACGAAAATTTTACTAGCTCAAATGGAAGGGGGAGGGGGCGAAATAGCTGCCACCACCCATCCCCTTCCGCACGAAGAGAACTATTATTTTAATCAAACTATTGAGATACAAAAAAAAAAAAAATCGGGAAAATTAATTAGTTTACATGAAACTGATAGACGAGTACTTTGGCTTACACTCGAATACTTTTTTGAGAGGATGTACACTACAGACGAGGTTAAAGACGATTGAAGCCGATTATTTATAAAAATTGACGGGGGGGGAGGGGGAATAGCTGCCCCGTCCCTGAAGAAAATGATTATTGTAATTGAGCTATAGAAGCACAAACAAAAGTTTTCCTGGTGCCAAGGTTGACACCTTTTATTTTAAAAACATTTGTTGGTGGAGGGGGGTGGGGTGGGGGTGATGAGGGGCTGGTCAAATGACTGCACCCCCCTCCCGATGTCGGGAAAAAATCGTTCGCCCCCCCACTTTCCAAGACGTTGGCACGTCCCTGCGGTTATGACATCTTTTTCTAAGTGCAACAAAATTTGAATACTTTCCCACATCAGTCTTTTAAAGTTAATTACGATTAAATAATTTATTACCTACAGAAGTTAATTTCTAAAAATACTTTTTTTTTGCTGGTTGCAGGAAGGGTAGGGAAAAAAAAAACTAGACACGAGTTTGGCCCGGCCCGACCCGGCCCGTTGACAACAGATTTGTTATTCCCGTACCCGTACCCGGCCCGTGCAGGTCTCTAGTTCGTATCAGCCACTTGACCAGCTAGTTGGCATACATTTTTTTCTCTTACTTCAGAATTCTGGTAAAGATAAACTACACACATTTCAAACAAATACATATCCAAATATCTGTGTTTTAAAAAGTCAGTTCAATTTTGTTATAGCAATTGAACAGAATATTATAAAAATTAATAACTAAAAATTGCACGTAAAAGCTCCGGTTTCTCCTACTATTAGATGATTTAATAATAAAAGAAACAATTAATTTAAAACAGTATTAGCTTTTATCATATGAATAAAATATTTTTATCTCAGATAGCACTTAGGATGATGAAAATTTTTAAATATTTATCCAATTACTTGCTCGATGTTTTGAAAGCAAGACTAATTTGTTCCGTTATACAAAAAAAACAAAAACATTTTTCTGTTGTTTGAGTCTTATTAGAAATTTTAAGCCAGAAAATTATTAACGACTCCTTGACAACACAAAAAGTCTGAAATACACTTTCTTTCTAGGAAGAATACGTGCTTGAATCAAGATTGATTTCAGCAGGAATTGCAGACAGTAATACAACATCGCTCTGATTCGAGATTGTTTCCAGTTAACGTATCCAGTTCCATTGTATTAAACTTGCATTTGTTTCATTTATTGTCTCATATTAAGGTAATACCATTCTTTACTTTTGAAATTTCTAGGCTCTATAGGTATAAACTTGAAAATTTTCTTTTGACTTCCATTAAATTTAGGTGTGCAACATGATTGAAGGTATTTTAGTTTGATTAGTCATGG